>CM046374.1:5358619-5426004 GCA_025413025.1 Ficus hispida
TCATTGTACTTGATTTTCTAGGGTGGTTCTTAAGTCTTAAACATTACTTTTTTATCTGTAAAAACACGGTTTACCCGGTCAATTTTATACAGATAAACATTTAAACATACAGTCATTTCTTGAACTTTTCGGTCAACCATCAACTTCCTTGTCAATTAGTGCCTTCTTGTCAAATTTTTGACTTTCATGGTCAACAGTTGACTTTTTGGTCAACCGTGACGTTTTTGGTCCAACTTTGACCATTTTACAAAATTCACGATTTTGTTCCTTATTACCTAAAAAGGTCGTTTTCTTAAATACATAACCATTTTTGAGTCTTATAAAGCCATAAAACTCACAAAACATAATTAAAAACCCTTAACTGGGCTTTTTCCATAAATACCTTTACGGTTCAATGTAAATTCTCTACAAAGAATCGCTCAGTCATAGAAATCAGGTATTACATGGCCTATGCATCTCGACAGTTAAAGATTCACGAAAAGAATTATCCCACGCACGATTTAGAGCTCGCGGCAGTAGTTTTCGCACTTAAGATTTGGAGACACTATTTGTATGGGAATAAGTGTGAAATCCACACTGATCATCAGAGCCTTAAGTATATCTTTACTCAGAAGGAGCTCAATATGAGACAACGTAGATGGCTGGAACTTGTTAAGGATTATGACTGTGAGATCCTTTATCATCCTGGAAAGGCGAATAGAGTAGCAGACGCCTTAAGTAGGAAATCCGTAGGCATGCTGATGTCTATCGGAATGTTTCCTAAGCCACTACAAAGGAGATTTCTGAGTTTAAATTGGAGATGATAACGGGGAAATTATCTTCTCTAACCATTCAGTCTAATTTGATGGAATCCATTAAGTCTCACCAAGAAAAGGATTCCTTTTTTATGAAAACTCAGCTTTTTGGCGGTAAAAGCAATGAGTTTAGAACTGCTGCAGATGGTGTCATCTACTTCAAGGAGAGGATTTGTGTTCCCAATTTCAAAGTCTTGAGGGATCAGATTTTGTTGGAAGCACATATGACGCCATACTCAATACATCCAGGAGCTTCCAAGATGTACAAAGACCTCCGAGAAAATTTCTGGTGGCCCAATATGAAGAATGAAGTAGCAGAATACGTGCCGAAATGCCTAACTTGTCAGAAAGTTAAGGCTGAACATCGACATCCGGGCGGAGAACTGCAGAAGATAGAGCTTCCTGAGTGGAAATGGGAGCAGATTACTATGGATTTCGTAGTAGGACTGCCCAGGACTATAAGCGGAAGTGACACGATTTGGGTGATTGTTGACAGATTAACCAAATCGGCTCACTTTATTGCGATTAAGGCCACCTTTTCTGTGGAAAAATTAGCTGAAATTTATGTATCCCAGATTGTCAGATTTCATGGAGTACCAAAATCGATCATCTCGGACCGTGATGGACGTTTCACTTCTCGATTTTGGACTAGTGTTCACAACGTCATGGGGTCGAAATTGAAGTTTAGCACGGTATTTCACCCCCAAACTGACGGTTAATCCGAACGAACTATCCAGACACTGGAAGATATGCTAAGGTCATGTGTGCTGGATTTCAAAGGAAACTGGGATCAGAAGCTGCCATTGATCGAATTTTCATATAACAATAGTTATCATGCTTCAATTGGTATGGCTCCATTTGAAGCATTATATGGAAGAAAATGTCGATCTCCTATTCACTGGCAGGAAGTCGGACAGAAACAGCTACAAACCACAGATTTTATCGAAAAGACTTCTAAGGACATTCAGAAGATCAGACAGAGGCTCGACATAGCTTTTAGCAGACAGAAAAGTTATGCCGACAAACGTAGGAGGCCTTTGGAATTCCAAGTGGGAGATGCGGTTTTCATCAAGATTACTCCTATGAAAGGAGTAATGTGCTTTGGAAAGAAAGGGAAGCTTAGCCCAAGATATACGGGGCCATTTGAGATCCTTGAAAGGATTGGAAAAGTAGCCTATAAGCTTGCCCTACCGCCTGAATTGGCTTCGAGGCATAATGTTTTCCATGTGTCGATGCTAAAGAAGTATATATCCGACCCTTCCCATGTGCTTAGTCAAGAACCAGTAGAGGTTCAAACGGACTTAACTTATGAAGAAAAGCCCGTTCAAGTACTGGATTGGGAAGAAAAGGTCTTAAGAAATAAAACCATTCCCATGGTTAAAGTGTTATGGCGAAACCACAGGGTTGAAGAAGCAACCTGGGAGTTGGAAAATGAGATGAGGAAGAACTATCCCGACTTATTCTAATTTTCGAGGACGAAAATTTTTAAGGGGGGTAGATTGTAATAACTAGAATTTCCCAACGTCATAATGTCTTGTACAGATATTTGAATTATGCCCTGAAGGTATTTATGAAAAGCCCAGCTTAGGGTTTTTATTAGATATTGTGAGTTCTTATGTTTTTATAAGACTCCAAAAATTATTGCTTTGTAAAGCAAGTGATCTTTTGAGTAAAACGGTATAAAACGTAATGATCAGCTTGTTTACAAATTTTGATTTCTGTTATGAAAAATCAAAGTTTGTAATTAAGAAATGTTTATGTGTTATGTTAAATTCTTCGAAAGACCTTTTTGTAGTAAAAGGCAAATCTATGATTTATGATTCTCTGTTAGTAGTTTCTAAAATTAAGAGAACCCTAGACGCAGTTCAGACAAAATCTGGATAATGGTCCAGTGCAAGTATACTGTTATCAGTTGAAAACAGTATCTGAATATGTATGCCAGTATGAAAATGAACTGTGTTTAGGAGATAAGCCAAGTGAGGTCTTAAAAAGAATGACAAATGTCACTTTGAGAACCGGCCACCCTATAGGGACTAAAGTGCAAATATTTTTGCCTTTAGGGGCCAAAGTGCAATTTTGTGAAAATTGTGGTTCGATAGATAAATTTGTAAATTTATGGAACTATGGATTTTTCTAGTTAGATTTCCTAGTTCAATTTAGCTTATGATGATTTTTAAATTTGGTTAACCTAGTTGGAAACCAAGGAATCAAGTTAGGTTTGGATTGGTTCAAAATTGACCAATCATTTGCCTACACTTGTACTTAAGGGAACCGGCCACATTAAGGGTTAATGAGCTGATATTTTGCTCTTAAGGACCAATAGGCAAGGTATGAAAAATTTGAAGTTCATTAGAATTTGATACCTCATAATTTTAACCTTGCCTAGTAAGCAAAGTAGTTTTGCATACTAAGCTATGTTGCATTTTGCAACTTTTATACCTAGCAAAGATTGGCCGGCCACCTTATGAATAATTGCAAGAAAATTTTATGACTTTAAGGGCTGATTAGTAGATAGGGAATTAGGTGTTTCTTTATGAGTTTGACACCTAAAAACCTAGCCTTGCTTAGTAAGCATTTTAGTCATGCTTACTTGGCTATTTGTGATGAATCATTGAGCAAAAATCTGTCCATTTGGCACACCAAGGAACCGGCCACCACCTTGGCTAGACACATCATGAAACTAGCCTTGGTTAGTAAGCACTTTAGCCTAGCCTATTTGGCTAGCAAAGCCAAGCAAACCAAGCCACTTAAGGCCGGCCACCATATGGTTTAGACACCTAATGGCCTAGCCTTGGTGAATCACTATTTTAGCTTGCTCATTTGGCAAGCCAAGCTCTTGCCAAACCTACACCAAATCCGGCCATTTGGAGGGAGAGACATCTCATGGTCTAGCCTTGATGAGTCACCCTTTTAGCTTGCCTCTTTGGCCAGCCAAGGCCTTGCTAAATCAGCACCAAAATCCGGCCAATGGAAGGATGACACCATGATGTAGCTTAGATGAATCAGCATGTCTAGCTTTGCCACCATGGCTAGCTAGGATTTTGACACATCATCACTCTAATGACCAGCCATCCTAAGGGCAAGGCACATCACCTAGTAGCCTTGGTGAGTCAATTTAGCTTTGCTTAATCATTTCCTAGGGCCAGCCATGGCCGGCCAGCACACAAGGATTTGCTGGAAAAAAATAAAAAGTTTGGAGGACTAGTTGGCAAAGTAAGAACAAAAATTCATCTATAAATAGATGAAGGAAAAATCTGTAGGATTCTTTTAGTTCACCTCTCAGCCATCAAGCATCTCTCTTACCACTTAAAAGCCGACCAAAAGTGTGAGTGAAATCAGTTTCGGTTGGTGTTGGTCTAGTGAAAAAGAAAACCTCCAAAACCTAAGCTAGAATTTGTTTTGTGAAGCTTGAGGTAAACTCTTTAACCTCTAGTTTTCATTCACGTTTTTGATAAGAAGATTATGAGTGTGATGTTATGTATAAGCATGAGTTTATGAAAAGTAAATTCAAGTACTATGCTTTATGTGTAGTTGATAGTTTTCGGTTTCGATATGCTAGTTCGAAATAGAATGTTATGCAAGTTTAAGATTTTTGTTTTACAAAAATTATATGAGTAAGATCTGATTGTATGAGTATGAAATGATTAGGTAACGCCTGCATGCTTGATATAGGCTCACGGGGTATCCGTTTGAGGTAGTGTGCACGTTAGATTACCTAAAACCCAAACCGAACAAAAACTGCCAGTTTCGGGTCAAACTGGACAGTAAATTTGAAAAGCGAATTTTGAGGCCTTTAGAGGCCGAATCATGAAAAAGTTAAAACTACAAAGTTGTAGAGAAGGGAAAATCCTAGGGGCCAGCGCGGCCAGTTTTTAAAAATCAGGCCTCTAAGACCTTCGTTTTTACAAAAACCCGAGACCAAATTTTAGGGTAATGAAAAAGGTCGAAGAATTTTCAAAGGCAGAAACAAGCATGTTTAAGTCAGATTTGAGTTTTGAGTTAAAAACAGAAGTTGTAGTAACCTTCAAGGTCTACAACTTTCATGAAGGAAATATTTTCAAATTCGGAACAGATTTGTTAAAAAAAAAAAAAAAAGGGATCAAATTTAAAGACTGATTTCAAATATAGTTTGTTTTTAGAATTTTAGTGTTTTAAAAGATAGTAAGATTTTAATGTTTATGCTATGTTCTTGATATCCTTATACTGAGATAAGTTAATAACTAGAGTTGTATGATACTATGATAGGATGATTCTCATCCTATGATTTTTCTGTGAAAACAGGAAAACCACTCGGTTAGGAGAAACGCTAAATTTGAGAGTTAAAAACTGGTAAGTACAACTCCGTCTACAACATAGACTTTCCGTTGTATACTTACCCAAGTATGATGAATGATCGCTATTAGAATGTGATGTAAATGTATGCTAGAATTGTTTGATGCGGTGTTATGATTATTATGATGATATCAAGCTTATGATTATTATGATGATATCAAGTTTATGATTATGAGATAAGGCATGTTGTTAAGATATGAGTATGATTTAAGTTTAGTGACATCACGAAGCATGTTCACTAACAAGATCAATTATGAGATCATGAAAAGCAAGTATGATGGCAAGCAAGCTTGCCGTGTCGTACCGACCCGCGTCAGGTCGGGTTGAGCTATGGCAAGAGTAAGCCCATAGAGCGCGCCCGGTACGTACACTTATGTTATGGGGCCCATAAGTAAGATAAGTTAAGAATGAACATGATGGCATAATAAGAGCATAATCGGTTCATGCATATATTATGTGATGTCATGAAATGGTATGTACGTTATGTATGAATTAAGTATGTTATGATGAGTTCAGTACGTTATGAATGAGTTAAGTATGAAATGCTATGATATGAGATGCTATGTAAGATTATGATATGTTATGTATGAGATGTTACGATACGATGAGATAAGTAGGAAATGTTATGATATGAGATGCTATGTAATGTTACGATGAATTATGTTTTGAGTTGTATTGTCACGGATAATTATGTTGTATTTGCTGAGCGAAAGCTCACGTCTTACGTCTATGCTGTAGGTAAGCAACCTATGGGCAGTTGTTGATACAAGATGGCGAGCGTGGCAGGGCGAACTGTGAAATGTGGGATTAATAGCCGCTACGCGTTTTGTTTATGTATATGATTTTGTTTTCCGAACATCGTTATATTATTATGCTTTCCGCTTATTCGCGCCGTATATATATATGGCTAATCGCTCGTACGCGTTACGTATATATAAAAAAAAAAAAATTCCGCTGTTTACGCTAGATAAGTAAGAACGTATGTATGTATGTAGCGTAACGGCCTGTGCAAGGCGGGTCGTTACAGTATGTGTTAGAATGCATGATTAGGTTAATTGGCAGAATTGGTGTATATTAGTCAAGTTGGATTTTTTTCTGCAGACCCTAATTATTTGGGATAAGATAATGGTTTGCATGGCTGAGTTTTTATTTGTGTTTGAAGAGAATTTGACATTAGAAAGGTGCTGTATGTTTGACTTAAGCTCCCGCTGGTTCGGTTGAGGTAGTGTGCACGTTTTTAGGGCGAGTAACAAATGAGAATAAGGAAACTGCCATTTCGGGTTCAAGTTACCCTGTTTTCTAGAAAGCAAATTTTGAGGCCCTTAGAGGCCGATTTTCAGAAAACGTAAAACATGAAAGTTGTTGAGAACAGTTTTTGCTATAAGACAACGCGAACAGTTTTTAAAAATAAGGCTCCAACAGCCTTCGTTTTTATGGAAAACCGAGCCTGACTGTGCCCAGTTTTAATGCACGGCCAGGAGACTTAAACCGGGTAAATGAATGAGTTACGTTCCGAACTGGGTTTTGCACAAAAGATGAAAGTTTTAGGATTTTCTAAGATCTAAAACTTTCATGAAGAAAAGTTTTTCAGATTCGGTCTGGATTTCTAATTAAAAATTGGAGTTTTAAAAACTGTGTAGGAAATTGGAATTCCTGCACAGAATTTTCTAAAACAAAATAGAAAAACTGTTCCAAAGGCAGTTATTAGTGTTTGATTGTTTTTGGTGGTTTAAAACCCAATGTTTTAAATACTAAAACTGTTTCAAGGACAGTTTTCCGCCTTTAATATTTTATAAAACCAAATCATATGATTTTAAGAATTTTTTTTAAAGAAATACCCTAAGTTTTCAAAAGTAGTTTAAAAACAAAATTCGGTGAGCAATAACCGGAAAAAGATGCGGAGTTATTGGTTTGGGCCCGAAGCCCAAGGGTTATCCAACGTAACCCAATAAGAGATTAAGACTACGGATCAGGGCCCTTGACTCAAGGGTTACCTATAGGGTTATTTTTAATAACCCATTAAGAATGTTTTCAAGACGGTTAGGTAGGGGCATATAACAAAGAATAAATGGAACGTTGGTACAAATTACCAACAATTTAAAAGTTAGGATTTCAGAATCCTGACACGATGTCCTTTGTCATAGCAGGAAATAATCTGCTATCTCGCCCCGAGCAGGAGCTGCTTATCAGTGGACGTTTAGTTTGAGGTAAGTACAACTCCGCCTACAGCATAGGCTTTAGTTGTATACTTACTCAAGTATGATCTATGAATGCTATAATAGATGCTGCGACGTATGTTAGATATGATTGATATTAGGTTATGTTATGAGATGTTATGTGAATGCTTTATGAAATGATTATGCTATGACGTATGATATGTTTAAAATGCATGAAGACACGATATGATTTATGTCTTAGGAATTTGTGACATCACGAGGCATGATCACTAATTCTAAATAAGAATAAGATAAGATAAGAAATTATGGCAAGCAAGTTGCCTGTGTCGTGCCGACCCGCTCATAGGTTGGGTTGGACTATGGTTTGAGTTGGAAATGGACTGGCCGCCCCAACCAAATCATAGTTGCGCGCCCGGTACGTACACTTATGGGGCCCATAAGCAAGATAAGTAAGATAAGCAAGTATGATAAGACAAGTTATGAATGAAAGAAGCAAGCATAATGAAGCATAATTGGCTCATGCATGATTTAGATAGAATATGTTATGTTAGATAGATTATGTTATGTTATGATTGAATGTGTTATGATTAGATAGAAAATGTTATGTCATGATTGAATGTGTTATGTTAGATTGAATATGTTAGGTTGAATGGATTATGTTATGTTTGATTAAATTCTGTTTTGTATCGTTATTTGTTGCGGATAATTATGTTGTACTTGCTGAGCGAAAGCTCACGTGTCTTACATCTATGCTGTAGGTAAGCAACCTGTCAGCAATTTTTGATACAAGATGACGAGCGGGGCAGGGTGAACTATGAAGTGATGTGGGATATTTTTGCCGCTACGCATTTTGTTTCTTATGTACATTATTTAATATCCGATCTTCGTATATCGCTTTTCGTTTCGAACGCACCGTTTTTATATAACGCCCTTCGTTCGTATATATCGTTTGTCGTTTGTACGCCCAGGATAAAAAAAAAAAAAAAATTCCGCTGTGTATGCTAAGCATGTATGTATGTATGTATGTATGTACGGTAACGGCCTGTGCTAGGCAGGTCGTTTCAGAGTTGGTATCAAAGCGGTTTTCTGCTATCCCACTTCATAGTCTGCCTGCCATCGCCACCATCATTGAAAGTTGAGTTTTATTTGAAATAGTAAATAATTATTATGCGCCTATGTTATGGCAGACTCGACGATATGGACCCGGACCTAGTCGGCGCGGACCGAGAGGCGACGAGGTCATTCTTTCAGTCATGTCCGCTCATGTTCGATGGCACGCGACGGACGGTGCCTATAGCTGCATGGTTGTACGATATGGAGTTGATCTTCCATATCTGTCATATTGAGGCCCGGTTGCAGGTTTCTCTGGCTAGCCGGTGTTTTGCTGTCGACGCTCGGATTTGGTGGATCACTCTAGGAGAGCGTCAGTTGCCGAGCCGCACGTGGCAGCATTTTCGTACTATAGTGATGGCTCGATATGGACCGATGTTAGGCGAGGGAGCGGGTGATCTACTCCGTGACCTCGAGATTTATGAGGATATGCATCACACACGTTACCTTAGCTACGTGGCTGATTGGCACGCGTATCCTCAGGAGACGATGGCCCATTATTGCCGACGATTCCAGGAGTCGATGCTGCCGTACATTCCTCAGTATTTGCAGAGTCCCGAGCTGCAGGCCTTAGTTATTCTTAGGAACGGATTGCCTATTCAGATCCGGCAGTACGTTCCTGTACCTATGCTCGGTTTGTCAGTTGGACACATGATCGAGGCTATATTAGGAGCCGAGGCCGTTTTACATGATATGCCAGCCCCGAATTTGGCTGAGGGTCAGCAGGCGCCCGTTGATGACGCCGGGATGGGAGAGCCGATGTATGAGGTGGGTCCAGTATTTCCTGAGGATCCGATCCCTGCCGTCCCGGTACAGGTGGTGCCACACCAGGAGGCCGAGGCTGATATGGCAGCTGACGATTTCGACCCCGCTGACCTTATCATTGTGCCGGAGGATCCACCGGAGGATCCCCCGATTATTGATATATCGAGTGATGATGAGGACGATGAGGAGCCAGATCCTGAGTTAGAGCACGCAGGCTGGTTGGTTGATGAGGAGGACTTCGATGAGGATCCGGAGGAGATTCCATTGTCCGACGGAGAGGGGGAGTCCGATTCTGATGCGTCATCAGTCGTCACCATTGAGCACATAGACTAGGATGACCATGTATATGTATTTTTGATGCTAGACTATCTTGTACTAGCTTATTCTTTTTTATGATAGGCTTGTACGTATGTATGATGGTAAAGTGGTAAACACTTCCATCCAAATATTTTGACCATGTATGTACAGTATGTATAAGATATGTATTTACTAGGTTGTAAATATGATGTATTTTGTACAAATACAAAAAGCAGTTCAAGAATGGAAGTAATATGTTACGATGTGATTATGCAAATCATGATATGTTATGTTATGTATGATTATGAAAGTTATGTTATAATAAGTATCCGATGTGATACGAGGATGCTATTATGTTATGATATGATAAGTATGATGATATGGCTATAATCGAGTACGATTATTATGACACAAAGTATTGTGGTACAATATGATATAATTTACTTAAAAGAAAAGATATTGATAGTATGGTAATATCTTTTCTTATGATTTTTATAGGAATTGAAAATGGTGCGCACACGTAAGACGGTACCAGTCAACCCTCCGGAGCCTGATATCGCGACCGTTGTAGCAAATTTACAACGGCAATTGCTGGAGCAGCAACGCGAGACGGATAGACTGCGAGAGCAGTTGGCTCAGATGAATGATAGACCGCGTGTGGACGAAGTTCCCCCGCATCACGATAGAGTACGCCCGGTAGCACCGCAGGTACCTGAAGTACAACCAGAAATTCGACAAGAAGTTCCGCTAGCACTAGTTGGGATTCCAGAAAATCTACCACCGGTACGAGAAGATTTGCTTTATGAGAGATTCAGGCGGATGAAGGCGCCGGAATTTGTAGGAATAATGGATCCGATCGCCACTGACAATTGGCTGATAGACATCCAAGTTATATTGGATTTTATGAGGCTTTCCGAGCAAGAGAAGGTTCTTTGTGCTTCCTTCGCTCTGAAAAAGGATGCAAGGCATTGGTGGATGACCGTTCAGATACGGCGAGACGTTGCGACCATGAGCTGGCAGGATTTTGTCACGGAGTTTCGCAACATGTTTTATAACAGGGAGATCTTAGCAGCCCAGCAAGACGAGTTCTCCAATCTGAAACAAGGATCAATGGTTGTTATGGAAGCAGTCAAGAAGTTTGAGCAGTTAGCATGGCTATGCCCTGAATTGGTACCCAACGAAACCGAGAAGGTTAGATGAATGATGAAAATGTTTCGTACCGACATTGCCAAGCAAGTGAGTGCTGGCAGTAGCCCACCTACACTGGTATCTGACTGCGTAAGTCGAGCAATAAGAGCAGAGTACTGGATCAACCAGGACAGAGAGGCAAGGGCTCAGATTTTTAAGGCAAGGAAGGAGGAGAAAGCCGTGGTTAAGCCGATACAGCCCCGCCAAGGTTCGGAGTCGAACCAAAAAGGCCAGATAAGCAGCCCTGGATAAGGCTCCAGGCAATTTGGGAAGTTCAAAAGGAAAGGAAATTTCCCCGGCCAAGGACCACAAAGGAATTTCCCTCAGAAGAGGATTTCCAGAGGGAATGAGGGAAACCGTGCTGAATTCCCTGTGTGCGCGAAATGTGGAAAGAAACACCCGGGAACGTGCAGATTGGGATCTAATGGTTGTTTCCTTTGCGGCAAGGAAGGGCATTTCGTGAGGAACTGCACCCTAAACAACCAAGGCCAGAAACCTTCATATCCAAGCCGGAACCTCAACAGCCAACTCCATGCAGTCTAAGCAAGATTGGAAGGACCCTCGATCACTCAAGGAAGATTAGAGGCTCCTGAACCCCAGGCCAGAATCTACGCTTACACGAAGGGAGATGCAGAAGCAGGGACTTCGCATGTGGTGACAGGTCAGGTTTCTATCGCCACTCATGATGCTGTTGCTTTATTTGATTCTGGTGCTACGCATTCTTTTGTGTCTCTGGAGTTCGTCCAGAAGCTAGGAAGAGGGATGGATGTTGTGAAGCAGCCTTTCAAAACCTTCTTACCATCAGGCGAAATCTTGTGGTCCAATTTTTGGAACCGCAACACTTCTGCCGTTCTCTGTAATAGGGAATTGTTTGTAGATCTCATCGCAATCAAGCTTCAAGATTTCGATGTGATCTTAGGGATGGACTTCTTAGGAAAATACAACGCCCGGATTGACTGTCGAAAATGTTACGTTGCGTTCCACCCCTGTGGCGAGGAAGAGTTTATCTTCTACGGACAGACTCACCATTCGGAAACCCGACTGATTTCTGCAATGAAGGCTTGGAGAATGTTAGCTAATGGTTGTCAAGGATATTTAGCTAACATGGTGGACAAAGATCGGGAAATAGAGTCGTCACCGAAAGATATTCCCATTATAAAGGAATATGTGGATGTCTTCCCGGAGGAACTACCAGGACTTCCGCCGGAGCGCGAAATATCGAGTTATTACCTGGAACCGCACCGATATCGAAAGCACCCTACAGAATGGCACCAGCCGAGCTTAGGGAACTCCAAGTGCAGTTGCAGGAACTTCTTGACAAGGGTTTCATCCGACAAAGCTACTCTCCATGGGGAGCGCCAGTGTTCTTTGTGAAGAAGAAGGATGGATCTTTGCGTATATGTATCGACTACCGGGAGCTAAACAAGATAACGATTAAGAACAAGTATCCTCTTCCGAGGATCGATGATCTGTTTGATCAACTCAGAGGAGCGGTAGTATTTTCGAAGGTCGATCTGCGTTCAGGTTATCATCAGCTTAGGATCAAGGAGTCCGATATCTCCAAGACGGCCTTTCGGACTCGTTATGGGCATTATGAGTTTTTGGTTATGCCTTTTGGATTAACCAATGCCCCAGCTGCATTCATGGACCTTATGAACCGTGTATTCAAGGAATACTTAGATAAGTTCGTCATTGTCTTTATTGACGATATTTTAATCTATTCAAGGTCCAACGAAGAACATGAGCATCACCTTAGGTTGGTGATGGAAACATTGAGACGGAATCAGCTGTTTGCTAAATTCACAAAATGTGAATTTTGGCTGGAAAAAGTGCATTTCTTGGGTCATGTCGTGTTAAAGGAAGGGATTTCCGTAGACCCTGCAAAGGTGGAGGCGGTCAGCTCATGGCCAGCACCTAAGAACGTTACGGAGATAAGGAGCTTTCTTGGACTTGCTGGATGTAACGCCCCGACCCGTCCACGTAGGGCCAACTACGTAAACGTGGGCCGTTACCATGCTTACTTAACTTAAACCTTAGTCTTAAATACTTAACCATACAGAAAATTTCAGAATAATTTTTTTTTCTTTAAACTTTATTTTAAAATCGTAACTTAAAAACATTACATGTGTAACATAGTACATATTCCTTAATACATATACGTACAACTTGATAATTTAAATAGTTTGCGGAAAATCTTGCGTAGTGGTATCCCATACCGCCCTTCACTCTCCCCATCGTCTCCATGGCCCACCAAGTAAAGCTGCAGGCATCTTACCTACAGTATGAAATATACAGATGAGCTTTCGCCCAGCAAGTACAAACATGATCTCACAAAACCTTTTCAAACATCAGGTAATTTATCAAAACATGTCATCACCATATAAACTTATCAAACATCATGTAATTTATGCATGATCCGATTATGTTCAATTATGAATCTTTTAAACTCTTGTACTTATTATCTTGATTACATGTGGGCCCATAGTGTACGTACCGAAAGCGCGCAGCCTCCAGACAAAGCTAGGGTTTGCAAGGCCCTAACAGTTCTGGGAATTATAACGTGACCCTCACGCATCAACGAGAGGTAAATGTCACAACTGGTTTTGAACATGTAGCCTCCTCGATCACGGGAGGTTGGTACGACACCTTACTTGATTTATCTTACCATGTGATTCAATATTAGTGAACATGCTTCATGATGTCACCATGTCACATCATTCTTAACATTTGCCACAACGTGGCATTTTTTTTAAAACCATGATATTTTTAGAAAACATGGCATTACATGTCATAGCATATCATCGCACGGCATCACATATCATAACATAGCATAACATGGCATAGCATAGCATATCATAACATGGCATAGCATAGCATATCATAACATGGCATAGCATAGCATAACATAGCATAACATGTATACTTGAAAATAGCTTTTACTATTTTCCATACTGCAGGTGAGGTATGTACTTACCTGGCTTCCTATGCTCTTGAAACTTGACCTAATGTTCCGTCAAGGTACATCGACAGGTTCTATTCCTGTTTCAATTAGGGTGTAAGATAAGGATTAGCCTATCTTACCGTAAATCTTTTCATACAATGTTGGTATCCTTAACCAACCTTTAATAGTAACCCTAGTCATATGTCCCTCCTATAAACTCATGATGACTTACTTGGTTACATAAGGTAACCTTGGGTATTAATCCCAATTATATATGAATAGGGTTAGGTTATTATCCTAACCTATGTCTTGTCATTTTTATTCATAATCTTTTGGGTTTTAAGATCAAACCCAATTTCAATACCTTGTTGGGTTACCTTGAGTAACCCTTGAGGTAGTCAATCTTAGTCCAATTATCCTAAGTCAACCTTGGGCTTTGGACCCCGTCCAGTAACTCGGGTATCCTTCCCGGTTACCATCTATCATTGTCTTGTTACCAAAAGTAAGACAACTTTTGGGTAAAAAAAATCCATTCTTACCTTTCTTTGGAAAAATTCAACCTTTTAGGTTTTAAAATCATTTGTTTAACATATGAAAAATCGTATTTTCTGGGGTAGGGTTTGTAAAAATTATTAACTGTTGAAAACTGCCTTTGGGACAGTTCCCATAGTTAAAACATTGGTGTTGGTGCAAAAATACAGTTTTCCTGTATTGTTTTAGAAAATCCTGTGCATGAGCAGGACTTTCCTGCTTATGTACTATTTTTCTGAAAATCTTGTACTGGAATTTCTATTTCCTGCACAGTCTTTAGAATCCAATTTTTACTTTAAAATCAGTTCCGAATTTGATAAAACTTTCTTCATAAAAGTTGTAGATATCTTATAATACTACAACTTTCATGTTTTGAGGAAAACCCAGTTCTGCTTGGATTCTTGTCAGTTTTAATTTGAAACTTACTAGACGTGTAGACTAGGTCTGGGCAGATTAGCCTCGGATTTTCGTAAAAACGGAGGCCATTGGAGCCTTATTTTGAAAAACGGTCCGCGCTGGCCTCTAGGAAAAACCCTTATCTACAACTTTGTAGTTTTGAGTTTCTTCAAATTCGGCCTCTAAGGGCCTAAAAATACCATTTCCAGAACACTGCCCAGTCTTGACCCGAGACTGGCAGTTTCGGTTCTTAATTTCGTTTTACGTCCTAAAACGTGCACGCTACCTCAACCGATCACAGCGGGAGCCTAAAGTCACACATGCAATCATTTCTAACGTTCCAATCCATCATGCATATAACCATACATTCATTCTAAAACCTATGGGGACTTATAACAAACACTTAGTAGACATATTTGAAAACATGCATCAAAACCATAAACTAGAGACCTTGAGACCCTAATCAAGCATAATCAAGCACTAAAAGGTGAGCTTATGCTCTTACATTCAATACTGGAAATACACTTAAACTTGAACTAAACATTAGAGGGTGGAGAGGATTACCTCAAGATCCAAGAAAATGGATCTACCCGTGGTTGCCTATAGCCTAGCCGGCCATGCTCCTCCAATGGGCACCAAAACTTTTTGGCCCCTTGGTGGCTGTCCTTACAAGATCCGGCCATTCCCCCTAATTCCTAACACTTTTCTCTGCTTTTTCTTGCTCACCACAACCGGCCATTCAAGCCACAAAATGGGTTTCCAATTTTTTTTCCACTCTTTCTTTTTTTCCTCACAAAATCCGAACTCTCCCTAAGGGATTGTCTCTTGGATTTTTGTTTTTGGATCTTGTTTTCCTTTGGCTGCTAAGGGACTGTTTTGGAGCAGAAAAATGGGCAGAACTTGGCTCAATTTTCTGATTTTTTTGAATAAAATGGGCACCTATTTATAGGCAAATGCAAACTTTCCAAAATTTACATTTTAGCCCCTAAACTTAGAGGAAATAATGCAATTGGCATGCTAGGTGTCAAGGTGGCCGGCCAAGACTTGGAGAGCAAGCAAGGGATGACATCATGGCTTACATCATCGCTTACCTCATTGCTTACATCACCAAATTTCCAAAATTTGCACTTTTACCCCAAAAGTGAAAATTCTTACAAAAATGCCCCCTAGGTGGCCGGTTGCTTTCTTGGTGAACAAGCCAAGCTTATCTCACCTTGATGACATCATCTTGATGACATCACTTCGCTTACATCATCAATTTTCCAAAATTTTCACTTTAACTCCTAAAGATAAAATTTTGACATTTTTGCCCCTGAGGTGGCCGGCCATGTCATCTTGTTCTAGAGAGTTCTTGGTTTTCTTTCCAAGCTTATTTAATCCAATTATGATGTCATAAATTAAAGATAGGATGATGCCATCCATATTAAGCCCCGTTTGGCTTTTCCTTAATATTCAGTCCATTTTTCTGCTACACAGATATTTCTAATACTGTGTTTGCTTAAACACAATATTTTTATACTGTACTACAGTCCAAAATTCATCTGTGTAAAAACGGACTGTATAAAATTTTTCTTATTTCCTTAAGCCATCTGACCCTTGATATCCAACTTAGTGTGCTTGATTTTTCTAGGGTGGTCTCATAGCTTATGCTTACTTATTCGTCCGTAATGGAGGTTTTCCACAGTATAATTCCATACTGCTTTGCCGTATCTCAGCACCTTCATCTATTTGACCTTCCGGGTCAACCTTTGACTTTTTCGGTCAAATTTTAACCAACATGAAATTATGAAATTTCATCACGCCATTTTCCTTAAAACGCCTTATACTTGGCTAAGTAGTCTATTGTTGAGTCTCGTTACTAGTTAAATGAGAACTCAAACTTATACTATTATTCCATTCCAATCTTGATCCAGACTTAGGTTTTCCTTGTTTCTACAGGAATCATAAGCCATAAAAGTTTCGGGTATTACACTGGATACTATAGACGGTTTGTAGAGGGATTTTCCAGGATTGCTGCACCCCTCACCACTCTTACCAGAAAAGGAAAGAATTTTGATTGGACCCAGAAATGTGAGGAAAATTTCCAGGAGCTAAAAAGGAAGTTGACAAGTGCACCTGTGCTGATAATTCCTGATGTAGATGTAGGAAACTTCGTGATCTACAGCGACGCCTCGAAAAGTGGATTAGGAGCTGTGCTGATGCAGAACGGGAAGGTAGTAACCTATGCATCCCGTCAGCGAAAGATTCACGAAAGGAATTATCCAACTCATGATTTGGAGCTCGCGGCGGTAGTTTTCGCACTCAAGATTTGGAGGCACTATTTGTACGGAAACAAATGCGAAATCTACACCGATCATCAGAGCCTTAAGTACATATTCACTCAGAAAGAGCTCAACATGAGACAGCGTAGATGGCTTGAGCTCGTAAAGGATTACGATTGCGAGATCCTTTACCACCCAGGCAAGGCGAATAAAGTAACAGACGCCTTAAGTAGAAAATCTGTAGGCATGTTGATGTCTATTGAAGCATTTCCTAAGCCTCTACAAAGGGAGATTTATGAGTTTCATTTGGAGATTTTAATGGGGAAATTATCTTCCCTGACCCTTACGTCCAATTTGTTGGAATCCATTAAGTTACATCAAGAAAAGGATTCCTTTTTGATGAAAAGTCAGCTTTTTGGTAGAAAAAGCGATGAGTTTAAGACCTCTGCCGATGGCGTCATCTACTTTAAGGAGAGGATTTTCGTTCCCAACTTCGAGGTCTTTAAGAATCAGATTTTGTCCGAAGCACATATGACGCCGTACTCAGTACATCCAGGAGCTTCCAAGATGTACAAAGACCTCCGCGAGAATTATTGGTGGCCCAGTATGAAGAATGAGATAGCTGAATTCGTGTCGAAATGCCTAACTTGTCAGAAAGTTATGGCTGAGCACCGACATCCTGGTGGAGAACTGCAAAAGATAGAGCTTCCTGAATGGAAATGGGAGCAGATTACTATGGATTTTATAGTAGGATTACCCAGGACGTCAAGTGGGAATGACATGATTTGGGTTATCGTGGATAGGTTAACCAAATCAGCCCACTTTATTGCCATTAAGGCCACCTTTTCAGTGGAGAAATTAGCTGAGATATTCGTTTTTCAGATCGTCAGATTTCATGGAGTTCCAAAGTCGATCATTTCAGGTCGTGATGGACGATTCACCTCTCGATTTTGGAGCAATGTTCACAACGCTATGGGGACGAAATTGAAGTTCAGTACGGCATTTCATCCCCAAATGGACGGTCAGTCAGAGCGAACTATCCAGACACTGGAAGACATGCTGAGGTCATGTGTACTAGATTTCAAGGGCAATTGGGACCAGAAGCTGCCTTTGATCGAATTCTCCTATAACAACAGCTATCATGCTTCGATCGGTATGGCTCAATTCGAAGCATTGTATGGAAGGAAATGTCGATCTCCTATCCATTGGCAGGAAGTTGGTCAGAAACAGCTGCAAACCACAGACTTCATCAGAAAGACCTCCGAGGATATCAAGAAGATCAAGCAAAGGCTCGACATAGCTTTTAGCAGACAGAAAAGCTATGCCGATAAACGTAGGAGGCCTTTAGAATTTCAAGTTGGTGATGCCTGTTTTCATCAAGGTTGCTCCTATGAAGGGAGTAATGCGGTTTGGAAAGAAAGGGAAGCTTAGCCCAAGATATACGGGACCGTTTGAGATCCTTGAAAGGATTGGAAAAGTAGCGTATAAGCTTGCCCTACCGCCAGAATTAGCCTCGATGCACAATGTTTTCCACGTTTCGATGCTAAAGAGGTATATATCGGACCCTTCCCATGTGCTTAGTCAAGAACCAGTAGAGGTTCAGACGGACTTAACTTATGAGGAGAAGCCAGTTCGGATTCTGGATCGGGAAGAAAAGGTCCTAAGGAATAAAACCATTCCTATGGTTAAAGTATTGTGGCGAAACCACAAGGTTGAGGAAGCAACCTGGGAATTGGAGGATGACATGAAAAAGAATTACCCCGGTTTGTTCTAATTTTCGAGGACGAAAATTTATAAGGGGGGTAGATTGTAAGATCTAGAAATTTCAACGTTATGATTCCTCGTATAGAAATATAAATTGTACCATAATGGTATTTATGAAAAAGCCCGACTTAGGGTTTTTATTTAAATTTCATGAGTTCTTATGGCTTCGTAAGACTCAAATACGATCGCTTAGTCAAGCCCATGATCTTTTGTGTTCAAAAGATAGAAAATTCTATGATTTTATTGAAAGTCAACGTTTGATCGAAAAAGTCAAAGTTGACCATGAAGGTCAAAGTTGACCATGAAGGTCAAAGTTGACCATGAAAGTCAAAGTTGACCCGAGAAGTCAAAGATTGACTAAAAAGGTCAACTATGTGACGGAACTTAAGTATGTTAAGCAGTATAGGTTATATACTGAGAAAAAACCGTTTTTACGGATAAAATAGTTAGAATTAAATCTAAAACCGCCATAGAAAAATCAAGCACCTTAAATAGATTATTAAGGGCCAAAGGACTTGAAGCGGAAAGAAAAGTTTTTCGTACCGCCCATTTTATGACAGATAAATTTTGGAATGAAATTTAATTTATGATACTGTGTATTAAGTAACACAGTATTAACAATACCTGTTTGGCTATAAATGGACTACTTATCAAGGTTTAAAGCCAAACAAGCCTTAAGGGAGAATGACATCACCTTATCCATTATTTATGACATCATTTGGATTTAAGCTAAATTAGGAAAGTATTTTGGAGGCTTCTAGACCATGAGTTGGCCGGCCACCTCACCTCCCTTTTGTGAAAAATGTTGGTTTTTGAGGGAGTATTTTGCAATTAAGCAAAGTTTCAAAATCCTCTATAAATAGGTGAGCATCCTATTCAGAAAAATCAGAAAATTGAGCCAAACTCTGCCCATTTTCTGCTGCTCAAAACCGTCCCTTTCAGCCAAAAAAAAAAACAAGACCAAAAACAAAAATCCAAGGGAGAATCCACTAGGGTGAGTTCGGTTTTCAGCTAGGAGGAAAGAAAAGAGTGCTGGAAATTTTGGAGCCCTTGTTTGGCAAGCTGGCCGGTTGTGTGTGTGCTGGAAAAAGGGAGAGAAAAAGTGTGGAAGCTAGGGGGAGTGCCGGATTTAGTGGCTGGAATCTGTGTGGTGCAGCAGCCAAGGACCAGAAAAATTTCTGGGTGAGCTTAGGGAGAGGCCGGCTGTGCTAGGAGCCAAGGAAGAAAAAGTTTGGAGCAAACCCTAACCAATCTTAGGGTTTATTAAGGTAAAATCTCCCCTAAGTTTTCAGCTTTCAATTTGGTTCAATTTGGAAGTTATTTTGTATTACCAACTGAGTATGTAAGAGCATAAGCTCTAAGTTATTTTTTTCGGCCCTAGTTAGATTAGGTTATGTGCTTGGTTAGCTCTAAGGGTGGTTTGGTGTTTATTAGCATTTTGTGATTTTAATATGCTTGCTTGATTTATGTTAATTGCATGCTAGCTGATTTTCAAGTTTTATATGCCCCTAATAAGTTAAGGTATGTGTTAGAATGCATGATTAGGTTAATTGGCAGAATTGGTGTATATTAGTCAAGCTGGATTTTTTTCTGCAAACCCTAATTATTTGGGATAAGATAATGGTTTGCATGGCTGAGTTTTTATTTGTGTTTGAAGAGAATTTGACATTAGAAAGGTGCTGTATGTTTGACTTAGGCTCCCGCTGGTTCGGTTGAGGTAGTGTGCACGTTTTTAGGGCGAGTAACAAATGAGAATAAGGAAACTACCATTTCGGGTTCAAGTTACCCTGTTTTCTGGAAAGCAAATTTTGAGGCCCTTAGAGGCCGATTTTCGAAAAACGTAAAACATGAAAGTTGTTGAGAACAGTTTTTCCTATAAGACATCGTGAACAGTTTTTAAAAATAAGGCTACAACGGCCTTCGTTTTTATGGAAAACCGAGCCTGACTGTGCCCAGTTTTAATGCACGGCCAGGAGACTTAAACCGGGTAAATGAATGAGTTACGTTCCGAACTGGGTTTTGCACAAAACATGAAAGTTTTAGGATTTTCTAAGATCTAAAAGTTTCATGAAGAAAAGTTTTTCAGATTCGGTCTGGATTTCTAATTAAAAATTGGAGTTTTAAAAACTGTGTAGGAAATTGGAATTCCTGCACAGAATTTTCTAAAACAAAATAGAAAAACTGTTCCAAAGGCAGTTATTAGTGTTTGATTGTTTTTGGTGGTTTAAAACCCAATGTTTTAAATACTAAAACTGTTTCAAGGACAGTTTTCCGCCTTTAATATTTTATAAAACCAAATCATATGATTTTAAGGATTTTTTTTAAAGAAAAACCCTAAGTTTTCAAAAGTAGTTTAAAAACAAAATTCGGTGAGCAATAACCGGAAAAAGATGCGGAGTTATTGGTTTGGGCCCGAAGCCCAAGGGTTATCCAACGTAACCCAATAAGAGATTAAGACTACGGATCAGGGCCCTTGACTCAAGGGTTACCTATAGGGTTATTTTTAATAACCCATTAAGAATGTTTTCAAGACGGTTAGGTAGGGGCATATAACAAAGAATAAATGGAACGTTGGTACAAATTACCAACAATTTAAAAGTTAGGATTTCAGAATCCTGACACGATGTCCTTTGTTATAGCAGGAAATAATCTGCTATCTCGCCCCGAGCAGGAGCGGCTTATCAGTGGACGTTTAGTTTGAGGTAAGTACAACTCCGCCTACAGCATAGGCTTTAGTTGTATACTTACTCAAGTATGATCTATGAATGCTATAATAGATGCTGCGACGTATGTTAGATATGATTGATATTAGGTTATGTTATGAGATGTTATGTGAATGCTTTATGAAATGATTATGCTATGACGTATGATATGTTTAAAATGCATGAAGACACGATATGATTTATGTCTTAGGAATTTGTGACATCACGAGGCATGCTCACTAATTCTAAATAAGAATAAGATAAGATAAGAAATTATGGCAAGCAAGTTGCCTGTGTCGTGCCGACCCGCTCATAGGTCGGGTTGGACTATGGTTTGAGTTGGAAATGGACTGGCCGCCCCAACCAAATCATAGTTGCGCGCTCGGTACGTACACTTATGGGGCCCATAAGCAAGATAAGTAAGATAAGCAAGTATGATAAGATAAGTTATGAATGAAAGAAGCAAGCATAATGAAGCATAATTGGCTCATGCATGATTTAGATAGAATATGTTATGTTAGATAGATTATGTTATGTTATGATTGAATGTGTTATGATTAGATAGAAAATGTTATGTCATGATTGAATGTGTTATGTTAGATTGAATATGTTAGGTTGAATGGATTATGTTATGTTTGATTAAATTCTGTTTTGTATCGTTATTTGTTGCGGATAATTATGTTGTACTTGCTGAGCGAAAGCTCACGTGTCTTACGTCTATGCTGTAGGTAAGCAATCTGTCAGCAATTTTTGATACAAGATGGCGAGCGGGGCAGGGTGAAATGTGAAGTGATGTGGGATATTTTTGCCGCTACGCATTTTGTTTCTTATGTACATTATTTAATATCCGATCTTCGTATATCGCTTTTCGTTTCGAACGCACCGTTTTTATATAACGCCCTTCGTTCGTATATATCGTTTGTCGTTTGTACGCCCAGGATAAAAAAAAAAAAAAAATTCCGCTGTGTATGCTAAGCATGTATGTATGTATGTATGTATGTATGTACGGTAACGGCCTGTGCTAGGCAGGTCGTTACAAGGCGTGTCGTTATAGAGTTGGTATCAGAGCGGTTTCCTGTTATACAATTTCACAATCTGCCTGCCATCGCCACCATCATTGTAAGTTGAATTTATATTTTATGTATATGTAAATATGTATGCTGGGATTATGTTAGGATAGACACGGCGATATGGATCCTGCTCGCGTAAATGCAGATCGAGACGCGATAAAATCATTTTACGAATCGCATCCTCTACTGTTCGATGGTGCGAGACGATCAGTATCAGTAGCAGCTTGGCTATATGATATGGAGTTGGTTTTCCATATCTGTCATGTCGAGGATCATTTGCAGATTTCTCTAGCCAGTCGGTGCTTGATAGCTGACGTACGACATTGGTGGATGACGCTGGGAGAAAGACAGATGCCTAGTCATTCATGGGCTCATTTTCGTACGATAATTAGTGCGCGTTATGAGGAAGTCGGTGAGCCGTACCGTAACCCCGAGATTTATCGGGATATGCAGCGCACGCGATATTTAAGTTATGTCAAGGACTGGTATGCGTAGCCTCAGGAGTCCATCAGTCATTACTGTTGGAGATTCCAGGAGGCTATGCTACCTCATATTCCGCAGGATTTGCCCAGCCTTGAGCTGCAAGCTTTAGTGATTTTGCGGAATGGGTTACCTCCCCATATCCGACAGTTTGTTCCGACGCCCATACTAGAAAGGGTAGTCGGCAGTATGAGTAACGACATCTTGGAGGCGGAGCGTATCACGCATACGATATAGGCCGATGCTTATGTAGATGATGACCAGGTGCCTGTCGACGATGCCGGGTTAGGAGAGTCACAGTATGAGGTAGGACAGATGTTACCTGAGGATCCGATCCCTGCTGTTCCCGTACAGGAGGAACCAGCCCAGGAGACTGAAGATCAGATGGACGCGGAGGATGCCGCCGACGATATAGTTGCTCCGGTAGACCTACCGGAAGATTCTACAGTTATGGACATCTCTAGCGACGACGAGGATGAGGATATGGATGATCTTGACAACGATCCCGAGGAGATACAACTCGACGATGACGATTGGGATGCGGATTCCGATGCTTTGTTAGTAATCACGATTTCGGTTATAGTTTAGACTTGGATCGACCAAGTATAATTTTTGACCATGAGCCTGATTGTACTAGCTTATTATTTTTAATAATAGGCTTATGTACGATGAGGAAGTGTTAGGCACTTCCATCATAGTTTGGCCTTGTATATATATAGATATATAGGCCCAGTATGATGTGATCAATATGTATATGTAGTATGGTGAAATATATATATTTACAGTATGGTAAATTATGAGGTACATGGTATGTACATATGAAATAATATGAATAAGGTACTTCTGTATGAGTACTAAAGACCGTGTGAACACAGGATACATGACAAGGATATGTCATGTTATGAAAAGTTATGTTATGTTATGAAAAGTTATGTTATAAGTATGAAAATTATGTTATGATAAGTATCTGATGTGATACGATGATGCCATTATGTTATGGTATGATACATATGATATGTATGATACGATAAATCATGTATGGAAGAAATGATATTAATAGTACGATAATATCTTTTCTTATAATTATAAGATGGTACGCCCGCATAGAACATGTAACGACCCGCCTAGCACAGGCCGTTACCGTACATACATACATACGTACTTACATGCATACATACTTATACGTAAAATAGCAGAATAAATTTTTTTTTATAAGCCGTATAAACATATTTGCACATACGTAAGTAATTATACTGATTAATTAAAACGTTGTGCAGGCATAAATAAAGCTTATAAAATTATCATATAACAAAACAAAACGCATGGCGGCATTAGTCCCACATTTCACAGTTCAGCACACCTCGCCCTCCATCTTGCATCACGGTTTGCTACTAGGCTGCTTACCTACAGCATAGACGTAAGACAATGAGCTAACGCTCAGCAAGTACAACTATTAAATACCGCAATAACATAAACACAACACAATCTAACCTAACATAACATTTCATGACATATCATAACATGACATTCCTTATCATAACTTATCATAACATAACATAACTTACCATAACATAACATTTCTTATCATAACTTATCATAACATAACATAACTTACCATAACATAACATTTCTTATCATGACTTATCATAACATATGCATGAATCGTTTATGCTTTGTTATGCTTTCTTAACTTATCTTTACTTATGGGCCCCATAACATGAGTGTTCGTACCGGGCGCGCTCTATGGACTTACTCTTGCCATAGCTCAACCCGACCTGACGCGGGTCGGTACGACACAGGCAATTGCTTGCCATCATAGCTTAACCTTTCTTTTGTTAATTAGTGAACATGCATCGTGATGTTTCAATTAATTAATCTTAACATACCTTAACCCTAATCATGCTCCTATAAATCATAGCATACTTGACATTTCATACATCATGACATACATTCATAACATAAAATCATAGCACTTATCATTCATATAAAATCATAGCATTCCTAGGATATTCTATAGCACTTAGCATGTAACATTCATAAATAGCAATCATACTTAGGCAAGTATTCACAACAAGCCTATGCTGTAGGCGGAGTTGTACTTACTTTGTTTGTAAAAGCTGTGTCCAATGTGGAGTTAAATTCCACTGGGACACTTCTGCGTATAACGTTCTGAGATAAAATGAAAGTAAGGGTTAGAACTGTTGGTAGTATAACCAACATTCTTTCATAACCTTAGTTATAGGCCCTTACTTATTTTTACATTATCCTAATTGGTTACTTTGGTAACCCTAATCGGTTTGTTTTTAACTTTGGTTTTAAAATCTTATTCGTAGAAAAGAAAACCCTTATTTTTGGTATAAAAATCCTTTTTGTTTAACTTTAAAAACTGAAAATCTTAAACTGAGACTTATAAAATTATTGACTATTAGAAACTGCCTTTGGAACAGTTTCACAATGTCAATTTGCAGTGAAATTGTGGAATTACCCTTTTTCTGTGTTAATTTATAAATTCTGTACAGAGTTTTCCATAATTCCTGTACAGTTTTCCGAAATCCATTTTCATCTTAAAATCAAGACTGATTCTGAAAAACTTGTCTTCACGAATGTTTTAGACATTGAAAAGTTCTACAACTTTCATGTTTTGGATAAAACCCAATTCGGACGTTTTCGTGGTCAAAAACCCTGTGGAACTAGTCCTGGCCGTGCACGGGTCCTGGGCACTTTAGGCACGGGTCCTGGGCACTCAGGCACGGTTTTTGATAAAAACCGAGGCCATTGGAGCCTCATTTTACAAAACTGTCCACGTTGTCCTCTAGGAAAAACTCTACTTAAAAACTTTCATGTTTTGAGTTTCCCCTGATTCGGCCTCTAGAGGCCTCAAAAACTGTTTTCCCTGAAACTGGCCAATTTCCACCCGAGTTGGCAGTTTTCGGTTTAAAATTTCGTTTGCGTCCTAGAACGTCCACCCTACCTCAACCGAACTCAGCGGGAGCCTAAATCAGACATGCATGACGTTTCTAACATTCAGATTCCAACATGCAAGCCAAATTGAACGTCATTCATAATCATACAAAAACCCTAAACATTCCATCAAACATCTAGCATGCACAACATGCACATAATTGAACCACCAAATCCTAAGCCTAAACAAATCAAGCACATGCTCATAATTTACAAGCTAGGGCAGAAATTGAAAGTGGGCTTATACCCTTACAAACCATGGCTTAAATACATTTAAATTTCTCCATATGAAATTTAAATGAAAACTTGATTGGTTAAGGTTTTTACCTTACTCGGTTTGGCTCGGTGAGCTAGGATTTCCACTTCCTTCCTCCTTCTCAAATCACCGGCTATTTTGGTGATTGGCAAGTGCAAACTTGCTGCCTTTCTTGCCTTAAATCCAGCCACCAAATGGCACTAAAATCCGGCTGCTTCCAACTCCAAAACCCGGTTTGGATCCAAGCTTGGTTCCTCCCCCCCTAGAACCGGCCTTGCTAGGGAAATGGGCACTAAAATTTTTTTCCAACTTTTTGCTTGGTTTCCTACTTGAATCCGACCACCCCTAAGCCCTAGACACTCTTGGTTTTTGCAAAATTTTCTTGTCTTTCTCTTCCACTCTAGGTTCGGTTTTGGTGGAGTAATTTTGCAAGAGTTTGGCTAACAATTGCCAAATGTGAACAATGCTCCCCCTATTTATAGAGTTTGTGAATTTCTTGTAATTGCACAATTTAGTCCTCAAAAAAATCAGAAATTGGACTCTTAGGGGGGCATGTGGCCGGCCATGAAGCTAGGTGGAAGACAACTAATTACTTCCAAATTTCTTAAATCAACTAATGATGTCAAATTTCAAAAAGGTAATGAGGTAAGCAAGGCTTAAGCTTGTTTGGCTCTTTTTCTCTTTTTCTTGCTATTAAGCAGTCCATTTTTAAGTTATCACAGGTATTTTCAATACTGGATTCACTTATGCACAGTATTGGTTTACCGAACTACAGTCCAAAATTCATCCGTGTAAAAATGGACGGTATGAAATTTTCCTTATTTCTTAAAATCCTTTTGCCCTATACTTCAACTTAATGTGCTTGATTTTCTAGGGTGGTTCTTATATCTTAAACATAACTTTTTATCTGTAAAAACACGGTTTTACCCGGTGTAATTTTATACAGATAAACGTTTAAACATACAGTCATTTTCTTGAACTTTTCGGGTCCACCATCGACTTTCTTGTCAATTAGTGACCTTCTTGTCAAGTTTTGACTTTCTTGGTCAATAGTTGACTTTTTGGTCAACCATGACGTTTTTGGTCAAACTTTGACCATTTTACAAAATTTCATGATTTTGTTCCTTATTACCTAAAAAGGTCAATTTCTTAATTACATAATCATTTTTGAGTCTTATAAAGCCATAAAACTCACAAAACATAATTAAAAACCCTTAACTGGGCTTTTTCCATAAATACCTTTACGGTTCAATGTAAATTTATACATAGAATCGTTCAGACATAAAAATCAGGTATTACAGAACAGTACCTCTTAATCCTCCCGAGCCGGATTTCGCAACCGTTGTAGCAAATCTGTAACGACAGTTGGTCGAACAACAGCGAGAGTCGAATCGACTCCAAGAGCAGATAGTTCGGATGAACCAAAGACCCCAAGTTGACGAGGTTCCACCTCGAGCTCATCAAGAACCCCCAGTAGCACCTCAGGTGCCGGATGTTTACCTGAATGCTCAACCAGAGGTCCAGCCATAAATTCCCCGGAATGCTGAAATTCCGATGGCACCCATTGGAGGACGAGTAAATCTACAACTAGTACGGGAAGACTTGCTGTACGAACGATTTAGGCGGATGAAAGCGCCGGAGTTCGAAGGATCGACTGATCCTATAGCCGCCGATAACTGGTTAACCGACATACAAGTCATTTTGGATTTTATGCGGTTAACGGAGCAAGAGAAAGTTTCATGTACTTCTTTTGCTCTTAAGAAGGACGCGCGACACTGATGGATGACTGTACAGATGCATCGCGATGTCACGGTCATGAGTTGGCAAGATTTTGTCACCAAGTTACGTACGATGTACTATAACAGAGAAATCCTCGCCACTCAACAAGATGAGTTCGCGAATCTTAGACAAGGGTCAATGACAGTAATGTAGGCTGTCAAGAAGTCTGAGCAATTAGCTCGGTTATGCTCGGATTTGGTACCGAGTGAAACGGAGAAGGTAAGGAGAATAATAAAGATGTTTTGAACAGACAGTGCCGAGCACGTGAGTGCTGGTAGTAGCCACCAACCCTAGTGTCCGATTACATAAGTCGGGCACTGAGAGCCGAGTATTGGATAAACCAGGACAGGGAAGTTAGGGTTCAAATCTTCAAGATGAAAAGGAAGGAGAAGCTGTAGCGAAGCCAACACAGCCTCGACAAGGTTCAGAAGCGTTCCCGAAGGACCAAATTAGTAACCCTGCGCAAGGGTCCAAACAGTTTGAAAGGAACAAGAGGAAAGGGAATTTTTCAAGCCAGGGTCAACAAAGGAATTTTCCTCAGAAAAGGAACATCAGAGGAAATGAGGGGAATAACGCTAACTACCCCGCATGTGAGAAGTGTGGAAAGAAACACTCGGGAGTGTGTAGGATAGGGTCAAACGCTTGCTACCTATGTGGCAAGGAGGGGCACTATGAGAGGAACTGCCCTCAGAACAACCAGAATCAGAACCCTCCTTATCCGAACCGGAATGCCAACATTCGCCAGTTACATGCAGTCCACGCCAGACTGGAAGGACCCTCAATTACGCAAGGCAGAATGGAGGCTCCTGAACCTCAAGCCAGGATTTACGCTTACACCAAGGGAGATGCTGAAGTAGGAACGTCACATGTGGTGACAGATTTGACTTCTATCACCACCTACGAAGTTTAAAAAAAATTAAATTAAAAAAAAAATTTAAAAAAAAAACGAACTAGGGAGATTTAAACCCTCAAGGTGAATGAAAAAATAAAATAAATTAAATTAAAAAAAAAATTTAAACGCTCAAGGTGAATGAATCGTTATAGAAACGAACTAGGGAGATTCGCAAAAAGACCTGAAAACCCTAGCGAAGTTTCTTCTTCTACGTCTAGCCTTCCTCCATCTCCAAACGCTCTAGCAATTCCAAATCCATTTGCGATGGCTCAAAACGAGGAGGTCCAGCAAAAGACGTTGAACGACTACCTTCACCCTACGCGTACGGCCACACCATCATGCATAATATTTCCACCTAATTTGCCGAATTTGGATTTCAAGCCGGGTATGATTCAAATTTTGCCGACATTTCACGGATTAGAAAGCGAAAATCCGTACGTGCATATTCGGGAGTTTGACGAGGTGGTGGCCACTTTCCACAACCGAGCTGAGGCTGCAGATTCTGTGCGATTAAAATTTTTTCCATTCTCTCTGAAAGACAAAGCTAAAAGCTGGTTGTATTCTTTGCGACCTAGGCCTATTGGAACATGGGAAGAGATGACAACTGTATTTTTCAATAAATATTTCCCACACCATAAGAGTAATGGTCTTAAACGACAGATCTCGACCTTTACTCAGAAGGACAATGAAACTCTCTATCAAGTCTGGGAGCGGTTTAAAGATTTGTTGAATCAATGTCCCCACCATGGTTACGAGAGTTGGCGCCTCGTCAGTTATTTCTACGAAGGACTCACAATCCGAGAGCGTCAATTTGTGGAGATGATGTGCAATGGTGAGTTTCTCCAGAAGGATCCCGAAGACGCTTTCGAGTACCTTAACGAGCTAGCCGAGAAAGCCCATACATGGACTGGACCAAGTGCTACTGACAGCACTAGTCGTTCTCGACCTGCTGGAGTCTACCAACTAAGGGAAGAGGATAACCTCAAGGCCCAAATCGAGTCTTTGACACGACAGATTGAGACCCTTAAAACCAAGGAAGGTAGAGGAATCCACATGGTCGCAAGGGCAGAGTCGCAAGAGCCATGCTTCGTTTGTGGAGGGTTGGAACATTTAGCTAAGGATTGCCTTGTTTATAGTGAAATGAGAGGGAGTTACGAAGAGTAATGTAATGCCTTAGGGGCATACAACATGCCTTTCTCTAACACATACAATCCTGGCTGGAGGAACCATCCAAACTTCAGTTGGAGAGATTCCAACCAAACACAACCACCAAAGGCGAATTCTGCACCTCAATATCCTGCACAATCGCCGAGGAGTTCTCTCGAGAATACCTTGCAATCTTTCATGGAGGCACAAACTAGGATGAACCAAAAGTTCGAATCATTTTTCACGCAAATGGTGGAAGAAAGTAAAGAGATGAAGAGCCAAATCACAAAGCTGACTGGTGCCCTGACTGTTCAAGAACGAGGCAAGTTTCCTTCGCAAGCTCAATCCAATCTCACGGGGCAACACATGGCACAAACCTCAAACTCTGCAGGTCAAAACATCAAGGAGGTCAATGCCATCACCACTCGTAGTGGCAAGATTTCGAATGAACCATCAAGAACTACTGTCACTTCAAGTAGTCAAGAAGTCGTCCCCAAGATAGCTGAGTCAATTGAACTTCCAGTAAAGGTGCCTTTCCCCCAAGCTCTGCGATCTGCTGAGAAAGTTCTGGATAGTCAAAGTGAGATCCTAGAGCATTTGACTCAAGTAAAGATTAATCTTCCTTTGCTTCATGTGATTAAGCAAGTGCCGGCTTATGCCAAAGTCATTAAGGATCTATGCACCGCCAAAAGGAAGCACCACGTTAAGAAGACCGCCTTCTTGACGGAACAAGTGAGTGCGGTGATCGAGCAGAAGGCGCCGCCTAAGTACAAAGATCTTGGTTGTCCCACCATCTCGTGCCAAATTGGGACTCAGGAATTCGGCCAAGCTTTGCTCGACCTTGGAGCGAGCGTCAATCTCATGCCTTACTCCATCTACTCGCAACTTGGTCTTGGAGAGATTAAGCCCACATCTGTGGTTTTGCAACTGGCCGATCGTTCGATCAAGAAGCCTCGGGGTATAGTTGAGGATGTTCTGGTTCAAGTTGAGAAATTTTATTACCCCGTTGATTTCCTTGTCCTAGATACTCAATCTGTGGTAAGCACGGAATCCAAAATTCCCATCATCCTCGGTAGACCATTCCTTGCTACAGCCAATGCTTTGATTAACTGTAGGAATGGTCTCATGAAGATATCTTTCGGGAACATGACCTTGGAGGTAAATGTTTTCCATATTGCGAAGCAGCCACATGATGATGACGAGTGTCACCAAACATTTATGATCGACACACTCGTCTCGGAGGAGGTTCAACTGTACAGTGATTCCGATAATCTTGATGAACTCCTCCACAATTCTGACTCTGAAAGTTCCGATCCTTGTGAGTTGACCAACAACGCTACCATCTATAAAGACGCACAAGGCAGAGGAACCAAGTTTTGGCAACCGCGTTTTGAAGAGCTTCCTCGAGAAAAAGAAAAGCCAAAACCATCAACTGAAGAGATCCCAACACTTAAGCTCGCTCAATTGCCTGAGGATCTGAAACATGTCTTCCTGGGAGCTGGTGATACCTTTCCTGTTATCATTTCATCTAAACTTGATGCATCACAAGAACAGCGATTAGTCGACATGCTGCGAAAGCACAAAGCTGCGTTAGGTTGGACGATTGCTGACATTAAGGGTATTAGCCCCTTAATTTGCTCCCATCACATCAATTTGGAAGACGGGGCTGTTCCACGAAGGGATCCCCAAAGGAGACTAAACCCAACGATGAAAGAAGTTGTGAAGAATGAGGTCTTGAAGCTTCTGGATGCAGGTATCATCTATCCGGTTGCCGATAGCAAGTGGGTTAGTCCAACTCAGGTAGTGCCCAAGAAATCGGGGGTGACAGTGGTAGAGAACGAGAAAGGGGCTCTTGTCCCCACAAGGACAGTTACGAGTTGGCGCATGTGTATTGACTACCGAAAGCTGAACGCTTCCACCCGCAAAGATCATTTTCCGCTTCCGTTCATCGACCAAATCCTAGAATGTGTGGCTGGTCATCCTTTCTACTGCTTTCTTGATGGCTACTCAGGATATTATCAGATCGAGATTGCATTGGAGGACCAAGACAAGACTACTTTTACCTGTCCTTTTGGTACTTATGCCTTCCGGCGTATGCCATTCGGACTGTTTAACGCACCGGCCACCTTTCAGAGGTGCATGACGAGCATTTTCAGCGACATGGTCGAGAAATGTATGGAAGTGTTAATGGATGACTTGACCATCTTCGGCAATTCCTTTGACTTGTGCCTTCTCAACTTAGAAGCTGTTCTGACAAGATGTGAAGAAAAAGGACTCGTGCTTAACTGGGAGAAATGCCATTTCATGGTACCATCAGGGCATAGTCTTGGGGCATATTGTTTCTGAGAAAGGGATTGAGGTCGATCAGTCTAAGATTGAACTTATCTCTAAATTGCCCACTCCCAAGTCAGTCAAAGAAGTTTGATCATTTCTCGGGCATGCTGGTTTCTATAGGAGGTTCATACAGAATTTTTCTGCGATTTCTCGTCCATTATGTAATCTCCTAGCCAAAGATGCCATTTTTGAGTGGACGCAAGATTGTGAGGATGCCTTCCGAACGCTTGTGGTAAAGTTGACTACTGCCCCCATTATTCAGTCACCGGATTGGAGCTTACCATTTGAGATTATGTGTGACGCAAGTAACCATGCTGTTGGGGCAGTACTTGGTCAAAGAAGAGAGGGGAAGTCCTTTGTAGTGTATTACGCAAGCCGCACTCTGAATAGTGCTCAATTGAACTACTCAACCACTGAGAAAGAGTTGCTCGCTGTTGTGTTTGCACTTGACAAGTTCCGTGCATATCTGATTGGTTCACCCATCACCGTCTTCACAGATCATGCAGCTCTTAAGTATCTCCTTTCCAAAAAGGATGCCAAGGCGCGATTGATTAGGTGGATCCTCTTGCTGCAGGAATTTGACATCAAAATCAAGGACAAGAAAGGAGTTGAAAACGTTGTGGCGGACCATCTTTCTCGACTCGAATTTAGTGACCCCGCCGACGGTCCTGCCATCCGAGATGATTTTCCCGACAAACATCTATTCGCTGTCACCAAGCTACCTTGGTACGCTCACATCGTCAATTACTTGGTGACAGGCGAACTTCCTGCTGATTGGAGTGCTCAAGATAAGCGTAAATTCTTGGTCGAGGTGCGTAATTTCTACTGGGATGACCCGTACCTTTACAAATACTGCCCCGACCAGATCATAAGGCGATGCATTCCTGACGATGAAATTCATAGTGTTTTACACTTTTGCCATAACGATGCATGTGTTGGAAAAAACGGATCCGATATCGGAGTTACGGCGCAGCGGAAGTTTTAAAATTTTTTTTATGCTGTTTCGAAAAGAATCTCATGATGCATATAACAATAAATTAAATTCATGAACAAGCGTACCTTATTTCTTGGATTCCGGAATCACTAGAGCGTTTGACAACGTGTCTTCTCTACTATTCTCGAGTTCCACGTCTCAGAGTGTGTGTGGGCACACGTTCTATGAATCCAATTGATCGGTAATGCTTTCCGAAGTCTAGATCCCTCCTTCTCAATTCCGATGTTCCTCGTTGAGAATACGATCCAACTTCTTTCTTCAAAACTACAAAACAGGAACCGGTTAACCTCCTATGAAAATTATCACTCGGTTTAACCTTCCTCACAATTTTGAATCAATGGAATTTTCTCTCTTTTTCTTTCTCACAAGATAGCCGAATTTTTGTGAAGTAGAGGAAACCCAAATTATTTTTTCTTTCACTCACAAAAACGTTTTCCCCTTTGAAAATTATCAAAAAATTGGTTTCTCAAGAATTCCTAGCCTTTATATAGAAGTTTAATCCTTTTCAAAATTTAATTCCTTCTTGAAAAATAATTAATAATTATTTTTCTGGATAAATTTTGAACCAAAAGATCATACAACTTTAGGGCTAGATTCATTGAACCTAGAAACGTTTTTTCAAGAGGAAATCTCCTCCAAAAAATTCGGCCACTTTAGGATAAATCTAGATTGGTGGTTCAAATTTTAAATCAAGAATCTAGACTAGTGAAAAGATCCTAGTCCTATGTAGATTCAAATTTCTTTTAAACCCTTTTTGAATTTAAATAAGATTCACTCATTTGAATTAATATTTTCCACAAACATCAACCATATTAATTAATTTAAATAAATGGAATATTTGAATTTTTTCTTCCTCAAAAATCCGTGCACCATATTTAAAGAAAAAAATTCATCAAATAATCTCCATTATTTAAATCAATTAATAATTTAATGTTAGGAATATATTTGAACAATTTTGAAACAAAATTTTCTTCTCTCCACCTATCTAAAACCGTGCACCTCTTTTAGATTAGGAGAGAAAAATTTTGTTTTTCAAAATTAAATAATTCGAACACAATCTTATTTCCAAAATTCAAGTTAACCAATCACGTGTTGACAAATCATATTATTTGTCTACACAAATCCTACATGTCCAATCCTTTTTCGGATTGCATGTTAGAGAGTACCATGTCTTAATAGACATTACAAAATTCCATTTAAATTTATCGATCTCTTTAGGAACAAATCCGGAGACGCTATTTAGAACTATATGAGCTAGTAGGGGGACCCGATGGAAATATGTAAAGAGGCTCCTATAATTGTGAAAAATTAATCCCAGACTAATTATTCATCAATTATCAACTTCAAAACTATTCCACTAAAAGTTTGAAGCTGAACTCCTGTTTACATACCGTATTACGAAAGCTCTCTCACGCAGTGCTTCTTCCATGATTTATTCATCGCTTGTTTAATCCCCATTTGTTATCCATGATTGAATTAAGGACTTTTTCCGTTTTACCTTTTCAATCATTTTAACTTAAAGTTCCATTATTCTCCATTGAAAGAACCACCAATTGTAAAACCATACAATTGGTAAACCATCAGAGAACACAAAGTAAACCGATGGCCAAGATCTTGTTATACTATCTTTCAATCCCCGAATAATGCCTTTAAGTAGATAACATGTACTATCGTTAAGATAGCTATGGATTCCATATCTATGAATCTTGATTTCTCTATCCATAAGTCATGCACCCAAAACACAAGTATATTGACCATAAATTAACAGTGTCTCACCTGTTGTAACGACCCGCCTAGCACAGGCCGTTACCGTACATACATACATACATACTTACGTACTTATACGTAAAACAGCGGAAATATTTTTTTTTTTTTTTTTTTAAGCCGTATATATATATATACGCACCTACGTAATTAATTATACTGAATAATTAAAACGTTGTGTAGGTATAAACAAAGCTTGTAAAATATTGACATAATAAACAAAACGTGTGGCGGCATTATTCCCACATTTCACAGTCCAGCACACCTCGCCTTCCATCTTGTATCATTGATTACTGGCAGGTTGCTTACCTACAGCATAGACGTAAGACAGTGAGCGAAAGCTCAGCAAGTACAACTATTAATACCGCAATATTAAAAACACAGCATAATCTAACCTAACATAACATTGTGTACCATTACATAGCATACCATTTCATAACCTTTCTTCATCATAACATGGCATAACATTTCATAACATAACTTAATCATAACATGGCATAACATTTCATAACATAACTTGACATATCGTATGCATGATCCGTTTATGCTTCCTTATGCTCTCTTATCTCTTCATAACTTTCTTAACTTAACCTTACTTTTACTTATGGGCCCCATATCATAAGTGTTCGTACCGGGCGCGCTCCATGGACTTACTCTTGCCATAGCTCAACCCGACCTAACGCGGGTCGGTACGACACAGGCAAGCTTGCTTGCCGTCATAGCTTAATCTTTCTTTTGTTAATTAGTGAACATGCATCATGATGTTTCACTCAATTAAACTTAACATATCTTAACCCTAATCATGCTCCTATACATCATAGCATACTTGACATTCCATTCATCATAACATACATTCATAAAATCATAACACTTATTATTCATATAAAATCATAGCATTCCTAGGATATTCTATAGCACTTATCATATAGCGTGTAACACTCACAAATAGCAAACATACTTATACAAGTATTCATAATAAGCCTATGCTGCAGGCGGAGTTGTACTTACTTTGACTGTAAAAGCTGTGTCCAAAGTGGAGTCAATATCCGCCGGGACACTTCCGCGTAAAACGTTCTGAGATAAAATAAAAGTAAGGGTTAGAACTGTTGGTAGATAACCAACATTCTTTCATAACCTTAGTTATAAGCCCTTACTTATTTTTACGTTATCCTAATCGGTCACTTTGGTAACTTTGGTTGTAAAATCTCATTTTTAGAACAGAAATCCCTATCTTTGGTTTAAAAATCCTTTTTGTTAAACTTTAAAACTGAAAATCTTAAACTGAGATTTATAAAATTATTGACTATTAGAAACTGCCTTTGGAACAGTTTCACAATGTCAATTTACAGTGAAATTGTGAAATTACACTTTTTCTGTGTCAATTTAAAAATCCTGTACAGAGTTTTCCATAATCCCTGTACAGTTTTCCGAAATCCATTTTCATCTTAAAATCAAGACTGATTCTGAAAAACTTGTCTTCACGAAAGTTTTAGACATCGAAAAGTTCTACAACTTTCGTGTTTTGGGCAAAACCCAGTTCGGACGTTTTCGTGGTCAAAAATCCCGTGGAACAAGTCCCGGCCGTACACGGGTCCTGGGCACATAAGGCACGGGTCCTGGGCACTAAGGCACGGGTTTTGGTAAAAACCAAGGCCATTGGAGCCTCATTTTACAAAACGGTCCGCGTTGTCCTCTAGGAAAAACTCTACTTAAAAACTTTCATGTTTTGAGTTTCCCCTGATTCGGCCTCTAAGGGCCTCAAAAACTATTTTTCCCGAAACTGGTCAGTTTCCACCCGAGTTGACAGTTTTCGGTTTAAAATTTCGTGTTCGTCCTAAAACGTCCACCCTACCTCAACCGAACTCATCGGGAGCCTAAATCAGACATGCATAACGTTTCTAACGTTCAATTTTCAACATGCAAGCCAAATTAAACGTAAATCATAATCCTACAAAACCCTAAGCATTCAATCAAACACTTAACAAGCACAATATGCACAAAAATGAACCACCAAACCCTAGGCTTAAACAAATCAAGCACATGCACATAATTTACCAACTAGAGCAGAATTTAAAAGTGGGCTTAAACCCTTACAAACCATAGCTTAAATACATTTAAATTTCACCATATGAAATTTAAATGAAACTTGAATCGGTTAGGATTTTACCTTACTCGGTTAGGCTCGGGGAGCTAAGATTCGGCTTCCTTCCTCCTCCTAAATCACCGGCTGTTTTGGTGAATAGCAAGTGTCAACTTGCTGCCTTTCTTACCCAAAGTTCAGCCACCAAAAGACACAAAGTTGGCTGCCTCTAACACCAAAATCCGGCTGCCTCCTAGCTTGGTTCCTCCCCCCCTAGAACCGGCCTTGCTAGGGAAATGGGTTCTAAAATTTTTCCCAACTTTTTGGCTTGGTTCCCACCTTGAATCCGACCACTCTAAGCCCTCCACACTCTAAGTTTTGCAAATTTTTCTTGCCTTTCTCTTCTCCCTTAAGTCCGGATTTTTGTGAAGGAAAAATGCAAGAGTTTGGCTAAGTTTTCTCTTAAATTGTGAACAAAGGCCACCCCTATTTATAGAGGTTGGAAACTTCTCCAAATTGCACACTTTGGTCCTCAAAAAATCAGAAAATTGGACATTGGAGGGGGGTATGTGGCCGGCCATTAAGGGTGGTGGAAGACAACTCATTTCTTCCATTTTCCTTAATTCAACTAATGATGTAATAATCAAAAAGTTACATGAGGTAAGCCAAAGTCTAAGCTTGTTTGGCTCTTTTGCTAATAAGCAGTCCATATTTAAGTTACCACAGGTATTTTCAATACTGGATTCACTTATGCACAGTATTGGTTTACCGAACTGCAGTCCAAAATTCATCCGTGTAATACTGGACGGTATGAAATTTTTCTTATTTCACAAAACTCTTTTGTCCTAAGCTTTAACTTAATGTGCTTGATTTTCTAAGGTGGTTCTCATGTCTTAAACATAACTTTTTATCTGCAAAAAGGCACGGGTTTACCCGGTGCAATTTATACAGATCAATATCTAAACATAAAGTCATTTCTTAAACTTTTCGGGTCAACCATCGACTTTCTTGTCAATTAGGGACCTTTTTGTCAAGTTTTGACTTCCATGGTCAACAGTTGACTTTTGGTCAACCGCGACGGTTTTTGGTCAAACTTTGACTTTTTACAAAATTTCAAGATTTTGCTCCATATTACCTAAAAAGGTCATTTTCTTAAATACATAACCATTTTTTGAGTCTTATAAAGTCATAAAACTCACAAAACATAATTAAAAACCCTTAACTGGGCTTTTTCCATAAATACCTTTACGGTTCAATGTACATTTATACATAGAATCGTTCAGACATAAGAAAATCAGGTATTACAATCTACCCTCCTTAAAGATTTTCGTCCTCGAAAATTAGAACAATTCGGGGTAGTTCTTTCTCATTTCATTTTCTAATTCCCAAGTGGCTTCTTCTACTTTATGATTTCGCCATAAAACCTTTACCATGGGAATTGTCTTATTTCTCAGAACCTTCTCTTCTCGATCTAGGATTCGTACCGGCTTCTCTTCATAGGTCAAGTCTGTTTGAACCTCTACCGGTTCTTGACTGAGAACATGTGAAGGATCTGGTACATACTTCTTGAGCATCGATACATGGAAGACGTTATGCATAGATGCTAACTCTGGCGGCAGGGCAAGCTTGTATGCTACTTTTCCAATCCTCTCTAGGATTTCAAAAGGTCCAGTATACCTTGGACTAAGCTTCCCTTTCTTTCCAAATCTCATTACTCCCTTCATAGGGGCTATCTTGATAAAGACTGCATCTCCGGTTTGAAATTCCAAAGGCCTTCTTCGCTTGTCAGCATAGCTTTTCTGACGACTGAAAGCTATATCAAGCCTTTGCTTAATCTTTTTGATATCGTCAGAAGTCTTTCTGATGAAATCTGTAGTCTGAAGCTGCTTTTGTCCAACTTCTTGCCAGTGAATAGGAGATCGACATTTTCTTCCATATAGTGCTTCGAACGGAGCCATACCAATCGAAGCATGATAACTGTTGTTGTAAGAAAATTCAATCAAAGACAGCTTCTGATCCCAGTTTCCTTGAAAATCCAGAACACAAGATCTTAGCATATCTTCTAGTGTTTGGATAGTCCGTTCTGACTGACCGTCGGTTTGGGGGTGAAAAGCCGTACTGAACTTCAGTTTCGATCCCATAGCATTGTGTACGCTTGCCCAAAATCGGGAAGTGAAACGTCCGTCTCGATCCGAGATGATCGATTTTGGTACACCATGCAGTCGAACGACCTGGGATACATAGACTTCGGCCAACTTCTCCACTGAATAAGTGGCTTTGATAGCAATAAAGTGGGCAGATTTGGTTAATCGGTCGACAATAACCCAAATCGTGTCATTCCCACTTGAAGTTCTTGGCAGTCCCACGACAAAATCCATGGTAATTTGCTCCCATTTCCATTCGGGAAGCTCTATTTTCTGCAATTCTCCTCCAGGATGTCGGTGTTCTGCCTTAACTTTCTGACAAGTCAAGCATTTGGATACGAACTTCGCTATCTGATTCTTCATATTTGGCCACCAGTAGTTCTCTCGGAGATCCTTGTACATCTTAGAGGCTCCGGGATGTACTGAATACGGTGTCATGTGCGCCTCTGCTAGTATCTGATCCTTCAAAAACTTGAAATCAGGGATGCAGATCCTTTCTTTGAAGTAGATCATGCCATCTGCAGAGGTTCTAAACTCCTTATTTTTCCCGCCAAAGAGTTGTGCCTTGATCAACTGAGAATCCTTTCCTTGAAGGTTCTTGATGGACTCCATTAAATTGGACTGGAGGGTTAAAGCGGATAACTTTCCCGTTATCATCACAGGTTGAAGTCGGAGATTTCCTTTTGAAGCGGTTGGGCAGCAGTACTAAGGACATCAGCATGCCAGATGACTTCCTGCTTAAGGCATCTGCTACTTTGTTTGCCTTGCCAGGATGGTAGAGGATCTCGCAGTCGTAGTCCTTTACGAGTTCAAGCCATCTTCGCTGCCTCATATTGAGCTCCTTCTGGGTAAAGATGTATTTGAGACTTTGATGATCGGTGAAAATCTCACATCTATTCCCATACAGGTAGTGCCTCCAGATCTTCAATGCGAACACCACCGCAGCGAGCTCTAGATCGTGCGTCGGGTAATTCTTCTCGTGATCCTTCAGTTGTCGAGAAGCATACGCGACCACTTTACCTTGCTGCATTAGGACTGCTCCTAGTCCCGTCTTAGAAGCATCGCTGTAGATCACGAAATTTCCTGCTTCGACATCTGGAATAATCAAAACAGGCGCACTTGTCAGCTTCCTCTTAAGCTCTTGGAAATTCTCTTCGCATTTAGACGTCCATTCGTACTTCTTCCCTTTGCGTGTAAGGGTCGTGAGAGGGGCTGCTATCTTAGAAAATCCCTCAACAAAGCGGCGATAATAACCGGCTAATCCGAGGAAACTCCTTATTTCCGTTACGCTCTTAGGCCTTGGCCATAAGCTAACTGCTTCCACTTTAGCTGGGTCCACAGAAATCCCTTCTTGTGACACCACGTGGCCTAAGAAATGCACCTTCTCCAACCAAAATTCACATTTAGTGAACTTTGCGTAGAGCTGATGTCGTCGCAACATTTCCATCACCATTCTAAGATGTTGTATGTGCTCTTCCTGGGACCTTGAATAGATTAGGATGTCGTCGATGAAGACAATCACGAACATGTCCAGATATTCCTTGAACACTCGGTTCATCAGGTCCATGAAAGCAGCTGGAGCATTGGTTAGCCCAAAAGGCATAACCAGAAATTCATAATGTCCGTAGCGTGTCCGAAAAGCCGTTTTGGAGATATCTGAATCTCTGATTCTGAGCTGATGATAGCCAGATCGTAGATCGACTTTCGAAAACACTCTTGCTCCTCTGAGTTGATCGAACAAATCGTCAATCCTCGGAAGAGGATACTTGTTCTTGATGGTGATCTTGTTCAGCTCGCGATAATCGATGCACATACGTAAAGATCCATCTTTCTTTTTCACAAATAGCACAGGTGCTCCCCACGGAGAGTAGCTCTGTCGGATGAATCCTTTATCTAGCATTTCTTGCAGTTGTACTTGGAGTTCCTAAGCTCAGCAGGTGCCATACGGTAAGGCGCCTTCGATACAGGAGCAGTTCCGGGCATTAGCTCAATTTCGAAAGAAATTTCGCGTTCCGGTGGAAGCCCTGGTAACTCTTCCGGAAAGATATCCACATACTCCCTGATAACAGGTACATCTTCCGGTGTTAGCTTCATTTCCTGCTCTTTGTCCACCATGTTAGCTAAATACCCTTGACAGCCATTAGCTAACATCTTCCAAGCTTTCATAGCTGAAACCAATTTGGTTGTTGAGTTCCGAGTTTGTCCGTAGAAACTGAACTCTTCCTCGCTATATGGGTTGAAAATCACACAACGCCTTCGACAGTCGATCTTAGCGTTGTACTTGCTAAGGAAATCCATACCTAAGATCACATCGAAATCCTGCATCTTGATTGCGATGAGATCTACTACAGTTCTCTGCCACAGATAATCACGGAGGTATTTCGTATCCAAAAATTGGACCACAAAACCTCTCCGGATGGCAAGGAGGTCTTAAAAGGTTGCTTAATCTATCCACACCTCTTCCTAATTTCTGGGCAAACTCCATTGATATAAATGAATGTGTGGCACCAGAATCAAACAGGGCAATTGCTTCATAAGTGGTGATAGAGATCTGACCTGTCACCACATGTGAAGTGCCTGCTTCCGCATCACCCCTTGTGTAGGCGTAGATTCGGGCTTGAGGCTCAGGAGCTTCCAATCTACCTTGGACAATGGAAGGTCCTTCTAGTCTGACCTGGGCTGCATGAAGCTGACTGCTTGTGTTCCTATTTTGGTGCGGAGGATTCTGGCCTTGATTGTTCATGTGGCAATTTTTTGCAAAATGTCCCTCCTTTCCGCATAGGTAGCATGCGTTGGTCCCCATTCTGCAGACGCCCGGATGTTTTCTCCCGCACTTCGTACATACCGAGAAGTCAGAGTTATTCCCCTCAGTTCCCTGTTGTTCTTCTTTTGAGGAAAATTTTGTTGCTGGCCCTGTCCCGAGAAATTTCCTTTCCTCTTGTTCCTCCCAAACTGTTTGGAACCTTGAGCAGGGTTATTGTTTGGGCCTTTCTGACTCGTCTCAGTACTCTGACGGGGCGGGTCTGCTTAACAACGCCTTTTCTTCCTTCTTGGCTTTGAAAAACTGCGCCCTTGCTTCCTTGTCCTGGTTAATCCAATATTCTGCCCTTATCGCCCTGCTTACGCAGTCGGACACCAGGGTAGGTGGGTCGCTTCCGGCACTAACCTGCTTGGCTATGTCTGTCCGGAACATTTTCATCATTCTCCGGACTTTTTCCGTTTCACTCGGTACCAGCTCCGGGCACAAGCGTGCTAACTGTTCAAACCTCTTGACGGCTTCAATCACTGTCATAGACCCTTGCTTAAAACTAGTGAATTCATCCTGTTGAGTGGCAAGGATATCTCTGTTGTAGTACATACTACGAAACTCAGTCACAAATTCTTGCCAACTCATTGCCATGACGTTTCGACGCATCTGAACGGTTATCCACCAGTGTCTTGCGTCCTTCTTAAGGGCAAACGAGGCGCATAGAACCTTTTCCTGTTCGGTGAGCCGCATAAAATCCAAGATAACTTGGATGTCTATCAACCAGTTATCTGCGGCTATTGGGTCTGTTGTTCCCTCAAATTCAGGCACTTTCATCCGCCTAAACCTCTCATATAACAAATCCTCTCTTCCGGAGGTGGATCTGCCGGTACCCCAGCAGGTGCTACTGGTACCTCAGCATGTCGCGGAACATTGGGCACTGGAGGTGCCACTGGAGGTGCTTGCTCCGCGGGTAAGGGAACCTCGTTGACCTGGGGTCTCTGGTGTAACTGAGCTAGCTGCTCTCTCAGCTGGTTTGTCTCTTGTTGCTGTTCTAACAATTGCCGTTGTAAATTGGCTACAACGGTCGCTAGATCCGGCGCAGGTGGATTCACTGGTGCACCCTTTCGCGTACGAACCATCTTAATCTTCCTATTTAAATCATCAGAAAGATATTATTATCCTTTCTTTGCATTCATATTTAACATATTGTAACAATATGCAATATGTCACAATATTGTCATACCATAATCGTACATACTTATCATATCATATCATATCATGCATAATTGAGATTCCATATATCTCACATTAACTGCCTTTTTATAATATATACAAAAAGTACATCATTTCTATACATCATATATACATGTCAAAAGATTTCTTTACATCGTATCTACATCATCAAAAATTTAAGATGGAAGTGTCTACCACTTTACCATCATACATAGGTACAAGCCTATCGTCAAAATAAAATAAGCTAGTACATCAGTCTCAAAACATATACATATACACGTGATCTGAGCCTAATCTAACTCTACTACCGTAACGGTGGAGATATCAGAGTCGTCCTCTCCGTCATCGTCTGGGATCTCCTCGGGATCCTCCTCAAAATTATCTCCCTCGTCGAGCCATCCTCCGAACCCTGGCTCGTGATCGGGCTCCTCATCATCGTCCTCGTCATCACTAGATATGACGATGATCGGAGGGTCCTCGGGCGCATCCATCTCCTCATCGGCATCATAACCATCATCCTCGGCCTCCTGTACCGGGTCGGGTATTGGATCCTCCTGGTCGACCGGGTCGGGCTCATAAGCGGGCTCTGGCTCATATATCGGCTCCGGCTCGTAAACCGGCTCGGGCATCTCAGCGTCGTCGCTGGTATCTCAGGCTCACTCCATGGGCATCGGCCTGTGGATCCTGTACGAGAATCTCCGCAGCTAAATGAACTCGATCATATGGGCCACTGTCATATGCTGCGTCGGTATAGGCGTGTGCTGACGGATCTGTGCAGGTAGTCCGTTCCGCAGGACCACTAGAGACCGTAATCCTGGGTTTGGTATGTCCATGGTGATGAGAGGCAACATAGCCTGCTGGAACCTCCGACAGTAATGGTCCATCGGCTCGTGGGGGTACGCTCGCCAGTAATCGCCATGATGAAGTACGCTCGTGCTGCATCTCCCGATAAATATCTGGATCTCGATAATGCTCATCCGCCCCATCGTCCAGCACTGGTCCGTAGCGGTTAGTCATGCAGACACGAAAATGTGCCCACGTACGGTCCGGTAGGGTCCCCTCGCCGATCGTCATCCACCATAAGCGCGCGTCAGCTAGTAAGCATCGACTAGCCAGCGAGACGTGCAGGTGTGCCTCTACATGGCAAAGGTGGAAAATCCTCTCTAGATCGTATAGCCAAACTGATAAGGCTACCGTTCGGGTGGTGCCGTCAAATAGAAGGGGCCGTGACTCATAAAATGCTGAAATCGCGCGCCGGTCCTCCTCTACAGGTGCCGGGTCCATAATCGTAATCTAATCATACATAAGCGCATAATTCATATTAACATATGAAAATAAAATTATAACTTACAATGATGGCGGCGATGGCAGGCTGACTGTGAAATTTAGTCGCAGGAAACTGCTCTGATACCAACTCTGTAACGACCCGCCTAGCTCAGGCCGTTACCGTACATACATACATACATACTTACGTACTTATACGTAAAACAGCGGAAATTTTTTTTTTTTTTTTTAAGCCGTATATATATACGCACCTACGTAGATAATTATACTAAATAATTAAAACGTTGTGTAGGTATAAACAAAGCTTGTAAAATATTGACATAATAAACAAAACGTGTGGCGGCATTAATCCCACATTTCACAGTCCAGCACACCTCGCCTTCCATCTTGTATCATTGATTACTGGCAGGTTGCTTACCTACAGCATAGACGTAAGACAGTGAGCGAAAGCTCAGCAAGTACAACTATTAATACCGCAATATTAAAAACACAGCATAATCTAACCTAACATAACATTGTATACCATTACATAGCATACCATTTCATAACCTTTCTTCATCATAACATGGCATAACATTTCATAACATAACTTAATCATAACATGGCATAACATTTCATAACATAACTTGACATATCGTATGCATGATCCGTTTATGCTTCCTTATGCTCTCTTATCTCTTCATAACTTTCTTAACTTAACCTTACTTTTACTTATGGGCCCCATATCATAAGTGTTCGTACCGGGCGCGCTCCATGGACTTACTCTTGCCATAGCTCAACCCGACCTAACGCGGGTCGGTACGACACAGGCAAGCTTGCTTGCCGTCATAGCTTAATCTTTCTTTTGTTAATTAGTGAACATGCATCATGATGTTTCACTCAATTAAACTTAACATATCTTAACCCTAATCATGCTCCTATACATCATAGCATACTTGACATTCCATTCATCATAACATACATTCATAAAATCATAACACTTATTATTCATATAAAATCATAGCATTCCTAGGATATTCTATGCACTTATCATATAGCGTGTAACACTCACAAATAGCAAACATACTTATACAAGTATTCATAATAAGCCTATGCTGCAGGCGGAGTTGTACTTACTTTGACTGTAAAAGCTGTGTCCAAAGTGGAGTCAATTTCCGCCGGGACACTTCCGCGTAAAACGTTCTGAGATAAAATAAAAGTAAGGGTTAGAACTGTTGGTAGATAACCAACATTCTTTCATAACCTTAGTTATAAGCCCTTACTTATTTTTACGTTATCCTAATCGGTCACTTTGGTAACTTTGATTGTAAAATCTCATTTTTAGAACAGAAATCCCTATCTTTGGTTTAAAAATCCTTTTTGTTAAACTTTAAAACTGAAAATCTTAAACTGAGATTTATAAAATTATTGACTATTAGAAACTGCCTTTGGAACAGTTTCACAATGTCAATTTACAGTGAAATTGTGAAATTACACTTTTTCTGTGTCAATTTAAAAATCCTGTACAGAGTTTTCCATAATCCCTGTACAGTTTTCCGAAATCCATTTTCATCTTAAAATCAAGACTGATTCTGAAAAACTTGTCTTCACGAAAGTTTTAGACATCGAAAAGTTCTACAACTTTGTGTTTTGGGAAAACCCATTTCGGACGTTTTCGTGGTCAAAAATTCCGTGGAACAAGTCCCGGCCGTACACGGGTCCTGGGCACATAAGGCACGGGTCCTGGGCACTAAGGCACGGGTTTTGGTAAAAACCAAGGCCATTGGAGCCTCATTTTACAAAACGGTCCGCGTTGTCCTCTAGGAAAAACTCTACTTAAAAACTTTCATGTTTTGAGTTTCCCCTGATTCGGCCTCTAAGGGCCTCAAAAACTATTTTTCCCGAAACTGGTCAATTTCCACCCGAGTTGACAGTTTTCGGTTTAAAATTTCGTGTTCGTCCTAAAACGTCCACCCTACCTCAACCGAACTCATCGGGAGCCTAAATCAGGCATGCATAACGTTTCTAACGTTCAATTTTCAACATGCAAGCCAAATTAAACGTAAATCATAATCCTACAAAACCCTAAGCATTCAATCAAACACTTAATAAGCACAATATGCACAAAAATGAACCACCAAACCCTAGGCTTAAACAAATCAAGCACATGCACATAATTTACCAACTAGAGCAGAATTTAAAAGTGGGCTTATACCCTTACAAACCATGGCTTAAATACATTTAAATTTCACCATATGAAATTTAAATGAAACTTGATCGGTTAAGGTTTTACCTTACTCGGTTAGGCTCGGGGAGCTAAGATTCGGCTTCCTTCCTCCTCCTCAATCACCGGCTGTTTTGGTGAATAGCAAGTGTCAACTTGCTGCCTTTCTTGCCCAAAGTTCAGCCACCAAATTACACCAAATCCGGTTGCCTACAACTCCAAAACCGGTTTGGATCACGCTTGGTTCTTCCCCCCCTAGATCCGGCCTTACTAGGGAAATGGCACCAAATTTTTTTCCAACTTTTTTGGCTTGGTTTCCACCTTGAACCCGACCACTCTAAGCCCTCCACACTCTAAGTTTTGCAAATTTTTCTTGCCTTTCTCTTCTCCCTTAAGTCCGGATTTGTGTGAAGAAAAAATGCAAGAGTTTGGCTAAGTTTTCTCTTTAATTGTGAACAAAGGCCACCCCTATTTATAGAGGTTGGAAACTTCTCATATTTGCACACTTTAGCCCTCAAAAAATCAGAAAATTGGACATTGGAGGGGGTATGTGGCCGGCCATTAAGGGTGGTGGAAGACAACTCATTTCTTCCATTTTCCTTAATTCAACTAATGATGTAATAATCAAAAAGTTACATGAGGTAAGCCAAAGTCTAAGCTTGTTTGGCTCTTTTGCTAATAAGCAGTCCATATTTAAGTTACCACAGGTATTTTCAATACTGGATTCACTTATGCACAGTATTGATTACGAACTGCAATCCAAAATTCATCCGTGTAATACTGGACGGTATAAATTTTTCTTATTTCATCAAACTCTTTTGCCCTAAGCTTCAACTTAATGTGCTTGATTTTCTAAGGTGGTTCTCATGTCTTAAACATAACTTTTTATCTGCAAAAAGCACGGTTTACCCGGTGCAATTTATACAGATCAATATCTAAACATAAAGTCATTTCTTAAACTTTTCGGGTCAACCATCGACTTTCTTGTCAATTAGGACCTTTTGTCAAGTTTTGACTTCCATGGTCAACAGTTGACTTTTGGTCAACCGCGACGGTTTTTGGTCAAACTTTGACTTTTTACAAATTTCAAGATTTTGCTCCATATTACCTAAAAAGGTCATTTTCTTAAATACATAACCATTTTGAGTCTTATAAAGTCATAAAACTCACAAAACATAATTAAAAACCCTTACTGGCTTTTTCCATAAATACCTTTACGTTCAATGTACATTTATACATAGAATCGTTCAGACATGAAAAATCAGGTTACATTGGAGCCTCATTTTACAAAACTGTCCGCGTTATCCTCTAGGAAAAACTCTACTTAAAACTTTCATGTTTTGAGTTTCCCCTGATTCGGCCTCTAGAAGCCTCAAAAACTGTTTTTCCCGAAACTGGCCAATTTCTACCCGAGTTGGCAGTTTTCGGTTTAAAATTTCGTTTACGTCCTAAAACGTTCACCCTACCTCAACCGAACTCAGCGGGAGCCTAAATCAGACATGCATCACATTTCTAACGTTCAGATTTCAACATGTAACCAAATTGAACGTCATTCATAATCATGCATAAACCCTAGGCATTCTAGCAAACACCTAGCATGCACATAATTGAACCACCAAACCTTAAACTTAAACAAATCAAGCATAAGCTCATAATTAACAAGCTAGGGCAGAACTTAAAAGTGGGCTTATACCCTTACAAACCATAGCTTAAATACATTTAAATTTCTCCACACGAAATTTAAATGAAAGCTTGAATCGGTTAAGGTTTTACCTCACTTTCTTGGCTCAAGGTGGGCTCGGTTTCCTCCCTTTTTCCTAACCAACAGCCGCTGGTCTTGCTTGGCTAAAAGGGTCCGAAATTTCCAGCCTTCTTTCCCTTGAAGTCCGGTCACCAACTTGCACCAAAATTTCCAGCCAATTGCTCCAAAACCCGGTTTGGATTCTTGGCTTGGTTCTCCCCCCTACAACCGGCCTGGGCTAAGGATTTGGGTTCCAAAATTTTCTCCAACTTTTTGCTTGGTTTCCTACTTGAATCCAACCATCACTAAGCCCTACACACTCTTGGTTTTACAAATTTTCTTGCCTTTCTCTTTCACTCAAATCCGGTTTTGGTGAGTAGAAAATTGGCCAAAGTTTAGCTAACATTCTTGAATTGTGAACAATGCCCACCCCTATTTATAGAGGTTGGGAACTTTTGGGAAATTGGATTTTGGCCCATGAAAAGCAAGAAATCACACATTAGGGGGGGGGGGGGTATGTGGCCGGCCACCAAGGAAGCTTATCTTCCAAAATACTTTCCAATTTTTCTTAAATGGAAAAATGATGTCATAAAGGAAAAGGTATGTGAGGTAAGCTAGGCTTAGGCTTGTTTGGCTTTTTAATTATTGTACAGTCCATTTTTAACTTAACTCAGGTATTTCCAATACTGGATTTACTTAAACTCAGTATCGGTTTACCGAACTGCAGTCCAAAATTCATCCGTATAAAAATGGACTGTGTGAAATTTTCCTTATTTTTCAAAACCCTTTTGCCCTATACTTGAACTCATTGTGCTTGATTTTCTAGGGTGGTTCTTAAGTCTTAAACATTTCTTATTATCTGAAAAATCGGTTTTCGTCCGGTACAATTTCCATACGGTTTCTTAATAAATCGTACAGACTCGTAGCATCATTTCTTGAACTTTTTGGATCAACCATCGACTTTCTTGTCGATTAGTGACCTTTTTGTCAAATTTTGACTTTCTTGGTCAACAGTTGACTTTTTGGTCAACCATGACGTTTCTCGGTCAAAGTTTGACTTTTCAAGAAATTTTGTCATATTGTTCCTTTTGACTTAAAAGGTTGTTTTCTTAATTAATTAATCCTGTTTGAGTCTTATATAACCATAAAACTCACAAAACATAATTAAAAACCCTTAATTGGGCTTTTTCCATAAATGCATTTACGGTTCAATGTAAGTTCTATACAAAGAATCGTATTGATGAAAAATCAGGTATTACATTTACAAATTTATCTATCGAACCACAATTGTCTCAAAATTGCACTTTGGCCCCCTAAAGGCAAAATATTTGCACTTTAGTCCTATAGGGTGGCCGGCTATGGTGATAGTATTTGGCCTCCAATTCTTGCTTAATCAATCACCTAGCACTATCTTAACTTTCTTAAAATCCATAACCATTCACTTTTCTTAAAATTACATATTGGCCCCTATAGACAAAATATTTACATTTTAGTCCTTAAAGGGTGACCAATTTTCAAAGTGAGATTTGTCATTCTTTTTAAGATAAGGTATCACCGATTAAGACCTTACTTGGCTTAACTCCTAAACACAGTTCATTTTCATACTAGCATACATATTCAGATACTGTTTTCAACTGATAACAGTATACTAGCACTGGACCATTATCCAGAATTTTTCTGAACTGCGTCTAGGGTTCTCTTAATATTAGAAACTACTAACAGAGAATCATATATCATATATTTGCCTTTTACTACAAAAAGGTCTTTTGAAGAATTTAACATAACACATAAACATTTATTAATTACAAACTTTGATTATTCATAACAGAAATCAAAATTTGTAAACAAGCTGATCATTACGTTTTATACCGTTTTACTCAAAAGGTCACTTGCTTTACAAAGAAATAATTTTTGGAGTCTTATAAAAGCATAAGAACTCATAATATCTAATAAAAACCCTAAGCTGGGCTTTTCATAAATACCTTCAGGGCATAATTCAAATATCTGTACAAGATATTATGACTTTGGGAAATTCTAGTCATTACAGTACGTACCGGGCGCGCAACTATGGAGTGGTTGAGGCGGCCAGTCCATTTCCAACTGAAACCATAGTCCAACCCGACCTAACGCGGGTCGGTACGACACAGGCAACTTGCTTGCCATCATACTTGTCTTTCATAATTCATGTTTGATCTTACTCTTATTTAGAATTAGTGAACATGCTTCGTGATGTCACATATTCATAACATAAAATCATATCATGCTTCACAACATAAGGCATCGTAAACATATCATATCTCATGTCATATTGAAATCATAACACATAACGTCATTGCATCACATCACATAAACATTTCCTAATATCATGCATATCTAACATACAATCACATCCCATCTATATCATTCATACTTGGGCAAGTATACAACAAAAGCCTATGCTGTAGGCGGAGTTGTACTTACCTTGTCTTCCTATGTCCGATGCCGAGCTGTTCCAGATCGGAGCGCAATAGCAGATTATCCCCTGCTATTACAAATGACATAGGGTAAGGATTCTGAAATCCCATTCTTAAACTGTTGGTTATCAACCAACATTTACTTACTTCCTAGTTATATGTCCCCATATCATTACCTTGGAAAAATATCGTAAACGGTTACTATGTGTAACCTCGTAAGTAACTCTCGAAATAAGGGTTGAAATCGAAAGACTTGGTCCTTTATTGGGTTACGTTGGATAACCCTTGGGCTTTGGGCCCAAACCAATAACTTGGTTAAAAATCCCATCTTGCTTTGTTTTTTTAGAAACTTAGGTTTTTCTTTCAAAAATTCTTGAAAACTTATGAGTAGGTTTTATAAACTATTAAGGGCTGAAAACTGCCATTGGAACAGTTTTAGCAATCAAAACAATGGGTTTTGTGAAAAATACAGTTTTTCTGTTTTGTTTTAGAAAATCCTGTGTAAGAATTTCCTGTTTCCTACACAGTTTTTGAAATCCAATTTTTATTTAAAAATCCATATCGAATTTGAAAAACTTTTCTTCATGAAAGTTTTTGATCTTGAAAAACCCTAAAACTTTCATGTTTTGGTCAAAACCCAGTTCGGAACTTAACTCGTTCGTTTACCCTGTTAAACTGTCCTGGCCGTGCATGGAAACTGGGCATGGTCAGGCTCGGTTTTCCATAAAAATGAAGGCCGTTGGAGCCTTACTTTGAAAAACTGTCCACGTTGTCCACTAGGAAAAACCCTACTCTACAACTTTCGTGTTTTAGGTTTTACCAAATTCGGCCTCTAAGGGCCTCAAATTCGGGTTTACAGAAAACTGCTTAACCTAAACCCGAATCTGGCAGTTTCTTGTTTTCGAATTGGTTTTACGTCCTAATCGCGCACACTACCTCAGCCGACCACAGCGGGAGCTTAACATCAATACACATCGCTTTTTCTAATGTAAAATTTCTTTAAACACATTTTAAAATTCAGCCATGCAACCCATTATTCTTTTCTAGAATTCTAGGGTATGCTTAATTTCCAAAGTTGCATAATTGATCTACATTAGCCATGCAACCTTTTTAACCATTCTTAGCTCAACTTAAATTCACTTAGGGGACATATAACCCTATGCAGCAGCTAACATACAAGCCACATAAATAAATCAAACATTAATTAAATCATGCAAAGCTTAATAAATTCAAACCACCCTTAAGTCCTAATCAAGCACATATCTAACTTTCTAAACTAGGGCCATAATGAAAATTGAGCTTATGCTCATACAATTGACAACTTGAAATACAATTAAATTTCAAATTGAAACCAAATTGAAAAGCTTAAGGCTATGGGAGATTACCTTTCTTGACCCTAAGAATGGTTAGGGTTTGGTTCCAAGAATTTTCTCCTCCCCTTGGCTCCTAGCACAACCGGCCTCTCCCTTAGCCTACCCAAAAATTTTTCTGCTTCTTGGCTGCTGTTTCCTACCAAAAATCTAATCACTCCCCCTTGCTCCCAATCAGTTTTTCTTACCCTTTTCCAGCTTCCTACAGTTCGGCCACTTGGCCAAATAGATCTCCAAATTTTTTTCCAACTCTTTCCCTTGGTTCCTAGATGAAATCCGAAATTTACCCAATGATTCCTACACTTGGATTTTGGTTTTTCTTTTGTTTTTCTTGGCTGATGAAGGACGGTTTTTGGAGCTAGAAAATGGGCAGAACTTCTCCAATTTTTCTGATTTTTTTGAATAAAATGCACCCCTATTTATAGAGGTTTTGGAACTTTTCAAAATTACAAAATAGTCCTTCAAAAACTAACATTTTGCACAAAAGGAGGGTGAGGTGGCCGGCCATACATGGTCTAGAACCATCCAAATTACTTTCCAAATTTTACTTAATTCCAAAATGATGTCATAATTAAAGGATAAGGTGATGTTATCCACCTTAGGCTTTGTTTGGCTTGTTTCTTGATAAACAGTCTAACTTTAAGCCAAAACAGATATTACAAATACTGTGTTCATCATTACACAGTATTGTATACTGTTTTGCAATCCAAAATTTATCTATCTTAAAATGCGCTGTACGAAAACTTTTCTTTTTGCCTCGAGCCCTTCGGCCCTTAATAACCTATTTAATGTGCTTGATTTTTCTATGGTGGTTTTAAATCAAATTCTAACTATTTTACACATAAAAATAGTTTTGGCAGTATATTTCCAATACCGCTTAACATACTTCATTCCCGTCACATAGTTGACTTTTACGGGTCAACCTTGACTTTCTTGGTCAACTTTGACTTCCTTGGTCAACTTTGACTTCCTTGGTCAACTTTGACCTTTTTGGTCAACTTTGACTTTCTTGGTCAATGGTTGACTTTCTATAAAATCATAGAATTTTCAATCTTCTTTAACTTAAAAGATTGTGTGCTTAGCTAAGCAATCATTTTTGAGTCTTATGGTTTTATAAGAACTCATAAAATTTAATAAAAACCCGAAGCCGGGCTCTTTCATAAATACCATTAATGACACAATTCAAATTTCTATATACGAAATCAAAACGATGAAATTTCTAGTTCTTACAGTTGGACTGGGCTGGCCGCCCCAACTATTCCATGACTGCGCGCCATGGTACGTACACTTATGAGGGCCCAAAACTATGAAAGCATAATAAAAGCATAATTAGCTCATGCATTGCTTTATTAAGTTTGTTTTGCGGGTTCAAGGTTGTACTTGCTGAGCGAAAACTCACAACTTACATTTATGCTGTAGGTAAGCTTCCTACTGGCAATTCTTGATGCAAGATGGTGATCAAGGAAAGGATTCCTTTTTTTCTAAAAGCTTCACTTTCTGGCAGAAATAACAAGGAGTTAGGACCTCCGCCAACGGTGTTATTTACTTCATGGAAAGGAATTATGTTCCTGACCTTGAATTCTTAAGGGATTAGATACTATCGAAAGCACATATGAGGCCACGTTCGGTACACCCAGAAGCTTTCCAAATTATATAAGGACATCCAAAAGGATTTATGATGGCCAAATATGATGAATAAGGTGGCAAAATATGGGTCAAAGTGCCTAACTTGTCAGAAAGAAGGACTGAACACCGATATCCTGAAGGAGATTTATAGAAAATAAAACTTCCTGATTGGAAATGGGCGCAAATTACTATGAAATTTATAGTAAACTGCCCAGGATTGCAAGTGGGAATAAGACAATTTGTGTTATTATGGATAGATTAACCAAATCAGCCCACTTTATCGTAGTTAAGGCTACCTTTTTTATGGAAAGATTGGCAGAGATCTGCGTATTTCAGATCATTAGACTGCATAGAGTGCCAAAATCAATAAGCTCAGACCATGATAGGCGTGTCACTTCTTGATTTTGGACAAGTTTAATAAGACCATGGGGTTGAAATTGAAGTGCAGCAAGGCATTTCACCCCCAAACTGATGGCTAGTTGGAAAGAACCATCCAGACACTAGAGGATATGCTAAGATCAGGTGTCTTGGATTTCAAAGGTAATTGAATCAGAAGCTTGCCTTAACGCAAGAGTTAGCTTCGATGCTCAACGTTTTTCACGTTTTGAGGCTGAAAAGAAAAAGTAAAAAAAGTATACATCAGTCCCTTCCCATGTATTTAATCAAGAACCAGTAGAGGTTCAAATTGATTTGATTCATAAGGAAACACCAGTGTGAATTCTGGATCGAGAAGAGAAGGACTTTAGAAATAGAACCACTTCAATAGTTGAGGTTTTATGACGAAACCATGAGGTTGTTGTAGCAACTTGAGAAGTAGCCTATGAGATGAGGTAGCACTACCCCTTGTTGCTTTAATTTTCGAGGACGAAAATTTTTAAGTGGGGTAGATTGTAATACCTAGTTTTTTTTCGTTATTTCTATTTCCTTTTAAAGAAATTTATTACGTACCTTGAAGGTATTCATGAAAGAGCCCGATTAAAGGTTTTTATTGATTATTGAGTTCTTATAATTTTATAAGACTAAAAAATGATTGCTTAGATTAGCATATGACCTTTTGAGTGAAAAAGGATGAAAAACTCTATGATGTATGTTGGTCAAAGTTTGACCAAGAAAAGTCAAAGTTGACCGAGAGAGTCAAAATTTGACTAAAATGGTCAAAGTAATGACTGTACAGTTTTATGGCCAAGCAGTATGGAAATATACTGTGAAAAACCATTTTTACGGGCAATCTAGTATGATTAAGATTAAAACCACCATAGAAAATCAAGTACACCAAGTTAAATACTAAGGGCTAAAGGGCTTAAGGAAATAAGAAAAATTTTATACAGTCCATTTTTACACAGATGAATTTTAGACTGCAGAATATATTGCAGTACTGCGTATTAGTGAATACAGTATTAGAAATATCTGTGTTAGCTCAAAAATGGACTACATATTGAAGAAAGAGCCAAACAAGCCTTAAGGATGATGATATCACCTTATCTTGGAATTATGACATCATCCTTAATTAAAGAAAAATTGGAAAATTCCTAACCATTTTTACGACATCATCCTTAAGCTAGATATGGCCGGCCATTTTGGAGGGTATTTGTGTAAAATTTGAGCAAATATTCTTGTTCCAAGGGTATATAAGCAAATTTTGGATTAAAAATAAATCCAAAAATTAAATCAATTTTCAACTATAAATAGCCAAGGGAGGGGGCGGTTTTCAGCTTCAAAAAAATTGGAAAACTCACTTAAACTATGCCCAAATTCTCTCTCAAAATCCGAAACCCAAAGATAGGCTAGAACAAAGAAAAAAAAGTTTGAAAACCTTAGGAAATAAGTGTAGGAATGTTCGGATTTTTGCAAGCCAAGGTTGGAAAAAATTTGGTACCGATTGGAGAGGGAGAGGCCGGCTGTGATAGTGCTAGGAAGAAGGAAAATTTTCGGTGGCCATTGGAGGGTGAGTGGCCGGTTATTCTAGGAACCAAGGGGGAGAGATTTTTAGACCCCAAACCCTAACCATTTTTAGGGTTAAGCAAGGTAATTCTTCCATAGCCCTAATCTATTTCAATTGAGCTTCAATTTGAAATTTAGGTGTATTTCAAGTTGAGATTGTAAGAGCTTAAGCTCAATTTATTTTATGGCCCTAGTTTAAGATTTTATGGTTGTGATTGATTAGGTTTAGGGTGGTTGATTATAAGCTTTAATTTGATTACTATGCTTATGCTTGATTAATCAATAGGATTGCATGCTAGATGTTTGATAAATTGTATGTCCCCCAAATATGTGCAAGAATGATATAGAATGGTATGTTAGGGTGCTAGAATATAAGCATGGATGGAATGGAATGGTTTGATGAATTTAAAACCATGCAAACCCTAGGTGATGCAGTTTCGATTTTGGTTTGCATGGACGTGATAGAATCACTTGAAGGTTGGTTTGGAACGTTAGAAATGCTTGCATGTGTGATATTAGGCTCCCGCTGTGGTCGGTTGAGGTAGTATGCACGAATTAGGACGTAAAACGAATTTAAGAACATAAACTGCCAGTTCGGGTACAAACTGGTCAGTTTTCTGGAAAAGGAAATTTTGAGGCCTTTAGAGGCCGAATTTGAGAAAACGTAAAACACAAAAGTTGTAGAGAATAATTTTTCCAAGGGAGCAATGTAGACAGTTTTCCAAAATGAGGCTCCAATGGCCTTGGTTTTTATGCAAATCCGAGCCTGGCCGTGCCCAGGATTCATGCACGGTCAGGTAAGTTCAACAAGTAATAAGGGCATGATAAAGTCTGAACTGGGTTTTTCTCAAAACACGAAAGTTTTAGGGTTTCTCAAGATCTGGAACTTTCGTGAAGAAAACTTTTTCAGATTTGATTTGTATTTTTAAATAAAAAAATTGGATTTCAAAAACTGTGTAGGAGACAAGAAATTCCTGCACAGGATTGTCTAAAAACAATGCAGAAAAACTGTATTTTCACCAAAACTAATGTTTTGACTGTGAAAACTGTTCCAGTGGCAGTTTTCAGTCCTTAACAATTTTTAAAAAACCCATTTTAAGAACCATGTATTTTTAGCAAAAAGGTTTGAAGTAGTTCAGCAAATTTTTCCTAGACAAAGTAAAAAGGATTTTTTTTAAGCGTAGATAAGCAGCAAGATAGTAAGAGATGGTAACCGGGAAGGATACCCGAGTTATTGGGCTTGACCCCCAAAGCCCAAGTTTGACCATATAAGGTTGACTTTGGTTGACCTGGTTTGACCAAGGCTTATTACCTTAAGGGTTACCCAACATAACCCGTCGGGATACCAAAAATAGGATGAGTTAAGATCGAGGGTTATTTGTAATAACCCAAAAGATTATAGACGAAGAATGTTAAAGCTTATGCCCAAGGTTAGGATAAGTAACCTAACCCTACCTGTATGGATATGGGCTTAGCACATGTGGTTACTCAATGTAACCTGATAAGTTATAATCCATGATTGGGCTAGTCTCGAACAATAGGGTTACTTATTGTAACTAAGTAAGATATCTGGCATAGGGGACATACAACTAAGACTATGTATGCATGTTGGTTAAGTCACCAACATTTTTCGGTAATAGACCCTTACCTATGTCCTTCATTCAAGCAGGAAGTAGCCTGCAGCTGTATCCGGACGTGGAGCAGCATATCACCAGACATAGTAGTCGAGGTAAGTACAACTCCGCCTACAGCATAGGCTTTTGTTGTATACTTACCCAAGTATGAATGATATAGATGGGATGTGATTGTATGTTAGATATGTATGATATTATGTCAATGTTTATGTGATGTGATGCAATGACGTTATGTGCTATGATTTCAGTATGACATGATGTATGATATGTCTATGATGCATTAGGTTATGTTATGAAGCATGATATGATTATATCTCATGAATGTGTGACGTCACGAAGTATGCTCACAAATTCTAAATAAGAGATAACGAAAAGGCAAGTATGATGGCAAGCAAGTTGCTTGTGTCGTAACGACCCGCTCACAGGTCGGGTTGGACTATGGTTTGAGTTGGAAATGGACTGGCCGCCCCAACCACTCCATAGTTGCGCGCCCGGTACGTACACTTATGGGGCCCATAAGCATGATAAGTAAGATAAGTATGATAAACAAGTAAGACATGATAAGCTATGAAAAGTCAAGCAAGCATAATTGGCTCATGCATGATTAGGATAGAATATGTTTTGTTATGATGCTATGATAAGTTATGATTGTATATGTTATGTTATGATGCCATGTTAAGTATGATAGGATATGTTATGTTACGATAAGTTATGCTATGCCATGATATGCGAAGTCGAGATATGCTATGATAGGTTAAGTTTGTATTGTGTCGCGGTATAGTAGTTGTACTTGCTGAGCGAAAGCTCATTATCTTACATTTATGCTGTAGGTATGCAACCTACGTGCCATTGTTGATACAAGATGGGGGAGCGTGGTAGGGCGAGCTGTGAAATGTAGGAAATAAAGCCGCTACGTGTTTTGTCTTTTTTTTATGTCTAATAATCGTTATTCGAATATTACTTTTATATATCGCCATCCGCTCGTATGCACCGCCATATATAAAAATAAAAAATAAAAAATAAAAAATTTCCGCTATTTTCGCTCAATATGTAAGTATGATTCATGTATGTATGTATGTTACGTAAGTATGTATGTACGGTAGCGGTCTGTGCTAGGCGGGTCGTTATAGAGTTGGTATCAGAGCGGTTCCCTGCTATACAATTTCACTGTCTGCCTGCCATCGCCACCATCATTGTAAGTTGAATTTATATTTTACGTATATGTAAATATGTATGCTGGGATTATATTAGGATAGACGCGGCGATATGGATCCTGCTCGCGTAAATGCGGATCGAGACGCGATAAAATCATTTTACGAATCGCATCCTCTACTGTTCGATGGTACGAGACGATCAGTATCAGTAGCAGCTTGGCTATATGATAAGGAGTTGGTTTTCCATATCTGTCATGTCGAGGATCAATTACAGGTTTCTCTAGCCAGTCAGTGCTTGATAGCTGACGTACGACATTGGTGGATGACACTGGGCGAGAGACAGATACCTAGTCATTCATGGGCTCATTTTCGTACGTTAATTAGTGCGCGTTATGGGCCGATGCCTGATGAGGAAGCCGGTGAGCCATATCGTGACCTCGAGATTTATCGGGATATGCAGCGCACGCAATATTTAAGTTATGTCAAGGACTGGCATGCGTACCCCCAGGAGTCTATGAGTCACTACTGTTGGAGGTTCCAGGAGGCTATGCTACCTCATATTCCGCAGGATTTGCCCAGCCCTGAGCTGTAAGCTTTAGTGATTTTGCGGAATGGGTTACCTCCCCATATCCGACAGTTTGTTCCGACGCCCCTGTTAGAAAGGGCAGTCGGCAGTATGATTAACGACATCTTGGAGGCGGAGCGTATCGCCCATACGATACAGGCCGATGCTTATGTAGATGATGACCAGGTGCCTGCTGACGATGCCGGGTTAGGAGAGTCACAGTATGAGGTAGGACAGATGTTACCTGAGGATCCGATCCCTGCTGTTCCGGTACAGGAGGAACCAGTCCAGGAGACTGAAGATCAGATGGACGCGGAGGACGCCGCCGACGATATAGTTGCTCCGGTAGACCTACCGGAAGATCCTACAGTTATGGACATCTCTAGCGACGACGAGGATAAGGATATGGATGATCTCAACAACGATCCCGAGGAGATACTACTCGACGATGACAATTGGGATGCGGATTCCGATGCTTCGTTAGTAATCACGATTTAGGTTATAGTTTAGACTTGGATCGACCGAGTATAGTTATTTTTGACCATGAGCCTGATTGTACTAGCTTATTATTTTTAATAATAGGCTTATGTACAATGAGGAAGTGTTAGACACTTCATCATAGTTTGGCCTTGTATGTAGATATATAGGCCCAGTATGATGTGATCGATGCGTATATGCAGTATGTTGAAATATATGTATTTACAGTATGGTAAATTATGATGTACATGGTATGTGCATATAAGATAATAAGAATAAGGTACTTCTGTATGAATACTAAAAGACCGTGCGAACACGGGATACATGACAAGGATATGTCATGTTATGAAAAGCTATGTCATGTTATGAAAAGTTATGTTATGAGTATGAAAGTTATGTTATGATAAGTATCTGATGTGATACGATGATGCCATTATGTTATGGCATGATATGTATGATAAATATGATACGATAAGTCATGCATGGAAGAAACGATATTAACAGTACGATAATATCTTTTCTTATGATTGTAAGATGGTACGCTCGAGTAGAATAGTACCTCTTAATCCTCCCGAACAGGATCTCGCAACCATTGTAGCAAGTTTGCAACGGCAGTTGCTTGAACAACAGCGAGAATCGAATTGACTACAAGAGCAGATAGTTCGGATGAACCAAAGACCCCAAGTTGACGAGGTTCCACCTCGAGCTCATCAAGAACCCCCAGTAGTACCTCAGGTAACGGATGTTTACCTGAATGCTCAACAAGAAGTCCAGCCAGAAATACCCCAGAATGCTGAAATTCCGATGGCACCCATTAGAGGACAAGTAAATCTACAGCTAGTACGGGAAGACTTGCTATATGAACGATTTAGGCGGATGAAAGCGCCGGAGTTCGAAGGATTGACTGATCCTATAGCCGCCGATAACTGGTTAATCGATATACCAGTCATTTTGGAATTCATATGGTTAACAGAGCAGGAGAAAGTTTTATGTGCTTCTTTGCCCTTAAGAAGGACGCATGGCACTGGTGGATAACCATACAGATTCGTCGCGATATCACGGTAATGAGTTGGCAAGATTTTGTGACCGAGTTTTGTTCGATGTACTACAACAGAGAAATCCTCGCCACTCAACAAGATAAGTTCGTGAATTTTAGACAAGGGTTAATGACAGTAATGTAGGCTGTCAAAAAGTTTGAGCAATTAGCTTGGTTATGCTCGGATTTGGTACCGAGTGAAACGGAGAAGGTAAGGAGAATGATGTAGATGTTTCGGACGGACAGTGCCAAGCACGTGAGTGCTGGTAGTAGCCGCTTACCCTGGTGTCCGATTTCAAAAGTCGGGCAATAAGAGCCGAGTATTGGGATAAACGAGGACAAGGAGGCAATGGCTCAAATCTTCAAGAAAAGGGAGGAGAAGGCTGTAGTGAAGTCAACACAGCCTCGACAAGGTTCGGAAGCATTCCCGAAGGACCAAACTAGTAACCCTGAGCAAGGATCCAAACAGATAGAAAGGAACAAGAGGAAAAGGAACATCAAAGGAAATGAGGAGACTAACGTTAACTACCCCACATGTGAGAAGTGTGGAAAGAAACACTCAGGAGTGTGAAGGATAGGGTCAAACGCTTGCTACCTGTGTGGCAAGGAGGGGCACTATGCGAGGAACTGCCCTCAGAACAACCAGAATCAGAACCCTCCTTATCTGAACCGGAACGCCAACATTCGCCAGTTACATGCAGTCCACGCCAGACTGGAAGGACCCTCAATTTCACAAGGCAGAATAGAGGCTCCTGAACCCCAAGCCAGAATTTATGCTTACATCAAGGGAGATGCTGAAGCGGGAACGTCACATGTAGTGACAGATTTGACTTCTATCACCACCTACGAAGCTATTGCGTTGTATGATTCTAGTGCCACTCACGCGGAGTTTGCCCAAGAATTAGGAAGATGTGTAGGTAGATTAAAATAGCTTTTCAAAACTTCTTTGTCATCTGGAGAAATTTTGTGATACCATTTTTGGACACGAAATACTTCCGTAGTTAAATATGGCAAAGAATTATTTGTAGATCTCATCAAGCTTAAGGATTTCGATGTGATCTTAGTCATGGATCTCTTAAGAAAGTACAATGCTATGATCGACCATCGAAAAGCGTTGTGTAACATGTAACCCTTACGATGAGGAAGAATGTAACTTCGACGGACAGTACGAAGCTCAGCCACCAGATTAGTTCGACAATGAAGGCTTGGATGATGTTAGCTAATGGATGCCAAGGATAGTTAGCTAACATAGTGAACAAGGATCGAGAAGTAGAAATTAATGCTGTAAGATATTCCCATTATAAAGGAATATGCGGAAATCGTTCCGGAGGGCTGATCAGGATTTTTGCCGGAACGGGAAATTTTGTTTGAAATTGAATTGTTGCCTAGAGCCGCACCAATGTGGAAAGTACCTTACTATGTGGCATCTGCCAAACTTAGAAAGCTTCAAGTGCAGTTACAAGAACTGCTTGATAAAGGATTCATCCGGCAGAATCACTCTCTGTGAGAAGCGTCTGTTTTGTTCGTGAAGAAGAAGGATGGATCATTACGCATATGTAGTGATTTCCAGGAGCTGAATAGGATTTCGATCAAGAACAAGTATCCCTTTCAAGAATTGATGATCTTCTTGATCAACTCAGGAGAGCAGTAGTATTCGCGAAAGTCGATTCGATCAGACTATCATCAGCTCAGGATCATGGAGTTAGATATCTCCAAAATGGTTTTTCGATCGAGTTATGGGCATTATGAGTTTTGGTTATGCCGTTTGGATTAACTAATGCCCCAATTGTTTTATGGACCTTATGAACAGAATGTTCAAAGAATACTTAGACAAGTTCATTATTGTCGTTATTGACGACAGTTTATTCAAGGTCCAAGGAGGAACATGAACATCACCTTAGGTTGCTGATGGAAACGTTGGAACGAAATAAGTTGTATGTCAAATTCAAGAATGAGAATTTTGATTGGAAAAAAGTTTGTTTCTAGGGTCATGTGGTGCTAAAAGAAGGAATTTCCGTAGACCCTGCAAAAGTGGAAGTGGTCGGTACATGGCCAGTACCCAAGAATGTTATGGAAATAAGGAATTTCCTTTGTTTAGCTGGATATTGTCGACGTGTCGTCGAAGGATATTTTTTCAAGAATTTTGCACCACTGACAGCCCTTACTCGAAAGGGGAAGAAATTTGAATGGATCTAGAAATATGAAAAGAATTTTTAAGAGCTTAAGAGGAAGCTAACAAGTGTGCATGTATTAGTAATTCCTGATATAGATACAGGAAATTTGGTGAATTTTAGTGACACTTCTAAAAATGGATTAGGAGCTGTCCGGATACAGAAGGGGAAGATAGTAGTCTATGCGTCACGACAACTAAGAATTTACGAAAGAAACTATCCCATGCATGATTTGGAGCTCATAGCGATAGTTTCACACTTAAGATTTGGAAACCATTAAGTCATATCAAGGAAAGGATTCCTTTTTTTCTAAAAGCTTAACTTTCTGGCAGAAAGAACAAGGAGTTAGGACCTCCGCCAACGTGTTATTTACTTCAAGGAAAGGAATTATGTTCCTGACCTTGAATTCTTAAGGGATTAGATACTATCGAAAGCACATATGAAGCCACGTTCGGTACACCAAAAAGCTTTCAAAATTATACAAGGACATCCAAAAGGATTTATGATGGCCAAATATGATGAATAAGGTGGCAAAATATGGGTCAAAGTGCCTAACTTGTCAGAAAGAAGGACTGAACACCGATATCCCTGAAAGGAGATTTATAGAAAATAAAACTTCCTGATTGGAAATGGGCGCAAATTACTATGAAATTTATAGTAAACTGCCCAGGATTGCAAGTGGGAATAAGACAATTTGGGTTATTATGATAGATTAACCAAATCAGCCCACTTTATCGTAGTTAAGGCTACCTTTTTATGGAAAGATTGGCAGAGATCTGCGTATTTCAGATCATTAGACTGCAATAGAGTGCAAAATCAATAAGCTCAGACCATGATAGGCGTGTCACTTCTTGATTTTGGACAAGTTTTAATAAGACCATGGGGTTGAAATTGAAGTGCAGCAAGGCATTTCACCCCCAAAACTGATGGCTAGTTGAAAGAACCATCCAGACACTAGAGGATATGCTAAGATCAGGTGTTTGGATTTCAAAGGTAATTGAATCAGAAGCTTGCCTTATACGCAAGAGTTAGCTTCGATGCTCAACGTTTTTCACGTTTTGAGGCTGAAAAGAAAAAGTAAAAAAAAGTATACATCAGTCCCTTCCCATGTATTTAATCAAGAAACCAGTAGAGGTTTCAAATTGATTTGATTCATAAGGAAACACCAGTGTGAATTCTGGATCGAGAAGAGAAGGACTTTAGAAATAGAACCACTTCAATAAGTTGAGGTTTATGACGAAACCATGAGGTTGTTGTAGCAACTATGAGAAGTAGCCTATGAGATGAGGTAGCACTACCCCTTGTTGCTTTAATTTTCGAGGACGAAAATTTTAAGGGGGGTAGATTGTAATATACCTAGTTTTTTTTCGTTTATTTCTATTTCCTTTAAAGGAATTTATTACGTACCTTGAAGGTATTCATGAAAGAGCCCGATTAAGGTTTTTATTGATTATTGAGTTCTTATAATTTTATAAGACTCAAAAAAATGATTGCTTATGATTAGCATATGACCTTTTGAGTGAAAAAGGATGAAAAACTCTATGATGTATGTTGGTCAAAGTTTGACCAAGAAAAGTCAAAGTTGACCGAGAGAGTCAAAGTTTGACTAAAATGGTCAAAGTAATGACTGTACAGTTTTATGGCCAAGCAGTATGGAAATATACTGCGAAAAACCATTTTTACGGGCAATCTAGTATGATTAAGATTAAAACCACCATAGAAAATCAAGCACACCAAGTTAAATACTAAGGGCTAAAGGGCTTAAGGAAATAAGAAAAATTTTATACAGTCCATTTTTACACAGATGAATTTTGGACTGCAGAATATATTGCAGTACTGTGTATTAGTGAACACAGTATTAGAAATATCTGTGTTAGCTCAAAAATGGACTACATATTGAAGAAAGAGCCAAACAAGCCTTAAGGATGATGATATCACCTTATCTTGGAATTATGACATCATCCTTAATTAAAGAAAAATTGGAAAATTCCTTGGATGACACCTAGCTAGATATGGCCGGCCATTTTGGAGGGTATTTGTGCAAAATTTGTGCAAATATTCTTGTTCCAAGGGCATATAAGCAAATTTTGGATTAAAAATAAATCCAAAAATTAAATCAATTTTCAGCTATAAATAGCCAAGGGAGGGGGCGGTTTTCAGCTTCAAAAAAATTGGAAAACTCACCTAAACTATGCCCAAATTCTCTCTCAAAATCCGAAACCCAAAGATAGGCTAGAACAAAGAAAAAAAGTTTGAAAACCTTAGGAAATAAGTGTAGGAATGTTCGGATTTTTGCAAGCCAAGGTTGGAAAAAATTTGGTACCCATTGGAGAGGGAGAGGCCGGCTGTGATAGTGCTAGGAAGAAGGAAAATTTTCGGTGGCCATTGGAGGGTGAGTGGCCGGTTGTTCTAGGAACCAAGGGAGAGAGATTTTCGACCCCAAACCCTAACCATTTTTAGGGTTAAGCAAGGTAATTCTTCCATAGCCCTAATCTATTTCAATTGAGCTTTCAATTTGAAATTTAGGTGTATTTCAAGTTGAGATTGTAAGAGCTTAAGCTCAATTTATTTTATGGCCCTAGTTTAAGATTTTATGGTTGTGATTGATTAGGTTTAGGGTGGTTGATTATGAGCTTTAATTTGATTATTATGCTTATGCTTGATTAATCAATAGGATTGCATGCTAGATGTTTGATAAATTATATGTCCCCAAATATGTGCAAGAATGATGTAGAATGGTATGTTAGGGTGCTAGAATATAAGCATGGATGGAATGGAATGGTTTGATGAATTTAGAACCATGCAAACCCTAGGTGATGCAGTTTCGGTTTTGGTTTGCATGGACGTGATAGAATCACTTGAAGGTTGGTTTGGAACGTTAGAAATGCTTGCATGTGTGATATTAGGCTCCCGCTGTGGTCGGTTGAGGTAGTATGCACGAATTAGGACGTAAAACGAATTTAAGAACATAAACTGCCAGTTCGGGTACAAACTGGTCAGTTTTCTGGAAAAGGAAATTTTGAGGCCTTTAGAGGCCGAATTTGAGAAAACGTAAAACACAAAAGTTGTAGAGAATAATTTTTCCAAGGGAGCAACGTAGACAGTTTTCCAAAATGAGGCTCCAATGGCCTTGGTTTTTATGCAAATCCGAGCCTGGCCGTGCCCAGGATTCATGCACGGTCAGGTAAGTTCAACAAGTAATAAGGGCATGATAAAGTCCGGTACGTACACTTATGGGGCCCATAAGCATGATAAGTAAGATAAGTATGATAAGCAAGTAAGACATGATAAGCTATGAAAAGTCAAGCAAGCATAATTGGCTCATGCATGATTAGGATAGAATATGTTATGTTATGATGCTATGATAAGTTATGATTGTATATGTTATGCTATGATGCCATGTTAAGTATGATAGGATATGTTATGTTACGATAAGTTAAGCTATGCCATGATATGAGAAATCGAGATATGCTATGATAGGTTAAGTTTGTATTGTGTCGCGGTATAGTAGTTGTACTTGCTGAGCGAAAGCTCATTGTCTTACATTTATGCTGTAGGTATGCAACCTACGTGCCATTGTTGATACAAGATGGGGGAACGTGGCAGGGCGAGCTGTGAAATGTGGGAAATAAAGCCGCTACGCGTTTTGTCTTTTTTTTATGTCTAATAATCGTTATTCGAATATTACTTTTATATATCGTCATCCGCTCGTATGCGCCGCCATATATAAAAAAAAAATTTCTACTGTTTTCGCTCAATATGTAAGGATGATTCATGTACGTATGTATGTTACGTAAGTATGTATGTACGGTAACGGCCTGTGCTAGGCTGGTCGTTACACTTTTGATAAGTAAATATTAGTTAAGTATAAGTTATTTTATGTTATGACAGTTTTGAAAAGTAATTACTAAATAAGTATGTATGTATATTGTAAATATGTAAGTAGTAAGGTTTTGAGTCAAATGGTTTTAAAAGCAAAGAAAAAAAGAAATAAAATAGAATTATGTATGATATTTCCACATAAGTAAGTAAGTATGTTAAGTTAGTACGTAAGATAAGTACGGTAACGGCCTACGTAAGGGCGGGTCGTTACAATTAGGTTGGTTGCAATCCTCAAATTTTGTTCATTTTGGTTTTAGTTTTCTAGTTTGTTGTTTGATTTTCCTTTCAATATGGTAGTTTGTAATTTCAATTCAGAGAATGATTAATGAATGCCTATGAGAAAATTGGTTTTATATCTCTTGAGTTCTTGTTCACTCTCTAGAATCCTCTATCTTTCTCCTCTGGTTCTACTTCTCTTGGTTCTATTTTTTAATCTCTAATCCATGTCTTCTATCTTTAAAAATAAAAAAATAAAAATAAAATATTCCACGGACCTTCAACCCATGAAGGAGGTACAGAGCCACGTAGAGCAACAAACTTTCAAAGGCACAGTCAAAGCATACGTTTTGGATTTCCAAGCCTTGAAAGGTTCTTCCAACTTCTCTGCAGTGTTGAGTTTTGTCTCATCAAGGTCTTTTGTTCTGTAAGTTGCACACTTTCAGGGGGGCTTTTTCGGCGAGGAGACGGCGAGCTCAGTGGGGGCTTTTT
>CM046374.1:5426104-5490871 GCA_025413025.1 Ficus hispida
TTAGCCTACCCAAAAATTTTTCTGCTTCTTGGCTGCTGTTTCCTACCAAAAATCTAATCACTCCCCTTGCTCCAATCAGTTTTTTCTTACCTTTTCCAGCTTCCTACAGTTCGGCCACTTGGCCAAATAGATCTCAAATTTTTTTCCAACTCTTTCCCTTGGTTCCTAGATGAAATCCGAAATTTACCCAATGATTCCTACACTTGGATTTTGGTTTTTCTTTTGTTTTTCTTGGCTGATGAAGGACGGTTTTTTGGAGCTAGAAAATGGGCAGAACTTCTCCAATTTTTCTGATTTTTTGAATAAAATGCACCCCTATTTATAGAGGTTTTGGAACTTTTCAAAATTACAAAATAGTCCTTCAAAAACTAACATTTTGCACAAAAGGAGGGTGAGGTGGCCGGCCATACATGGTCTAGAACCATCCAAATTACTTTCCAAATTTTACTTAATTCCAAATGATGTCATAATTAAAGGATAAGGTGATGTTATCCACCTTAGGCTTTGTTTGGCTTGTTTCTTGATAAACAGTCTAACTTTAAGCCAAAACAGATATTACAAATACTGTGTTCATCATTACACAGTATTGTATACTGTTTTGCAATCCAAAATTTATCTATCTTAAAATGCGCTGTACGAAAACTTTTCTTTTTGCCTCGAGCCCTTCGGCCTTAATAACCTATTTAATGTGCTTGATTTTTCTATGGTGGTTTTAAATCAAATTCTAACTATTTTACACATAAAAATAGTTTTGGCAGTATATTTCCAATACCGCTTAACATACTTCATTCCCGTCACATAGTTGACTTTTACGGGTCAACCTTGACTTTCTTGGTCAACTTTGACTTCCTTGGTCAACTTTGACTTCCTTGGTCAACTTTGACCTTTTTGGTCAACTTTGACTTTCTTGGTCAATGGTTGACTTTCTATAAAATCATAGAATTTTCAATCTTCTTTAACTTAAAAGATTGTGTGCTTAGCTAAGCAATCATTTTTGAGTCTTATGGTTTTATAAGAACTCATAAAATTTAATAAAAACCCGAAGCCGGGCTCTTTCATAAATACCATTAATGACACAATTCAAATTTCTATATACGAAATCAAAACGATGAAATTTCTAGTTCTTACAGTTGGACTGGGCTGGCCGCCCCAACTATTCCATGACTGCGCGCCATGGTACGTACACTTATGAGGGCCCAAAACTATGAAAGCATAATAAAAGCATAATTAGCTCATGCATTGCTTTATTAAGTTTGTTTTGCGGGTTCAAGGTTGTACTTGCTGAGCGAAAACTCACAACTTACATTTATGCTGTAGGTAAGCTTCCTACTGGCAATTCTTGATGCAAGATGGTGATCAAGGAAAGGATTCCTTTTTTTCTAAAAGCTTCACTTTCTGGCAGAAATAACAAGGAGTTAGGACCTCCGCCAACGGTGTTATTTACTTCAAGGAAAGGAATTATGTTCCTGACCTTGAATTCTTAAGGGATTAGATACTATCGAAAGCACATATGAGGCCACGTTCGGTACACCCAGAAGCTTTCCAAATTATACAAGGACATCCAAAAGGATTTATGATGGCCAAATATGATGAATAAGGTGGCAAAATATGGGTCAAAGTGCCTAACTTGTCAGAAAGAAGGACTGAACACCGATATCCTGAAGGAGATTTATAGAAAATAAAACTTCCTGATTGGAAATGGGCGCAAATTACTATGAAATTTATAGTAAACTGCCCAGGATTGCAAGTGGGAATAAGACAATTTGGTTATTATGGATAGATTAACCAAATCAGCCCACTTTATCGTAGTTAAGGCTACCTTTTTTATGGAAAGATTGGCAGAGATCTGCGTATTTCAGATCATTAGACTGCATAGAGTGCCAAAATCAATAAGCTCAGACCATGATAGGCGTGTCACTTCTTGATTTTGGACAAGTTTAATAAGACCATGGGGTTGAAATTGAAGTGCAGCAAGGCATTTCACCCCCAAACTGATGGCTAGTTGGAAAGAACCATCCAGACACTAGAGGATATGCTAAGATCAGGTGTCTTGGATTTCAAAGGTAATTGAATCAGAAGCTTGCCTTAACGCAAGAGTTAGCTTCGATGCTCAACGTTTTTCACGTTTTGAGGCTGAAAAGAAAAAGTAAAAAGATATACATCAGTCCCTTCCCATGTATTTAATCAAGAACCAGTAGAGTTCAAATTGATTTGATTCATAAGGAAACACCAGTGTGAATTCTGGATCGAGAAGAGAAGGACTTTAGAAATAGAACCACTTCAATAGTTGAGGTTTTATGACGAAACCATGAGGTTGTTGTAGCAACTGAGAAGTAGCCTATGAGATGAGGTAGCCACTACCCCTTGTTGCTTTAATTTTCGAGGACGAAAATTTTTAAGTGGGGTAGATTGTAATACCTAGTTTTTTTCGTTATTTCTATTTCCTTTTAAAGGAATTTATTACGTACCTTGAAGGTATTCATGAAAGAGCCCGATTAAGGGTTTTTATTGATTATTTGAGTTCTATAATTTATAAGACTAAAAATGATTGCTTAGATTAGCATATGACCTTTTGAGTGAAAAAGGATGAAAAACTCTATGATGTATGTTGGTCAAAGTTTGACCAAGAAAAGTCAAAGTTGACCGAGAGAGTCAAAGTTTGACTAAAATGGTCAAAGTAATGACTGTACAGTTTTATGGCCAAGCAGTATGGAAATATACTGTGAAAAACCTTTTTACGGCAATCTAGTATGATTAAGATTAAAACCACCATAGAAAAATCAAGCACACAAGTTAAATACTAAGGGCTAAAGGGCTTAAGGAAATAAGAAAAATTTTATACAGTCCATTTTTACACAGATGAATTTTGGACTGCAGAATATATTGCAGTACTGTGTATTAGTGAACACAGTATTAGAAATATCTGTGTTAGCTCAAAAATGGACTACATATTGAAGAAAGAGCCAAACAAGCCTTAAGGATGATGATATCACCTTATCTGGAATTATGACATCATCCTTAATTAAAGAAAAATTGGAAAATTCCTTGGATGACACCTAGCTAGATATGGCCGGCCATTTTGGAGGGTATTTGTGCAAAATTTGTGCAAATATTCTTGTTCCAAGGGCATATAAGCAAATTTTGGATTAAAAATAAATCCAAAATTAAATCAATTTTCAGCTATAAATAGCCAAGGAGGGGGCGGTTTTCAGCTTCAAAAAAATTGGAAAACTCACCTAAACTATGCCCAAATTCTCTCTCAAAATCCGAAACCCAAAGATAGGCTAGAACAAAGAAAAAAAAGTTTGAAAACCTTAGGAAATAGGTGTAGGAATGTTCGGATTTTTGCAAGCCAAGGTTGGAAAAAAATTTGGTACCCATTGGAGAGGGAGAGGCCGGCTGTGATAGTGCTAGGAAGAAGGAAAATTTTCGGTGGCCATTGGAGGGTGAGTGGCCGGTTGTTCTAGGAACCAAGGGGGAGAGATTTTCGACCCCAAACCCTAACCATTTTTAGGTTAAGCAAGGTAATTCTTCCATAGCCCTAATCTATTTCAATTGAGCTTCAATTTGAAATTTAGGTGTATTTCAAGTTGAGATTGTAAGAGCTTAAGCTCAATTTATTTTATGGCCCTAGTTTAAGATTTTATGGTTGTGTTGATTAGGTTTAGGGTGGTTGATTATAAGCTTTAATTTGATTATATGCTTATGCTTGATTGATCAATAGGATTGCATGCTAGATGTTTGATAAATTGTATGTCCCCCAAATATGTGCAAGAATGATGTAGAATGGTATGTTAGGGTGCTAGAATATAAGCATGGATGGAATGGAATGGTTTGATGAATTTAGAACCATGCAAACCTAGGTGATGCAGTTTCGGTTTTGGTTTGCATGGACGTGATAGAATCACTTGAAGGTTGGTTTGGAACGTTAGAAATGCTTGCATGTGTGATATTAGGCTCCCGCTGTGGTCGGTTGAGGTAGTATGCACGAATTAGGACGTAAAACGAATTTAAGAACATAAACTGCCAGTTCGGGTACAAACTGGCCAGTTTTCTGGAAAAGGAAATTTTGAGGCCTTTAGAGGCCGAATTTGAGAAAACGTAAACACAAAAGTTGTAGAGAATGATTTTTCCTAGGGAGCATGGACAGTTTTCCAAAATGAGGCTCCAATGGCCTTGGTTTTTATGAAATCCGAGCCTGGCCGTGCCCAGGATTCATGCACGGTCAGGTAAGTTCAACAAGTAATAAGGGCATGATAAAGTCGAACTGGGTTTTTCTCAAAACACGAAAGTTTTAGGGTTTCTCAAGATCTGGAACTTTCGTGAAGAAAACTTTTTCAATTTGATTTGTATTTTTAAATAAAAAATTGGATTTCAAAAACTGTGTAGGAGACAGAAATTCCTGCACAGGATTGTCTAAAAACAATGCAGAAAAACTGTATTTTCACCAAAACAATGTTTTGACTGTGAAAACTGTTCCAATGGCAGTTTTCAGTCCTTAACAATTTTAAAAAACCCATTTTAAGAACCATGTATTTTTACAAAAGGTTTGAAGTAGTTCAGCAAATTTTCCTAGACAAAGTAAAAAGGATTTTTTTAAGCGTAGATAAGCAGCAAGATAGTAAGAGATGGTAACCGGGAAGGATACCCGAGTTATTGGGCTTGACCCCCAAAGCCCAAGTTTGACCATATAAGGTTGACTTTGGTTGACCTGGTTTGACCAAGGCTTATTACCTTAAGGGTTACCCAACATAACCCGTCGGGATACCAAAATAGGATGAGTAAGATCGAGGGTTATTTGTAATAACCCAAAGATTATAGACGAAGAATGTTAAAGCTTATGCCCAAGGTTAGGATAAGTAACCTAACCCTACCTGTATGGATATGGGCTTAGCACATGTGGTTACTCAATGTAACCTGATAAGTTATAATCCATGATTGGGCTAGTCTCGAACAATAGGGTTACTTATTGTAACAAGTAAGATATCTGGCATAGGGGACATACAACTAAGACTATGTATGCATGTTGGTTAAGTCACCAACATTTTTCGGTAATAGACCCTTACCTATGTCCTTCATTCAAGCAGGAAGTAGCCTGCAGCTGTATCCGGACGTGGAGCAGCATATCACCAGACATAGTAGTCGAGGTAAGTACAACTCCGCCTACAGCATAGGCTTTTGTTGTATACTTACCCAAGTATGAATGATATAGATGGGATGTGATTGTATGTTAGATATGTATGATATTATGTCAATGTTTATGTGATGTGATGCAATGACGTTATGTGCTATGATTTCAGTATGACATGATGTATGATATGTCTATGATGCATTAGGTTATGTTATGAAGCATGATATGATTATATCTCATGAATGTGTGACGTCACGAAGTATGCTCACAAATTCTAAATAAGAGATAACGAAAAGGCAAGTATGATGGCAAGCAAGTTGCTTGTGTCGTACCGACCCGCTCACAGGTCGGGTTGGACTATGGTTTGAGTTGGAAATGGACTGGCCGCCCCAACCACTCCATAGTTGCGCGCCCGGTACGTACACTTATGGGGCCCATAAGCATGATAAGTAAGATAAGTATGATAAACAAGTAAGACATGATAAGCTATGAAAAGTCAAGCAAGCATAATTGGCTCATGCATGATTAGGATAGAATATGTTTTGTTATGATGCTATGATAAGTTATGATTGTATATGTTATGTTATGATGCCATGTTAAGTATGATAGGATATGTTATGTTACGATAAGTTATGCTATGCCATGATATGCGAAGTCGAGATATGCTATGATAGGTTAAGTTTGTATTGTGTCGCGGTATAGTAGTTGTACTTGCTGAGCGAAAGCTCATTATCTTACGTTTATGCTGTAGGTATGCAACCTACGTGCCATTGTTGATACAAGATGGGGGAGCGTGGTAGGGCGAGCTGTGAAATGTAGGAAATAAAGCCGCTACGTGTTTTGTCTTTTTTTTATGTCTAATAATCGTTATTCGAATATTACTTTTATATATCGCCATCCACTCGTATGCACCGCCATATATAAAAATAAAAATAAAAAATAAAAATTTCCGCTATTTTCGCTCAATATGTAAGTATGATTCATGTATGTATGTATGTTACGTAAGTATGTATGTACGGTAGCGGTCTGTGCTAGGCGGGTCGTTATAGAGTTGGTATCAGAGCGGTTCCCTGCTATACAATTTCACTGTCTGCCTGCCATCGCCACCATCATTGTAAGTTGAATTTATATTTTACGTATATGTAAATATGTATGCTGGGATTATATTAGGATAGACGCGGCGATATGGATCCTGCTCGCGTAAATGCGGATCGAGACGCGATAAAATCATTTTACGAATCGCATCCTCTACTGTTCGATGGTACGAGACGATCAGTATCAGTAGCAGCTTGGCTATATGATAAGGAGTTGGTTTTCCATATCTGTCATGTCGAGGATCAATTACAGGTTTCTCTAGCCAGTCAGTGCTTGATAGCTGACGTACGACATTGGTGGATGACACTGGGCGAGAGACAGATACCTAGTCATTCATGGGCTCATTTTCGTACGTTAATTAGTGCGCGTTATGGGCCGATGCCTGATGAGGAAGCCGGTGAGCCGTATCGTGACCTCGAGATTTATCGGGATATGCAGCGCACGCAATATTTAAGTTATGTCAAGGACTGGCATGCGTACCCCCAGGAGTCTATGAGTCACTACTGTTGGAGGTTCCAGGAGGCTATGCTACCTCATATTCCGCAGGATTTGCCCAGCCCTGAGCTGTAAGCTTTAGTGATTTTGCGGAATGGGTTACCTCCCCATATCCGACAGTTTGTTCCGACGCCCCTGTTAGAAAGGGCAGTCGGCAGTATGATTAACGACATCTTGGAGGCGGAGCGTATCGCCCATACGATACAGGCCGATGCTTATGTAGATGATGACCAGGTGCCTGCTGACGATGCCGGGTTAGGAGAGTCACAGTATGAGGTAGGACAGATGTTACCTGAGGATCCGATCCCTGCTGTTCCGGTACAGGAGGAACCAGTCCAGGAGACTGAAGATCAGATGGACGCGGAGGACGCCGCCGACGATATAGTTGCTCCGGTAGACCTACCGGAAGATCCTACAGTTATGGACATCTCTAGCGACGACGAGGATAAGGATATGGATGATCTCAACAACGATCCCGAGGAGATACTACTCGACGATGACAATTGGGATGCGGATTCCGATGCTTCGTTAGTAATCACGATTTAGGTTATAGTTTAGACTTGGATCGACCGAGTATAGTTATTTTTGACCATGAGCCTGATTGTACTAGCTTATTATTTTTAATAATAGGCTTATGTACAATGAGGAAGTGTTAGACACTTCATCATAGTTTGGCCTTGTATGTAGATATATAGGCCCAGTATGATGTGATCGATGCGTATATGCAGTATGTTGAAATATATGTATTTACAGTATGGTAAATTATGATGTACATGGTATGTGCATATAAGATAATAAGAATAAGGTACTTCTGTATGAATACTAAAAGACCGTGCGAACACGGGATACATGACAAGGATATGTCATGTTATGAAAAGCTATGTCATGTTATGAAAAGTTATTATGAGTATGAAGTTATGTTATGATAAGTATCTGATGTGATACGATGATGCCATTATGTTATGGCATGATATGTATGATAAATATGATACGATAAGTCATGCATGGAAGAAACGATATTAACAGTACGATAATATCTTTTCTTATGATTGTAAGATGGTACGCTCGAGTAGAATAGTACCTCTTAATCCTCCGAACAGGATCTCGCAACCATTGTAGCAAGTTTGCAACGGCAGTTGCTTGAACAACAGCGAGAATCGAATTGACTACAAGAGCAGATAGTTCGGATGAACCAAAGACCCCAAGTTGACGAGGTTCCACCTCGAGCTCATCAAGAACCCCCAGTAGTACCTCAGGTAACGGATGTTTACCTGAATGCTCAACAAGAAGTCCAGCCAGAAATACCCCAGAATGCTGAAATTCCGATGGCACCCATTAGAGGACAAGTAAATCTACAGCTAGTACGGGAAGACTTGCTATATGAACGATTTAGGCGGATGAAAGCGCCGGAGTTCGAAGGATTGACTGATCCTATAGCCGCCGATAACTGGTTAATCGATATACCAGTCATTTTGGAATTCATATGGTTAACAGAGCAGGAGAAAGTTTTATGTGCTTCTTTTGCCCTTAAGAAGGACGCATGGCACTGGTGGATAACCATACAGATTCGTCGCGATATCACGGTAATGAGTTGGCAAGATTTTGTGACCGAGTTTTGTTCGATGTACTACAACAGAGAAATCCTCGCCACTCAACAAGATAAGTTCGTGAATTTTAGACAAGGGTTAATGACAGTAATGTAGGCTGTCAAAAAGTTTGAGCAATTAGCTTGGTTATGCTCGGATTTGGTACCGAGTGAAACGGAGAAGGTAAGGAGAATGATGTAGATGTTTCGGACGGACAGTGCCAAGCACGTGAGTGCTGGTAGTAGCCGCTTACCCTGGTGTCCGATTTCAAAAGTCGGGCAATAAGAGCCGAGTATTGGGATAAACGAGGACAAGGAGGCAATGGCTCAAATCTTCAAGAAAAGGGAGGAGAAGGCTGTAGTGAAGTCAACACAGCCTCGACAAGGTTCGGAAGCATTCCCGAAGGACCAAACTAGTAACCCTGAGCAAGGATCCAAACAGATAGAAAGGAACAAGAGGAAAAGGAACATCAAAGGAAATGAGGAGACTAACGTTAACTACCCCACATGTGAGAAGTGTGGAAAGAAACACTCAGGAGTGTGAAGGATAGGGTCAAACGCTTGCTACCTGTGTGGCAAGGAGGGGCACTATGCGAGGAACTGCCCTCAGAACAACCAGAATCAGAACCCTCCTTATCTGAACCGGAACGCCAACATTCGCCAGTTACATGCAGTCCACGCCAGACTGGAAGGACCCTCAATTTCACAAGGCAGAATAGAGGCTCCTGAACCCCAAGCCAGAATTTATGCTTACATCAAGGGAGATGCTGAAGCGGGAACGTCACATGTAGTGACAGATTTGACTTCTATCACCACCTACGAAGCTATTGCGTTGTATGATTCTAGTGCCACTCACGCGGAGTTTGCCCAAGAATTAGGAAGATGTGTAGGTAGATTAAAATAGCTTTTCAAAACTTCTTTGTCATCTGGAGAAATTTTGTGATACCATTTTTGGACACGAAATACTTCCGTAGTTAAATATGGCAAAGAATTATTTGTAGATCTCATCAAGCTTAAGGATTTCGATGTGATCTTAGTCATGGATCTCTTAAGAAAGTACAATGCTATGATCGACCATCGAAAAGCGTTGTGTAACATGTAACCCTTACGATGAGGAAGAATGTAACTTCGACGGACAGTACGAAGCTCAGCCACCAGATTAGTTCGACAATGAAGGCTTGGATGATGTTAGCTAATGGATGCCAAGGATAGTTAGCTAACATAGTGAACAAGGATCGAGAAGTAGAAATTAATGCTGTAAGATATTCCCATTATAAAGGAATATGCGGAAATCGTTCCGGAGGGCTGATCAGGATTTTTGCCGGAACGGGAAATTTTGTTTGAAATTGAATTGTTGCCTAGAGCCGCACCAATGTGGAAAGTACCTTACTATGTGGCATCTGCCAAACTTAGAAAGCTTCAAGTGCAGTTACAAGAACTGCTTGATAAAGGATTCATCCGGCAGAATCACTCTCTGTGAGAAGCGTCTGTTTTGTTCGTGAAGAAGAAGGATGGATCATTACGCATATGTAGTGATTTCCAGGAGCTGAATAGGATTTCGATCAAGAACAAGTATCCCCTTTCAAGAATTGATGATCTTCTTGATCAACTCAGGAGAGCAGTAGTATTCGCGAAAGTCGATTCGATCAGACTATCATCAGCTCAGGATCATGGAGTTAGATATCTCCAAAATGGTTTTTCGATCGAGTTATGGGCATTATGAGTTTTGGTTATGCCGTTTGGATTAACTAATGCCCCAATTGTTTTTATGGACCTTATGAACAGAATGTTCAAAGAATACTTAGACAAGTTCATTATTGTCGTTATTGACGACAGTTTATTCAAGGTCCAAGGAGGAACATGAACATCACCTTAGGTTGCTGATGGAAACGTTGGAACGAAATAAGTTGTATGTCAAATTCAAGAATGAGAATTTTGATTGGAAAAAAGTTTGTTTCTAGGGTCATGTGGTGCTAAAAGAAGGAATTTCCGTAGACCCTGCAAAAGTGGAAGTGGTCGGTACATGGCCAGTACCCAAGAATGTTATGGAAATAAGGAATTTCCTTTGTTTAGCTGGATATTGTCGACGTGTCGTCGAAGGATATTTTTTCAAGAATTTTGCACCACTGACAGCCCTTACTCAAAAGGGGAAGAAATTTGAATGGATCTAGAAATATGAAAAGAATTTTTAAGAGCTTAAGAGGAAGCTAACAAGTGTGCATGTATTAGTAATTCCTGATATAGATACAGGAAATTTGGTGAATTTTAGTGACACTTCTAAAAATGGATTAGGAGCTGTCCGGATACAGAAGGGGAAGATAGTAGTCTATGCGTCACGACAACTAAGAATTTACGAAAGAAACTATCCCATGCATGATTTGGAGCTCATAGCGATAGTTTCACACTTAAGATTTGGAAACCATTAAGTCATATCAAGGAAAGGATTCCTTTTTTTCTAAAAGCTTAACTTTCTGGCAGAAAGAACAAGGAGTTAGGACCTCCGCCAACGGTGTTATTTACTTCAAGGAAAGGAATTATGTTCCTGACCTTGAATTCTTAAGGGATTAGATACTATCGAAAGCACATATGAAGCCACGTTCGGTACACCAAAAAGCTTTCAAAATTATACAAGGACATCCAAAAGGATTTATGATGGCCAAATATGATGAATAAGGTGGCAAAATATGGGTCAAAGTGCCTAACTTGTCAGAAAGAAGGACTGAACACCGATATCCTGAAGGAGATTTATAGAAAATAAAACTTCCTGATTGGAAATGGGCGCAAATTACTATGAAATTTATAGTAAACTGCCCAGGATTGCAAGTGGGAATAAGACAATTTGGGTTATTATGGATAGATTAACCAAATCAGCCCACTTTATCGTAGTTAAGGCTACCTTTTTTATGGAAAGATTGGCAGAGATCTGCGTATTTCAGATCATTAGACTGCATAGAGTGCCAAAATCAATAAGCTCAGACCATGATAGGCGTGTCACTTCTTGATTTTGGACAAGTTTAATAAGACCATGGGGTTGAAATTGAAGTGCAGCAAGGCATTTCACCCCCAAACTGATGGCTAGTTGGAAAGAACCATCCAGACACTAGAGGATATGCTAAGATCAGGTGTCTTGGATTTCAAAGGTAATTGAATCAGAAGCTTGCCTTAACGCAAGAGTTAGCTTCGATGCTCAACGTTTTTCACGTTTTGAGGCTGAAAAGAAAAAGTAAAAAAAGTATACATCAGTCCCTTCCCATGTATTTAATCAAGAACCAGTAGAGGTTCAAATTGATTTGATTCATAAGGAAACACCAGTGTGAATTCTGGATCGAGAAGAGAAGGACTTTAGAAATAGAACCACTTCAATAGTTGAGGTTTTATGACGAAACCATGAGATTGTTGTAGCAACTTGAGAAGTAGCCTATGAGATGAGGTAGCACTACCCCTTGTTGCTTTAATTTTCGAGGACGAAAATTTTTAAGGGGGGTAGATTGTAATACCTAGTTTTTTTTCGTTATTTCTATTTCCTTTTAAAGGAATTTATTACGTACCTTGAAGGTATTCATGAAAGAGCCCGATTAAGGGTTTTTATTGATTATTGAGTTCTTATAATTTTATAAGACTCAAAAATGATTGCTTAGATTAGCATATGATCTTTTGAGTGAAAAAGGATGAAAAACTCTATGATGTATGTTGGTCAAAGTTTGACCAAGAAAAGTCAAAGTTGACCGAGAGAGTCAAAGTTTGACTAAAATGGTCAAAGTAATGACTGTACAGTTTTATGGCCAAGCAGTATGGAAATATACTGCGAAAAACCATTTTTACGGGCAATCTAGTATGATTAAGATTAAAACCACCATAGAAAATCAAGCACACCAAGTTAAATACTAAGGGCTAAAGGGCTTAAGGAAATAAGAAAAATTTTATACAGTCCATTTTTACACAGATGAATTTTGGACTGCAGAATATATTGCAGTACTGTGTATTAGTGAACACAGTATTAGAAATATCTGTGTTAGCTCAAAAATGGACTACATATTGAAGAAAGAGCCAAACAAGCCTTAAGGATGATGATATCACCTTATCTTGGAATTATGACATCATCCTTAATTAAAGAAAAATTGGAAAATTCCTTGGATGACACCTAGCTAGATATGGCCGGCCATTTTGGAGGGTATTTGTGCAAAATTTGTGCAAATATTCTTGTTCCAAGGGCATATAAGCAAATTTTGGATTAAAAATAAATCCAAAAATTAAATCAATTTTCAGCTATAAATAGCCAAGGGAGGGGGCGCTTTTCAGCTTCAAAAAAATTGGAAAACTCACCTAAACTATGCCCAAATTCTCTCTCAAAATCCGAAACCCAAAGATAGGCTAGAACAAAGAAACAAAGTTTGAAAACCTTAGGAAATAAGTGTAGGAATGTTCGGATTTTTGCAAGCCAAGGTTGGAAAAAATTTGGTACCCATTGGAAAGGGAGAGGCCGGCTGTGATAGTGCTAGGAGAAGGAAAATTTTCGGTGGCCATTGGAGGGTGAGTGGCCGGTTGTTCTAGGAACCAAGGGAGAGAGATTTTCGAACCCCAAACCCTAACCATTTTTAGGGTTAAGCAAGGTAATTCTTCCATAGCCCTAATCTATTTCAATTGAGCTTTAATTTGAAATTTAGGTGTATTTCAAGTTGAGATTGTAAGAGCTTAAGCTCAATTTATTTTATGGCCCTAGTTTAAGATTTTATGGTTGTGATTGATTAGGTTTAGGGTGGTTGATTATGAGCTTTAATTTGATTACTATGCTTATGCTTGATTAATCAATAGGATTGCATGCTAGATGTTTGATAAATTATATGTCCCCCAAATATGTGCAAGAATGATGTAGAATGGTATGTTAGGGTGCTAGAATATAAGCATGGATGGAATGGAATGGTTTGATGAATTTAGAACCATGCAAACCCTAGGTGATGCAGTTTCGGTTTTGGTTTGCATGGACGTGATAGAATCACTTGAAGGTTGGTTTGGAACGTTAGAAATGCTTGCATGTGTGATATTAGGCTCCCGCTGTGGTCGGTTGAGGTAGTATGCACGAATTAGGACGTAAAACGAATTTAAGAACATAAACTGCCAGTTCGGGTACAAACTGGTCAGTTTTCTGGAAAAGGAAATTTTGAGGCCTTTAGAGGCCGAATTTGAGAAAACGTAAAACACAAAAGTTGTAGAGAATAATTTTTCCAAGGGAGCAACGTAGACAGTTTTCCAAAATGAGGCTCCAATGGCCTTGGTTTTTATGCAAATCCGAGCCTGGCCGTGCCCAGGATTCATGCACGGTCAGGTAAGTTCAACAAGTAATAAGGGCATGATAAAGTCCGGTACGTACACTTATGGGGCCCATAAGCATGATAAGTAAGATAAGTATGATAAGCAAGTAAGACATGATAAGCTATGAAAAGTCAAGCAAGCATAATTGGCTCATGCATGATTAGGATAGAATATGTTATGTTATGATGCTATGATAAGTTATGATTGTATATGTTATGCTATGATGCCATGTTAAGTATGATAGGATATGTTATGTTACGATAAGTTAAGCTATGCCATGATATGAGAAATCGAGATATGCTATGATAGGTTAAGTTTGTATTGTGTCGCGGTATAGTAGTTGTACTTGCTGAGCGAAAGCTCATTGTCTTACATTTATGCTGTAGGTATGCAACCTACGTGCCATTGTTGATACAAGATGGGGGAACGTGGCAGGGCGAGCTGTGAAATGTGGGAAATAAAGCCGCTACGCGTTTTGTCTTTTTTTTATGTCTAATAATCGTTATTCGAATATTACTTTTATATATCGTCATCCGCTCGTATGCGCCGCCATATATAAAAAAAAAAAATTTCCACTGTTTTCGCTCAATATGTAAGGATGATTCATGTACGTATGTATGTTACGTAAGTATGTATGTACGGTAACGGCCTGTGCTAGGCTGGTCGTTACACTTTTGATAAGTAAATATTAGTTAAGTATAAGTTATTTTATGTTATGACAGTTTTGAAAAGTAATTACTAAATAAGTATGTATGTATATTGTAAATATGTAAGTAGTAAGGTTTTGAGTCAAATGGTTTTAAAAGCAAAGAAAAAAGAAATAAAATAGAATTATGTATGATATTTCCACATAAGTAAGTAAGTATGTTAAGTTAGTACGTAAGATAAGTACGGTAACGGCCTACGTAAGGGCGGGTCGTTACAATTAGGTTGGTTTGCAATCCTCAAATTTTGTTCATTTTGGTTTTAGTTTTCTAGTTTGTTGTTTGATTTTCCTTTCAATATGGTAGTTTGTAATTTCAATTCAGAGAATGATTAATGAATGCCTATTGAGAAAATTGGTTTTATATCTCTTGAGTTCTTGTTCACTCTCTAGAATCCTCTATCTTTCTCCTCTGGTTCTACTTCTCTTGGTTCTATTTTTTAATCTCTAATCCATGTCTTCTATCTTTAAAAATAAAAAAATAAAAATAAAATATTCCACGGACCTTCAACCCATGAAGGAGGTACAGAGCCACGTAGAGCAACAAACTTTCAAAGGCACAGTCAAAGCATACGTTTTGGATTTCCAAGCCTTGAAAGGTTCTTCCAACTTCTCTGCAGTGTTGAGTTTTGTCTCATCAAGGTCTTTTGTTCTGTAAGTTGCACACTTTCAGTGGGGGGCTTTTTCGGCGAGGAGACGGCGAGCTCAGTGGGGGGCTTTTTTCGGCGAGGAGACGGCGAGGAGCGGGGCTTTTTCAGCAAGGTGACGGCGAGGAGCTAAGCTTCAGTGGGGGGCTTTTTTGGCAAGGAGACGGCGAGCTCTGTAAGGGGCTTTTTCAGCGAGGAGACGGCGAGGAGCTGAGCTTCAATGGGGGCTTTTTTGGCGAGGAGACGGCAAGCTCAGCGGGGGGCTTTTTTCGGTGAGGGAGTTTGTGGGATGGGAGACAGAGACCCGACAGAGAAGGGAAGGGGAGGGGAGTGGGAAGGGAGGTAGGTATTTGTTTGACTGCCTTCTGACTTCCTTTGGCGCCAGATCTATGTTTTTTTTTCTTTTTTAAATTGAAGATAGTTGAAGGAGCTTTTGCTCTTTTTGTTTAAAAATTGAATAAAAATAAATAAATATAAAAAGATAATTAGAATGGAGGTCATATTTGTAATGGTGGTTCATTTTTGGCTTATATATGCAAAAAGTGCCAGCAGGCCTCCCTTTGTTTCCTTTTTCTGCCGCTCAGCCTTGTTCAACAAGCCATTAATTCTTCTTTTTTTTTTTTTCTTTTTTTTAAAATCATAAGTATTCGGCTTTCGGCCCAATATCGTCCAGTCCACAAACATGGGGTGGACAACTCAACAGGTTTCACTTTCACATTATCCCAAATTTTTCTTTGGATTTTTTTTTTCGGGGGTAATCTCTTTAGCCATGTTGCTTGTTGTCCGAGTTGTATGTTTGGTTGAAAGCGAAAATAACACACGGCGAACTGTTTAAACTGCCCTTTTTTGGTTTTTGATTATCAGTCTCAAAGAAACATTTTGTTTCGTATCTCAATTTTTTAAACCAGATCGAGGCTCTCAAAGCTATTGGAGTGACTAAGTGGTTCTGGCCATCAATTACCAACCGGAGGTAGAACAAGAACACCCTTTCACTGGAAAGTTTATGCAGGTTTCGTTGTTGGAGCTAATTTTTGTTCTTTGATGAGCAAATCTACTGGTTTTTTTCTTTTCCTTTGTTCAGGTTATGCTCAACTTTTTGAAAGAGTTTTAAAAAAAGCTAGAAATCAAGATCAACTGCTCGCAGGAGACGGAACCACTTGGTACAGGGGGCCCCTTGGCCTTAGCCAGAGATGAGTTGATAGATGACTCTGGTGAGCCCTTCTTTGTCCTTAATAGCGATGTAATTAGCGAGTACCCGCTAAAAGAAGTGATTGAATTCCACAAAAGTCACAGAGGCGAGGCTTCCATTATGGTAACAAAGGTAATCTAAATAAATCTTTTTACCTACTATCAAGATATTGATGCATTTTTTTTATGCTGAAGAAAAAACTTATCATTTTCAATTAGGTTGATGAACCATCAAAATATGGTGTGGTAGTTATGGATGAAACAACTGGGGAAGTTGAAAAGTTTGTAGAGAAACCAAAGATATTTGTGGATAACAAGATTAATTCTGGAATATATCTGTTAAACCCATCCGTTATTGATAGGATTGAACTGAAGCCGACCTCAATTGAGAAAGAGGTATTCCCTAAAATTGCGGCAGAGAAAAAGCTGTTTGCTATGGTTCTTCGTGGGTTTTGGATGGACATTGGACAGCCAAAGGACTATATAACAGGTCTAAGACTCTACCTAGACTCCTTGCGGAAAAAATCCTCGCCCAAATTAGCATCAGGGTCTCACATTGTAGGCAATGTTCTGGTGGATGAAAGTGCAGTTATTGGAGACGGATGTCTCATTGGCCCAGACGTTGCCCTCGGTCCGGGGTGTGAAATTGAGCCAGGTGTCAGGCTCTCACATTGTACTGTGATGCGTGGATTTCGAATCAAGAAGCATGCTTGCATCTCCTGCAATATCATTGGTTGGCATTCCACTGTTGGCAGGTGGGCTTTGATAGAGAACTTGACGATCCTAGGAGAAGATGTTCATATAGGTGATGAATTGTATAGCAACGTAGGTGTTGTCCTCCCCCACAAGGAGATCAAATCAAGCATTTTGAAGCCGGAGATTGTCATGTGATGATCCTGTAGAAATTTGGTACAGCGACATGTTAAAGTGTTCAAAATACCAACAGCTCGTTTTCTTCACCGTGTTCTGCCTAACTGTATGGACGAGATTCAGTTTTAACTAGAATAATTCATTGTAGAAATTTGTCAAACAGGTTTCATAGTCAAATAACAATAATGTTTGCGGGAAATCAATATGAGAAATTATCGATACCAATGTTTAAACAACGCAAAAGAGAGTTTGTGGTGCTCACCATTTGTTAAATGCATACTTTATTAATATAATTTTTCTGCTATTCCATTTTACTCAATGGAGATTTGTACAGAATTTCAAGAAGCTTGATAGGCCGACTTTTTTTGCCATGCCTGCATCCTAAATTGGATTTGGGGGTCCGTGATTTTTCAGAATAAATAACAAATATTTCATTTTATTTCTCCAAAAAGAAAATGAAAATTTTTATTCAAAAAAATGGAAAAGAAAAGAAAAGAAAAGTACTTCAGTGGTTGTAGATCTTTTCAACATCAAAGTTGAGACAGCTTTGACAAATATGGACAAGTCATGCAAAAATCAATATTTTAAATATCTTTGATTGAAATACTTATTCTTCTTGTTCTCCCATATACATACATCCTCAAATATTTTTCCTGTATTAAATCTTTTTAATCAAATGTGGCATTCATAAAAACAAACTCCTTTTTCTAGGTTTAAAAAAAAAAAGTCTTTTTACATCTCTTTCCTTTTCAAATGAACCCCCATAAGTAGTTTTTTGCTTTTTTTTTTTTCCCCTTGAGAATCTTTTCTTGTTTAATGTACCGTACTTGTACACATATATATAACATTCCACAAGAAGTTTTAACTGGAATATATACCCTGGCTAATCTATTTTCTTTAATTTATTTTTGTACATGTACCTAATTAAATAGTTTTTTTCCCTCTAATCTATCCTTACTAGAGTAATTTTCTTTAATAGTGTTTGCAAATATGAACCTTATAAATACTTTTTCCTAAGGGGAAAGCACTTGAATGACATAAATTTAACGACTATTACACCAACATGATACAAAATTAACACTAAATTAAATATAACATATAATTAAACTAAAGTAAATTTGTGTCATGTCGGTCAAGAATGAGGAATTTGTATTATATTAATTAATAGATGAAAAAAAAAAAAAAAGGATGATTATTTAGGTAATTTTCTCTCTTTTTCCCCATTTCTCTTTTCTCCTTTCCAAATTACCCCTTCAAACAATTTTTCTTAAACGTGTCCATACTTAAAACATACTTTGGCTGGCTCTTTCAAGTACTTATTTTTCACATATTCCCCCTAAGTATTTCATTGTCTAGTTTTCCAAACTTAAATTATATTTCTTTTCTAAAATGTCTTTCTTAACTAGCTTTTGAGAGGAGACTGAAAAAATATAACTTTTTCGGAAAATTTTAAGTTCACATATCAAAAAATTTAACAATGCACCACATGCAAAGCATATAAAAATCAATGAATACTGATATAAAATAAACCAAAGATGAAATCATCTGCAGAAGATGGAAACGCCAAAAAATAGTACCTTCTTGCTATAAGAACAATACCATTTATAAATGAAAATCAATGAATACTGTGGTCTGAGTCCCTGAAAATGAGCCGTAGAGGCAGCAGTCTCTAAACTGAGTTTAATAAGATCCAAAACATCACATGAGACGACAGGGCAATAAGAGCCCACGTGAGAAAAGCCAAGGCCACGGATATTTGAAATTTACTGCACGGGACATGAAATTGAAGCGTGCAGAAATCCATGTCTCTTGCATAGAGAATTACAATCCCTGCCGATGAGCTTGCAGCCGCCAGTGATAGTGTAGCCGTGACCTGCACCATTTTTAGAAGCCAAATTGTAACCTTCTGTGATGCACTCAAAGCAAAAGGCAGGTAAACAAAAATTAAATCCAGAACTAATATTTAACAATAGAGGTGAGAGAGAGAGACAGAGACAGAGAGAGTAATGTTCAAGAATCCAACATTTGAAGCCCAAATGACGAACTAATGGTTGAAGAGTTTCTTTCAAAATCCTCCCTATAGTAACAACAGCAGAGCCATACCTTACTTATTGTCCAATCAATGGAAAAACCACATTGGTAAGAGCGATTTATCATGTAATTAACCATAAACAAGAACAGGGGAGCAAAAAAAAACACAGAAAACAGATGAGATGCCTGCTGTGAAACAGGTAAATATAAGAAATACAAAATGGAAAAAGTTTCTCTCATGGTTCTAAATAAAACAGGGTCACATATGATCCACAAGAAAACAAAGATAAGAGATCGATTTAATCAACGAAAAACTATAGAATTTAAGAAATGAGTAAATACCCAATCACCAACAACAAACAAGCTAACTAGGATTGGATTTTGGAGGTCCCTCTTTCTCCTTAAAGCAAAAACATCAAGACATGCAAGTCCAAAGCTCCAAAGCACTTGAAGTCCCATTGATGCAATCAAATAGCTGAATCAAAGAAGAAGAAGAAAAAAATTTGTGAATATGAATAATAATTGATCAATTTTTATGAGCTATATGGTGAAAAATTACTCTCAAGAACCCAAAGGAAAAATCATTAGACAGCTATGAAAGTTGCAAACACAATACTTCAAAGTCTGGAACAATGTTTGTGACACAAATATCTTGCACCCACCATCACTTTGCTTAGAGGATTGCTATTTTTTGTAAAGACAAAGAAAGCTTCTCTTTTTCCACTTCAAGTATTTAGGAATGCTAAGAGCACAAGTTGATGATAGACGACGCATGAATGCCCACATGAAGTTCCAAAGCTATGCCTATCTCTCTACTGGTTCGTCTTCTCTATCTTTATTCTATTCCATATCTCCTATCTTTGTCCTGTGTCACATTTCTAAAAACTTCGTGTCGGTATTAAAACTAATTAGCATTGTGATCTCCATCACCATGTAAATCATTAAGTTCGACACCGCATTGGATTACATTACCTTCATTACAATGTAGTAAAACTACTAGTGATAATTTTCCTTTCCATAGACAAATATCCTGGAATGAGCCAATCCAAACTAGAATTTGAATCAAAAAAGATTTCTACCTCAACAACAACTAACTCTTACTCATTTGGTATGAAATCAGAAACCGCTTCTGCATACTGTCAACTCATAAAAACAAGGCATAAAACTAACTTCCAAGAATAGGAAGCAGAATCTGGGTTTTCTTTGTTTCTCAAAATGGTTTTCTTTGTTTCTCTCTTTCGTTCTCAAAACATCATACCAAACATGATAACAACTAATATCATGAAAAGTATCTCAGATTCTAAATAAATAACTTTATACAGAAATGTGTATCACAACTCTATTAAAACAAGAAATCTTATACTAAATCAAGAACTGTAAATTCCTAACCATATCTAGGAGGGCCTTAGGTTTCTGCATTGCGTTAACAAGCAATTTAACTTATCAAAAGAAACTAAATATGCTTTTCCACAAGAAAAAAAAAAAAGCCTTAATCAGAAAAAATGAAATTCCTCAGACCAATTGCCCAAAAATAACATAACGAGAGAAGATAGACATCAGGGCGAAAAATAAGGTAAGAGAAAATTACCAAAAAGCAGTGAAAGTAGCGAAGCCATTAGCAGAGACCATAATCCCAATAGAAGCAGCGGCACAAGAAACTTGCCCTAATCGCAGAACTAATCCACTTCTCGACCCTGGTCTCCCTACCAACTCTTTCATTTTCCTCTGAATGTTCTTCTTTTTCTTCTTCTTCTTCTTCAATCCCAACAAGCTCAAAAACTCAAAAATTAAAAAGCACTTCGTTGAAAACAAACCCTAGATATTCAGTACCCTCCCATCGAGGCAAAGACTTCTTTTTTGCAGAGAGAAGAGCGATTGTTGAGGAAGATCTTCAGCTTCGGAATCCGAATGAGAAAGTTTTCGCCGAAAATTTTCAATTCTGAAGAATAATAATCGCCTTCAATGGTCTTTAGTTTCCCTTTTCTACTTGAACATTAAAAAATAATAACAATAATAATAAAAATTCTAATAAAATAGAATATGAAATGATTATGACTTTAGTTGTGGACTAAGAATTGCTGTAACTAAATAACTTCGTAGGTAAAAGAAGTATAATGTCCTTTGTACCGGAGCTGTCTCTTTTCATAGATAGATAGATAATAACTTGTCAAACTAAACTTTACAAGATTACATTGTTGGGATGTGTATCATGAGATATATTATTTTATTAATTTAATTTGAAGAATTTTTTTAATATTATTTTTATATGCATGTTTAGATGTTTTATAAATAGGGTTAATTTTGTTTTTAATACTTGTGGAATAAATTATATTAAAAACAGTATCATTTTTAATTCCTTTCACTTCTAGCACCGTCACGTCATCACCCACTTTTTAGATTGATGTATAAAGGCATATATGCCCTCAGCCAACCCTTCTGATGTTTGTCCACTTTCTCGCCCCCATCACCCTCTTCCCTCCACATCCTGCACGATAATATATAACTCACAGTACCTAAAAATTAGAAAATTTTCTTTCTTCGTTTCCTCGATTTTCTCTCAACCAAGCCTCACGAATCCTCCCTGCACCATTACTCACTGATCGAAACTCGCTATAAGTATAAAAAATCTCACAACATCTTCGTTCACTCTGTTAAACTGATCGAAACTACCAGATATGCTTTAACTCCATTTAAGTGGAGATCTTCCCACTTCCAATCAGCAAATCTGAGATAATGATGGTTTTTAGTTAGTTTTATCTGTTAATAAATGCTTTAAATGGAGGTGTTGTAAGAACCCAAAATTTTGATGAACTTACGATTTCCTTAGATACAAGAAAAATCCAAGTATGAATGATTGTATGTCGATATGAAGCTCCTGATCTGAGTTGAATATTAGTATATGCTGAGTTTTCATTTAATTAACTACGAGACTCAATAATAGTTTGCTTAGTCAAGCATGAGGCCTTTTGAGAAAAATGGCATAATAGGAATTTATGATTTTATGCCGGTCAAAGTTTGACCAGGTTGACTTTAGGTTTGACTGAGGCGGTACTGCAGTGTAATTATCAATATGAAAATTATACTGCGGAAAACCGTCATTATGGATGAATGAGTAAGAATAAGCTATGAGACCACCCTAGAAAAATCAAGCACATTATTTAGGGCAATAAGGACTAAATAGTTTCAAGTCCTAAGAAAATCCGATACGCAGTCCAATTTTATACAAATAAATTCTGGACTGTAGTCCAGTATGACAATATTGTTTTTGGTGAAAAAACAGTATTGATATTATTTAAGTTAGTGAGGAAATGGACTGCATGAGTATATTAATGGATTTTTAGAATCAACTAAATAATTATGCAAGAATTAGAAGCCAAGTGGCTCCACCATAGTCGACCACCTTTAGGGACTAAATTGTAAATATTTTATCCGTAGGGGCCAAAGTGTAATTTTTAGAAAAGTAAGCATGATGATGTAAGCATGGTGAGGTAAGCAATTGCTTGGTGAACAAGCAACCTCATGGCCGGCCACCTAAGGGGGGTATATGGGCAAATATTTTACTCTCAGGGATTAATGGGCAAATATTTTTCTCTTAAGGGCTATTATGTAATTTTTTGATTAAAAATAAATCCAAAAATTAAATTATTTATCACCTATAAATAGGTGATGGAGGGAGCTCATTTTGTTCATAAAAATGAGAAAACACCGCAAAACCATGCCAAAATTTCTTCTCACATTTCCCCCCTAAAAACCGAACCCTAGAGGAAAGAAAAAGAGAAGAGAAAGTGTTAGGTGGTGGTAGTCGGAAAATTTGGAGAAGTCACCAACCAAGTTGGCCGAAAATTTTTGGAAACCCAGCAAGCCAAGGAAGGCCGGTTATGGTAGGGAGCAAGGAGAAAAAGTTGGTTCAAAAATCTAGCACCAACCTTTGAGTTGGTTAAGGTAATTCTCTTTGGCACCCTAAGCTTTTTAATTGAGCTTTGAATCCATATTTTACATCCGCCACTGAGGGGTGATCGTAAACATAAAATATGCCCAAAATTGTTATCATTTCGAAACTCCAAATCAGTGTGCGCTCTAGGTAAGATACCTATCCGAAGGGAATTCCTGGGTCAAAACCGAGTAGTAGGCACTACCATACGTAACTATTGGACCAATGATGGAGGCCGTAGGTCTTAGTACATAAAACCTTCTCCCACTCAATCTTTTAAATTAGGGTTTTTGTTTTTCATGCATAAACAATATTTATTGAGGGTCACTCCCTAGTCTATATGGCATGTTATCAATACATCACGAAATACTATAACATATTCATCTAGCAACACATCATCCATGGTTTGCAAAATATGTAAATAGCTGTAGATCATGATTCCATCCTAGAGAAACGAAAATTGTAAAATTTACAAAAATTAACCGAAACATATATCGGCCTTCATTTGTAGATCTATGCCTTGTATCATTCTTCAATGTGTCTTCCTTCTCCAATGTCACATCTTTTTCAATTTAAATTTAAAATTTAAATTTCAAAAAAGATTGTATGTGATTTTTAATTTTAATCAAAATTACAAAATATCAAAATTTAAATAAAAAAAAATCCGGTTTATTAAATTTTAAAATTCAAAAAAAATTTCAAATTTCAAATTTCAAATTTAAATCTCAAAATTTTAAAATTCATAATAATATCCATTAAATTTAAATTTAAATTTTCAATTTTGATTTACAAATTATCAAGATCATATATCATTGGAAAATTAAATTTTCATAAAGATTCTGTGATTTTTTTTTATTTTATAAAAAAAACATTTTTTAATTAAAAAATAACAAAAAAATAAAGCACATCTTTTGACAATTTCCATACCTTCGTTCATCTTCAATCTCCTCGAATACATTGTATCCGAATTTTACAAAAAAATTCCTATGTCGTTTCCGGCTTATAAAAATTCTAGGAATTTAAAGAACGACCTTGCGGAGATAATAAACCGCATCTATTACACTTGAAAAACTTATATACAAATTCTAATCTCTATGGAATCATGACCGGCATAATTGAACAAGCATCATATATTATATAAAAATAATATAAAGCATTCAACCATACATCCATTCATAATATATTTAACATACACAAAATAAAACCTAGAGTGCCAACTCTCTAAAATATTTCATTAATGCATAGAGAGAAATTTATTTGATCAAATAACTTATGTTATATGCATAATCATGAGTAGGCTTTGATACCAATTGTTGGAAAAAATGGATCCGAAATCAGAGTTATGGCGCAGCGGAAGTTTTAAAATTTTTATGCCGTTTCCGAAAAGAATCTCATGATGCATATAACAATAAATTAAATTCATGATCAAGCGTACCTTATTTCTCGGATTCTGGAATCACTAGAGCATTTGACCAACGTGTCTTCTCTACTATTCTCGAGTTCTACGTCTCAGAGGGTGTGTGGGCACACGTTCTATGAATCCAAGCGACCGGTAATGCTTTCCGAAGTCTAGATCCCTCCTTCTCAATTCCGATGTTCCTCATTGAGAAAATGATCCAACTTCTTTCTTCAAAGCTACAAAACAGGAACCGGTTAACCTCCTAAGAAAATTATCACTCGGTTAACCTTCCTCACAGTTTTGATTCAATGGAATTTTCTCTCTTTTTCTTTCTCGCAAGATAGTCGAATTTTATGAAGTGGAAGAAACCACAATTGGTTTTCTTTCTCTCTCCTAAAAACGTTTTTCCTCTTGTGAATGACCCAAAAATTAGTTTCTCAAGAATTCCTAGCCTTTATATAGAAGTCTAATCCTTTTCAAAATTTAATTCCTTCTTGAAAAGTAATTAATAATTATTTTTTTGGATAAATTTTGAACCAAAAGATCATATAATTTTATGGCTAGATTCATTGAACCTAAAAACGTTTTCTAAGGAGAGAATCTTCTCCAAATTTTCGGCCACTAAAGGATAAATCTAGATTGGTGGTTCAAATTTTAAATCAAGAATCTAGACTAGTGAAAAGATCCTAGTCCTATCTAGATTCAAATTACTTTTAAACATTTTTGAATTTAAATAAGATTCATTTGTTTGAATTAAATATTTTTCGTCAAACATAAACCATATTTATTAATTTAAATAAATTGAATATTTAAATTTTTTTTCTCCTCTCAAAACCGTGCACAACAATTTAAAGGAAAAAAAATTCATCAAATAATCTCCTATTATTTAAATCAATTAATAATTTAATGTTAGGAATATATTTGAACAATTTTGAAACAAAATTTTCTTCCCTCCACCTATCTAAAAAATCGTGCACCACAATTAGATTAGGAGAGAAAAATTTTGTTTTCCAAAATTATATAATTCAAACACAACCTTATTTCTAAAATTCAAATTAACCAATCACATGTTGACAAATCATATTATTTGTCTACACCAATCCTACATGTCCAATCCTTTTTCGGATTGCATGTTAGAGAGTATCATGTCTTAATAGACATGACAAAATTCCATTTAAATTTACTGATCTCACTAGGAACAAATCCCGAGACGCTATATGGAACTATATGAGCTAATAGAGGGACCCGATGGAAATATGTAAAGAGGCTCCTATAATTATGAAAAATTAATCCTAGATTAATTATTCATCAATTATCAACTTCAAAACTTCAAAGATTATCAATTATCAACTTCAAAGATTATGAATCTTGATTTCTCCATCCATAAGTCATGCACCAAATACACAAGTATATTGACCATAAATTAACAGTGTCTCACCTGTAGTGCATTAAAGTACATAAGTCACGGATACGAACTCAAGTAATCATTTCAGGATTAAGATTAATACAGGATGATAATCAAAGCGTCATTGATTCTTATAAACGGAATTATTAAACCGAATCAATTAACACTTTAGGTCCAATCCAATGTCATATCTCAATACTAGTATACATTAAAGTTTCCACTCGAAACCTATCCGATGGTCAAGACAAACCACCCCTCCAAGGAAGTAGACAACATTTACAATATTATCATTGATAAGATCCCCAAATCTTATTCCATCGATTGCGGACTATTTATTTTGACTGTTATCAAATTACCATGTCTTCTATGTATACCCCGTATACATATGGTAATCTGATATATTACCAACAGTCAAGGAGTATTTTATGTTTGCTCAAAATAACCATACAATCAACAAATGAAAGTAAATAGGACACAACTTATTAAACATGAATAACCTCCTCTTATTAATATCAAAATGTCATATTTACAGAAAATCTCTAACATTGATTTTCTATCCTTAGGACATATTTAGATCCCAACAAGCACTACCATGCTTAACTATTGGACCAATGATGGAGACCGTAGGTCTTAGTGTATAAAACATTCTCCCACTCAATCTTTTAAATTAGGGTTTTTGTTTTTCATGCATAAACAATATTTATTGAGGGTCACTCCCTAGTCTATATGGTATGTTATCAATACATCACGAAATATTATAACATATTCATCTAGCAACACATCATCTATGGTTTGCAAAATATGTAAATAGCCGTGGATCATGATTCCATCCTAGAGAAAAGAAAATTGCAAAATTTACAAAAATTAACCGAAACATATATCGGCCTTCATTTGTAGATCTATGCCTTGTATCCTTCTTCAATGTGTCTTCCTTCTCCAATGTCACATCTTTTTCAATTTAAATTTAAAATTTAAATTTCAAAAAAGATTGTATGTGATTTTTAATTTTAATCAAAATTACAAAATATCAAAATTTAAATAAAAAAAATCCGGTTTATTAAATTTTAAAATTCAAAAAAAATTTCAAATTTCAAATTTCAAATTTAAATCTCAAAATTTTAAAATTCATAATAATATCCATTAAATTTAAATTTAAATTTTCAATTTTGATTTACAAATTATCAAGATCATATATCATTGGAAAATTAAATTTTCATAAAGATTCTGTGATTTTTTTTTATTTTATAAAAAAAACATTTTTTAATTAAAAAATAACAAAAAAATAAATCACATCTTTTGACAATTTCCATACCTTCGTTCATCTTCAATCTCCTCGAATACATTGTATCCGAATTTTACAAAAAAATTCCTATGTCGTTTCCGGCTTATAAAAATTCTAGGAATTTAAAGAACGACCTTGCGGAGATAATAAACCGCATCTATTACACTTGAAAAACTTATATACAAATTCTAATCTCTATGGAATCATGACCGGCATAATTGAACAAGCATCATATATTATATAAAAATAATATAAAGCATTCAACCATACATCCATTCATAATATATTTAACATACACAAAATAAAACCTAGAGTGCCAACTCTCTAAAATATTTCATTAATGCATAGAGAGAAATTTATTTGATCAAATAACTTATGTTATATGCATAATCATGAGTAGGCTTTGATACCAATTGTTGGAAAAAATGGATCCGAAATCAGAGTTATGGCGCAGCGGAAGTTTTAAAATTTTTATGCCGTTTCCGAAAAGAATCTCATGATGCATATAACAATAAATTAAATTCATGATCAAGCGTACCTTATTTCTCGGATTCTGGAATCACTAGAGCATTTGACCAACGTGTCTTCTCTACTATTCTCGAGTTCTACGTCTCAGAGGGTGTGTGGGCACACGTTCTATGAATCCAAGCGACCGGTAATGCTTTCCGAAGTCTAGATCCCTCCTTCTCAATTCCGATGTTCCTCATTGAGAAAATGATCCAACTTCTTTCTTCAAAGCTACAAAACAGGAACCGGTTAACCTCCTAAGAAAATTATCACTCGGTTAACCTTCCTCACAGTTTTGATTCAATGGAATTTTCTCTCTTTTTCTTTCTCGCAAGATAGTCGAATTTTATGAAGTGGAAGAAACCACAATTGGTTTTCTTTCTCTCTCCTAAAAACGTTTTTCCTCTTGTGAATGACCCAAAAATTAGTTTCTCAAGAATTCCTAGCCTTTATATAGAAGTCTAATCCTTTTCAAAATTTAATTCCTTCTTGAAAAGTAATTAATAATTATTTTTTTGGATAAATTTTGAACCAAAAGATCATATAATTTTATGGCTAGATTCATTGAACCTAAAAACGTTTTCTAAGGAGAGAATCTTCTCCAAATTTTCGGCCACTAAAGGATAAATCTAGATTGGTGGTTCAAATTTTAAATCAAGAATCTAGACTAGTGAAAAGATCCTAGTCCTATCTAGATTCAAATTACTTTTAAACATTTTTGAATTTAAATAAGATTCATTTGTTTGAATTAAATATTTTTCGTCAAACATAAACCATATTTATTAATTTAAATAAATTGAATATTTAAATTTTTTTTCTCCTCTCAAAACCGTGCACAACAATTTAAAGGAAAAAAAATTATCAAATAATCTCCTATTATTTAAATCAATTAATAATTTAATGTTAGGAATATATTTGAACAATTTTGAAACAAAATTTTCTTCCCTCCACCTATCTAAAAAACGTGCACCACAATTAGATTAGGAGAGAAAAATTTTTTTTCCAAAATTATATAATTCAAACACAACCTTATTTCTAAAATTCAAATTAACCAATCACATGTTGACAAATCATATTATTTGTCTACACCAATCCTACATGTCCAATCCTTTTTCGGATTGCATGTTAGAGAGTATCATGTCTTAATAGACATGACAAAATTCCATTTAAATTTACTGATCTCACTAGGAACAAATCCCGAGACGCTATATGGAACTATATGAGCTAATAGAGGGACCCGATGGAAATATGTAAAGAGGCTCCTATAATTATGAAAAATTAATCCTAGATTAATTATTCATCAATTATCAACTTCAAAACTTCAAAGATTATCAATTATCAACTTCAAAGATTATGAATCTTGATTTCTCCATCCATAAGTCATGCACCAAATACACAAGTATATTGACCATAAATTAACAGTGTCTCACCTGTAGTGCATTAAAGTACATAAGTCACGGATACGAACTCAAGTAATCATTTCAGGATTAAGATTAATACAGGATGATAATCAAAGCGTCATTGATTCTTATAAACGGAATTATTAAACCGAATCAATTAACACTTTAGGTCCAATCCAATGTCATATCTCAATACTAGTATACATTAAAGTTTCCACTCGAAACCTATCCGATGGTCAAGACAAACCACCCCTCCAAGGAAGTAGACAACATTTACAATATTATCATTGATAAGATCCCCAAATCTTATTCCATCGATTGCGGACTATTTATTTTGACTGTTATCAAATTACCATGTCTTCTATGTATACCCCGTATACATATGGTAATCTGATATATTACCAACAGTCAAGGAGTATTTTATGTTTGCTCAAAATAACCATACAATCAACAAATGAAAGTAAATAGGACACAACTTATTAAACATGAATAACCTCCTCTTATTAATATCAAAATGTCATATTTACAGAAAATCTCTAACATTGATTTTCTATCCTTAGGACATATTTAGATCCCAACAAGCACTACCATGCTTAACTATTGGACCAATGATGGAGACCGTAGGTCTTAGTGTATAAAACATTCTCCCACTCAATCTTTTAAATTAGGGTTTTTGTTTTTCATGCATAAACAATATTTATTGAGGGTCACTCCCTAGTCTATATGGTATGTTATCAATACATCACGAAATATTATAACATATTCATCTAGCAACACATCATCCATGGTTTGCAAAATATGTAAATAGCCGTGGATCATGATTCCATCCTAGAGAAAAGAAAATTGCAAAATTTACAAAAATTAACCGAAACATATATCGGCCTTCATTTGTAGATATATGCCTTGTATCCTTCTTCAATGTGTCTTCCTTCTCCAATGTCACATTTTTTTCAATTTAAATTTAAAATTTAAATTTCAAAAAAGATTGTATGTGATTTTTAATTTTAATCAAAATTACAAAATATCAAAATTTAAATAAAAAAAATCCGGTTTATTAAATTTTAAAATTCAAAAAAAATTTCAAATTTCAAATTTCAAATTTAAATCTCAAAATTTTAAAATTCATAATAATATCCATTAAATTTAAATTTAAATTTTCAATTTTGATTTACAAATTATCAAGATCATATATCATTGGAAAATTAAATTTTCATAAAGATTCTGTGATTTTTTTTTATTTTATAAAAAAAACATTTTTTAATTAAAAAATAACAAAAAAATAAATCACATCTTTTGACAATTTCCATACCTTCGTTCATCTTCAATCTCCTCGAATACATTGTATCCGAATTTTACAAAAAAATTCCTATGTCGTTTCCGGCTTATAAAAATTCTAGGAATTTAAAGAACGACCTTGCGGAGATAATAAACCGCATCTATTACACTTGAAAAACTTAGATACAAATTCTAATCTCTATGGAATCATGACCGGCATAATTGAACAAGCATCATATATTATATAAAAATAATATAAAGCATTCAACCATACATCCATTCATAATATATTTAACATACACAAAATAAAACCTAGAGTGCCAACTCTCTAAAATATTTCATTAATGCATAGAGAGAAATTTATTTGATCAAATAACTTATGTTATATGCATAATCATGAGTAGGCTTTGATACCAATTGTTGGAAAAAATGGATCCGAAATCAGAGTTATGGCGCAGCGGAAGTTTTAAAATTTTTATGCCGTTTCCGAAAAGAATCTCATGATGCATATAACAATAAATTAAATTCATGATCAAGCGTACCTTATTTCTCGGATTCTGGAATCACTAGAGCATTTGACCAACGTGTCTTCTCTACTATTCTCGAGTTCTACGTCTCAGAGGGTGTGTGGGCACACGTTCTATGAATCCAAGCGACCGGTAATGCTTTCCGAAGTCTAGATCCCTCCTTCTCAATTCCGATGTTCCTCATTGAGAAAATGATCCAACTTCTTTCTTCAAAGCTACAAAACAGGAACCGGTTAACCTCCTAAGAAAATTATCACTCGGTTAACCTTCCTCACAGTTTTGATTCAATGGAATTTTCTCTCTTTTTCTTTCTCGCAAGATAGTCGAATTTTATGAAGTGGAAGAAACCACAATTGGTTTTCTTTCTCTCTCCTAAAAACGTTTTTCCTCTTGTGAATGACCCAAAAATTAGTTTCTCAAGAATTCCTAGCCTTTATATAGAAGTCTAATCCTTTTCAAAATTTAATTCCTTCTTGAAAAGTAATTAATAATTATTTTTTTGGATAAATTTTGAACCAAAAGATCATATAATTTTATGGCTAGATTATTGAACCTAAAAACGTTTTCTAAGGAGAGAATCTTCTCCAAATTTTCGGCCACTAAAGGATAAATCTAGATTGGTGGTTCAAATTTTAAATCAAGAATCTAGACTAGTGAAAAGATCCTAGTCCTATCTAGATTCAAATTACTTTTAAACATTTTTGAATTTAAATAAGATTCATTTGTTTGAATTAAATATTTTTCGTCAAACATAAACCATATTTATTAATTTAAATAAATTGAATATTTAAATTTTTTTTCTCCTCTCAAAACCGTGCACAACAATTTAAAGGAAAAAAAATTCATCAAATAATCTCCTATTATTTAAATCAATTAATAATTTAATGTTAGGAATATATTTAAACAATTTTGAAACAAAATTTTCTTCCCTCCACCTATCTAAAAAACCGTGCACCACAATTAGATTAGGAGAGAAAAATTTTGTTTTCCAAAATTATATAATTCAAACACAACCTTATTTCTAAAATTCAAATTAACCAATCACATGTTGACAAATCATATTATTTGTCTACACCAATCCTACATGTCCAATCCTTTTTCGGATTGCATGTTAGAGAGTATCATGTCTTAATAGACATGACAAAATTCCATTTAAATTTACTGATCTCACTAGGAACAAATCCCGAGACGCTATATGGAACTATATGAGCTAATAGAGGGACCCGATGGAAATATGTAAAGAGGCTCCTATAATTATGAAAAATTAATCCTAGATTAATTATTCATCAATTATCAACTTCAAAACTTCAAAGATTATCAATTATCAACTTCAAAGATTATGAATCTTGATTTCTCCATCCATAAGTCATGCACCAAATACACAAGTATATTGACCATAAATTAACAGTGTCTCACCTGTAGTGCATTAAAGTACATAAGTCACGGATACGAACTCAAGTAATCATTTCAGGATTAAGATTAATACAGGATGATAATCAAAGCGTCATTGATTCTTATAAACGGAATTATTAAACCGAATCAATTAACACTTTAGGTCCAATCCAATGTCATATCTCAATACTAGTATACATTAAAGTTTCCACTCGAAACCTATCCGATGGTCAAGACAAACCACCCCTCCAAGGAAGTAGACAACATTTACAATATTATCATTGATAAGATCCCCAAATCTTATTCATCGATTGCGGACTATTTATTTTGACTGTTATCAAATTACCATGTCTTCTATGTATACCCCGTATACATATGGTAATCTGATATATTACCAACAGTCAAGGAGTATTTTATGTTTGCTCAAAATAACCATACAATCAACAAATGAAAGTAAATAGGACACAACTTATTAAACATGAATAATCTCCTCTTATTAATATCAAAATGTCATATTTACAGAAAATCTCTAACATTGATTTTCTATCCTTAGGACATATTTAGATCCCAACAAGCACTACCATGCTTAACTATTGGACCAATGATGGAGACCGTAGGTCTTAGTGTATAAAACATTCTCCCACTCAATCTTTTAAATTAGGGTTTTTGTTTTTCATGCATAAACAATATTTATTGAGGGTCACTCCCTAGTCTATATGGTATGTTATCAATACATCACGAAATATTATAACATATTCATCTAGCAACACATCATCCATGGTTTGCAAAATATGTAAATAGCCCTGGATCATGATTCCATCCTAGAGAGAAGAAAATTACAAAATTTACAAAAATTAACCGAAATATATATCGGCCTTCATTTGTATATCCATGTCTTGTATCCTTCTTCAATGTATCTTCCTTCTCTAATGTCACATCTTTTTCAATTTAAATTTAAAATTCAAATTTCAAAAAAGATTATATGTGATTTTTAATTTTAATCAAAATTACAAAATATCAAAATTTAAATAAAAATCCGGTTTATGAAATTTTAAAATTCAATAAATTTTAAATTTTAAATTTCAAATTTAAATCTCAAAATTTTAAAATTCATAATAATATCTATTAAATTTAAAATTTAAATTTTTAATATTGATTTCCAAATTATCGAGATAACATATCATTGGAAAATTAAATTTTCAAAAAGATTATGTGATTTAGTTTTTATATTTTATTAAAAAAAACATTTTTTTATTTGAAAAATAACAAAAAACACAAAATCACATCCTTTGAAAATTTCCATACCTTCATTCATCTTCAATCACCTCGAATCCATTGTATCCCGAATTTTGCAAAAAGATTCCTATGCCGTTTCCAACTTACAAAAATTCTAGGAATTGAAAGAACGACTTTGCGGTGATAATATACCGCATCTATTACACTTGAAAAACCTAGATATAAATTTTAACCTCTATGGAATCATGACGGCAAAATTAAACAAGCATAATATATTATAAAAATAATATAAAGCATTCATTCATCCATACATCCATTCATAATATATTTAACATAAACAAAATAAAACTTAGAGTGCCAACTCTCTAAAATATTTCATTAATGCATAGAGAGAAATTTATTCGATCAAATAATTTATGTTATATGCATAATCATGAGTAGGCTCTGATACCAATTGTTGGAAAAAACGGATCCGATATCAGAGTTACGACGCAGCGGAAGTTTTAAAATTTTTATGTCGTTTCCGAAAAGAATTTCATGATGTATATAACAATAAATTAAATTCATGATCAAACGTACCTTACTTCTCAGATTCCGGAATCACTAGAGCGTTTGACCAATGTGTCTTCTCTACTATTCTCGAGTTTCACGTCTCAGAATGTGTGTGGGTACACATTCTATGAATCCAAATGACCGGTAATGCTTTCCGAAGTCTAGATCCCTCCTTCTCAATTCCGATGTTTCTCGTTGAGAATATGATCCAATTTCTTTCTTCAAAACTACAAATCAGGAACCGGTTAATCTCCTTACGAAAATAATCACTCTGTTTAACCTTACTCTGAGTTTTGATTCAATGGAATTTTCTCTCTTTTTCTCTCTCACAAGATAGCCGAATTTTATGAAGTAAAAGAAACCACAATTAGTTTTCTCTATCTCCCAAAAAACATTTTTCTCCTTGAAAAATACCAAAAATTAGTTTCTCAAGAATTCCTAGCCTTTATATAGAAGTCTAATCCTTTTCAAAATTTAATTCCATCTTGAAAAATAATTAATAATTATTTTTCCGGATAAATTTTGAACTAAAAGATCATACAACTTTAGGGCTAGATTCATTGAACCTAAAAATATTTTTCCAAGGAGAGAATCTCCTCAAAAAATTCGGCCACTAATGAATTTCAAGCTAGATTGATAGTTCAAATTTTAAATCAAGAATCTAGACTAGTGAAAAGATTCTAGTCCTATCTAGATTCAAATTACTTTTAAACCTTTTTGAATTTAAATAAGATTCACTTGTTTGAATTAAATATTTTCCTCAAACATTATGCATATTAATTAATTTAAATCAATGGAATATTTCAAATTTTCTTTCCTCATAAAAACCGTGCACCTCTTTTAATTAGGAGAGAAAATTCATTAAATAATCTCCATATTTAAATCAATTAATAATTTAATGTTAGGAATATATTTGAACAATTTTGAAACAAAATTTTCTTCCCTCCACCTATCTAAAAGTCGTGCACCACATTTAGATTAAGAGAGAAAAACTTTATATTCCAAAATTAAAAAACACAATCTTATTTCCAAAATTCAAATTAACCAATCACATGTTGATATTATTTGTCTATACAAATCCTACATGCCCAATCCTTTTTCCGGATTGCATGTTAGAGAGTAACATATCTTAATAGACATTACAAAATTCCATTTAAATTTACCGATCTCATTAGGAACAAATCCCGAGATGCTATATGGAACTATATGAGCTAATAGAGGAACCCGATGGAAATATGTAAAGAGACTCCTATAATTGTGAAAAATTAATCCCAGATTAATTATTCATCAATTATCAACTTTAAAACTATTCCACTAAAAGTTTGAATCTGAACTCCTGTTTACATACCGTATTACAAAAGCTCTCTCACGTAGTACTTCTTCCATGATCTATTCATCGCTTGCTTAATCCTCATATGTTATCCATGATTGAATTTAGGACTTTTTCCATTTTACCTTTTCAATCATTTTAACTTAAAGTTCTATTATTCTCCATTGAAAGAACCACCAATTGTAAAACCATACAATTGGTAAACTATCAGAGAACACAAAGTAAACCGATAGCCAAGATCTTGTTATAATATCTTTCAATCCCCGAATAATACCTTTAAGTAGATAACATGTACTATCATTAAAATAGCTATGGATTCCATATCTATGAATCTTGATTTCTCCATCCATAAGTCACACACCCAAAACACAAGTATTGACCATGAAATAACAGTGTCTCACCTGTAGTGCATTAAAGTACATAAGTCATGGATACGAACTCAAGTAATCATTTCAAGATTAAGATTAATACATGATGATTATCAAAGCGTCATTGATTCTTATAAACGGAATTATTAAACCGAATCAATTATTACTTTAGGTCCAGTCTAATGTCATACCTCCATACTGGTATACATTAAAGTTTCCACTCGGAACCTATCCGATGGTCAAGACAAACCATCCCTCCAAGGAAGTAGACAACCTTTACAATCTTATCATGAATAAGATCCCAAAATCTTATTCAATCGATTGCGGACTATTTATTTCGACTGTTATCAAATTACCATGTCTTCTATGTATACCCCGTATACATGTGGTAATCCGATATATTACCAACAGCCAAGGAGTATTTTATGTTTATTCAAATAACCATACAATCAACAAATGAAAGTAAATAAAACACAACTTATTAAACATGAATAACCTCCTCTTATTAATATCAAAATGTCATATTTACATAAAATCCCTAATATTGATTTTCTATCCTTAGGGCACATATAGATCCTAATAAAAAAACTCAAAAAAAAGTCGTTGTTTTGGCGCATGAATATTGTCTGCAGTCTGCAGTATCTATCCGTCACGAAAACGACATGAGTTCCTGCAACGCGAAAATCACGCACCCATTTTGGCGGGGAAAAATTCCAAAAATGTCATTGTTTCGACCCGAAAATATTGCCCGCAGCTTGGTGTGCCTATCCATTATGAAAAACGGCACATGTTCGTGCGACGTGAAAATCACGCCCCTATTTTTGTGTTAGGATATGTGCTCATAAACAAATGAGATGTATTATTTTGTTGATTTAATTTGAGAAATCTTTTTAATATTATTTTTGCATGCATGTTTATATACTTTATAAATATCGAAAACCCAAAATTATTTAATTGTAACTTTAAATATTGTATATAAGTGTTATATACAGGAGGATAATATTTAAAATAAAATAATCTAAATCTATCCAAAATTAAAATTAAAGTTGGGATCTTTAATTTAAAATTATTAATGCGGTTCATTACAATCTGAATGGAACGATCTTATCCGGATTGTTAATAACGAGATTATTGGAATCAAAACGTTTTACATAATTTGATTATATATGACTAGAACACGATTAATTATGAATCTCTAATAATTTCCGTTATCATATAGAGCATTCAAAATTAATCAATGACGGTCATATATGAATCGATCTTAATTCGAGTAATTAATAGACTCATATGTATTGTATTGTATTTTTTGACATATCGAGTAATGACACAAATGAATAGTGTCAAATTCTTGTTATATTGAAAAATAATATAATAAATAGTTGTAAATATTAATATACAAGATGAAATTCATTTCTTTGTAAAGATGTCAGATAGATGGTTCCCATAAATATTGATTCGGGGCTTGAATAATAAGCACGGTCAATTTATAATTACATTATAAATATATTATTTATTAGAGAATCAATGGTACTTAAGGAGAAAGATATAATTAAAGAGGTTAACGGAAAATCCCTAGCTTTAATTATGAACCGTTCATGGATGATTGATTTATATGTAATGACTATATCAATGGGCAATTCAAATACTTTGAAAAAGCAAAAAAAAAAATTACAAAATAAAAAAACTTACATTTGGACTAGAAAAATCATGCATAAATTTTTCTTGAAAAAGGGGAAAAAAAAAAAACTCATTTTTAGACCAGAAAATCTTATCCTAATTTTTTCAGTAAAACAAAAAAAAAAAAAAAAAAAAAAAAAACTCACTTTTGGTCCAGAAATTCTTGCCCTAATTTTTTAATGAAAAAGCAAAAGAAAAAATACCCAAAAAAATTTCATAAAAAAAAAAGACTATTACATCAGAAAAATCTTCTCCTAATTTTTTCATGAAAAAGAAACACACCCCCCACTTTTGGATGAGAAAATCTTGCACTAATTTTTTTCTTGAAACAGGAAAAAAAAAAAGAAAAAGAAAAACCTCACTTTTGAACCAGAAAATGTTGCACTAATTCTTTCTTGAAAAATAAAAAAAATACAAAAAAAAACTTACATTTGGACCAGAAAAATAATGCCCTAATTTTTACAAGAAAAAGAAAAAACAAAAACAAAAAACAAAAAAACATAGCAAAACCTTACTTTTGGACCAGAAAACCTTACACTAATTATTTCTTGAAAATGCCAAAAAAGAAAAAGAAAAAAAATACAGAAAATAACTCACATTTGGACTAGAAAATCTTGCACAAATTTTTTCAGGAAAAAGTTTTTCAAAAAAATCACTGTTGGACAAGGAAATCTATAAAATCTTGCACTAATTTTTTTAGGAAAAAGTTTTTTTTAAAAAATCACTGTTGGACAAGGAAATCTTGCACTAATAAAATCACTATTGGACAAGGAAATTTTACACTAATTTTTTCTTAAAAAAAAAACTCATTTTTAGACCAGAAAAATCTTGCCCTAATTTAAAAAAAAAAAACTCACTTTTGGGCTAGAAATTCTTGCCCTAATCTTTTCATGAAAAAGTAAAAGAAAAAATACCTAAAAAAAAAACTCATTTTTGCACCAAAAATCTTAGGCTAATTTTTTCTTGAAAAAGCAAAATATTATATATATATATATATATATATCACTATCGAACCAGAAAAATCTTGCAATAATTTTTTTCCGGAAAAAGAAAAAAACAAAAAAAAAAAAACAATTAAACCCCACTTTTGAACCATAAAATTTTGGACTAATTTTTTTCTTGAAAGAGCCAAAAAAAGAAAAAAGAAAAAAGAAAAATACCCTCACTTTTAGACCATAAAATCTTGCACTAATTTTTTCTTGAAAAAGAAAAAAAAAAAAAGCCTCATTTCTAGACCAGAAAATCTTGGCTTAATTTTTTCAGTGAAGAAAAAAAAAAACTCACTTTTGGACCACAAATTCATGCCCTAATTTTTTAATGAAAAAAGCAAAAGAAAAAATACCCAAAAAAATCTCACTTATTTTCTACAAAATAAAAAAAGATCAGAAAATTTCGTCTTAATTTTTTCATGAAAAAGCAAAAAACAAAAAACAAAAACAAAAACAAAAAAGAAAACAAAAAAAGTTTTGGATCGGAAAATCATGCACTTATTTTTTTCTCCAAAAAGGAAAAAAAAAAAAAAAAAAACAAATCAGTATTGCTCCAAAAAATATTGCCTTAATTTTTTTAGGAAAAAGCAAAAAATAATAAATAAAAAAAACCTCACTTTTGGAGTATAAAATCTTGCACAAATTTTTTCTTGAAAAAGAAAAAAAAACAACTCACACTTGGACCAGAAAATCTTGTAATAATTTTTTCAGGAAAAAAAAAACAACTTTTGGACTAGAAATTTTTGCCCTAATTTTTTCCTCAAAAAGCAACAAAATAAAAATAAAAATCTTGTCCAAAAAGAAAAAAAGAAAAAAAAAATTTGTTTTTGGACCAGAAAATCTTGTACTAATTTTTTGTTGAAAAGCAAATATATATATATATATATATCGCTATTGGACTAGAAATATCTTACCTTAATTTTTTCAGGAAAAAAAAAATAAACCCTCACTTTTGAAACATAAAATCTTGCACAAATTTTTTCTTTAAAAAGCGAAAAAAAATCACATTTGGACCAAAAAATCTTATCCTAGATTTTGCATGAAAAAGCGGAAAAAAAACCCCTCACTTTTGGACAAAAAAATCTTGCACCAATTTTTTCTTAAAAAAGCCCAAAAAAAACTCAATTTTGGACCATAAAATCTTGCACAAATTTCTTGAAAAAGAAAAAAAACAAACTCACATTTGGACCAGAATATCTTGCCCCTAATTGTTTCCTTAAAAAAAAAAAAATCTTCCACATATTTTTTCTTGAAAAAGCAAAAAAAAAAAAAAAAAAAAAAAAAAACACTATTGGACCAGAAAAACCTAGCACTAATTTTTTCAGGAAAAAGCAAGAAAAAAAATAAAAGTTAAAAAAAAAAAACCTCACTTTTGGATCCGAAAATCTTGGACTAATTTTGGGCCAAAAAAAAAATCACTATTAGATTAGAAAAATCTTGCCCTAATTTTTTTTCTTGAAAAAGCAAAAAAAAAAAACATAAAATAAAGCTCACTTTTGGAACAAAAAATCTTGCACTTATTTTTCTTGAAAAAAGCAAAATAAAAAATAAAAAATAAAACCATCACTATTGGACCAGAAAAATCATGCCCTAATTTTTTCAGGAACAAAAATTAAAAATGAAAAATTACTATTAGACCAGAAAAATCTTACCCTAAATTTTTTCAGAAAAAAGAAAAAAAAAACTCACTTTTGGACCTGAAAATCTTGCCCTAATTTTTTCATGAAAAAGAAAAAAAGAAAAAAAAAAAAAAGCCAGTTTTGGACCAGAAAATCTTACACTAATTTTTTTCTTGAAAAAACAAAAAATAAAAGAAATCACTATTGGACAAGAAAAATCTTGCTTTGATTTCTCAAAAAGAAAAAAACTCACTTTTGGACCAGAAAATCTTGCACTAATTTTTTCAGGAAAAAGAACAAAAAAACAAAAAAGAAAACTCACTTTTGGACCAGAAAATCTTGCCCTAATTTTTTCTTGAACAAGCCAAAAAAAAAAATTTTGGACCAGAAAATCTAGGATCTCATGTTTGTTATTAAAAAAACAAAAGAAAAGAAAAAAGAAATTTTAACGGTTAATTGAGATGACAGAATTATATGTCGGTAGTGAGGCCACTAAGAAATATATGTAATATTCTCTCTGAGAAAAAGGTCCTGGGAAGAGAAACACAGTGTGTTCATTTTTCTTATTTCTCTATATTGTGCCCACTCACTTGGTATACTTGTCGTTTAAGAATATTGTAGAAGATCTTTGGTGAGAAATTTCTTCCGTTGCCGAGGTCAGACATTGGTAAGTCCAAAGGAAGATTTTCATCTTTCTTGACGAAGACAAAAAGAAGTTTGTGGGATCAATATTTGCCTTTTGAGGGTAATTTTTATTTTACATATATATTACTCACATGCTTTGATCGTGGATTCCGCTCTGGTATTTTTGTTAAAATAGGAACGGATTTTTTTTTTTAAATAGGCTATTTCAGGATTTTCTATTTGTGAATGCCTGAATTAGGGATTTGCTCGCAACACTGACATCATGGACAATTAGTATATTTTAATTGGACGCCTACTAACTAACACATCTCGTTTCAAACTCTCGGCTAAAATTTACTTAACTATAAAAAGATGAAAAATAGAATCAGCATGATGAGATTAAAATCCCATTTGGAATATAAATTTAGACCACAACTCAAAGCAGTTATTCGCCAAAATTTGAATTTACTGTTCAAACTTACTTTTAAACTTATGATCCAAACAAATTATAAATGAATAGAAAGTAAAATTAAAAAAAAAAAAAAAAACCCTAGTTTCCGCTTCAGAAGAAACTAATAGAGTTGTAATAGGCCAAGCACACGGTTTTTCATACGAAACCAAACACATTAAAACTTCATTAAAACCTTCTACATAAAACCTCATACAAAACCAAAAAAAAAAAAAAAAAAAAAAATTTATTACTCAAATATATCGGCAAATTAAGAGAATATATTGGCAGGAAGACTCCCTATATATCTTAAAGTCATATATTGATAAAATGCAACATCCATCCACAGTTAGGAATGACAACGAGTAGAGTTTGGGGTGAGGTGGTCTTCTTGCCAACCCACCCGGTGAGGGGAAAAAAAAAAAAAAAATCAAAAACCATGATTCCAAAATCACTAATCAAATCAGTAATGAGACTTTAAAACAAAATAACTGAAAGTAAAAACAAATAATTGTTTGGTATCCCTAATGTCGTTTTTTTTTTTTAACACCCATTATAAGTAGTTGGTAATTTATCTTTCTTCTCCTACAAGATTGACTTTCGCCGTTTCTAAGCGTTGCCGAAAAAGTTTCATGGATTCATAGCAATGAAATTTTGCACGAGTATTTTGATATAGTGACTGGCTATGAAGTTCAAAGTTAGTCACTAGAAATGAATAAATTTGACCCCCGGTTATTTTGTTTTACGTCATCATTATCTTAACGTTGTGGAAGTAATAATCAAACAACGGCAAATGACGGGCTTTCCCGGAACAATCAAAAGTAATAGTCATGTCAATCATGTGGTTAGTGGCCATGGTGTGATGAAGAAAGATATAATATAAGTGGCTACGACCTAGGAGCCACAACAGCTCCTAACCACATGATTGACATGACTATTAGCTTTCATGGCCGTGGCGTCAGCGGCAGAGTTCGTGGTGGCAACAACAGCTTAGGACTTTGCAATGAATTTCGAGGCGGAGGCGGTTTAGTGACAGTAATGGGAGTAGCGCTTGATCAAATCACATAATTGAGGTCTTCGGCTTCACCAAGTCTTTCTCTAGGTCTTTGCCAAGGTAGGTTTCCACCATGGGGTACCACACTATTTTTGCAACAATTTGTTGATAGATTGTATCATAGCAGATCATTTAGTTGGAGACGTTTTATTTTAAGGAAGTTTGCGTGGTGCCATGTTCACTAGGAGTAGGCTTCAAGGCCACAACAAAAATTCAATTACTCTCAAGAAACAGTTGTCCCCAAAAGAATTAAGGATCTTTAATTCTTTTTTTATTTTATTTTACACAAATCTAGAACCCTCTCCAATTTGGTTTCTCAATCGTTCCAAGAACAACACCCGTATTTTGGAAATGAGCCAAGTGAATTCCTTTAAGCTCGTTCACAGAAAAATCCAAAATCTCTGCTAATTTCTGCTTTCTGATGGCCTCAACACATCAAAACTACAAATGATGTCAATTAATGATTGGCCGGACTCACATCATTCAGACTGGTTTATGTACCAAAGCTGCGGTCTCCTGCATCTCCGAGTCCAGGAATTATAAATCTGCAATACAAGGGGAAAAGAGATTTACTTCAATTTGCAATGCCAAGATACTTTGAATAACCATGGAGAGCGAGGGGCAGGCACTTACCCTTTGTCATTGACAGTGGCATCAATGATTCCAGTGTAAACGTGAAGCCTGAAAAGTTACAGAAATCTTTAGACTAGAAGCCAGATAAGTTACTTTCATTTGTCTTGTAATATACAATTCGACAAAACTAATTACCCAGGGAAACTCTCGCTCAGCTTTTGAAGGGCGGGAGGAGCGGCTACAGCAGATATCTGTGATATACGTCAGGCTTCCTTTATTGGTATACAGATCAAGTGTGGCGGTTTAAGATACAGATATTTTCAGAAATATTATAGCACGCGAGAACTCATTTCCATTAGCTCATCAGAAAGTATGAACAGATTGTAAAAAAGCTTACCACTTTAATTTGCTTGTTATCAGCCCCACGTTCCTTTATGAGGTTGAGAGCTGCCACCACCGTGCCACCTAATATCAAGAATTTAAGGACATGAAATCAGAAAGCTTCTGCTCGAGTAGGACTTTAATCATTTGAAACACTGACTGCAATACGCAAGAATATATGCGGTCTCTCGTGAACAAAAACTGTGTATTTGTAATAAGCATGACACCATTCTGAAGAAATCGTATCCAAAGTTCAGTTTCCAAAAAGATAAATTGAAAAAAAGAGATTAGTCATTCCAAGGGGAAAAGCAAAATTTAAGTCAAAAGGATCCCCGAGAAAAAAATAAAAAGCATGACAAAAGAAGATCTAGCCACTAAAAAGATATTAATACCTGTTGCCAGCATAGGATCAATCACAAAAACTCGAGAGCCATCAGGAAATTTATCTGGAAGCCTATAAATGATATCACAATATCTGTAAGAAAGTTGCACTAATACTACGTGTACCGAACTTAAGGAAAAAAGACGAGGAAAAGAACAAACAATAAAATTTTTAAGACCTTGCTAATCTAACTCTCTAAATGATACCATATGTCTTCGGTGACTTTATTCTTACAGTTTATGAGGGAAAAAGTTATTGTTGGAATTCGTTGGAGAATAACAGGTAGTAAAAATCACCGATCACAATCAAGAACATATTTCGTTGTTTCTGACAAGGAACTCTTACTTGTTGAGATATACTGTTGGCTGAAGTGTCTCCTCGTCTCTGCTTATCCCTTGATTTGCAAAATGAAACCAAAAATGGATAAAGGTAAGCAGGTTACAGAAGTAAAAATCTGTCAAGAGACAGGGTCTCTATGAAGACAAATTTTCATCTTAGACACCATGAGAAATTTTCTTTTCTTAGAAAACAAAAAAAAAGTATTCTTTGTTTAAAATTAAGGAACCAAATTATATCACACATCACAACAAATTCGAAACACCCGACTCATGTTCTTACCAAGATGGTACGTCTTTGTTGCTGGCAAAATTGATGATGCATGCTCTGCAAGGGCTAGACCAGCTCTTAATATCGGAACAACCTGCGGAACTAAAAACTAAACAAATAAATACTTCACAACTCAAGCATACATTGTCTTCAAGGCCATGTTAGCACAGTGTCATGATAAATAAGCCTCTTTCGACATCAAGAAAAATGCTGAAAGGAAATCACAAGTAGAACTTGATAACCAGAAAGCAATCACAGGATGAACTATGAAAAGAGATTATACGTTACGCAATTATATTAAGAGAGCAACAAATACAATGAAAATGAACAGCAAGAACACAGAGGACAATATAATAAACTAACCGCTACAGGCTCTCTTGGATCAATGAACTCAACCGAGGCGACATCCATTGGTGTCTGAATCTCTCCCACTACAGTGGGCTAAAATCAACATGAACCAGCAAGCATGTAAGAACGATATGTTCCAATATAATTGTAAAATTTAAGGACCAAATATAGAACTCTAACAGTGATCTAAGCTGATCATATAATGCGCAGAAAGGACCGTCCGTGTAACTTATTGTTAATAAGACGCGAAGATTCCATGCGGTACAATCTAAATGAGGAATAAAAGCTAAAATTACGGATAAAGTTAATGGAAAAGTTAACAACTAACCAACCAATCCCTTGAAGCTTCATACATAAGCAACCTCCCCAATTCAGCCATTGCATTTCCTACATATCTCAAGTTCAAAGCCTCCCAATATAATCAATTGAATAATAATAATAATAAAATAATAACAAAACTAAATTTAAAAAAGAAACTATAATCTCTTACTGAAAATGGGACAAGGAGTTTGCTCATTTCTCAAAACCGAAACCCAATGCTTAATCAATGGATGTGGTGGCACATATACCTGAAAAAAAAAAAATTTAATAATGAAATAAATAAACAACAAGAAATTATCAATTAAATAATTCTGGTAAATTGCAGCTTAAACGCATATTCTTAACACAGAATCTACTAAACCTTTCTAATAAATAAAATCCACAAAAAGCCAAAAAAAAAAAAAAGTGAAATACTGCTGGAAGATGATCATTCTTGTTGTTTGACTGTAAGTTTACAAAACCCTTGGGCATTGGGGTTTAAGAGTGAACTAAAACTAACGAGCATTCGGTCCTCCGAGATCGGCTTCTCTCCGGTGGTGGCCATGCGAGACTCCACGGTAACAAAGCTACGACGGCGAGCACTGGAATACAAGATCTGTGGACACAGGAGACCTGAGAATTAACACTGTAATTAAGTGAATAATTCAAGATTAATGAGAGAATTCACCATGGGAGCGGAAGAGTGAGATGGGAGGAGATTAAGAAGTAGAGAGTGGGAATTAGGGTTTCTGAGGAGACATGATGAAGATGAGGAGGAGGAGAAACGGAGCGTTTCCGAGGGAGTGCGGAGAGAGAATTTAAGGAAGGACGCCATTGGCATGGATATTCGAGCTTGGAGGAGCGAGGAAATCTCGGCTGGGTTACGCGCCGCGGGGGGGGTGGGGGTGGGGAGGGGGGGGTGATGGGGCGTGGGGGGTGGGGGGCAACAAGAGGATGACTCGCTCTGGCCATTTGCTATTGGGCTCAGACCTTTTGGGTCCCGTGGGCTTACATTAGGACTATGGCCTCAGTCCATTTCGTTTGCTGAGGGGAACTTAATATAAATGCCCATAAATATGCCTTGGATTGAATTTTTACCGTAGGAAAAAAAAAAAAAACTTTTATTAAAGAGAAATGCTAACTGACTCCAGTTTTCAGCAACTCCGAAGAGCATTGGATGACGTCGAAGCTCCACATTTAGCAACTTCACTCTGTCTTTGAGAAAATGTTGCAGAGTATTGACAAAAGTGGGCCCTATTTTTGTTATAACTTTTCAATTGACAGACATTTATCTTGCACGTCATGGGGAGTTCTCCTGTAACGACCCGCCTAACGTGACTGTTTCATTACTTATCTTATCTTACTTATTTATTAGGTAGAAATACATAATAAATTTGTTTTAACGACTTAAATCTTAAAAAATTACTCATACTATACTTATTTGTATAAATATGTATACATATACACATATATATATGAACTGAATACCAAATTTTTTTCGGTACATACAACATTTGACGTTAACTGTTAAACAAAATGCGTAATGATTCCCATCCCAAGATTTCACAGTAACCTTGCCGCGCTCCACCGTCTTGTATTAAAGATTGCTGGCAGGTTGCTTACTTACAGCATAAACATAAGACATGAGCTTTCGCTCAGCAAGTAAAACTATTAATCCGCAAAATATTTCATAATGGAACAATGCATGAACAATTGTGCTTTCATTATGCTGCCTTAGGTTAGCACATTTTTGGACCCCTTACTTAACATGGGTGTACGTACCGTGGCGCGCAGCCATGGAGTGGTTGGGGTGGCCAGCCCAGTCTAACTCGAATCATAAACCAAACCTGACCTGGAGGTAGGTCTGTACGACACGAGGTAACTTGCTTACCATCATACTTAAAAAGTCTTCCTTAACTTGTTCTTGAAAACATTTTTCTTGAAAAATGTTTTCTTCTTGAAAATAGGTTCCGTGAAATCAGTTTCTTACTTGAAAATTGATCTTTGTTCTTACCAAGTGACTTATCACTAATGAGCATGTTTCATGATACCATAATAATAAAGCATAAACCATATGCACTACATCATCAAGGTATAAATCATATGCATCAAGGCATAAATCATATGCACTATATCATACATGAATTAGTTTAAAATCATATAAGTAGTAAAAACATTTTCGCCTATGCTGTAGGCGGAGTTGTACTTACCTCTTATGTATGTCCTGAGTTTGTTGCTCCTACTGATTGCAACAACAGGTTAACTACCTGTTATCAATAAGGACGTAAGATAAGAATCATCATATCTTACTCTTAACTATAACCTTAGATGTTGATATCCTAACCAACATCCCTGAGAAATCCCTAGTTATATGTTCCCCTACATTATCTTATGATAACCTGTTTGGTTACTGACTGTAACCGTAGGGCTTATGGCCCAACATACTTAAATAATATCTTGTTAGGTTACTTAGGGTAACCCTGGGTTTTAGGCCCAGTTATACTTAGCATCCTATTAGGTTACAATTAGTAACCCTAGGTATAAGACCAAGTTATGTTTAAATTAGAAAGCCTATTGGGCTACTAAGACCCAATGATTAAAGTGGTATCCTATTTAGTTATCATGAGTAGCCTTGGATCCAAAGTCTAACATATAAAGTTTGTAACTTATTAGTTTACTATAACTTGGTCCAATTAATTTTTAGTAACCTTCCCGATTACTATTTATCTTATTAATTTATTGTTTTCTTTTCATACTAAACTGGGTTTGATTAACCATTTAAAAACTGTTTTGAGTAAAACTATCTAAGTTTGGAAGAATTGCTAAAAACAGTCCCATAATTCCAGTTATTAGTGCATGTGTAGGAATTGGCTGTGCATGCACTATTTTGAAAATCCTGTGCAGGAATTTCCTATTTCTTGCCCAGTTTTTAAGATTCATTTTCATTTTAAAATCTATTTAGATTTTAAAAAAGTTTTCTTCATGAAATTTTTAGATCTTGAAAAACCCTACAACTTTTGTTTTTCTCTTAAAACCCAGTTCTTCCTTTAACTTACACTTTTTCCCTATTGAACCTGTTTGGCCGTGCATAGAGGTCTGGGTGGTCTAGGCTCGGATTTTCATAAAAATGAAGGCCTTTGGCGCCTTAATTTTAAAAACTGTCTATGCTACCAACTAGGATTTTTAATTTTTTACAACTTTGTAGTTTTAACTTTTCTCAAATTCGGTATCTAAAGGCCTCAAAATCCTGTTTCTAGATTACTACCCAGTTTTTATCCAAACTGGCAGTTTCGGTTTTTGGTTGGTTCTTCCGTAAAATTACGCACACCCTACCTCAAACAGTCGCAACCGTGAGCCTATGTCAAGCATGCAGCATATTACGTAACATTTCCATGATCATACATTCATTCTTAATCATTAATCATTTATGCAAACTCATTTAGTGATTTTCACCAAACTAGGGTTTTTAGGGTTTTTCTTGAACCCTATAATCAACATACATCATCCATTCCCATAATCATTCACAAAATATCATCTTAAAGCAAGTGGGGACATATAATATGTTGGGATCTAAATGTGCCCTAAGGATAGAAAATCTATGTTAGGGATTTTCTGTAAATATGACATTTAGATATTAATAAGAGGAGGTTATTCATGTTTAATAAGTTGTGTCATATTTATTTTCATTTGTTGATTGTATGGTTGAGCAAACATAAAATACTCCTTGACTGTTGGTAATATATCGGATTACCATATGTATACGGGGTATATATAGAAGATATGGTAATTTGATAACAGTCAAAATAAATAGTCCGCATTCGATGGAATAAGATTTGGGGATCTTATTCATGATAAGATTGTACATGATGTCTACTTCCTTGGAGGGATGATTTGTCTTGACCATCGGATAGGTTCCGAGTGAAAACTTTAATGTATACTAGTATTGAGGTATGACATTGGACTGGACCTAAAGTATTAATTGATTCGGTTTAATAATTCCGTTTATAAGAATCAATGATGCTTTGATTATCATCGTGTATTAATCTTAATCCTGAAATGATTACTTGAGTTCGTATCCATGACTTATGTACTTTAATGCACTACAGGTGAGACACTGTTAATTTATGGTCAATATACTTATGTTTCGGGTGCATGACTTATGGATAGAGAAATCAAGATTTATAGGTATGGAATCCATAGCTATCTTAACGATAGTACATGTTATCTACTTAAAAGCATTATTCGGGGATTGAAAGATAGTATAACAAGATCTTCGCCATCAATTTACTTTGTGTTCTCTAATGGTTTACCAATTGTATGGTTTTATAATTGGTGGTTTTTTCAATGGAGAATAATGGAACTTTAAGTTAAAATGATTAAAAAGGTAAAACGGAAAAAGTCCTTAATTCAATCATGGATAACATATGGGGATTAAGCAAGTGATGAATAAATCATGGAAGAAGCACTGCGTGAGATAACTTTCGTAATACGGTATGTAAACAGGAGTTCAGCTTCAAACTTTTAGTGGAATAGTTTTAAAGTTGATAATTGATGAATAATTAATCTGGGATTAATTTTTCGCAATTATAGGAGCCTCTTTACATATTTCCATCGGGTCCCTCTATTAGCTCATATAGTTTTATATAGCGTCTCGGGATTTATTCCTAATGAGATCGTTAAATTTAAATAGAATTTTGTAATGTCTATTAAGACATGTACTCTCTAACATGCAATCCGGAAAAGGATTGGACATGTAGGATTTGTGTAGACAAATAACATGATTTATCAACATGTGATTGGTTAATTTGAATTTTGAAAATAAGATTGTGTTCGAATTATTTAATTTTGGAAAACAATGTTTTTCTCTCCTAATCTAAATATGGTGCACGGTTTTTTAGATAGGTGGAGGGAAGAAAATTTTGTTTCAAATTTGTTCAAATATATTCCTAACATTAAATTATTAATTGATTTAAATAATGGAGATAATTTGATGAGTTTTTTTTTTCTTTAAATGTGGTGCACGGATTTTGAGAAGAAGAACAAATTCAAATATTTCATTAATTTAAATTAATTAATATGGTTGATGTTTGTGGAAAATATTAATTCAAATGAGTGAATCTTATTTAAATTCAAAAAAGGTTTAAAAGAAATTTGATTCTAGATAGGACTAGGATCTTTTCACTAGTTTAGATTCTTGATTTAAAATTTAAACTACCAATCTAGATATATCCTTAAGTGGCTGAATTTTTTAGAGAAGATTCTCTCCTTGGAAAAACGTTTTTAGGTTCAATGAATCTAGCCCTAAAGTTGTATGATCTTTTGGTTCAAAATTTATCCAGAAAAATAATTATTAATTATTTTTCAAGAAAGAATTAAATTTTGAAAAGGATTAGACTTCTATATAAAGGCTAGGAATTCTTGAGAAAATTTTTTGGTAATTATTCTTGGAAAAAAACATTTTTTGGGAGAGAAGAAAAAATAATTTGGTTTTCTTCTGCTTAAAAAATTCGGCTATCTTGTGAAAAGAAAAAGAGAGAAAATTCCATTGAATCAAAACTGAGAGGAAGATTAAACCGAGTAATAATTTTCATAGGAGGTTAACCGGTTCCTGTTTTACAGTTTTGAAGAAAGAAGTTGGATCATATTCTCAACGAGGAACATCGGAATTGAGAAGGAGGGATCTAGACTTCGGATAGTATTACCGGTCGCTTGGATTCATAGAACGTGTGCCCACACACACTCTGAGACGTGGAACTCAGGAATAGTAGAGAAGACACGTTGGTCAAACGCTCTAGTGATTCCGGAATCCGAGAAATAAGGTACGCTTGATCATGAATTTAATTTATTGTTATATTGATCATGAGATTCTTTTCGAAACGGCATAAAAATTTTAAAACTCCCGCTGCGCCGTAACTCCAATCAAACAATTGGTATCAGAGCCTACTCATTATTATGCATATAACATAAATTATTTGATCAAATAAATTTCTCTCTATGCATTAATGAAATATTTTAGAGAGTTGGCACTCTAGGTTTTATTTTGTGTATGTTAAATATATTATGAATGGATGTATGGTTGAATGCTTTATATTATTTTTATATAATATATGATGCTTGTTCAATTTTGCCGGTCATGATTCCATAGAGGTTAGAATTTGTATCTAGGTTTTTCAAGTGTAATAGATGCGGTCTATTATCAACGCTAGGTCGTTTTTTCAATTCTTAGAATTTTTGTAAGCCGGAAACGGCATAGGAATTTTTTTATAAAATTCGGATACAATGGATTCGAGGAGATTGAAGATGAATGAAGGTATGGAAATTTTCAAAGGATGTGATTTTATTTATTTTTTATTATATTTAATTAAAAAACATTTTTTTTATTAAAAAAAATCACAGAATCTTTATGAAAATTTAATTTTCCAATGATATGTGATCTTGATAATTTGAAAATCAAAATTGAAAATTTAAATTTAAATTTAATGGATATTATTATGAATTTTAAAATTTTGAGATTTAAATTTGAAATTTGAAATTTCAAAATTTTTTTTGAATTTTAAAATTTAATAAACCGGATTTTCTATTTAAAATTTGATATTTTGTAATTTTGATTAAAATTAAAAATCACATATAATCTTTTTTGAAATTTGAATTTTAAATTTAAATTGAAAAAATGTGACATTAGAGAAGGAAGACACATTGAAGAAGGATACAAGGCATGGATCTACAAATGAAGGCCGATATATGTTTCGGTTAATTTTTGTAAATTTTGTAATTTTCTTTTCTCTAGGATGGAATCATGATCCACGGCTATTTACATATTTTGCAAACCATGGATGATGTGTTACTAGATTTATATGTTATACTATTTCGTGATGTATTGATAACATGCCATATAGACTAGGGAGTTCCACTCAATAAATATTATTTATGCATGAAAAACAAAAACCCAAAATTAAAAAATTGAGTGGGAGAAGGTTTTATACACTAAGACCTACGGTCTCCATCGTTGATCCAATAGTTACGCATGGTAGTGCCTACTACTCGGTTTTAACCCGGGAATTCCATTCGGATAGGTATCTTAGCTAGAACGCACACTGATTTGGATTTCTGAGAGGATAACAATTTTGGGCATATTTTATGTTTAGATCACCCCTCGGTGGCGGATGTAAAATATGGATTCAAAATTAGAAACGATGGTTATACACTCATGCTACTTTATCTATTAATCCTTCCTCGAGGCTCTGATATGTAAAGTAGTGGCCAAATAAATGATAGTTAATATATATTTAATGGAGTTTGCTCCATGGATGAATATGTATTAATCGGAAGGGATCCGTGTTCTTGGCTAGTTATTCTATGACTACCACTCGGTAGCTTAGAAAGCAGAAGCTAGGAATTATCATTGTAAGGTATGTGTTTTAAGGGTTTTACACATGAACGTTTAGATTGCATTTAGATATTTATGTTTCATTACAAAATCATATTTTCTAAATTAATAGTATGTTTGCTCGTACTTATTACATGTTTTCTTATTATAGATCAAAATGTCGAGCCCTTTATCTGTGATACTTACGCAAAATAAATTAACTGGCGAAAACTTTAATGACTGGAAAAGGAACTTGCTTATCGTCCTGAATTTTGAGAAACACAGTTTTGTCCTAACCCAACCTAGACCACCTACGCCTGCGATCGATGCTCCTGATAGGGAATTTGTAGCGCTTGAGCGCTGGGATAATTCCAACCTAAGTGCCATGTGCTATATTCGGGCGAGCATGTCTAACGTGCTCCAAAACAGCATGAAGAACATCAAACTGCTAGGCAGATCATGGATAACCTGGAGGAGATGTTTGATGAATAAACTATCCAAGCTAAGACCGATGCTATCAAAAGTCTCATGAACTGTAGGCAGAAGGTTGGAACTCCCATCGAGGAGCACATGATGAAAGTCATGGCTTATTTGTATGAGGCTCAGACAAATGGGGCTGAGATCGATGCTGCAACTCAATTGGTGATGGTTTTCCAAACCTTATCGAAAGATTTCAATTTGTTTCAGACATCCTACAACCTTAACCGGAAGGAAATGTCTTTAACGGAATTGATGAAAGAATTGCAAGCCTTTGAGAACATTTTTAAGGGTTCTGGATCTAAGGTTGAGGCAAATGTGGCTGAACCTAGTTGCCTGCTCCTAATCCTAAAAGGAAGAAGGAAAAGGGGAAGAACAAGGGAAATGCACCTATTTCTAAGAAGTCTACTAAGACTAAGAAGCGAAAGGTGGATCCTAAAAAGGCTAAGTGTTTTCACTGTGGGAAGAAATGACATTTCAAGAAGGATTGCCGAGAATACCTGACTTTGCAAAAGCAGAAAGGTAATTTCAATGTCCTGTATCTTGAGGGTTGTTTAGTGGAAGAATCTAAAGACAATTGGGTTATAGATTCTGGAGCCACTAACCATGTTTGTATTTCTTGGCAGGGGTTCAAGATAACTAGAAGTTTGCATGAGGAGAACTTCACGTTAAGAACCGGTGATGGGACGTTGGTGCAAGCTGAAGCAGTGGGAGAAGTGCATCTTTATTTTGATGAATTCAGGTTTATTGTTTTGAGACATTGTTTTTATGTTCCTAGTTTTAAGAGGAACCTAATTTCGGTAGCTTGTTTGATTAAAGATTCTTATTCAGTTTCTTTTAATAATAAAGTTGTTATTAGGAAAAGCAATTCCCTTATCTGTAATGGATGGATACATGGAAATCTTTATTTTATCAAACCTAAGATGCACTCACTGCTTAATACAGAATTGGAAAAGAACTCTAAAAGACTTAAGTCTTCTCACTCTAACAAATCATATCTTTGGCATTTATGACTTGGTCACATAAGTCTTAACAGAATTCAAATGATGGTAAAGGAGGAAAGCCTTGACTTGTATGAGGTTGAACCTTGACCACAATGTGAATCCTGTTTGGAGGGCAAGATGACTAAATGGCACTTTGCTGCTAAGGATAGTCGTGTCGAGGAACTTTTAGAACTTGTACATACGGATGTTTGTGGTCCCATGAACATAGAAGCACGTGGTGGGTATGAGTATTATATCACTTTTATTGATGTTACTCAAGGTATGGATATGTCTATTTGATGACCCGCAAAAGCGAAGCCTTTGACAAGTTCAAAGAATTTCGGGCTGAAGTGGAGAAACAATTAGGAAAGTCCATTAAAACACTTCGATCGGATCGAGGTGGGGAATACCTATCGGATGAGTTCTTAGGATATTTGATAGAGAATGGGATACAATCCCAGTTAACGCACCTGGTACTCCTCAACAGAATGGTGTAGCTGAGAGAAGAAATAGGACCCTATTGGATATGGTCCGGTCTATGATGAGTTATTCCATATTACCTTTGTCATTTTGGGGGCACGCCATATAAACTACATGCTATCTTCTGAATAACGTTCCCTCCAAATCGGTTCCTAAAACTCCTTACGAGTTATGGACGAGTAGGAAACCTAATTTGAATCATATTCGAATTTAGGGTTGTCCAGCACAGTCCTGGATAAGGAAGCGAAGAAGTTGGAGTCACGATCAAAAGTGTGCTTGTTTGTTGGCTATCCAAAAGGGACAAAAGGTGGTCTGTTCTATAATCCGAAGCAAAATAAAGTCTTTGTTTCTACACATGCAACATTCCTGGAGGAAAGTTATATGGAAGACTTTAAACCTCGTAACAAAGTAGTGCTTGAGGAGATGACTTTGGGTTTCGATATTCCTGAAGTCACAGAAAACCCTGTGGAAAAACCACTAGAGAATCAACAACCACGGGAGCTTCGTCGTAGTGGGAGGATTATCAGGGAACCTGAAAGGTACATGTTCAATGGTGAAGTTTTTGAAGCAGAATCCATAGAACATGTTGATGATCCGGCTACGTACAAAGAAGCTATGGAGGATATTGATTCTAGTCTTTGGCAAAAGGCTATGAACACCGAGATAGAATCTATGGATTCCAATGGGGTCTGGAAACTTGTAGACTTACCCCAAGGCATAAAACCGATTGGGTGTAAGTGGATATACAAGAGGAAAAGAGGTGTGGATGGGAAAGTGGAAACTTTCAAGGCAAGACTTGTAGCAAAGGGCTATACGCAGAAAGAAGGAATCGATTATGAAGAAACCTTCTCGCCTGTAGCAATGCTCAAGTCAATCCGCATTCTTTTATCCATTACGGCTGCTCTCGATTATGAGATCTGGCAAATGGATGTCAAGACAGCCTTCTTGAATGGCTCTTTGAGGAAGATATCTATATGATACAACCAGACGGGTTCAATGCAAAAGACCAAGAAGACAAGGTGTACAAGTTGCTTAAATCCATTTATGGATTAAAGCAAGCATCTCGTTCTTGAAATATTAGGTTTGATCAAGCAATCAAAACCTATGGATTCGAACAAAATATTGATGAACCATGTGTTTATAAATGTATCAATAACGAGAAAGTGGTTTTCCTAGTACTTTATGTGGATGATATATTACTTATTGGAAATGATGTGGCAATGTTATCATCTGTCAAAGTTTGGTTAGCCAAACAGTTTGACATGAAGGACTTAGGAGAAGCTAGTTATGTTCTTGGAATTCAACTCTATAGAGATAGAAAGAACAAAACGATAGCACTCTCCCAAGCTTCATACATTGATAAAGTACTTGAAAAGTTTTCTATGAAAGATTCCAAGAAAGGTGCCCAACCTTTCAGGATTGGAATCAAGCTTTCTAGAGATGACTGTCCCAAGACATCGAAAGAAAGGGAGCGTATGACAAATGTACCTTATGTATCTGCGGTAGGTAGTCTTATGTACACTATGTTATGCACAAGGCCTGACATTTGTTTTGCAGTTGGTATGGTAAGTCGATATCAGTCGAATCCAAGACCGAACCATTGGGCTGCGGTCAAGCATATAATCAAGTATCTACGGAGAACAAAAGATTATATGCTAGTGTATTCCGGTCAGGACCTTGTTCCTATAGGATACACAGATTCTGATTTTCAATCAGATCAGGATTCAAGGAAATTGACTTCAGGTTCTGTCTTTATACTTGGAGGTGGTGCCGTTGTGTGGAGGAGTATTAAGCAATCTTGCATTGCTGACTCGACCATGAAAGCCGAATATGTGGTAGCCAGTGAGGCATCAAAGGAAGCGGTATGGCTCTGCAGGTTTCTTAGTGACCTTGAGGTCGTTCCTGGTATGGATAAAGCTATGGTGCTTTACTGTGATAACAGTGCAGTAGTAGCTAATACCAAGGATTCTAGGCATCATAAGAGGAGTAAGCACATTAACAGAAAATATCACATCATCAGAGGCTTTGTTGAGAGTGAAAATGTGACGGTTTGCAAAATCGCATCAAAGGACAATCTTGCCGACCCGTTCACGAAGACTTTGGTGGCCAGAAGATTCGAAGAACACGTCGAAGGCATAGGGATGCATAATATGTCACATTTACTCGCTTAGGGCAAGTGAGAGATTGTTAGGATCTAAATGTGCCCTAAGGATAGAAAATCTATGTTAGAGATTTTCTGTAAATATGACATTTTGATATTAATAAAAGGAGGTTATTCATATTTAATAAGTTGTGTCCTATTTATTTTCATTTGTTAATTGTATGGTTGAGCAAACATAAAATACTCCTTGACTGTTGGTAATATATCGGATTACCATATGTATACGGGGTATACATAGAAGACATGGTAATTTGATAATAGTCAAAATAGATAGTCCGCAATCGATGGAATAAGATTTGGGGATCTTATTCATGATAAGATTGTACAGGTTGTCTACTTCCTTGGAGGGATGGTTTGTCTTGACCATCGGATAGGTTCTGAGTGGAAACTTTAATGTATACCAGTATTGAGGAATGACATTGGACTGGACCTAAAGTGTTAATTGATTTGGTTTAATAATTCCGTTTATAAGAATCAATGATGCTTTGATTATCATCCTGTATTAATCTTAATCCTGAAATGATTACTTGAGTTCGTATCCATGACTTATATACTTTAATGCACTACAGTGAGTCACTGTTAATTTATAGTCAATATACTTGTGTTTTGGGTGCATGACTTATGGATAGAGAAATCAAGATTCATAGATATGGAATCCATAGTTATCTTAACGATAGTACATGTTATCTACTTAAAGGCATTATTCGGGGATTGAAAGATAGTATAACAAGATCTTGACCATCGGTTTACTTTGTGTTCTCTGATGGTTTACCAATTGTATGGTTTTATAATTGGTGGTTCTTTCAATGGAGAATAATGGAACTTTAAGTTAAAATGATTGAAAAGGTAAAACGGAAAAAGTCCTTAATTCAATCATGGATAACATATGGGGATTAAGCAAGTGATGAATAAATCATGGAAGAAGCACTGCGTGAGATAACTTTCGTAATACGGTATGTAAACAGGAGTTCAGCTTCAAACTTTTAGTAGAATAGTTTTGAAGTTGATAATTGATGAATAATTAATCTGGGATTAATTTTTCACAATTATAGGAGCCTCTTTACATATTTCTATCGGGTCCCTCTATTAGCTCATATAGTTCTATACAGCGTCTCAGAATTTGTTCTTAATGAGATTGGTAAATTTAAATAGAATTTTGTAATGTCTATTAAGACATGTACTCTCTAACATGCAATCCGGAAAAGGATTGGACATGTAGGATTTGTGTAGACAAATAACATGATTTGTCAACATATGATTGGTTAATTTGAATTTTGAAAATAAGATTGTGTTTGAATTATTTAATTTTGAAAAACAAAGTTTTTCTCTCCTAGTCTAAATATGGTGCACGGTTTTTTAGATAGGTGGAGGGAAGAAAATTTTGTTTCAAAATTATTCAAATATATTCCTAACATTAAATTATTAATTGATTTAAATAATGGAGATTAGTTGATGAGTTTTTTTTTTCTTTAAATGTGGTGCACAAATTTTGAGAGGAAGAAAAAATTCAAATATTTCATTAATTTAAATTAATTAATATGGTTGATGTTTGTGGAAAATATTAATTCAAATAAGTGAATTTTATTTAACTTCAAAAAAGGTTTAAAAGAAATTTGAATCTAAATAGGACTAGGATCTTTTCACTAGTCTAGTTTCTTGATTTAAAATTTGAACCACCAATCTAGATATATCCTTAAGTGGCCGAATTTTTAGAGGAGATTCTCTCATTGGAAAAAGGTTTTTAGGTTCAATGAATCTAGCCCTAAAGTTGTATGATTTTTTGATTCAAAATTTATCCAGAAAAATAATTATTAATTATTTTTCAAGAAGGAATTAAATTTTGAAAAGGATTGGACTTCTATATAAAGGCTAGGAATTCTTGAGAAATTTTTTGGTAATTATTCTTGGAGAAAAATGTTTTTTGGAAGAGGAGAAAAAATAATTTGGTTTTCTTCTGCTTAAAAAATCCGGCTATCTTGTGAAAAGAAAAATAGAGAAAATTCCATTGAATCAAAACTGAGAGGAAGGTTAAACCGAGTGATAATTTTCATAGGAGGTTAACCGGTTCCTGTTTTGCAGTTTTGAAGAAAGAAGTTGGATCATATTCTCAACGAGGAACATCGGAATTGAGAAGGAGGGATCTAGACTTCGGATAGTACTACCGGTTGCTTGGATTCATAGAACGTGTGCCCATACACACTCTGAGACGTGGAACTCGAGAATAGTAGAGAAGACACATTGGTCAAACGCTCTAGTGATTCCGTAATCCGAGAAATAAGGTACGCTTGATCATGAATTTAATTTATTGTTATATGCATCATGAGATTTTTTTTTGAAACGGCATAAAAATTTTAAAACTTCCGCTGCGCCGTAACTCCAATCACGGATCCGTTTTTTCCAACATAACAAACACCTAATAGTTCCACACATAAACCACAAAATTTCCGGAGCATACAATCAAAAGCATACATAAAATCATAAATCAAGATCACAAAAACCTAAATCAAGCACATACTAGGTAAACTAACTAGAGCATGAACATAAATGGTGAGCTTATGCTCTTACATCCAAGCTTGAAATACACTTAAAACTTTGCTCAAAACTCAATAAAAAGTTTAGAGATTTGAGAGGGTTACCTCTAGATCTTGGAGATGAATTCTCAAGCTTGGATCCGAAATTTTTTTCTTGCTTTTCTTCAACAAAATTCGACCACTCTCTTTCTTTTTTTTTTTTTTCTTTGGCTCGATTTCTAGGGAGGGGCTGAACTAAAGAGTAAGCTAGAAATTTTGGGGTTCCACTAAGTGGTCAAAAATCAACCCCACATCACCTATTTATAGGTGAAATTTTATTTTCTTTCTAGGATTATTTTTATTCCCAAAATTGCACATCTAACCTTAAAACAAAAATATTTGCTCATTGATCCTTGTGAGGTGGCTGGCCATTATGGGAAGTCTTGGAGGCCAAGTAAGTTCAATATTTATCTACGTTAATTATTTTCCAAAAATCCAAAAATTCATATAATTATCCATAATGAGGTGTCCCCCCATTAGGGCTCCATTTGACTTATCTCCTAATATGCAGTCCATTTTCATACTAATGCAGATATTACAAATATTGTTTTCAACTAATAACAATACTGTCATACTGGACTGCAGTCCAGAATTCATCTGCGTAAAATTTGACTGTGTAAAACTTTTTCATATGACTTCGAGCTACTTAGCCCTTATTGTTCTAAATATTATGCTTGATTTTTTTAAAGTAATCTTGAACCTTATTCTTTCTATTTCATCCATGATGATAGTTTTTTGCAGTATAATTCCCATACTGCTTGCTATACTGCAGTACCATCATATTCATACTTTTGACTTTTCTGGTCAAACTTTGACCAGGCAAGGTCATAAATTCTAATTCTGCCTTTTTCCTCAAAAGGCATTATGCTTAACTAAACAAGCTGTTTTGAGCCTTATTATGCGATAAGAACTCAAATATATCTGATAAAATCATATCAGACATTTCATATAAATATTCATTTTTTCCTCAATGAGGAAATCATGAATCAATCAAAAAGGGCGGTTATTACATTCTTCCCCCCTTAAAAAATTTTCGTTCTCGAAAATTAAAACAAATCGGGATAACGTTTCTTTATTTCTTCTTCTACTCCCAGGTGGCTTCTTCCACAACATAGTTTTACCACAGTACCTTAACTAAAGGAATTGTCTTATTCTTTAAAACTTTTTCTTCACGATCTAGAATCCGAACTGGCTTTTCTTCGCATGTCAAGTCAGTTTGGACTTGTATTGGTTCCTGACTTAGAACGTGAGAAGTATTAGGTATATACTTATTTAGCATCGAGACATGAAAAAACGTCATATTGGAAAAACGGATCTAATATCAGAGTTACGGCGCAGCGGAAGTTTTAAAATTTTTATACCATTTCCGAAAAGAATCTCATGATGCATATAATAATAAATTAAATTCATGATCAAGCGTACCTTATTTTTCGGATTCCGGAATCACTAGAGCATTTGACCAACGTGCCTTCTCTATTATTCTCGAGTTCCACGTCTCAGAGTGTGTGTGGGCACACATTCTATGAATCCAAGTGACCGATAATGCTTTCCGAAGTCTAGATCCCTCCTTCTTAATTTCGATGTTCCTCGTTGAGAATATGATCCAACTTCTTTCTTCAAAACTACAAAACAGAAACCGATTGACCTCCTATGAAAATTATCACTCGGTTTAACCTTCCTCACAGTTTTGATTCAATGAAATTTTCTCTCTTTTTCTTTCTCACAAGATAGTCGAATTTTATGAAGTAGAAGAAACCACAATTGGTTTTCTCTTTCTCCCGAAAAACGTTTTTCCTCTTGTGAATGACCAAAAAATTTTTTTTTTCTCAAGAATTCCTAGCCTTTATATAGAAGTCCAATCCTTTTTCAAAATTTAAATCCTTCTTGAAAAATAATTAATAATTATTTTTTTGGATAAATTTTGAACCAAAAGATCATACAACTTTAGGGCTAGATTCATTGAACCTAAAAACGTTTTTCCAAGGAGAGAATACTCCTCCAAATTTTCGCCCACCTTTGAAATTCAAAGGGTGATTGGTGGTTCAAATTTTAAATCAAGAATCTAGATCAGTCAAAAGATCCTAGTCCTATCTAGATTCAAATTACTTTTAAATCTTTTTGAATTTAAATAAAATTCACTTGTTTGAATTAAATATTTTCCTCAAACATCAATCATATTTATTAATTTAAATAAATGGAATATTTTAAAATTTTCTCCTCTCAAAAACCGTCCACAATATTTTAAAGGAAAAAAAAATTCATCAAATAATCTCTATTATTTAAATCAATTAATAATTTAATGTTAGGAATATATTTGAATAATTTTGAAACAAAATTTTCTTCTCTCCACCTATCTAAAAACCATACACTACATTTAGATTAGGAGAGAAAAACTTTGTTTTCCAAAATTAAATAATTCAAACACAATCTTATTTCCAAAATTCAAATTAACCAATCACATGTTGACAAATCATATTATTTGTCTGGACAAAACCTATATGTCCAATTCTCTTCCGGATTGCATGTTAGAGAGTACCATGTCTTAATAGACATTACAAAATTCCATTTAAATTTACCGATCTCATTAGGAATAAATCCCGAGACGCTATATGAAACTATATGACCTAATAGAGGGACCCGATGGAAATATGTAAAGATGCTCCTATAATTGTGAAAAATTAATCCCGGATTAATTATTCATCAATTATCAACTTCAAAACTATTCCACTAAAAGTTTGAAACTGAACTCCTGTTTACATACCATATTACAAAAGCTCTCTCACGTAGTGCTTCTTCCATGATTTATTCATCGCTTGCTTAATCCCCATATGTTATCCATGATTGAATTAAGGACTTTTTCCGTTTTACCTTTTCAATCATTTTAACTTAAAGTTCCATTATTCTCCATTGAAAGAACCACTAATTGTAAAACCATACAATTGGTAAATCATCAGAGAACACAAAGTAAACCGATGGCCAAGATCTTGTTATAATATCTTTCAATCCCCGAATAATGCCTTTAAGTAGAGAACATGTACTATCGTTATGGATTCCATATCTATGAATCTTGATTTCTCTATCTATAAGTCATGCACCCAAAACACAAGTATATTGGCCATGAATTAACAGTGTCTCACCTGTAGTGCATTAAAGTACATAAGTCATGGATACGAACTCAAGTAATCATTTTAGGATTAAGATTAATACAGGATGATAATCAAAGCATCATTGATTCTTATAAACGGAATTGTTAAACTGAATCAATTAACACTTTAGGTCCAGTCCAATGTCATACCTCAATACTGATATACATTAAAGTTTCCACTCGGAATCTATCCGATGGTCAAGACAAACCATCCCTCCAAGGAAGTAGATAACTTTTACAATCTTATCATGAATAAAATCCCCAAATCTTATTCCATAGATTGCGGACTATTTATTTTGACTGTTATCAAATTACCATATCTTCTATGTATATCCCGTATACATATGGTAATCTGATATATTACCAACAGCGAAAGAGTATTTTATGTTTGTTCAAAATAACCATAAAATCAACAAATGAAAGTAAATAGGACATAACTTATTAAACATGAATAACCTCCTCTTATTAATATCAAAATGTCATAGTTAAAGAAAATCCCTAATATTGATTTTCTATCCTTATGGCACATATAGATCCCATCAATCTCCCACTTGCCCTAAGCGAGTAAATGTGACATATTACGCATCCCCATGCCTTCATCGTGTTCTACTAATCTTCTAGCCACCAAAGTCTTCGTGAACAGGTCGGCAAGATTGTCATCTGATGCGATTTTACATACCGTCACATTTCCACTCTCAACAAAGCCCCTGATTGTAACGACCCGCCCTTACGTAGGCCGTTACAGTTACTTATCTTACTTGTCTTACATACTTATTTAAACATACTTACTTAAAACATGCGGAAATAACATACATATTTTTTGTTCTTTCTTTTTTAAAAACTTGAGTTAAAACTTTACTATTTACTTATTTACAATACACATACATATATAATCTATATATACTTTTCAAAATCGTTGTAACGTAAATTAACTTTTACTCAGTTAATAACATAAACATTTGTTTCAAAATGCGTAGCGGTTCTCATCCCAAGTTTCACAGATAGCCCTGCCAATGCATTAAATAATGCCAGTAGGAAACTTACCTACAGCATAAACGTAAGTTGTGAGCTTTCGCTCAGCAAGTACAACCATTTACCCGCAAAACATTTCATAATGGAGCAATGCATGAACCAATTATGATTTCATTATGATGTCTTATGCTTTCATAATCCTGGGTCCTTACATAACATGAGTGTACGTATCGTGGCGCGCATCCATGGAGTGGATGGGGCGGCCAACCAGATCCAACTCAAACCATGGACCAAACCCGCCCATAGTGGCAGGTCGATACGACACAAGGTAACATTGTTTGCCTTCTTTTCTTAAGTTGCTTATAAAATTGTTTTATTCTTGAAAACAGTAGTATTTTACAACAGTTTTTTTTCTTGAAACTGGGTCATGTGATTTATCTTTCGTGAGCATGCTTCATGATACCACAATGATAAAACATAAACCATACATACTACATAATCAATGCATAAATCATTTGCATCACGTCATCAAGGCATAAATCATATGCACTTTGAACTTAACATCACATAAATAGTAAAAACATTTTTCGTCTATACTGTAGGCGGAGTTATATGTACCGGTTATGCTAAGCCCTGGGGTTTGTCGTTCCGACAGGTTACCTTCCTCTTTTCCAAAAAAAGAAGTAAGATAAGAATCGTCCTATCTTACCTTAACTTATTTTATTAAATGTTGGTATCCTAACCAATATTTAACAGTGACCCCCTTATATATGTCCCCCTTATTGGCTTAATAATATCCTTATTGATTACTAAGTGTAACCTTAGGGCACATGCCCTAATGATAATCAAACAGTATCATGTTTGATCACCTAATGAACTATGGGCTCAACGCCTAATGACCTTGGCATCCTATCAGGTTACTATGAGTAACCTTAGGTATGGGCCTAACTTGGGTGAACATTTAAAAAGCTTGTTGGGCTACTAAGGCCCAACAATTAAAGTGGTATCCTTTAAGGTTATCTTAAATAAACCTTGGATTCAAGGCCCAACATACAACATTTGTTCTTAACTAACTAGGCCTAATTTAAAATTTGGTAACCTATGTGATTACTTAAGGTTACCATTTTTTGCTTACTTTGCTTAACTTGCTTAATTAATTCTTTCTTTACTAAACTGGGTTTGATAAATCATATAAAACTGCTTTTGAATAAAACTGTTTAAGTTTTGAAGATATTTGTAGAAAACAGTCAAATCGTTAGTGCATGTGCAGAAATTTCCAGTGCATGCACTGTTTTTAAATTCCTGAATCAGAGCTTATTATACTGATTCAGTTTTACTTTGAAATATGTTTGAATTTTGAAAAACTTTTCTTCACGAAAGTTTTAGATAATAAAAACCCTACAACTTTCGTGTTTTGGTCAAAATCCAGTTCTACGTTTCACTTATACTTTTTCCTTGTTGAACTGCCTGGCCGTGCACATAGGTCTGGGCCATCCAGGCACGGGTTTTTATAAAAACGAAGGCCTTTGAAGCCTTATTTTCAAAAACTGTGTACGTTGCCCTCTAGAATTTTCAATTTCCTACAACTTTTCTGTTTTGAGTTTTTTCAAATTCGGCCTCTAAAGGCCTTAAAATACCGTTTCCAATTCACTGCCCAGTTTTCACCCGAACTGGCAGTTTTGGTTTTAGTTCGCTCTCACGTAAAAATTATGCACACACTACCTCAAACGGTCGCAACCATGAGCTTACATCAAGCATGCAGCATATAATCTAACGTTCTCATACCCGTTTAATCATTCTCATACATTCAATTCTATGATTGAATCCTGTTTAGTGAAGTTCACCAAACTTGGTTTTCTAGGGTTTTCTTGAACCCTTGTTCAACATACAAGCATTCAATATAGCAATCAGCCATTCAACATAATTCATAAGCCTATGGGGACATACATCAAA
>CM046374.1:5490971-5511258 GCA_025413025.1 Ficus hispida
AAAATTTTTTTTTAATTATTACAATCGAGGTTTTGAATAGCGGATCTGAATCAAATTGTACAGTAAGGATCATGACATATGAACCAAAAGGAATCTCAGTTATAGTTTTAAACATTCCTCCAGCAGGTTATTAAGATTTGAATAATTCAATGGACTTGAATTTTTTTTTCTTTTTTTTTTTTTTTTGTTAATCCGGATAATGATTTCGATTGCCATGGAATTCCACGACTCTTTTGTTTTAAAAGGATTTCTCTTGTGTAAGTTTTGTTTGAATGCGGACCAAGTTGCTAAAATTAGTAGTTTCAAAAAAGAATCTCCTCAGGACCAAAAGGCATGGAACTTGTAATAAAAGATTAGAAGTTTGATCATATGGTAAATTACTAAGATAGAGATATGTATTATCTTATATCTCAGTTTATCACTTCAGAGGTGACTTAGTGAAGTGATAATAGATTATTATGATGTATCTATAATCAAAAGTTCAATTGTTGTATGCTGAACTCTAAGTATAAATATTTGTTTACTATATATAGAATCAAGCTCAGATGTAATCTTATCATTAACACAATCGATGAGAATAGGATTACGAGCTCCTCATTAAAGGGTAGATCATAATAATAGTGTTTTCATTTAGAGATCAAATGGGTAACATTCAAAAGAAATATGCTAACATCGATGGTGCTGCTCCAATTTAATCTCCACTTAGTAACATCTTTTTTATCCGTCATGATCTCCAACACTTGTCACCAAAGGTAGAACGTGAAATCATGAAATTTTGCAACTTTGCAACCGGATGTTCCTGCTCAATGGTCGTCTCTTGCTAACACACGAGCACAAACCCAAACACAACAGTGGCACAAAATCGCGCGTGGGAAGCCCAAAGCAAAGGACTACGTGTTGGGGGTTCAGAAACAATGTGGTAGTTAAGTTAATTAGCAAGAGAGAGAAAAAAACAAATAGAGAGAGAGAAGGCATTGGGTCGGCGAACGAGGAACAATGATACGGACACATTAGCTAATGTTCCCAACACTTTGTCCCCATAACGGCTTACCCGGCCTCTTCTACTCCATACTTTGTCTCTCCCCCACATTTATGGACCCACACAACCCCTCTCTCTCTTCCCCCCCCCCCCCCCCCCCTAATAAATACCCTTTTCCTCTCTCCTCGCCCACTTTAAAAACAAACAAATAAACAAACTAGAAATACAAGCAATCAAAATCTCTCTCCCTCTCTCTCTCTACATATATATATAATCTATATATACATATATATATATATATATATCTATTGGGTTATTGGATTGTGGGTTTTTTAATTTGGGAATCTTGGTTTGTTGGCTTTTAGTTGTTGTTGTTGTTTTGCATCATGGAGCTTCAACTGGGTCTTTCTCTTCTTCCAAGCAATTAACAACTCTTGATCATATCATGATGAGGGGTTTGATTTGAACAAGGATGGACTTTTAATTGGCAGTTCAAATCCAACAAGAACGCAGGTTTTGCCAGGCATTTTTGGAGATTAATCATGATTTTTATGATCATCATGGTCATGATCATGATCATGATTTAGTAATGCCTAAAACGCTTCCTTTGTTGATTTGGAACAATCACCCAAGCAAAGAAGATGACGATGACGACCCTTTTAAAGATCTACACAAGGCTCCATTTTGCCCTTTTCAAGTACGTTTTAGTATCACATCTCTCTCTCTCTCTCTCTTCTTTTTAAATTCAAAATTTCGTAGTCCAATTTTTTTTATTATTTTTTTATTTGCATGTGGATATATATATATTATATATATAATATAGGAGTGATGAGAAGAAGATGGGTGCTGGGGTGGCCACCAAAAAACGTGGAGGAAGAGACTCTGCGGCAGTGTCGGCGGTGGACGATCGGAGAATAATCGGATGGTGGAGACGGGTGTAGTTGTGGTGAGAGGGTGTCAAAGTTCATGTACGTCAGGTGAGATGGAAGGAATGGCAATAGCAAGGAGGTTGACTTGGTACTCCATACTTGTTTTGAGACTCTCATGGAACCTTAATGGACATGTTCGGGAACGTAAGTATTGCAAAACCTAACTTATGTATTTATATTATTATACGTATGTAGTAGTTTGTTTTGTTTTGTTTGTTTTTTTTTTTGGGGGTGAAATCAAGGTTTGGATGAATCTAAATTAATTCTTATTGGTTTTGTTTTGTTTTGTTTGGGGGGGTGTTTGTGAACAGATAAGGAGGAGTCCGATAACTATAAACTCATTATCAGACAGGGAAGGAGATTGGTTACTTGCCGAAGATATATCTTGGAGGTACGTACATGAATCATTTACTCTTTTATTTTTCAGCTCTAGACAATAACTTTCATTTTCTTTTTTCTTTTTAACTTTTCTTTAATGCTTATGATTTACATTGGGAATTGGGCTTTTCAGATTAATTAAAAGCAAATGTAATTAAGTGGAGATATATTTCATTTTGCATGTTTTAGAGTATAGAAGGTTTTACTATTGTAATTCAAGCTCAATAAAAAATAATAATAAGCATACTGAAAGTGTTTTTGTTCGAGTACCCTTTAGTCATTCCTCTTAATATGTTTAAAACAATGAACATATGGGTCCCTTTGAAGTTTTAACTTGGTGGCACAAGGTAGTTAGAAAGAAAGACGGCTTTTTTTTGTTTAGTTTGGGGGGGGGGGCGGGGGGGGGGGGGGGGGGGGGGGTTTGTGGTTAAGAGAATATGTTGAAACAAATGCTTAGCGAAAAATAACACAAATCAAGAGCTTTAAATGTAATTTGTCATATTAATTATGTTCATGTGGGAGAATGTTCTAACCAAATCTTCATTGATGTTTGACAACACAGAACCTTTATAAGGTCAGTGCAACGTCTCAAATTGCTGAGGAGCAAACGCTGATGGCATGGCATCACGCTTTTTTGAATCTTGCTGATCTTTTTACAGAACTAGATATATATATATATATATATAAATATATATATGGTTTTTCTTTTTTCTTTTTTCACATGAATTTGGAAATTGTATGTAATATATAGGCTATATAGAACTCCTATCAATTGTAGAACATATGCACTACCTTGATTTTACACATCAGGTGACTATTAATATAGTATTGTAATAGTTAACTTAATGATGCGAAACAAATTCAATTTCTAACTAATATATATATGCTACTTGTATCCATAATAGTTAGATTAATATAATATTGTCACAGTTAGTTTAACGATGAGAGACAAATTCAACTTCTAACTAATGAATATATATATGTGGGAGGCATTCATTATCCAAAATCAGCTCAGTTGCTTGAGCATCTATTACAAACATGTTGAGTCTTCATTCAGACCTTTTATTACCTTTTGGATCAACATTGATTAGAAAAAAAGGACCTTTATATTTTATATTTTTAATTAACGACCCGATAGGAGCTTCTATAATGTTTTCTTTAGGAATTCTATGTAAAAGACTGAGCGTCAAGTTTAATTATAAACAAAAACAAAAAACAACATTGTTGTGTACTGTGATACATATTTAGAAGTTCAGCTTGCAATTATATAACATAAATTGTAATTGTGCAATAATGCACAAATTCATAGTATAGCAGTGAATTTAGCCTTATATATGCATACACCCATTCATCATTATTTTAATTTTTAGGGAAATTAGATATCACAGAGTCATTGTCATGTTGTTTTTCACGTCTTTTCGTTTATTATTTAATATATATAGTTACCGATTTGGATTATGATGCATTAAATAGGACATGCAATTCCCAGAAAAAATAAAAATAAAAATAAAACACAAACTTTTAAATTATGGAAATGGAAAATCAATAACTTCCTAGACCAAGCTGAGCCTTTGATTGGCATAACTCACTCAATAAACATATTTGCTTGCTGAAAATATTTACTATAGGTTTATTTATCGTTGAAGTCGAACAGGTTAAACTTTTGAAACAACGATTATTGTGACCAATCTTCATTAGGTTTGAGCAAGTAATGAACTAATTATCCTTTTCCATTCAGTAAAAAAATATAATAATAACCAAGGGAGAAAGAAGTAATTGCATATTGCAAAATTGTTGAAATAATAGAATGTTTTCAAGTAATTACGTTTTTCACTAGTAGTAAATAATTATTTACTTAGTAAAAAAAGTTTATTTTACCAAATAAAAAATTTATTTACCCGTAAAACAGTTTTGTAAATATTATTTTTACTTATTAAAAAAAAAAAAAACTAAAAGCTTTTCTCTTGCGTGTTCACTTGTTCCTTTTATATCTTTGAGTTCCACAATCAATGAGGCAATTTTCAAGAACTCATAATTTTTGTTTATTTTGCAAGAAACTTTCCATACATGTGTTAAATAAACAGAATTAGAGATAACAAAGAAATGGAACATAAATGGGCATGCTTCTTCCACCTCATTATCTTTTCTCCTCATGCTTTTCGTATCTGTTTAACTTAAAGCAGGGTTGGATTTCAAGAAATCCCAACCAGGATGGCCACCCACCAAGCAGGGGCAGAGCTACGTTATGTCGAGTTAAGTCAGCCTGCAGAATTGTTTATTTAGTTTTTTTTTTTTTTTTTTTTTTTTGTGATATTTTCTTTTAGTCTATATTCAAAATTAATTATCTCATATAGGTCCCTGCTAAAGAAAATTTTTTGGTTTATTAAAATTGAGATTATGATATAGGATGTGATTTTAATATACACTCCACTGAATTAGAAGGTTAGCCCCATTGCTGCCACTAAATGACTCTAGCCACTGCAACAACTGGAAAACGAGACTGCCTATATAATAAAGATATGATAGTTATCGTAGAAAAATATGAAGAAGAAACAAGGCATGAAATTTTATAAGCAATAATATCCATATTCATGTAACAATAGTGAGAGATGGTTGGAGTTCCTTCCCTCCGATAGGATGGGTTAGAATTCTGCCCCCCCATATGACCCATCAAAGGTCCAAAAAAAAAAAAAATAGAAAAAAAGATTGAAAGAAGAAAATATTATTTTTATATTAAACAATTGAAATAAATAGAATATTGGAAAGTTACTTTGAATAAATAAATTATTTTTCCACACGAACCATTGGTCGTCAACGGTGGCGGCTGCCTGAATAATTCCGTAGATTACTACCAGTAAACTGCCAGAGTAATTGCTGGATTCAACAAACATAACCGTTCATTTTTAGTATCCATTCGCAGAGTAATCTGGTAGATTAGAACTGGCAATCTATCAAAATAATTGGTAGAATTAATAGGAAAAAAACAAAAAACAAAAAAAGTCATAATTATTGCCAAATTAAATTGTCGATTATCAAAAGAGTTTTCTAAACATGAGTTTTCATTAGATTACAATGTATCAAGTTAACCAACTTTACAAAAAGAAAATTTCAAATTCACTATTAAAAAATGAAACAAAAAAAGATCATCAATCAATTGAGGTCTCAATATGAGAGGTGCAACAAAATTTCATTGCCCTTTACAAAGCTTCAATAGTTGCAATTGAATAAAATCACATCTATATGTCTCTGCCAAAATTAAAAATAGAACTTCAATTAACAATGAAACTTCTATAAGTACTAGTTTAAAGCATGTACGATGCATATAATTGGACATATTTAAGAAATTTATCTAAATAAGTAAAAATAGACACACAAAAAAATCAACAAAATGCCTAAAAAAAAAAAGGAGCATGAAAAAATATCAAAAAGAGAAAAGGACTAAATTGTTAAAAGTATAACAACACAAAAAGGACTAAAATTAAAAAATAAAAAAAATCAAAGTATTAAAAGTATGCTAAGTTTAAGTGGGGAAGTATACCAAGTTTTTTTTCTTAAAAATAAATGACATCAAAATATTAAAAGTAAATAATAAAGTTTTAGTACGGGCTATGTAAAAAAATTACTAATTTTACTGGGATAAAATAGAAATATTACAAAATAGTTAAGCACACTAGACCCAACATACACCGCGCTTGCGAGTGTGCATACCTCTAATGGAAACCACCTCCTGAATTGAAGTTTCTTTTGCTCTACTTTTTAGAGTAGTGGCGGAATTACTTGAGGCAGAGTGGCCGCCCCCACTAGCTTTTTGGATCTTTAAAATAAGCTCCAAAATTTCTTGAGTTCTTCTATTTTGCCCCCACTAACTTGAAGTCTTTGCATGAGACTGAACTTTCTACTTCTTTATTTTTATTTCTGTAATTTCAGAAAATAATTAATGTTCGCTCTCACTAAAGTAGAAGGCTATAAGTTGCCATCACCATAATTTGTATGCAACGAGGCCGCCACAAACAGAGATGGACCCAAGAAAAGAGAAGAGAGAGAGAGAGATTTCGAGCTGGAGTAGTGCATCTCGCTCACTTGCAACACCGATGAGCATCTCAAATTTGGTCGCTTAACTTGCAATGCCGGCAATAGTCACATCTTGGCCAAATTGCTGGAGCGGTGCTTCAAATCTTGTAGCAGCAATGCCGGCGAATGGGAAGAGAGATAGATTAGAGAGACTTTGGAGGTAAAAGGAAACTTTAAAATAAGGGGGGTGGGGGGAAAAATGACTGAATGTGGTATATGTGCAAGTGGAGATCCTTATTGTGGTGGAGGGAAGGCTATCTCCGATCTAGACTGCCTATGGAGACCAGCTGCATTTGTGGGAAAATTTTGGAATGCATAGGGGTATATAATAAGTAAATTTAACCATTTTAAATTTAAGAGGGATTACTGTTGTTCTTGAATTATTCCTTATTTAGCTCAAAACTTTTGAATAGTCAATAATTTCCAATAAAACCTCCATTAGATGCACTAACCCTCTCGTAGAGCTTCCTTCCATCTCTCTCTCTCTCTCTCTCTCTCTCTCTCAAGATTTCACAAATTTTGCTCTCGTCTCCATCCTCACTTCTCTCTCTCTCTCTCTCTCTCTAAATACAATATTGTCACCCCATCACAAAACAACAAAACACATAGGTATCTTTCTTCATTGAAGCTTGTTTTGATTTTCCATTCCAAAGTTTCTTCTTTTTCTTTGTTATTGCTCCCAATGTCATTTCAATTTCGTATATATACATATATATATATATATATATATATATATATTCTCCGTGAATCTAGAAGATTTATCTGATTCTTATATAATCTCTAATTCATTTGTTATTGGTTTTTTTTTTATTTTTAATTTCTGTTGTCGTGGTGATTAATTTCTGATATATTTCTTTTTACAATTATTCTCAAGTATTATGCTCTCTAGTGTTTAAAATAAGAGCAGGAAAATCTAGGAATTTTTAGCAAGAAATCTTGTAAAAAAAGAAAAAATTATGTAATTCTGTACTACATAAAACAAAACTGGAAGGAAAAAAAAAAAAAGTAGTGTGCTCCCAAGTCCCAATGAATTAGAAAAAGTTGCAAAACACAAAACAAATAAACACCATCTACTGCAACAGAAAATTAAGTACAATATAATATGTGATTCCATGCATACTTGTTATAAATATGAAAATTAATATAGGTACTACGTTTTCCTGGAAAAACAGATAGAAGAAGAAAAAAAAGTGAAAAAATTATTTAAAGTGGTATTTGCTAGGTGGAAAAATGGAAAAAAAAAATTTTTTTGTTTAGCTGTAAGGAGTTTTTTTGGAATATTAACATTAAGGAGATTTACTCCCGAGAAATTTGGGTTTAATCAAAATTAAATATTGTGTAAATGAAATCAACATTAATTTACCAAAAAAAAAAAAAAGGAAATCAACATTAATAAATTATCAAAGTCAAAATAGGATCAATATGTAGGAGACGATCCCTCCATTGGCAATCACTTGTAAAAGATAGCATTCTGTCATGAAGTTTTATTACATAAAATTGATAAAAACCCTTATCTCTGGGACAATAGGATAAATCGATCTTCACATATAATGATATCAAACAGTTGAAAACAGTTTTGGAAAAAGATACCACATAAATCAAGATAGTCAAACCACTAGTTATTTTTTATTAGTTGAAGTAGAACCGAAAGAGCTCAGTTTTAGCTTAAGATATCCCAAAAATATTGGTCAACACTTAACATGAAATTTTATATATAGATTTCCATAGTCAAATGGGCTTGTAGGCCCAATGCTCTTTGACCAAACAACCTGATGATTTAATCAATCATTTAAGATAGATAAATAACTAATTAAAATTCTAATGTATAAATTAAATTAGCTAAATTAAATACTTACACTCGTTATGGATGTTTAAAACAGGACACGGACCTATTATTTCACCAAAACATTAAGACGAGAAAAATACTATGGCATGAAAACAGGTAAGTACAAACCTTACATATAGTATAAAAACTATGGTTTTCAATCTTAGATGTTTTTTTATGAAATGTACTCTATGGTTAATGTGATGTACATTTGCACCGTTTTATAAGATTTTAGTTTTGAATGGTTTTATTCAATGGTTTATGTGAAGTTATTTTTGTAAGAAAAAATGAGTAATTTATGCAGTGGAATTTTAAAGGGTTAATTTCAATAATAGTACCACGGAAAATTTTAATTTTAATTTAACAGGACTTTTCATTCCTTTTTCTTGTAGCATTTCCACATCAACTTTAATGGGTCCCACATAATTAGATTGTTAAAATTCTCTTAGTAGAAACCGAAACCAATTTTCTTCTATCGCCTCCCCTTTTTCTCTACTGCTTCTCTTCTCCTCTCCATTTTCCCAAAATCCATTTCAAAATTTGAAACAAGAAAGAGAGAATGAGAGAGTTTTGATACTGGGTTTGGATTTGCTCTGGCCACCTCTGTCATAGGGCTTGGGTTGTTTGGGTCTTCTTCTTTTTTTTTTTTTCAAACTCATATTTGGGAGGTGAGGGATGGCTTGATATTAGTTGGTATTCTTAACGATAGTCTTGAAGACAACTTTGAGGCAGCGGCAAGGTGATTACTTGGACAAAGGAGCCTAGAAGGATGGTGCCTTTGGCCAGATGTTGTGCTTTGAAGGGTTATGAAACCGGCTAAGATAAAAATCAACAAATGGTGATGATTGAAGGTGACTACAAAATCTATTGGATGCTCTAGTTAGAAAGGAAGTGTTTTTTTTTTTTTTTTTTTTTTGTGGTAAATACTGGAAAGGAAGTTTGTGCTCACTAGAAACTTTCTTTTAGCTTTTTCATCCATTGCTAGTTTATTATTATTATTATTATTTTTCAGAACATGTCGTTTGTCTGTGTTATTTACGTCTTGTTTTTTTCATCGGTTTCCACTTTCTTGTTAATGAAATGGACTTCATTAATTTTGGAGCAAAAAAAAAAAAGTGAATTGTTCCCTAAAATGAAGTTAACTATGTTTATATTGTTGTTTTAGTTTTAGTATAAAAGGCTAATATTTATTATATTGACGCTTTTGCAATTAAATTAAGATATATATACACAAACACACTATTACTACTATCGTAATTATCTACTTTTTTAAGGTAACAATTGACTAGTTCAGTTTTTAATTTGAGTAATAAGTAAATTTTCATTTAGGGTAGCTATACAGGTGTATATTAGTTCTATGTTTTGGAAGAAGTAATTGAGTTTTTGAAAATAGTTTGCATTTTTAATTGATTTTTTTAAAAAAGTTTACTTTTTTAATTGATTTTATGATATAAATTAAAAGTTTATTGCTAATTTTGTATATTTCCAAACATGATATTATGTTTTGGCTTTGGATGGTGGTTATTTGTAAATCTATATATTTCTCAAAATGTGGACGTGTTGTTGTCGTTGATATTGTCCATTGTGGTTTTGTTATTTTGGTTTTTGGATTTTGTCTCTGAGAAAACTGAAAAATTGAGGGAGTTTTGATTTTGTTGTGTGGTTATATATATATTTACCTATCGATCATTTTAATGATGACTTGCTGGTCATAAATATTATTACTATCTCTTGTGATAGTTCAGTTTATGAGACGAGTTCCTGATGCTGAAATAATTCACACAAAGATAAATACATTTGTAAACATTGGGTAGATGATGAAAAATCTCGGGGAGTGGTTGTCAGCCGATCAATACAAGGAGTAATGTAATTGTTAGGAATGTATTATTAAAGTAGACGGTCATTATGTTCTTAAGTAGTAGTATTTCTTGTTCATCCTCTATTTTGAAAATAAAATATAGGAACTGGCATTATGGAAATAACTCATGGTCATTTTTTTAATTACATGTACTCATTACTAACCCTTAAATATTTTGATCGAATGTTAAATTTTTTATAACAATAATAGTGACATTAAAAATAAGTTAGGCCAACTCCTATTTGTGCATTTCAAAACTCCTTTTTTACATCAATAAATGGAACAAATTAATGAGCAGGTCATTATGGAAATTACCCACTGGTCATGTATATAATTACATGTCCTCACTACTAAACTTTAAATTGTATTTTGGTTGAATGTCAAACGTTTTGCAACAATAATATTGACATTAAAAATAAGTCAGGCTGACTCGCATTTATGTTTTAAAACTTTTTCCTACATCGATAAATGAAACTAACTACTGAGTAGATCATTAAGTAAATGACCCATTGGTCATTACGAAAATGACCTATTGGTCATTTATAAAATTACATATAAACATGATATCTAAATTGGAACGCAGGTACTTCAATCCGACAACACCAATTAGACATAGTCATACAAATATAGATTACCAATCATAAACAATAATAACACCTAAATACCAAATCAAGAGCACGAGAAATATATGTATCACACCATTAACACTGATAAGGTCATAATGAAATTAACATGTTGGTCATTATGAAACTGACCATTTGGGTTAAACAATCAAATGTTATGCAAATCTAATTATTTCTCCATTATAGACAATGTATGACAACTCCCATTTGTGTTTTAAACCCCCTGTTGTTACGTCAATATCAACAAATATGTATCACACTATTAGCACAGATAAGGTCATAATGAAATTGACTTATTGGTCATTATGAAAATGACCAGTTGTATTAAATTGTTAAATGTTATGCAAATCTAATTATTTTCACATTATAGACAACATATGACAACTCCGATTTGTGTTTTAGATCCCATGTTGTTACATCAATGTCAACATATATGTATCATACCATTAGCACTGAGAAGGTCATAATGAAATTGACCTGTTGGTCATTAAAAAAATGACCATTTGTGTTAAACCGTCAAATATTATGCAAATCTAATTATTTTTTCATTATAGACAACAAATGACAACTCATATTTATGTTTTAAAACCCATGTTGTTACATCAACGTCAAGATATATGTATCACATCATTAGTACTGAGAAGGTCATAATGAAATTGACTTGTTGGTCATTATGAAAATGACCATTTGGGTTAAAATGTCAAATATTATGCAAATTTATATATATTTCTTTCATTATAGTTAATATCATAATTACCGTTTGGTCAAAATATTATTGACTGGTTTGGTCATCATAATGATGATCAAAAGGTCATTATATTGTTTACCATTATTACTGTTGAAAATTTTTTAGAAAGGGAAATATTACAGTAAGAGACCAAAAAAACATAGAAAATCATTCTTACCACCCACAGGTGCTATAGGAGACAATAGCTATTGCAAGATCTTACCCCCAAACATTTAATATAGTCATTTTTTAGATTATAATTCAAAACACAAACCCATTTAAAGAATATAGAAACAAATAAAATCAAAGAACAAGCAGTATTACCTCAGATATGCACCTGATCTAAACTAGAACGAGGCTGATGCAAAATAGGAAGAGCTGCAAGTAGACCAAGAGATGAGTTGTAACCTTCTTTAACTATGGCAAGGATATATAAAGAGGCTGGGGTGAATAAAGTGAACAAGGATGGGGAAAGATTTGTTGGACTTAGAGTAAAATAGCAGCTCAGATCTTCAACAAGGATGAAGAGAGAGTGCGTAAGGCTAGGGTGAGAGGAAAATGAGGGGAAAAAAATAAGATATAGAGAGATGATTTATATATTATGGGTTTTTTTGGAGGGGGGAAGGGGGGTGCTTGACGGGAAAGTGGTAAAAATGTAGGATTTAGGGTTGGCTGAGAACATTTCTGACTTTTTACATCCACTTCAATTGATGGTGATGACGTGGTAGTGCTAACAATAAAAAGAAACAAAATGGTGCTAGTTTTAATAATATTTTCTCATAGGTGCAATTTTTGAAATTAAACATTTTTTAAAATATTTTCTTAAGATCAGCTAGCTAGGCTATTAGAGCTCTTAATCAAACCGACCAATGACGTCATGCAAACGGATTAGTGCATTTGGTCAAGTAAGCTCATGCATGTTAAATTTTAATCCTCTCATAATTCATCATACCCAATGATGTCAAACAAATTGATTTTTATGGATTTCTTTGGAAATTTATTGATTTATGACATACAAAAGATTTACTATGGGAGCATTAGTAATTAGCTTCTATAAATTCGAAGGCCATTAGTGTATCCATTGACTCTCACATAAAAATGAAGTTCATCCCATTAATCTCTTTTTCTTTTGCCCAAATTTTCATCTCTCTTTTCATTTTCAATTCAAGCTTTAGCATACACTCCACAAGACTTCCTAGAGTGCCTTGCAAGTCATGTATCTAACACTATCTAACAAATCCCACAGTGGTAGGGATCTCCAAGTACTATCACGGTCATAAGACAACAAAGGTTCACTTCATTTCAAAAAGTAAAACTGAATTTCATAATTTCCAATTGCCCAACTTGGAAACGATGGATCTTCAATCTTTAGGAGTTCAGAAATAATAATAATAATAATATAACAAAAGCAACTTCCAGGAAATAAAATCTAATCTCCTTATGCAAAGGAATTAAGGAGATGACTCAATAAATACCTAGTGCATGGAAACAACAGCTTGAGTAAGTAAAAAAAGAGTACATGATCCACTCCGATCTTTAGCTACTTGCTAAACTTGTGCACCACACTAACCAACTTTACTTAAAACAGTAGTTTGAATTTAAAGAGCTTATCTAATCTTAAGAAGAGCGAAATTAGTAAGCAACATTTTACATCCTACATATGCTTGAAAATAGCGTAAAAACATAACTCTATACAAGCAATAATAATAATAATAATAATCATAATAATAATTATAATAATGACAATATTAACGGTAATAAAAATAACAAATGAAATTAGGGGGGCGCCCCTCCCTCTCTCCTTCATTGCTTTACACTTGCGCCATAGCCTCTTCACAATCCAATAGGACAATCGTACGGCATGGAACAAAATGATGAAAGCAAGCAGCAGCATCCACGTCGAAAGTGATAAAAGAAAGATCATGTTCACGAGATGGTCGGGGTTGTGGGGTGTCACCATGATCATACCTAATAAGAAGGTAGCAGCAAGTGCCGTCACCACCACGCACATTGTGAGAGTTAGAAGGAATATAAAGAACTTGTTCTTCATATGGACACCACTGATCAGCAGAAGAATGATGCTGAGCGACGCGAAGAAAGAAATGCTGTTGCAAACCAGGAAAGTGGTGTAAAATCCAGAATAGTAACGCGCTAGAATTGAGGTTCCAGCTAAGCACATATCATTTCTGCAATTATAAAAGCCGCTCTTTTCGTCGTTTGTGGTTCCCTGCCAAACTCCGCCTGGTGGATTGATGGCAGTTTGGTATGTCATGGTTGCGATCACAGTAGACACAATCATGATAGAGCCTCGCTTGTCTTCCTTCCAATCTCCTTTGTATTTCAGGAACCCGAACCATTTTATGGCTTTGCCTTTTGATGATTTGGTTGTTGATTTCTTGTGAACAACGTCATTATGATCTCGGGTTATTGCTGCTGAAGTCGAATTTTCGAAATTGAGGTCCTTAAACGTATGTCGGATTATGTCACTGACAAAGTCGGTTCCTGGAAAGTGCTCTAGGAGCTCGAAGGCTTTGAGACCTCTATGGTTCACTATATCATCTGTTCCTGTTTTTACTCCAGGTATTGATAGCAAGTATTTCACAGTCTGCATGGTTAACGGGCAATTATAAATTTTTGCTTTGAATTTGTGATTCCATCAATGCTAGCTAACTTTAGTGAGGTTAAACATTATATACTATTAATAGAGGTAGGACTTACATTTTATTAGTTATGATGTTCAACATCATTTATTAATTAGGTCCCCCTTGAGTGCACTTTTCACCATCTGGTTTGCAAATGGACGTTTGGGGGACTTTTGGGTTTCAAAAAGTCTTTTTCAAAAATTTACTATTTTCACAATTGTTTTTTCACAATTGTTTTTTAACATATGAAAATCAACAAAACACACATCTCAAAACATCTGTTTTTCATTATTAAAAATTAAAAAAAAAAAAAAAAAAAAGCACACACATATTTTTCCAATTATTCTTCCACTAAAAACAAAACTACAAAACATTTTTTTCAAAAAGGTTGTATCCTAAACCCACATTTTTAAAACTCATCTCAACTTTAAAAGTCCCAACAGTAAAACTCCATCCCCAAAAATCCCCCGAACGGGCCCTTAAAATTTCTTTACCAAAAAAAAAATTAAGTAAAAATAGTTTTTCTTCCCTTAAGATTTTTAAAACATTTGTGACAAAATACAAAAATAAAAATAAAAATATAGATTAGGTGCGATCAGATAGACCTTTGATTGGATATAAAGAAACTTATTGTAGAAATTAAATAAGAAAATATTAAAACAAAAACAAAGAAGATGCATAAAGATATATTTAATATGTATGTACTTATTTACACGAACTAAAAACGAAGAGTATAATTCACTGTATAGTAAGGAGTATTATAAATGAGCTTTAATATAAATACAACTTAGAATTTATTAAAACCGGATATAAGTTATCTAATGCTAATAAATCACCTTCAGACTATAGACTATTGTAGACAAATTTTCTAAACTAAAATAAATAAAAATAAATTCCAAATGATGATAATTAGAGACAAAATAATAATTTTCCCAAAATTAAAATAAATAAAAACAAATCCCAAATGAAGATAATTAAATACAAAATAAGAATTTTCCCTAAGATGAAATAATAAGTTTCGCTAATACTTACCTCAACTTGCTTTAGCATCACAGCTAAATGCAAAATAGTATTCCCATCAGCACTCTCGTTGGAGTTGAGGAACGGGCAGTTCTCGTCTGCAACTTCCGATTCGACCAACACTTTGAGAGCCTCCAAGGGGTGTATCTAACACACAAGTGCAGCACTGTTTGTCCATCAGGCATCACTTCCAAAACCGACTCCTTTCTCGCGCCGATCAACAGCTTAATCACGTCGATTCGACCTCTCATGGCAGCGTAATGGAGAGGAATCTTCCCGTCTTGATCTTTGGCTAAGCACATGTTTTCGTCACCGTTTTCTTGTAACAATACTCGGACTACCTCCTTGTGGCCCTCAGCTGAAGCCAGGTGAAGAGGTGACCGTTGGCGTGAATCCAACTCGGAAGAAAGTTTCGGCTGGTGGAAAAGAAGTTTAGTGAAATCATGGTGGCCAAGTAAAGCTGTTATGTGTAGAGGAGTTTCATGGGAGGGGGTTAGCGAAATCTTAGTCAGGATTAAAGGATCTTTTTGAATCAATGAGTTGAAGGTAAGCAAAGATCCTTCAATTGATGCTTCATACAACTTAGTTGATAAATCAGCTTCTTGATGAGGTATTATTGCCATTGTTTTTCTTTGTTTTGTGCAGATATATGATTTGCCCATGAATAGATATACTTAAATAGGAGCATAATTTGTGGGCCAGAAGTATACAAGACTTTTTGCACCGTTTTTTTTTTCTCCCTAAATTATCGTATACTTGTAATTTCCCTCACGAAAAAGTTATTGACGATGTTCCCTACTTCCTAGAACTTGCGTAGTGAAAAGAGGTCTACTTTTCAACTTGTTTTAGTTCTTCTTTGGTGTTAAGGTCCAATTCAATCCAAATAAAAAAAATTTTGAGTTCATTTTTATCTTTTTTTTTTTAAGTCAACTTCAATTTTACTATTTACAGTTTTTGTAACTCAAATTTTAAAAATTCATGATTTTGCATATTAGAATATATAAGTCAAAATGAGATGAATTGTTCTTTAAGTTATATAGAATTTCGAGACGAATAAAATAAGTTCTAGTGATTTTTTTTTTTATAAACACATTTTAAGTTTTTACACTTTTTAGTTTTGACAATTCAAACGTCTCACCAAATTCATATTTAATTCAACTCAATTCCAACATAAAAATTCAGTTTCAACACGTGCACCAAACGCATGCTTAATGCCGACTGAATTATAGAATGCATTTAAATATTTTATTGAAATTGAATGTTTGCATCTAGTGTAGAATTTTACGGTGTGTATTTAAATTAAATGTGTGTTTGAATAGCTTCTTCTTTTTTTTTTTTTTTTTTTGAGGGTAAGTTTTGATGCTTTTATTTAACTTAAACCACGCAAATCGGTTTCTACCAAACAACCCAAAAAGGAGGGCAAAGCATCATACCACCCATGAGAGCGTGTACTAGAAAAAGCAAAACTAACTAAGAAGTGGGCTACCAAATTCCCACAATGGGAACCACAACAAACACTACCACTTCCTGATAATTCAAGAGTATTATGAATGTCTTGAATGATATTTCACTACTACAGAATGTGGATACCACGATGGAGCTTCCACGACCGTTTTTAAAAACTGTCGTGGAAACTGAGGCAAAAACACGGAACAAAAAGCGGTATCCGAAAACCGTCGTGGAATTTTAGATTTCCACGACGGTTGTTTTAACCCGTCGTGGAATAATATATTTCCACGACGGTCTATTTGAACCGTCGTGTAAGTATCCATTCCACGACAGTTTCAAAAAACCATCGTGGATGTCTCGATTCTTACACGACGGTTTTATACAACCGTCGTGGTAGTCTCGGAGATTACACGACGATTGTCTAAAAACCGTCGTGCAAGTGTCTACTTCCACGACGGTTTCCCTAAAACCATCATGAAAACATCGTCCTTTTTACAGACATATCAAATCGAGTTGCCTTGTTATTTCCACATTGATATAGCTACTGCCGTAAACCAAAATCATTTCAGATCGCTCCAACAACAGTTCCATACACCGCTGTTAGACGCCACCCACCGCCATCTACTGGTCTCCCGTCATTCTTGTAAGTCATGATGACATAAATTAACTCAACTTTTTGTTGTTTTTCTCTGTATTATTTTTTTATTTACGAACCCGGCCAGAATATAAATTTTAATTTGTAATTTTTGGATTGTTTTTGATACGTTAAATACTGCAAAGTGTTAATTAATTAAGTAATCTCACGATCAATGTATTTTTAGTTTGGTTTTTTAAATTAGTTTGGATTTTTAGTTAAATCCTAAATCAATGTATTTATAAATCCTATATATTACGATGTATTTATAGTTTGGTTTTTTTAGTTAAATAACCCGGGCCGGTTTTTAATTTATAATGGTATTTTTAGTTTTGGTATGTTTTTTGGATTTTTAATTTAGTAAATATATTGTTGATTTAATTAATGCATGTGCCGGGAGTCTTTATATATAACTAGCTAATAATTAAGTGCATGCAAATGATATTCATGCCAAAAATTTAAAAATATGCACATCTTGACTTATCGAGAACTTTTATTTATTGATTTAGGATTTGCACGCCAATCATGGATAGGAAATGGATGCGCTTTGATAGATTGTCTAAAGCATATGAAGATGGTGTCGAAGAATTTTTGTCATTTGCCAAAGCTCATACACAAGACGATAAGATTCGGTATCCGTGTCAAGTTTGTGGTAATCATAGATCTCATTCCATTGATGATGTTAGAGGGCATTTGCTTGCTTTTGGGATTATTTGTTCTTACCAAACATGGTATTTACATGGTGAAGATTTCGTCGGTATTAAGTATACATCGACGAGTACTAAAGATAAAGAGCCTATTATGGAGGAAGACGTTGGTGATAATATGTACAATATGATAAATGATTTGGAAGAAAACTTTGTGCACCATCCGAGTTATTTGAGGAAATGATTAATGATACCGAAACGCTCTTGTACGTCGGGTGTACAAAATATACAAAATTAGGGGCATTGATTAAATTATGGAATATGAAAGCGTCAGGAGGGTGAATGAATTCTAGTTTCACGACTCTTTTAGCTTTTCTAAAGATGTTCTACCGGAGATAACAAAGTGCCACCTAGTATGTACGAGGTAAAAAAGACGTTGAGCACGTTGGGAATGGAATACAAAGAGATACATGCTTGTCCAAACGATTACGTACTTTACCAGAAATAAATGAAGATTTAGGATGAATGTCTGGTTTGTAATGAGTCAAGATAGAAGAAGGGCAAGATGCCATCGAATGGTAGTAAAGGAGTGTCGGTGAAGGTAGTTATGGTACATTCCACCAGCTCCATGTTTCCGCCGTTTATTCCGTAATGCAAAACATGCTAAGAGTTTGACATGGTATCATGGATAAATGTGTTGACAATGGCAAGCTTAGGCATCCGGCCGACGCACCGCAATGGAAGACCTTTGATGACAATCATCCAGATTTTAGTGCAGAACCAAGGAATTTACATCTCGGTTTGTCGACGGATGGAATGAACCGCATAGTAACATGAGTAGTCGGCATAGTACCTGGCCAGTCATACTTGTCAAGTACAATCTCCCTCCAGACGTTTGCATGAAGCGGAAGTTCTTGATGTTGACATTATTGATCTCAGGCCCTCAACAACTAGGGAATGACATTGATGTTTACTTGGCACCATTAATCGATGACCTAAAAAGGTTGTGGGATGATGGTTTACAAGCAAGAGATTCTTACCGTCAAGATACGTTCAATCTTCGCGCAATGTTGATTTGGTCAATTAATGACTTTCCTGCACTTGACAACCTATCTGGTTATCCTGTGAAGAGTTCTATAAGTTGTCTCGTTTGTATGAAGGAAACATCTTCCATCAGGTTGAAAAACGATAGGAAACCGTTTACCTTGGTCATAGGAGGTTCTTGCCGAAAAATCATCGATATCGCAAACAGAAGAAGGCTTTTGATGGTAATACCGAAGAAAGAACCGCTCCTCAGATTTTGATTGGCGAAGATGTTTTTGAGATGGTTAAAGATGTCAAGGTAGTTTTGGGAAAGAGAAAACATAAGGATCCAGTTGTTGATGGGCCTTGGAAGAAGAAGTCAATATTCTATGAACTTTCATATTGGAAGTCACTTTACGTTCATCATTGCTTAGATATTATGCATATTGAGAAAAACGTCTGTGAATCGATAGTGGGCACGTTGCTTGACATTCCGAATAAGACTAAAGATGGTGAAAAGACACGGTTGGACCTTAAAAAGATGAAGATTAGACCGAATTTGCTCCCCGATAAAAGATCGAACGGCACTTACTTACTGCCGGCGAAGCACACATTATCTAAACACGAAAAGAGAAAGCTTTGTGAGTGGCTTGCGTCCGTGAAGTGCCAAGTGGGTACTCTTCCAATTTCAAAAGGTTGGTTTCGATGAAAGATTTGCGACTCGTTGGAATGAAAACACATGATTGTATATCTTGATGCAACAATTATTACCTCTTGCTTTGCGGGGAGTTTTAACAAAAGATGTTAGATACTCAATTACAAAGTTATGCTCATTTTCAATTCAATATGCTCCAAGGTAATTGATCCAATGATGCTAGATTCGCTACAATCTGAATTGGTTATGACATTGTGCCTGCTTGAGAAGTATTTCCCACCATCCTTTTTTGATATAATGATCCATCTTTGTGTGCACTTAGTTCGGGAAGTTAAGTTATGTGGCCCGGTGTATTTGAGGTAGATGTATCCTTTTGAAAGATACATGAAGGTTTTGAAGGATATGTGCAGAACCGAAATAGGTTGGAGGGTTGTATAGTGGAAAACTACATATCCGAGGAATCTGTTGAATTTTGTTATGAGTATTTGTCCAACACGAACCCAATAGGGTTGCCAACGAGCAAGCTATTTACATCGAAAGGACTATCCATGGCCGTTTATTCACCAGTAAATCAAGATGAATGGGAAAAAGCATGTTTGTATGTTTTGCACAATGCTTAGGAAATGGAGCCTTTTTTTCAAGTTTATATGGCGAAATTAAGAGCTGCGAATCCAAAAAAAGGAAGAAGTGAGAAGTGGTTTCAAGATTAGCAGAATCGGACATTTCAGGAGTGGATAAGAAAATATTTACATATGAAGCTTGGCATTTCACGGACATAATGAAGTTATCCAGAGGTCCGTTATCGATAGTCACAATATATATACGTA
>CM046374.1:5511358-5758264 GCA_025413025.1 Ficus hispida
AAAGATTTCATAATTGAACATAATCGGATCATGCATAAATTACATGATGTTTGATAAGTTTATATGGTGATGACATTTTGATAAATTACCTGATGTTTGAAAAAGGTTTTGTGAGATCATGTTTGTACTTGCTGGGCGAAAGCTCATCTGTATATTTCATACTGTAGGTAGATGCCTGCAGCTTTACTTGGTGGGCCATGGAGACGATGGGGAGAGTGAAGGCGGTATGGGATACCACTACGCAAGATTTTCCGCAAACTATTTAAATTATCAAGTTGTACGTATATGTATTAAGGAATATGTACTATGTTACACATGTAATGTTTTTAAGTTACGATTTTAAAATAAAGTTTAAAGAAAAAAAAATTATTCTGAAATTTTCTGTATGGTTAAGTATTTAAGACTAAGGTTTAAGTAAGTAAGCATGGTAACGGCCCACGTTTACGTAGTTGGCCCTACGTGGACGGGTCGGGGCGTTACATCCAGCAAGTCCAAGAAAGCTCCTTATCTCCGTAACGTTCTTAGGTGCTGGCCATGAGCTGACCGCCTCCACCTTTGCAGGGTCTACGGAAATCCCTTCCTTTAACACGACATGACCCAAGAAATGCACTTTTTCCAGCCAAAATTCACATTTTGTGAATTTAGCAAACAGCTGATTCCGTCTCAATGTTTCCATCACCAACCTAAGGTGAGCTCATGTTCTTCGTTGGACCTTGAATAGATTAAAATATCGTCAATAAAGACAATGACGAACTTATCTAAGTATTCCTTGAATACACGGTTCATAAGGTCCATGAATGCAGCTGGGGCATTGGTTAATCCAAAAGGCATAACCAAAAACTCATAATGCCCATAACGAGTCCGAAAGGCCGTCTTGGAGATATCGACTCCTTGATCTAAGCTGATGATAACCTGAACGCAGATCGACTTCGAAATACTACGCTCCTCTGAGTTGATCAAACAGATCATCGATCCTCGGAAGAGGATACTTGTTCTTAATCGTTATCTTGTTTAGCTCCGGTAGTCGATACATATACGCAAAGATCCATCCTTCTTCTTCACAAGAACACTGGCGCTCCCATGGAGAGTAGCTTTGTCGGATGAAACCCTTGTCAAGAAGTTCCTGCAACTGCACTTGAGTTCCCTAAGCTCGGCTGGTGCCATTCTGTAGGGTGCTTTCGATATCGTGCGGTTCCAGGTAATAACTCGATATTTCGCGCTCCGGCGGAAGTCCTGGTAGTTCCTCCGGAAGACATCCACATATTCCTTTATAATGGAATATCTTTCGGTGAACTCTATTTCCCGATCTTTGTCACCATGTTAGCTAATATCCTTGACAACCATTAGCTAACATTCTCCAAGCCTTCATTGCAGAAATCAGTCGGGTTTCCGAATGGTGAGTCTGTCCGTAGGAAGATAAACTCTTCCTCGCACAGGGGTGGAACGCAACGTAACATTTTCGACAGTCAATCCGGGGCGTTGTATTTCCTAAGAAGTCCATCCCTAAGATCACATCGAAATCTTGAAGCTTGATTGCGATGAGATCTACAAACAATTCCTATTACAGAGAACGGCAGAAGTGTTGCGGTTCCAAAATTGGACCACAAGATTTCGCCTGATGGTAAGAAGGTTTGAAAGGCTGCTTCACAACATCATCCCTCTTCCTAGCTTCTGGACGAACTCCAGAGACACAAAAGAATGCGTAGCACCAGAATCAAATAAAGCAACAGCATCATGAGTGGCGATAGAAACCTGACCTGTCACCACATGCGAATCCCTGCTTCTGCATCTCCCTTCGTGTAAGCTAGATTCTGGCCTGGGGTTCAGGAGCCTCTAATCTTCCTTGAGTGATCGAGGGTCTTCAATCTTGCTTAGACTGCATGGAGTTGGCTGTTGAGGTTCCGGCTTGGATATGAAGGTTTCTGGCCTTGGTTGTTTAGGGTGCAGTTCCTCACGAAATGCCCTTCCTTGCCGCAAAGGAAACAACCATTAGATCCCAATCTGCACGTTCCCGGGTGTTTCTTTCCACATTTCGCGCACACAGGGAATTCAGCACGGTTTCCCTCATTCCCTCTGGAAATCCTCTTCTGAGGGAAATTCCTTTGTGGTCCTTGGCCGGGGAAATTTCCTTTCCTTTTGAACTTCCCAAATTGCCTGGAGCCTTATCCAGGGCTGCTTATCTGGCCTTTTTGGTTCGACTCCGAACCTTGGCGGGGCTGTATCGGCTTAACCACGGCTTTCTCCTCCTTCCTTGCCTTAAAAATCTGAGCCCTTGCCTCTCTGTCCTGGTTGATCCAGTACTCTGCTCTTATTGCTCGACTTACGCAGTCAGATACCAGTGTAGGTGGGCTACTGCCAGCACTCACTTGCTTGGCAATGTCGGTACGAAACATTTTCATCATTCATCTAACCTTCTCGGTTTCGTTGGGTACCAATTCAGGGCATAGCCATGCTAACTGCTCAAACTTCTTGACTGCTTCCATAACAACCATTGATCCTTGTTTCAGATTGGAGAACTCGTCTTGCTGGGCTGCTAAGATCTCCCTGTTATAAAACATGTTGCGAAACTCCGTGACAAATCCTGCCAGCTCATGGTCGCAACGTCTCGCCGTATCTGAACGGTCATCCACCAATGCCTTGCATCCTTTTTCAGAGCGAAGGAAGCACAAAGAACCTTCTCTTGCTCGGAAAGCCTCATAAAATCCAATATAACTTGGATGTCTATCAGCCAATTGTCAGTGGCGATCGGATCCATTATTCCTACAAATTCCGGCGCCTTCATCCGCCTGAATCTCTCATAAAGCAAATCTTCTCGTACCGGTGGTAGATTTTCTGGAATCCCAACTAGTGCTAGCGGAACTTCTTGTCGAATTTCTGGTTGTACTTCAGGTACCTGCGGTGCTACCGGGCGTACTCTATCGTGATGCGGGGGAACTTCGTCCACACGCGGTCTATCATTCATCTGAGCCAACTGCTCTCGCAGTCTATCCGTCTCGCGTTGCTGCTCCAGCAATTGCCGTTGTAAATTTGCTACAACGGTCGCGATATCAGGCTCCGGAGGGTTGACTGGTACCGTCTTACGTGTGCGCACCATTTTCAATTCCTATAAAAATCATAAGAAAAGATATTACCATACTATCAATATCTTTTCTTTTAAGTAAATTATATCATATTGTACCACAATACTTTGTGTCATAATAATCGTACTCGATTATAGCCATATCATCATACTTATCATATCATAACATAATAGCATCCTCGTATCACATCGGATACTTATTATAACATAACTTTCATAATCATACATAACATAACATATCATGATTTGCATAATCACATCGTAACATATTACTTCCATTCTTGAACTGCTTTTTGTATTTGTACAAAATACATCATATTTACAACCTAGTAAATACATATCTTATACATACTGTACATACATGGTCAAAATATTTGGATGGAAGTGTTTACCACTTTACCATCATACATACGTACAAGCCTATCATAAAAAAGAATAAGCTAGTACAAGATAGTCTAGCATCAAAATACATATACATGGTCATCCTAGTCTATGTGCTCAATGGTGACGACTGATGACGCATCAGAATCGGACTCCCCCTCTCCGTCGGACAATGGAATCTCCTCCGGATCCTCATCGAAGTCCTCCTCATCAACCAACCAGCCTGCGTGCTCTAACTCAGGATCTGGCTCCTCATCGTCCTCATCATCACTCGATATATCAATAATCGGGGGATCCTCCGGTGGATCCTCCGGCACAATGATAAGGTCAGCGGGGTCGAAATCGTCAGCTGCCATATCAGCCTCGGCCTCCTGGTGTGGCACCACCTGTACCGGGACGGCAGGGATCGGATCCTCAGGAAATACTGGACCCACCTCATACATCGGCTCTCCCATCCCGGCGTCATCAACGGGCGCCTGCTGACCCTCAGCCAAATTCGGGGCTGGCATATCATGTAAAACGGCCTCGGCTCCTAATATAGCCTCGATCATGTGTCCAACTGACAAACCGAGCATAGGTACAGGAACGTACTGCCGGATCTGAATAGGCAATCCGTTCCTAAGAATAACTAAGGCCTGCAGCTCGGGACTCTGCAAATACTGAGGAATGTACGGCAGCATCGACTCCTGGAATCGTCGGCAATAATGGGCCATCGTCTCCTGAGGATACGCGTGCCAATCAGCCACGTAGCTAAGGTAACGTGTGTGATGCATATCCTCATAAATCTCGAGGTCACGGAGTAGATCACCCGCTCCCTCGCCTAACATCGGTCCATATCGAGCCATCACTATAGTACGAAAATGCTGCCACGTGCGGCTCGGCAACTGACGCTCTCCTAGAGTGATCCACCAAATCCGAGCGTCGACAGCAAAACACCGGCTAGCCAGAGAAACCTGCAACCGGGCCTCAATATGACAGATATGGAAGATCAACTCCATATCGTACAACCATGCAGCTATAGGCACCGTCCGTCGCGTGCCATCGAACATGAGCGGACATGACTGAAAGAATGACCTCGTCGCCTCTCGGTCCGCGCCGACTAGGTCCGGGTCCATATCGTCGAGTCTGCCATAACATAGGCGCATAATAATTATTTACTATTTCAAATAAAACTCAACTTTCAATGATGGTGGCGATGGCAGGCAGACTATGAAGTGGGATAGCAGAAAACCGCTTTGATACCAACTCTGAAACGACCTGCCTAGCACAGGCCGTTACCGTACATACATACATACATACATACATGCTTAGCATACACAGCGGAATTTTTTTTTTTTTTTTATCCTGGGCGTACAAACGACAAACGATATATACGAACGAAGGGCGTTATATAAAAACGGTGCGTTCGAAACGAAAAGCGATATACGAAGATCGGATATTAAATAATGTACATAAGAAACAAAATGCGTAGCGGCAAAAATATCCCACATCACTTCATAGTTCACCCTGCCCCGCTCGTCATCTTGTATCAAAAATTGCTGACAGGTTGCTTACCTACAGCATAGATGTAAGACACGTGAGCTTTCGCTCAGCAAGTACAACATAATTATCCGCAACAAATAACGATACAAAACAGAATTTAATCAAACATAACATAATCCATTCAACCTAACATATTCAATCTAACATAACACATTCAATCATGACATAACATTTTCTATCTAATCATAACACATTCAATCATAACATAACATAATCTATCTAACATAACATATTCTATCTAAATCATGCATGAGCCAATTATGCTTCATTATGCTTGCTTCTTTCATTCATAACTTGTCTTATCATACTTGCTTATCTTACTTATCTTGCTTATGGGCCCCATAAGTGTACGTACCGGGCGCGCAACTATGATTTGGTTGGGGCGGCCAGTCCATTTCCAACTCAAACCATAGTCCAACCCAACCTATGAGCGGGTCGGCACGACACAGGCAACTTGCTTGCCATAATTTCTTATCTTATCTTATTCTTATTTAGAATTAGTGATCATGCCTCGTGATGTCACAAATTCCTAAGACATAAATCATATCGTGTCTTCATGCATTTTAAACATATCATACGTCATAGCATAATCATTTCATAAAGCATTCACATAACATCTCATAACATAACCTAATATCAATCATATCTAACATACGTCGCAGCATCTATTATAGCATTCATAGATCATACTTGAGTAAGTATACAACTAAAGCCTATGCTGTAGGCGGAGTTGTACTTACCTCAAACTAAACGTCCACTGATAAGCAGCTCCTGCTCGGGGCGAGATAGCAGATTATTTCCTGCTATGACAAAGGACATCGTGTCAGGATTCTGAAATCCTAACTTTTAAATTGTTGGTAATTTGTACCAACGTTCCATTTATTCTTTGTTATATGCCCCTACCTAACCGTCTTGAAAACATTCTTAATGGGTTATTAAAAATAACCCTATAGGTAACCCTTGAGTCAAGGGCCCTGATCCGTAGTCTTAATCTCTTATTGGGTTACGTTGGATAACCCTTGGGCTTCGGGCCCAAACCAATAACTCCGCATCTTTTTCCGGTTATTGCTCACCGAATTTTGTTTTTAAACTACTTTTGAAAACTTAGGGTATTTCTTTAAAAAAAATTCTTAAAATCATATGATTTGGTTTTATAAAATATTAAAGGCGGAAAACTGTCCTTGAAACAGTTTTAGTATTTAAAACATTGGGTTTTAAACCACCAAAAACAATCAAACACTAATAACTGCCTTTGGAACAGTTTTTCTATTTTGTTTTAGAAAATTCTGTGCAGGAATTCCAATTTCCTACACAGTTTTTAAAACTCCAATTTTTAATTAGAAATCCAGACCGAATCTGAAAAACTTTTCTTCATGAAAGTTTTAGATCTTAGAAAATCCTAAAACTTTCATCTTTTGTGCAAAACCCAGTTCGGAACGTAACTCATTCATTTACCCGGTTTAAGTCTCCTGGCCGTGCATTAAAACTGGGCACAGTCAGGCTCGGTTTTCCATAAAAACGAAGGCTGTTGGAGCCTTATTTTTAAAAACTGTTCGCGTTGTCTTATAGCAAAAACTGTTCTCAACAACTTTCATGTTTTACGTTTTCTGAAAATCGGCCTCTAAGGGCCTCAAAATTTGCTTTCTAGAAAACAGGGTAACTTGAACCCGAAATGGCAGTTTCCTTATTCTCATTTGTTACTCGCCCTAAAAACGTGCACACTACCTCAACCGAACCAGCGGGAGCTTAAGTCAAACATACAGCACCTTTCTAATGTCAAATTCTCTTCAAACACAAATAAAAACTCAGCCATGCAAACCATTATCTTATCCCAAATAATTAGGGTCTGCAGAAAAAAATCCAACTTGACTAATATACACCAATTCTGCCAATTAACCTAATCATGCATTCTAACACATACTGTAACGACCCGCCTTGCACAGGCCGTTACGCTACATACATACATACGTTCTTACTTATCTAGCGTAAACAGCGGAATTTTTTTTTTTTTATATATACGTAACGCGTACGAGCGATTAGCCATATATATATACGGCGCGAATAAGCGGAAAGCATAATAATATAACGATGTTCGGAAAACAAAATCATATACATAAACAAAACGCGTAGCGGCTATTAATCCCACATTTCACAGTTCGCCCTGCCACGCTCGCCATCTTGTATCAACAACTGCCCATAGGTTGCTTACCTACAGCATAGACGTAAGACGTGAGCTTTCGCTCAGCAAATACAACATAATTATCCGTGACAATACAACTCAAAACATAATTCATCGTAACATTACATAGCATCTCATATCATAACATTTCCTACTTATCTCATCGTATCGTAACATCTCATACATAACATATCATAATCTTACATAGCATCTCATATCATAGCATTTCATACTTAACTCATTCATAACGTACTGAACTCATCATAACATACTTAATTCATACATAACGTACATACCATTTCATGACATCACATAATATATGCATGAACCGATTATGCTCTTATTATGCCATCATGTTCATTCTTAACTTATCTTACTTATGGGCCCCATAACATAAGTGTACGTACCGGGCGCGCTCTATGGGCTTACTCTTGCCATAGCTCAACCCGACCTGACGCGGGTCGGTACGACACGGCAAGCTTGCTTGCCATCATACTTGCTTTTCATGATCTCATAATTGATCTTGTTAGTGAACATGCTTCGTGATGTCACTAAACTTAAATCATACTCATATCTTAACAACATGCCTTATCTCATAATCATAAACTTGATATCATCATAATAATCATAAGCTTGATATCATCATAATAATCATAACACCGCATCAAACAATTCTAGCATACATTTACATCACATTCTAATAGCGATCATTCATCATACTTGGGTAAGTATACAACGGAAAGTCTATGTTGTAGACGGAGTTGTACTTACCAGTTTTTAACTCTCAAATTTAGCGTTTCTCCTAACCGAGTGGTTTTCCTGTTTTCACAGAAAAATCATAGGATGAGAATCATCCTATCATAGTATCATACAACTCTAGTTATTAACTTATCTCAGTATAAGGATATCAAGAACATAGCATAAACATTAAAATCTTACTATCTTTTAAAACACTAAAATTCTAAAAACAAACTATATTTGAAATCAGTCTTTAAATTTGATCCCTTTTTTTTTTTTTTTAACAAATCTGTTCCGAATTTGAAAATATTTCCTTCATGAAAGTTGTAGACCTTGAAGGTTACTACAACTTCTGTTTTTAACTCAAAACTCAAATCTGACTTAAACATGCTTGTTTCTGCCTTTGAAAATTCTTCGACCTTTTTCATTACCCTAAAATTTGGTCTCGGGTTTTTGTAAAAACGAAGGTCTTAGAGGCCTGATTTTTAAAAACTGGCCGCGCTGGCCCCTAGGATTTTCCCTTCTCTACAACTTTGTAGTTTTAACTTTTTCATGATTCGGCCTCTAAAGGCCTCAAAATTCGCTTTTCAAATTTACTGTCCAGTTTGACCCGAAACTGGCAGTTTTTGTTCGGTTTGGGTTTTAGGTAATCTAACGTGCACACTACCTCAAACGGATACCCCGTGAGCCTATATCAAGCATGCAGGCGTTACCTAATCATTTCATACTCATACAATCAGATCTTACTCATATAATTTTTGTAAAACAAAAATCTTAAACTTGCATAACATTCTATTTCGAACTAGCATATCGAAACCGAAAACTATCAACTACACATAAAGCATAGTACTTGAATTTACTTTTCATAAACTCATGCTTATACATAACATCACACTCATAATCTTCTTATCAAAAACGTGAATGAAAACTAGAGGTTAAAGAGTTTACCTCAAGCTTCACAAAACAAATTCTAGCTTAGGTTTTGGAGGTTTTCTTTTTCACTAGACCAACACCAACCGAAACTGATTTCACTCACACTTTTGGTCGGCTTTTAAGTGGTAAGAGAGATGCTTGATGGCTGAGAGGTGAACTAAAAGAATCCTACAGATTTTTCCTTCATCTATTTATAGATGAATTTTTGTTCTTACTTTGCCAACTAGTCCTCCAAACTTTTTATTTTTTTCCAGCAAATCCTTGTGTGCTGGCCGGCCATGGCTGGCCCTAGGAAATGATTAAGCAAAGCTAAATTGACTCACCAAGGCTACTAGGTGATGTGCCTTGCCCTTAGGATGGCTGGTCATTAGAGTGATGATGTGTCAAAATCCTAGCTAGCCATGGTGGCAAAGCTAGACATGCTGATTCATCTAAGCTACATCATGGTGTCATCCTTCCATTGGCCGGATTTTGGTGCTGATTTAGCAAGGCCTTGGCTGGCCAAAGAGGCAAGCTAAAAGGGTGACTCATCAAGGCTAGACCATGAGATGTCTCTCCCTCCAAATGGCCGGATTTGGTGTAGGTTTGGCAAGAGCTTGGCTTGCCAAATGAGCAAGCTAAAATAGTGATTCACCAAGGCTAGGCCATTAGGTGTCTAAACCATATGGTGGCCGGCCTTAAGTGGCTTGGTTTGCTTGGCTTTGCTAGCCAAATAGGCTAGGCTAAAGTGCTTACTAACCAAGGCTAGTTTCATGATGTGTCTAGCCAAGGTGGTGGCCGGTTCCTTGGTGTGCCAAATGGACAGATTTTTGCTCAATGATTCATCACAAATAGCCAAGTAAGCATGACTAAAATGCTTACTAAGCAAGGCTAGGTTTTTAGGTGTCAAACTCATAAAGAAACACCTAATTCCCTATCTACTAATCAGCCCTTAAAGTCATAAAATTTTCTTGCAATTATTCATAAGGTGGCCGGCCAATCTTTGCTAGGTATAAAAGTTGCAAAATGCAACATAGCTTAGTATGCAAAACTACTTTGCTTACTAGGCAAGGTTAAAATTATGAGGTATCAAATTCTAATGAACTTCAAATTTTTCATACCTTGCCTATTGGTCCTTAAGAGCAAAATATCAGTCATTAACCCTTAATGTGGCCGGTTCCCTTAAGTACAAGTGTAGGCAAATGATTGGTCAATTTTGAACCAATCCAAACCTAACTTGATTCCTTGGTTTCCAACTAGGTTAACCAAATTTAAAAATCATCATAAGCTAAATTGAACTAGGAAATCTAACTAGAAAAATCCATAGTTCCATAAATTTACAAATTTATCTATCGAACCACAATTTTCACAAAATTGCACTTTGGCCCCTAAAGGCAAAAATATTTGCACTTTAGTCCCTATAGGGTGGCCGGTTCTCAAAGTGACATTTGTCATTCTTTTTAAGACCTCACTTGGCTTATCTCCTAAACACAGTTCATTTTCATACTGGCATACATATTCAGATACTGTTTTCAACTGATAACAGTATACTTGCACTGGACCATTATCCAGATTTTGTCTGAACTGCGTCTAGGGTTCTCTTAATTTTAGAAACTACTAACAGAGAATCATAAATCATAGATTTGCCTTTTACTACAAAAAGGTCTTTCGAAGAATTTAACATAACACATAAACATTTCTTAATTACAAACTTTGATTTTTCATAACAGAAATCAAAATTTGTAAACAAGCTGATCATTACGTTTTATACCGTTTTACTCAAAAGATCACTTGCTTTACAAAGCAATAATTTTTGGAGTCTTATAAAAACATAAGAACTCACAATATCTAATAAAAACCCTAAGCTGGGCTTTTCATAAATACCTTCAGGGCATAATTCAAATATCTGTACAAGACATTATGACGTTGGGAAATTCTAGTTATTACAATCTACCCCCCTTAAAAATTTTCGTCCTCGAAAATTAGAATAAGTCGGGATAGTTCTTCCTCATCTCATTTTCCAACTCCCAGGTTGCTTCTTCAACCCTGTGGTTTCGCCATAACACTTTAACCATGGGAATGGTTTTATTTCTTAAGACCTTTTCTTCCCAATCCAGTACTTGAACGGGCTTTTCTTCATAAGTTAAGTCCGTTTGAACCTCTACTGGTTCTTGACTAAGCACATGGGAAGGGTCGGATATATACTTCTTTAGCATCGACACATGGAAAACATTATGCCTCGAAGCCAATTCAGGCGGTAGGGCAAGCTTATAGGCTACTTTTCCAATCCTTTCAAGGATCTCAAATGGCCCCGTATATCTTGGGCTAAGCTTCCCTTTCTTTCCAAAGCACATTACTCCTTTCATAGGAGTAATCTTGATGAAAACCGCATCTCCCACTTGGAATTCCAAAGGCCTCCTACGTTTGTCGGCATAACTTTTCTGTCTGCTAAAAGCTATGTCGAGCCTCTGTCTGATCTTCTGAATGTCCTTAGAAGTCTTTTCGATAAAATCTGTGGTTTGTAGCTGTTTCTGTCCGACTTCCTGCCAGTGAATAGGAGATCGACATTTTCTTCCATATAATGCTTCAAATGGAGCCATACCAATTGAAGCATGATAACTATTGTTATATGAAAATTCGATCAATGGCAGCTTCTGATCCCAGTTTCCTTTGAAATCCAGCACACATGACCTTAGCATATCTTCCAGTGTCTGGATAGTTCGTTCGGATTAACCGTCAGTTTGGGGGTGAAATACCGTGCTAAACTTCAATTTCGACCCCATGACGTTGTGAACACTAGTCCAAAATCGAGAAGTGAAACGTCCATCACGGTCCGAGATGATCGATTTTGGTACTCCATGAAATCTGACAATCTGGGATACATAAATTTCAGCTAATTTTTCCACAGAAAAGGTGGCCTTAATCGCAATAAAGTGAGCCGATTTGGTTAATCTGTCAACAATCACCCAAATCGTGTCACTTCCGCTATAGTCCTGGGCAGTCCTACTACGAAATCCATAGTAATCTGCTCCCATTTCCACTCAGGAAGCTCTATCTTCTGCAGTTCTCCGCCCGGATGTCGATGTTCAGCCTTAACTTTCTGACAAGTTAGGCATTTCGGCACGTATTCTGCTACTTCATTCTTCATATTGGGCCACCAGAAATTTTCTCGGAGGTCTTTGTACATCTTGGAAGCTCCTGGATGTATTGAGTATGGCGTCATATGTGCTTCCAACAAAATCTGATCCCTCAAGACTTTGAAATTGGGAACACAAATCCTCTCCTTGAAGTAGATGACACCATCTGCAGCAGTTCTAAACTCATTGCTTTTACCGCCAAAAAGCTGAGTTTTCATAAAAAAGGAATCCTTTTCTTGGTGAGACTTAATGGATTCCATCAAATTAGACTGAATGGTTAGAGAAGATAATTTCCCCGTTATCATCTCCAATTTAAACTCAGAAATCTCCTTTTGTAGTGGCTTAGGAAACATTCCGATAGACATCAGCATGCCTACGGATTTCCTACTTAAGGCGTCTGCTACTCTATTCGCCTTTCCAGGATGATAAAGGATCTCACAGTCATAATCCTTAACAAGTTCCAGCCATCTACGTTGTCTCATATTGAGCTCCTTCTGAGTAAAGATATACTTAAGGCTCTGATGATCAGTGTGGATTTCACACTTATTCCCATACAAATAGTGTCTCCAAATCTTAAGTGCGAAAACTACTGCCGCGAGCTCTAAATCGTGCGTGGGATAATTCTTTTCGTGAATCTTTAACTGTCGAGATGCATAGGCCATGTAATACCTGATTTCTATGACTGAGCGATTCTTTGTAGAGAATTTACATTGAACCGTAAAGGTATTTATGGAAAAAGCCCAGTTAAGGGTTTTTAATTATGTTTTGTGAGTTTTATGGCTTTATAAGACTCAAAAATGGTTATGTATTTAAGAAAACGACCTTTTTAGGTAATAAGGAACAAAATCGTGAAATTTTGTAAAATGGTCAAAGTTGGACCAAAAACGTCACGGTTGACCAAAAAGTCAACTGTTGACCATGAAAGTCAAAATTTGACAAGAAGGTCACTAATTGACAAGGAAGTTGATGGTTGACCCGAAAAGTTCAAGAAAATGACTGTATGTTTAAATGTTTATCTGTATAAAATTGCACCGGGTAAAACCGTGTTTTTACAGATAAAAAGTAATGTTTAAGACTTAAGAACCACCCTAGAAAATCAAGTACAATGAGTTCAAGTATAGGGCAAAAGGGTTTTACGAAATAAGAAAAATTATATACCGTCCATTTTTACGCCGGTAAATTTTGGACTGCAGTTCGGTAAACCAATACTGAGTTTAAGTAAATTCAGTATTGGAAATACCTGAATTAACTTAAAAATGGGCTGCACATAGCAAGAAGAGCCAAACAAGCCTAAGATAAGCTTACCTCATTAACTTTTTGATTATGACATCATTAAGTTAATTTAAGAAAAAAATTTGGAAATTAGTTGTCTTCCACCCCTTTGTTGGCCGGCCACATGTCCCTCCATTTGTGGGATTTGTTGCTTCTTGAGGGGCCAAAATCTAATTTCAAAAAGTTTCTCCACCTCTATAAATAGAGGTGGGCATTGTTCACAAATTGGGATGTGTAGCCAAACTCTTGCAATTTTGTTCCACCAAAAATCCGAGCCTTGTGTGAAAGAGAGAGGCAAGAAAAATTTGCAAAACCAAGTGTGTGGGAGGCCTTAGGGTGGTCGGATTTAGGTTAGTAACCAAGCAAAAAGTTGGAGAAAATTTTGGAACCCAAATCCTTAGCTAAGGCCGGTTGTAGGGGGGAGAACCAAGCCAAGAATCCAAACCGGGTTTTGGAGCAATTGGCTGGAAATTTTGGTGCAAGTTGGTGACCGGACTTCAAGGGAAAGAAGGCTGGAAATTTCGGACCCTTTTAGCCAAGCAAGACCAGCGGCTGTTGGTTAGGAAAAAGGGAGGAAACCGAGCCCACCTTGAGCCAAGAAAGTGAGGTAAAACCCTAACCGATTCAAGCTTTCATTTAAATTTCGTGTGGAGAAATTTAAATGTATTTAAGCTATGGTTTGTAAGGGTATAAGCCCACTTTTAAGTTCTGCCCTGTTTTACAAGTTATAAGCATGTGCTTGATTTGTTTAGGTTTAGGGCTTGGTGGTTGATTATGTGCATGCTAGGTGTTTGTGTGAATGCCTAGGATTTTTATATGCTATGAATGAACGTAAATTTGGCTTGCATGTTGGAACCCGAACGTTAGAAACGTTATGCATGTCTGTTTTAGGCTCCCGCTAAGCTCGGTTGAGGTAGGGTGAACGTTTTAGGACGTAAACGAAATTTTAAACCGAAAACTGCCAACTCGGGTAGAAATTGGCCAGTTTCGGGAAAAACAGTTTTTGAGGCTTCTAGAGGCCGAATCAGGGGAAACTCAAAACATGAAAGTTTTTAAGTAGAGTTTTTCCTAGAGGACAGCGTGGACAGTTTTGTAAAATGAGGCTCCAATGGCCTCGGTTTTTACCAAAACCCGTGCCTAAGGTGCCCAGGACCCGAGCACGGCCAGGACAAGTTCCTCAGGGGTTTTGACCACGAAAACGCCAGAACTGGGTTTTACCCAAAACATAAAAGTTGTAGAGTTTTTAAATGTTTACAACTTTCATGAAGACAAGTTTTACAGATTCAGTCTGGATTTTAAGATGAAAATGAATTTCGGAGAACTGTACAGGAATTATGGAAATCCTGTACAGGATTTACAAAGTTGACACAGAAAATGCATATTTTTGCAGTTTCACTGCAAATGGACATTGAGAAACTGTTCCAAAGGCAGTTTCCAATAGTAAATAAATTTATAAGTCTCGTTTTAAGATTTTCAATCCTTAAAATTAAACAAAAGGGTTTATATACCAAAAATTAAGGTTTTCATTTCCTAAAAAAATAAGATTTTAAAACCAAAGTTAAAAGCAACCCGAATAGGGTTACCAAAGTAACCAGTTAGGATAACGTAAAAATAAGTAAGGGCTTATAACTAAGGTTATAAAAGAATGTTGGTTATACTACCAACAGTTCTAACCCTTACTTTTATTTAATTTCAGAACGTTGCACGACGAGGTGTCCCAGCGGAACCTAACTCCACGATTGGACACCGCATTTACGAACGAAGTAAGTACAACTCCGCCTACAGCATAGGCTTGTTGTGAATACTTGCCTAAGTATGATTGCTAGTTATGAATGCTACATGCTACATGCTCAGTGTTATAGATTAGCTTAGGAATGCTATGATTCTATGTTATGAACGTATGTTTTGTATGCTATGGTCTATAGAAGCCTGATTAGGGTTAAGTTATGTTAAGATTAATTGAGTGAAACATCACGATGCATGTTCACTAATTAACAAATGAAAGATTAAGTTATGATGGCAAGCAATTGCCTGTGTCGTACCGACCCGCGTCAGGTCGGGTTGAGCTATGGCAAGAGTAAGTCCATAGAGCGCGCCCGGTACGAACACTCATGTTATGGGGCCCAAAAGTAAAGTTAAGTTAAGAAAGTTATGAAGAGATAAGAGAGCATAAAGAAGCATAAACGGATCATGCATACGATATGTCAAGTTATGTTATGAAATGTTATGCCATGTTATGATTAAGAAAGGTTATGAAATGGTATGCTATGTTATGTTACACAATGTTATGTTAGGTTAGATTATGCTGTGTTTTTAATATTGCGGTATTAATAGTTGTACTTGCTGAGCTTTCGCTCACTGTCTTACGTCTATGCTGTAGGTAAGCAGTCTGCCAGCAACCAATGATACAAGATGGAAGGCGAGGTGTGCTGGACTGTGAAATGTGGGAACAATGCCGCCATGCGCTTTGTTATATGATTATTTTATAAGCTTTATTTCTGCCTGCACAACGTTTTACTTAATCAGTATAATTACTTACGCCGGTGCAATATGTTTATACGGCTTATAAAAAAAAAATATTCCGCTATTTTACGTATAAGTATGTATGTATGTATGTATGTATGGTAACGGCCTGTGCTAGGCGGGTCGTTACAGGCCACTACCTTGCCATCCTGCATCAAGACAGCTCCTAATCCATTCTTAGAAGCGTCACTATAGATCACGAAATTTCCTGCATCTACATCAGGAATAATCAACACAGGCGCACTCGTCAGCCTCTTCTTGAGCTCCTGGAAATTCTCCTCACACTTCTGAGTCCATTCAAAAGTCTTTCCTTTCCTGGTAAGAGCAGTGAGGGGTGTAGCGATCTTGGAAAATCCCTCGACGAATCGTCGGTAATAGCCAGCTAATCCAAGGAAACTCCTTATTTCTGTAACGTTTGTGGGTGCTGGCCATGCACTAACCGCCTCCACTTTAGCAGGATCTACTGAAATTCCTTCCTTCGATACTACATGACCCAAGAAATGAACTTTTTCCAACCAAAATTCACATTTTGTGAATTTGGCATACAGCTGATTCCTTCTCAACGTCTCCATCACCAATCTAAGATGATGCTCATGTTCCACTTTGGACCTTGAGTATATCAGAATATCGTCAATAAAAACAATGACGAACTTATCCAGATATTCCTTAAATACTCGATTCATAAGGTCCATAAATGCTGCCGGGGCATTGGTTAGTCCGAATGGCATAACCAAAAACTCATAGTGCCCGTAACGTGTTCGAAAGGCCGTCTTGGAGATATCTGCCTCCTTGATCCTGAGCTGATGATAGCCTGAACGTAGATCGACCTTCGAAAATACTACTGCTTCTCTGAGTTGATCGAAGAGATCGTCAATCCTTGGAAGAGGATACTTGTTCTTGATCGTAATCTTATTCAACTCACGGTAGTCGATACACATACGCAATGATCCATCTTTCTTTTTTACGAATAGCACTGGTGCTCCCCATGGGGAGTAACTCTGTCGGATGAATCCTTTGTCAAGCAGTTCTTGTAACTGCACTTGCAATTCCCTAAGCTCAGCTGGTGCCATACGGTAAGGCGCTTTGGAGATCGGTGCAACTCCAGGTAGTAATTCGATTTCGAACAAAATCTCGCGTTCTGGCGGAAGTCCGGGTAAATCCTTCGGAAAGATATCCACATTTTCCTTTATAATGGGAACATCTTCCGGTATCAACTCCACTTCACAATCCTTATCCATCATGTTAGCTAAATATCCTTGGCAGCCACTAGCCAACATCTTCCAAGCCTTCATTACTGAAACCAGTTTGGTTGCTGAATTCCGAGATTGTCCGTAGAAATTAAACTCCTCCTCTTCGTACGGGTTAAACGTTACACAACGCTTTCGACAGTCAATCTTGGCGTTGTATTTACCTAAGAAGTCCATCCCTAAGATCACATCGAAATCCTGAAGCTTGATCACGATGAGATCTACAAACAATTCTCTGCCACAGATAGTCACGGAAGTATTTCGTATCCAAAAATTGGACCACAAAATCTCTCCAGATGGCAAAGAAGTTTTAATAGATTGATCTAAACTATCCACTCCTTTTCCTAACTTCTGGGCGAACTCCAGGGATACAAATGAGTGAGTAGCACCAGAATCAAACAAGGCAACAGTATCATAAGTGGTGATAGAAATCTGACCTGTCACCACATGCGAAGTCCCAGCTTCAGCATCATCCCTATTGTAAGCATAGATCCTGGCTTGAGGTTCAGGACCCTCTAATCTGCCTTGAGTGATTGAGGGTCCTTCAAGCTTAGCTTGGACTGCATGCAGCTGCCTGTTGGTGTTCTGACTCGGGTACGAAGGATTTTGACCTCGGTTATTCAAATGGCAGTTCTTCGCATAATGCCCTTCCTTACCACACAGGAAGCAGGCATTTGACCCCATTCTACAAACTTCTGGGTGTTTCCTTCCACACCTAGTACACGTGGGGTAATCAGTGCTAGTACCCTCATTTCCTCTATTGTTCTTCTTCTGAGGGTAATTCCTTTGCTGACCCTGGCCAGAGAAACTCCCTTTTCTCTTGTTCCTCCCAAAATGTTTGGAACCTTGGGCCGGGCTACTTATCGGGCCTTTCTGACTCAACTCTAGACCTTGACGGGGCTGCGTTGGCTTTACTACGGTTTTCTCCTCCTTTCTGGCCTTAAAAATCTGAGCCCTTGCTTCCTTGTCCTGGTTTATCCAATACTCGGCTCTCATTGCCCGACTCACACAGTCGGATACCAGGGTAGGTGGACTACTGCCAGCACTAACCTGCTTGGCAATATCAGTACGGAACATCTTCATCATCCTTCTCACCTTTTCCGTTTCATTGGGAACCAACTCGGGACACAACCGGGCTAACTGATCAAATTTCTTGACAGCCTCCAATACTGTCATTGACCCTTGTTTCAAACTGGCGAACTCATCCTGCTGAGCTGCCAAGATTTCCCTGTTGTAGTACGTAGTGCGGAACTCCGTCACAAAGTCTTGCCAGCCCATGGTGGCAACATCTCGACGCATCTGGACAGTCCTCCACCAGTGTCTAGCGTCTTTCTTGAGTGCAAAGGAAGCACATAGAACTTGTTCTTGTTCCGATAGCCTCATAAAGTCCAAGATAACTTGGATATCGATTAACCAATTATCCGCAGCTATCGGGTCCATCAGTCCTTCGAATTCAGGTGCCTTCATTCGCCTGAATCTTTCGTACAATAAATCCTCCCGTATTGGCTGCATGATTACTGGAACTTCTGCAGGTACTAACGGAACTCCAAAATTCCGTGGATTTTCTGGCTGTACCTCTGGTTGAACTTCTGGTTCTGGAGGTACTCTATTTTGTTGTAGAGGAACTTCCTCAGCTCGAGGTCTCTGGTTCACATGAGCTAATTGCTCGCGCAATCTATTCGTTTCTCGTTGCTGTTCCAGCAACTGCCGTTGCAAATTCGTTACAACGGTTGCGAAATCTGGTTCTGGCGGATTTACAGGTACCGTACGACGAGTACGAACCATTTTCTAGTTCCTATCAAATCACAAGAAAAGATATTATCATACTAGGAATATCCTTTCTTTCATACCTTTCTTATCATAGCATAACATATTACGTTACATCAGAACGTTATCATATCAGGATGTTTTCATCGTATTATAGCATATACAACTCGTAATATGCCTTTCATAATCATATCATAACTTTTCATAAACATATCATATCATTCTTGAACTGACTTTTTACATTCTTATAAAAAGTACTTCATATTTACAATCTTGTAAATACATTTTAACACGATCACTGTACATACATAATCATAACTTCTGATGGAAGTGTCTAACACTTTCTCATCATATAACAGTACAAGCCTATCGTCAAAAGGACACAAAAAGATAAGCTAGTACTTATTAGTCGTAAACTACTCAAAAATACATATACACGATTAGTCTATTCTTGGTGTTCGATCGTAACCACCGAGGATGTGTCGGAATCTGACTCCTCAGCTCCGTTATGAAACACAATCTCTTCGGGGTCCTCGCCATAATCAAACACATCATCATTCTCTAGCCAGTCCGCATGCTCAATTTCTGGCGCTGGCTCTAATTCTTCCTCGTCGTCACTAGAAATGTCAATAATCAGGGGATTAGGATCTAATGGCTGATCCTCCAGGACAACTAGGAAGTTATCAAACTCATTTACGGCCATATCGGCCTCGGCGTCTTGGGGTGGTGCTGGATTGGCCTCGAAAGGCGGCTCTCCCATCCCAGCCTCATCGTCTGGTGCCTGCGAACCACCCGCAACCTCAGCAACCTGCATGGCTTGCATGACCGCCTCCGCCTCTAAAATGTCATCGATCATGTTCCCCACCGTCGTGCCAGGCATCGGTATAGGAACATACTGCCGGATCTGATGAGGCAGTCCATCTCGAAGCGTCTGCAATGCCAATGTCACCGGGTTAGCCAGGTCCTGGGGGACATATGGCAATAACTCCTCCTGGAACCTCCGACAGTAGTGGCTCATAGACTCCTGTGGGTAGGCGTGCCAAACCACTGAAAAACTCAAATATCGGGCATGGAGCATATCCCGGTACATCGCAGGATCGCGATAAGGCTCATCTGCCCCCTCATTTGGTATCGGTCCATAGCGCGCAACTAATAACGCACGAAAATGTGCCCAGGTCCGACTCGGCATTTCTCTCTCTCCTATCGTCATCCACCAAAGTCGTACGTCGACTGCGAAACATCGACTGGCTAAGGAGACTTGTAGTCGCTCCTCGATATGGCAAAGATGGAAAATTAATTCCATGTCATATAGCCACGCTGCTAGTGACACCGTCCGTCTAGTGCCATCAAAAATCATAGGATGCGACTCGTAGAAAGACATCACTGCACGCCGATCCTCATTGACATGCGCGGGATCCATCTTGTCGGATCTATAATAACATAATTACGTAATAAGTATTTACTCATAAAATAAAATTACTTACAATGATGGTGGCGATGGCAGGCATACTGTGAAATTGGATAGCAGGAAACCGCTCTGATACCAACTCTATAACGACCCGCCTTGCACAGGCCGTTACGCTACATACATACATACGTTCTTACTTATCTAGCGTAAACAGCGGAATTTTTTTTTTTTTTTTATATATACGTAACGCGTACGAGCGATTAGCCATATATATATACGGCGCGAATAAGCGGAAAGCATAATAATATAACGATGTTCGGAAAACAAAATCATATACATAAACAAAACGCGTAGCGGCTATTAATCCCACATTTCACAGTTCGCCCTGCCACGCTCGCCATCTTGTATCAACAACTGCCCATAGGTTGCTTACCTACAGCATAGACGTAAGACGTGAGCTTTCGCGCAGCAAATACAACATAATTATCCGTGACAATATAACTCAAAACATAATTCATCGTAACATTACATAGCATCTCATATCATAACATTTCCTACTTATCTCATCGTATCGTAACATCTCATACATAACATATCATAATCTTACATAGCATCTCATATCATAGCATTTCATACTTAACTCATTCATAACGTACTGAACTCATCATAACATACTTAATTCATACATAACGTACATACCATTTCATGACATCGCATAATATATGCATGAACCGATTATGCTCTTATTATGCCATCATGTTCATTCTTAACTTATCTTACTTATGGGCCCCATAACATAAGTGTACGTACCGGGCGCGCTCTATGGGCTTACTCTTGCCATAGCTCAACCCGACCTGACGCGGGTCGGTACGACACGGCAAGCTCGCTTGCCATCATACTTGCTTTTCATGATCTCATAATTGATCTTGTTAGTGAACATGCTTCGTGATGTCACTAAACTTAAATCATACTCATATCTTAACAACATGCCTTATCTCATAATCATAAACTTGATATCATCATAATAATCATAAGCTTGATATCATCATAATAATCATAACACCGCATCAAACAATTCTAGTATACATTTACATCACATTCTAATAGCGATCATTCATCATACTTGGGTAAGTATACAACGGAAAGTCTATGTTGTAGACGGAGTTGTACTTACCAGTTTTTAACTCTCAAATTTAGCGTTTCTCCTAACCGAGTGGTTTTCCTGTTTTCACAGAAAAATCATAGGATGAGAATCATCCTATCATAGTATCATACAACTCTAGTTATTAACTTATCTCAGTATAAGGATATCAAGAATATAGCATAAACATTAAAATCTTACTATCTTTTAAAACACTAAAATTCTAAAAACAAACTATATTTGAAATCAGTCTTTAAATTAGATCCCTTTTTTTTTTTTTTTTTAACAAATCTGTTCCGAATTTGAAAATATTTCCTTCATGAAAGTTGTAGACCTTGAAGGTTCCTACAACTTCTGTTTTTAACTCAAAACTAAAATCTGACTTAAACATGCTTGTTTCTGCCTTTGAAAATTCTTCGACCTTTTTCATTACCCTAAAATTTGGTCTCGGGTTTTTGTAAAAACGAAGGTCTTAGAGGCCTGATTTTTAAAAACTGGCCGCGCTGGCCCCTAGTATTTTCCCTTCTCTACAACTTTGTAGTTTTAACTTTTTCATGATTCGGCCTCTAAAGGCCTCAAAATTCGCTTTTCAAATTTACTGTCCAGTTTGACCCGAAACTGGCAGTTTTTGTTCGGTTTGGGTTTTAGGTAATCTAACGTGCACACTACCTCAAACGGATACCCCGTGAGCCTATATCAAGCATGCAGGCGTTACCTAATCATTTCATACTCATACAATCAGATCTTACTCATATAATTTTTGTAAAACAAAAATCTTAAACTTGCATAACATTCTATTTCGAACTAGCATATCGAAACCGAAAACTATCAACTACACATAAAGCATAGTACTTGAATTTACTTTTCATAAACTCATGCTTATACATAACATCACACTCATAATCTTCTTATCAAAAACGTGAATGAAAACTAGAGGTTAAAGAGTTTACCTCAAGCTTCACAAAACAAATTCTAGCTTAGGTTTTGGAGGTTTTCTTTTTCACTAGACCAACACCAACCGAAACTGATTTCACTCACACTTTTGGTCGGCTTTTAAGTGGTAAGAGAGATGCTTGATGGCTGAGAGGTGAACTAAAAGAATCCTACAGATTTTGCCTTCATCTATTTATAGATGAATTTTTGTTCTTACTTTGCCAACTAGTCCTCCAAACTTTTTATTTTTTTCCAGCAAATCCTTGTGTGCTGGCCGGCCATGGCTGGCCCTAGGAAATGAGTAAGCAAAGCTAAATTGACTCACCAAGGCTACTAGGTGATGTGCCTTGCCCTTAGGATGGCTGGTCATCAGAGTGATGATGTGTCAAAATCCTAGCTAGCCATGGTGGCAAAGCTAGACATGCTGATTCATCTAAGCTACATCATGGTGTCATCCTTCCATTGGCCGGATTTTGGTGCTGATTTAGCAAGGCCTTGGCTGGCCAAAGAGGCAAGCTAAAAGGGTGACTCATCAAGGCTAGACCATGAGATGTCTCTACCTCCAAATGGCCGGATTTGGTGTAGGTTTGGCAAGAGCTTGGCTTGCCAAATGAGCAAGCTAAAATAGTGATTCACCAAGGCTAGGCCATTAGGTGTCTAAACCATATGGTGGCCGGCCTTAAGTGGCTTGGTTTGCTTGGCTTTGCTAGCCAAATAGGCTAGGCTAAAGTGCTTACTAACCAAGGCTAGTTTCATGATGTGTCTAGCCAAGGTGGTGGCCGGTTCCTTGGTGTGCCAAATGGACAGATTTTTGCTCAATGATTCATCACAAATAGCCAAGTAAGCATGACTAAAATGCTTACTAAGCAAGGCTAGGTTTTTAGGTGTCAAACTCATAAAGAAACACCTAATTCCCTATCTACTAATCAGCCCTTAAAGTCATAAAATTTTCTTGCAATTATTCATAAGGTGGCCGGCCAATCTTTGCTAGGTATAAAAGTTGCAAAATGCAACATAGCTTAGTATGCAAAACTACTTTGCTTACTAGGCAAGGTTAAAATTATGAGGTATCAAATTCTAATGAACTTCAAATTTTTCATACCTTGCCTATTGGTCCTTAAGAGCAAAATATCAGCTCATTAACCCTTAATGTGGCCGGTTCCCTTAAGTACAAGTGTAGGCAAATGATTGGTCAATTTTGAACCAATCCAAACCTAACTTGATTCCTTGGTTTCCAACTAGGTTAACCAAATTTAAAAATCATCATAAGCTAAATTGAACTAGGAAATCTAACTAGAAAAATCCATAGTTCCATAAATTTACAAATTTATCTATCGAACCACAATTTTCACAAAATTGCACTTTTGCTCCTAAAGGCAAAAATATTTGCACTTTAGTCCCTATAGGGTGGCCGGTTCTCAAAGTGACATTTGTCATTCTTTTTAAGACCTCACTTGGCTTATCTCCTAAACACAGTTCATTTTCATACTGGCATACATATTCAGATACTGTTTTCAACTGATAACAGTATACTTGCACTGGACCATTATCCAGATTTTGTCTGAACTGCGTCTAGGGTTCTCTTAATTTTAGAAACTACTAACAGAGAATCATAAATCATAGATTTGCCTTTTACTACAAAAAGGTCTTTCGAAGAATTTAACATAACACATAAACATTTCTTAATTACAAACTTTGATTATTCATAACAGAAATCAAAATTTGTAAACAAGCTGATCATTACGTTTTATACCGTTTTACTCAAAAGATCACTTGCTTTACAAAGCAATAATTTTTGGAGTCTTATAAAAACATAAGAACTCACAATATCTAATAAAAACCCTAAGCTGGGCTTTTCATAAATACCTTCAGGGCATAATTCAAATATCTGTACAAGACATTATGACGTTGGGAAATTCTAGTTATTACACATACCTTAACTTATTAGGGGCATATAAAACTTGAAAATCAGCTAGCATACAATTAACATAAATCAAGCAAGCATATTAAAATCACAAAATGCTAATAAACACCAAACCACCCTTAGAGCTAACCAAGCACATAACCTAATCTAACTAGGGCCGAAAAAAATAACTTGGAGCTTATGCTCTTACATACTCAGTTGGTAATACAAAATAACTTCCAAATTGAACCAAATTGAAAGCTGAAAACTTATGGGAGATTTTACCTTAATAAACCCTAAGATTGGTTAGGGTTTGCTCCAAACTTTTTCTTCCTTGGCTCCTAGCACAGCCGGCCTCTCCCTAAGCTCACCCAGAAATTTTTCTGGTCCTTGGCTGCTGCACCACACAGATTCCAGCCACTAAATCCGGCACTCCCCCTAGCTTCCACACTTTTTCTCTCCCTTTTTCCAGCACACACACAACCAGCCAGCTTGCCAAACAAGGGCTCCAAAATTTCCAGCACTCTTTTCTTTCCTCCTAGCTGAAAACCGAACTCACCCTAGTGGATTCTCCCTTGGATTTTTGTTTTTGGTCTTGTTTTTTTTTTTTTTGGCTGAAAGGGACGGTTTTGAGCAGCAGAAAATGGGCAGAGTTTGGCTCAATTTTCTGATTTTTCTGAATAGGATGCTCACCTATTTATAGAGGATTTTGAAACTTTGCTTAATTGCAAAATACTCCCTCAAAAACCAACATTTTTCACAAAAAGGAGGTGAGGTGGCCGGCCAACTCATGGTCTAGAAGCCTCCAAAATACTTTCCTAATTTAGCTTAAATCCAAATGATGTCATAAATAATGGATAAGGTGATGTCATTCTCCCTTAAGGCTTGTTTGGCTTTAAACCTTGATAAGTAGTCCATTTATAGCCAAACAGGTATTGTTAATACTGTGTTACTTAATACACAGTATCATAAATTAAATTTCATTCCAAAATTTATCTGCCATAAAATGGACGGTACGAAAAACTTTTCTTTCCGCTTCAAGTCCTTTGGCCCTTAATAATCTATTTAAGGTGCTTGATTTTTCTATGGCGGTTTTAGATTTAATTCTAACTATTTTATCCGTAAAAACGGTTTTTTCTCAGTATATAACCTATACTGCTTAACATACTTAAGTTCCGTCACATAGTTGACCTTTTTAGTCAATCTTTGACTTCTCGGGTCAACTTTGACTTTCATGGTCAACTTTGACCTTCATGGTCAACTTTGACTTTTTCGATCAAACATTGACTTTCAATAAAATCATAGAATTTTCTATCTTTTGAACACAAAAGATCATGGGCTTGACTAAGCGATCGTATTTGAGTCTTACGAAGCCATAAGAACTCATGAAATTTAAATAAAAACCCTAAGTCGGGCTTTTTCATAAATACCATTATGGTACAATTTATATTTCTATATGAGGAATCATAACGTTAAAATTTCTAGATCTTACACGCCTAGCACAGGCCGCTACCGTACATACATACTTACGTAACATACATACATGAATCATACTTGCATATTGAGCAAAAACAGCGGAAATTTTTTTTTTCTTTTATATAGCGTGTACGAGCGGATGGCAATATAAAAAAAAAACGATATTCGAATAACGATTAATAAACATGAAAAGACAAAACGCGTAGTGGCTTTATTTCCCACATTTCACAGCTCGCCCTGCCACGCTCCCCCATCTTGTCTCAAAAATGGCACGTAGGTTGCATACCTGCAGCATAAACATAAGACAATGAGCTTTCGCTCAGCAAGTACAACTATTATACCGCGACACAATACAAACTTAACCTATCATAGCATAACTCGACTTCGCATATCATGGCATAACTTAACTTATCGTAACATAACATATCCTATCATACTTAACATGACATCATAACATAACATATACAATCATAACTAACATATTCTATCCCAACCATGCATGAGCCAATTATGCTTGCTTGACTTTTCATAGCTTATCATGTCTTACTTGCTTATCATACTTATTTTGCTTATCATGCTTATCATGCTTATCTTGGTTATCATGCTTATGGGCCCCATAAGTGTACGTACCGGGCGCGCAACTATGGAGTGGTTGGGCCGACCAGTCCATTTCCAACTCAAACCATAGTCCAACCCGACCTGCGAGCGGGTCGGTACGACATAGGCAACTTGCTTGCCATCATACTTATTTTTCATAATCCCATCTTTGATCTTACACTTATTTAGAATTGGTGAACATGCTTCGTGATGTCATGCATTCATAAGACATATTCATATCATACTTCATACCATAACTTCATGCATCATAGATATAACATACATCATGGCATATTCATATCATATAACATTCACATGACATTTTGTAAGCATATCAAACATACATCACATCAACAATCATAGAATTCATCGTTCATACTTGGGCAAGTATACAATAAAAAGCCTATGCTGTAGGCGAAGTTGTACTTACCTCGACTACTATGTCCGGTGATATGCTGCTCCACGTCCGGATACAGCTGCAGGCTACTTCCTGCTTGAATGAAGGACATAGGTAAGGGTCTATTACCGAAAAATGTTGGTGACTTATCCAACATGCATACATAGTCTTAGTTGTATGTCCCCCTATGCCAGATATCTTACTTGATTACAATAAGTAATCCTATTGTTCGAGACTAACCCAATAATAGACTATAACTTATCAGGTTACATTGAGTAACCACATGTGCTAAGCCCATATCCATACAGGTAGGGTTAGGTTACTTATCCTAACCTTGGGCATAAGCTTTAACATTCTTGGTCTATAATCCATTGGGTTATTTCAAATAACCCTAGATCTTAGCTTATCCTATTTTTGGTATCTCAACGGGTTATGTTGGGTAACCCTTAAGGTAATAAGTCTTGGTCAAATCTGGTCAACCAAAGTCAACCTTATATGGTCAAACTTAGGCTTTGGGGGTCAAGCCCAATAACTCGGGTATTCTTCCCGGTTACCATCTCTTACTATCTTGCTCCTTATCTACGCTTAAAAAAAATCCTTTTTCCTTTGTCTAGGAAAAATTTGCTGAACTACTTCAAAACTCTTTGTTAAAAATACATGGTTCTTAAAATGGGGTTTTAAAAGTTGTTAAGGGCTGAAAACTGCCATTGGAACAGTTTCCATGGTCAAAACATTGGGTTTGGTTGAAAATACAGTTTTTCTGCTTTGTTTTTAGAAAATCCTGTGCAGGAATTTCCTGTCTCCTACAAAGTTTTTGAAATCCAATTTTTATTTAAAACTCCAAATCAAATATGAAAAAGTTTTCTTCACGAAAGTTTCAGATCTTGAGAAACCCTAAAACTTTCTTGTTTTGAGAAAAACCTAGTTCGGACTTTAACGTGCCCTTATTCCTTGTTGAACTTACCTGACCGTGCATGAATCCTGGGCACGGCTAGGCTCGGATTTTCATAAAAACCGAGGCCATTGGAGTGTCATTTTGGAAAACTGTCCATGCTTCTCCCTAGGAAAAATCATTCTCTACAACTTTCGTGTTTTATGTTTTCTCAAATTCGGCCTCTAAAGGGCTCAAATTTCCTTTTCCAGAAAACTGGCCAGTTTGTACCCGAACTGGCAGTTTATGTTCTTAAATTCGTTTTACGTCCTAATTCGTGCATACTACCTCAACCGACCACAGCGGGAGCCTAGTATCACACATGCAAGCGTTTCTAACGTTTCAAACCATCCTTCATGTGATTCAATTATGTCCATGCAAACCAATACCGAAACTGCATCACCTAGGGTTTGCATGGTTCTAAATTCATCAAACCATTCCATTCTATCCATGCTTATATTCTAGCACCCTAACATACCATTCTGCATCATTCTTGCACATATTTAGGGGACATACAATTTATCAAACATCTAGCATGCAATCCTAATGATCAAACAAGCATAGCACATAAACCAATTTACAGCTCATAAATAAACCACCTTAACCTAATCAAGCACAACCACAAAAACTTAAACTAGGGCAATTAAATAAATTGAGCTTATGCTCTTACAATTTTCAACTTGAAATACACCAAAACTTCAAATTGAAACTGAATTTAAAAGTGTAGGGCTATGGGAGAATTACCTTGCTCAACCCTAAAATTGGTTAGGGTTTTGGGGTCCGAAAATCTCTCCCCCTTGGTTCCTAGCACAACCAGCCACTCACCCTCCAATGGCCACCGAAAATTTTCCTTCTTCCTAGCACTATCATAGCCGGCCTCTCCCTCTCCAATGGGTACCAAATTTTTTCCAACATTGGCTTGCAAAAATCCGAACATTCCTACACCTATTTCCTAAGGTTTTCAAACTTTTTTTCTTTGTTCTAGCCTATCTTTGGGTTTCGGATTTTGAGAGAGAATTTGGGCATAGTTTAGGTGAGTTTTCCAATTTTTTTGAAGCTGAAAACCGCCCCCTCCCTTGGCTATTTATAGCTGAAAATTGATTTAATTTTTGGATTTATTTTTAATCCAAAATTTGCTTATATGCCCATGGAACAAGAATATTTGCACAAATTTTGCACAAATACCCTCCAAAATGGCAGGCCATATCTAGCTAGGTGTCATCCAAGGAATTTTCCAATTTTTCTTTAATTAAGGATGATGTCATAATTTGTGGATAAGGTGATGCCATCACCATAAGGCCTTGTTTGGCTCTTTTCTTCAATATGCAGTCCATTTTTCAGCTACACATATATTTCTAATACTGTGTTCACTAATACACAATACTGTAATATATTCTACAGTCCAAAATTCATCTGTGTAAAAATGGACTGTATAAAAATTTTCTTATTTCTTTAAGTCCTTTTTGCCCTTAGTATCTAACTTAATGTGCTTGATTTTTTCTATGGTGGTTTTAATCCTAATCATACTAGATTGCCCGTAAAAACGGTTTTTTCGCAGTATATTTCCATACTGCTTTGCCATAAAACTGTACAGTCATTACTTTGACCATTTTAGTCAAACTTTGACTCTCTCGGTCAACTTTGACTTTTCTTGGTCAAACTTTGACCAACATACTTCATAGAGTTTTTCATCCTTTTTCACTCAAAAGGTCATATGCTAATCTAAGCAATTATTTTTGAGTCTTATAAAATCATAAGAACTCACAAAATCAATAAAAACCCTTAACCGGGCTCTTTCATGAATACCTTCAAGGTATATAATAAATTCCTTTAAAAGGAAATAGTAATATCGAAAAACTAGGTATTACACCGTTGGTACTTAAATTTGACGTGGTGAATCCTTGTGATGAGCTCTTCTCATCTGTTCTGATTTTCGAATTGCTATCTCTAAGGTGCTTTTCCTAAATACCCGCTTGAGACCTAAAACTGATTTCTTTTTATGTTATGTGTTGAAATCCATCTTATTGATGATGAACCTTGCTGTTTAGCCAAGATTGTGTTTTATCTTGATGATTGTGAGCCTCAAGTTTTATCTAGAGAAAACTTTGTAATCTCATTATTGTTGATATAATGGAAGTTGATATCGGACTACGGTCCCGTGGTTTTTCCCTTTGCATTGGAGGGATTTCCACGTAAAAATCGGTGTCTTTTGTGCAGTTGATTATTTTGATTTTTAATTGCTTTGGTTGTTTTATTGGCTTTATTGAAACTTACTTTTGGAGAACCCATTTTATCACACAAAGAGGAAAAAGTTTAATTGGTGGTTTTTCCCAACAGAAATTGAAAAACATTATCTCTTTAGTAAACTAAGAGGACCATTTTTCCATGAAGAAACTAACAGTCACCGTAGTCGATCAAAATGCCCCACTTCCTCACATGTGCTGAAAATAGTCAAATTTTAGTAGAGTTAAGAGAAAGAGGTAAATAGCATAATTATACAGAAGCTAAAAATAGTAAAGAGCACATGTGAGCACTACTACAGAATGTGGATACCACGACGGAGATTCGACAACTGTTTTTTAAAAACCGTTGTGGAAACTGAGGTAAAAATACGGAACAAAAAGTGACATCCGAAAACCGTCGTGGTATACAAAATATACAAAATTAGGGGCATTGGTTAAATTATGGAATATGAAAGCGTCGGGAGGGTGGACGAATTCTAGTTTCACGACTCTTTTAGCTTTTCTAAAAGATGTTCTTCCAGAGGATAGCAAAGCGCCACCTAGTATGTACGAGGTGAAAAAGACTTTGAGCACGTTGGGAATGGAATACGAAAAGATACATGCTTGTCCAAACGATTGTGTACTTTATCGGAAAGAAAATGAAGATTTAGATGAATGTCCGGTTTGTAATGAATCAAGATGGAAGAAGGGCAAGATGCCATCGAATTATAGTAAAGGAGTACCGGTGAAGGTGTTATGGTACATTCCACCAGCTCCACATTTCCACTGTTTATTCCGTAATGCAAAACATGCTAAGAGTTTGACATAGAATCATGATAAATGTGTTGACGATGGCAAGCTTAGGCATCCGGCCGACGCACCGCAATGGAAGACCTATGATGACAATCATCCAGATTTTAGTGCAGAACCAAGGAATTTACGTCTCGGTTTATCGACAAATGGAATAAACCCGCACAGTAACATGAGTAGTCGGCATAGTACCTGGCCAGTCATACTTCTCAACTACAATCTCCCTCCAGACGTTTGCATGAAGCGAAAGTTCTTGATGTTGACATTATTGATCTCAGGCCCTGAACAACCAGGGAATGACATTGATGTTTACTTGACACCATTAATCGATGACCTAAAAAAGTTGTGGGATGATGGTTTACAAGTAAGAGATTCTTACCATCAAGATACGTTCAATCTTCGCGCAATGTTGATTTGGTCAATTAATGACTTTCCTGCACTTGGCAACCTATCTGGTTATCCTGTGAAGAGTTCTATAGGTTGTCCCGTTTGTATGAAGGAAACATCGTCCATCAGGTTGAAAAACGGTAGGAAAACCGTTTACCTTGGTCATATGAGGTTCTTGCCGAAAAATCATCGATATCACAAACAGAAGAAGGCTTTTGATGGCAATACCAAAGAAAGAACCGCTCCTCGGATTTTTACTGGCGAAGATGTTTTTGAGATGGTTAAAGATGTCAAGGTAGTTTTGGTAAAGAGAAAACATAAGGATCCAGCTGTCGATGGGCCTTGGAAGAAGAAGTCAATATTCTATGAACTTCCATATTAGAAGTCACTTTACGTTTGGCATTGCTTAGATGTTATGCATATTGAGAAAAACGTCTGTGAGTCGATAGTGGGCACGTTGCTTGACATTCCGAATAAGACTAAAGATGGTGAAAAGGCACAGTTGGACCTTAAAGAGATGAAGATTAGACCGAATTTGCTCCCCGATGAAAGATCGAACGGCACTTACTTACCGCCGGCGAAGCACACATTATCTAGACACGAAAAGAGAAAGCTTTGTGAGTGGCTTGTTTCCGTGAAAGTGCCGAGTGGGTACGTTTCCAACTTCAAAAGGTTGGTTTTGATGAAAGATTTACTGCTCGTTGGAATGAAAACACATGATTGTCATATCTTGATGCAACAATTATTACCTCTTGCTTTGCGGGGAGTTTTAACAAAAGATGTGAGATACTCAATTACAAAGTTATGCTCATTTTTCAATTCAATATGCTTCAAGGTAATTGATCCAATGATGCTAGATTCGCTACAATCGGAATTGGTTATGACATTGTGCCTACTTGAGAAGTATTTCCTACCATCCTTTTTTGATATAATGATCCATCTTTGTGTGCACTTAGTTCGAAAAGTTAAGTTATGTGGCCCGGTGTATTTGAGGTGGATGTATCCTTTTGAAAGGTACATGAAGGTTTTGAAGGGATATGTGAAGAACCGAAATAGGCTGGAGGGTTGTATAGTGGAAAACTACATATCCGAGGAATCCGTTGAATTTTGTTCTGAGTATTTGTCCAATGCGGACCCAATAAGGTTGCCAACGAGCGGGCTATTTACATCGAAAGGACTATCCGTGGCCGTTCATTCACCAGTAAATCAAGATGAATGGGAAAAAGCATGTTTGTATGTTTTGCACAATGCTAAGGAAATGGAGCCTTTCTTTCAAGTTCATATGGCGGAATTAAGAACTGCGAATCCAAGAAAAGGAAGAAGTGAGAAGTGGTTTCAAGATGAGCAGAATCGGACATTTCGGGATTGGATAAAAAAATATTTGCATATGAAGCTTGGTGTTTCACAGGACGTAATGAAGCTATCCAGAGGTCCATCATCGATAGTCACAAGATATACATCGTATTTGGTGAATGGCCACTCCTTCTACACTCGGGAAAGAGATGAGAAGCATCCCATACAGAATAGTGGTGTCACCCTTCGGGCCGAGTCTATGCATATTTTATCCGTAAAGGACAAGAATCCGGTATATAGTTCCATGAATTACTTTGGGTTCATTGAAGATATTTGGGAACTTGATTATTGCGGCTTGCGAATAGCACTATTTAAATACAAGTGGGTTGATAATAATTATGTTAAGGTTGATAGTGACGGCGTGACAGTGGTGAACTTTAGGCGATTGGGATACAAAAATGATCCTTTCATCATGGCGTCACAAGCGGTACAAGTATTTTATACAACGGATCCTGCAAATTTAGAGTTATCTTTGGTTGTACCAATGAAGCCAAGATCAATCCGGGATGGCCAAGAAGATATTGAAGATTGCACCGACATTCCATCATTTATAAAGGGTTTACCACCGGTGGAGGAGATTGATGATTTTGACAATGATGTTTCACACTTACTTCGATTGGAAGTCGAGTGGACACATGTTGAGAAGCCCAAAAAAAAGAAGAAAAAAATTTCTTAACAAACGATTGGAAGTTGCTGTGTTGTAAACATTTTGATACGGGTTTTTAATTACCCACATTATATTATAAATATATATATGGGAATTATTACATGCAAATATGTATGGAAGCATATAACAACAGGCGTGAATAATTACACAACTATCAGGTTTGGCCGCTTAAAGGGATTAAAGTAACAATTTTTAGAACAAATTTTACATTTTTGAAATCTACCACGACGGTCTTTATAAAAGACCGTCGTGGTATCTCATATACCACGACGGTTTATTAAGGACCGTCAGGGTAGCAAGAATACCCGTTTCCTCTACCACGACGGTTTTTTGATTGACCGTCGTGGTAAACTATCTACCACGATGGTCCTTGAAAAAGATCGTCGTGGTAGATTTAGAGTAGCAAGAATAGAAGTTTCCTCTACCACGATGGTTTTTTGATTGACCGTTGTGGTAAACTATATACCACGACGGTCATTGAAAAAGACCGTCTGGTAGATTTAGAGTAGCAAGAATACCCGTTTCATCTCCCACGACGGTTTTTTGATTGACTGTCGTGGTAAACTATATACCACGACGGTCTTTTTTTAGGACCGTCATGGTAGATTTAATACCCGTTTCCTCTACCACGATGGTTTTTGTGAAGGACCGTCGTGGTATCTTACCACGACGGTCTTACAAAAAGACCGTCGTAGTATCCTTAGATTACCACGATGGGTTTTTAAAGACCGTTGTGGTAGGTATAAGGTGGCACTTTTAAAATTTTTGGGAATAGGTTAAATTTTTCCTGTATTTAATAAAACCCAAACAGACACCATTTTTTCACAACCCATTTCATTCGAAAACTCTGTCATCTTTTCACTCACTACTACACACTCAAGTTTGCCCAAAAAGAATCCCTCATCCAAATCCCTAGTTCACTTTTAAACTCATCTGAAACTCCATATCTCACTCAAAATCCGAGGGAATCCTCTACCAACGCCGTCATTTTTCGGTCATTTCCAAGTATATCTCGCCACCCACAACCCGTGTTGTCCCAAACTTGATACCAATCTGCCCGTACCTACGCTCCACACGCCGGTAAGTTGTACTCTATATTGCTTGGGTAAAGCAGGAATTTAGGTAATTTATGTCAGTTACAGCGTATTTTGTTGATTCTGGTTGTCGAAATCCATTACTCTTGCGGTTGCTTGTGTTAGTCATTTAGATTGATTTTAAATAGTTGGGTAAGGCTCGGATTTCATAAAAAGTGTTCCAGTTTTGAGTTAATTGTTTGCATATTACATGTTTGATTAAATACCTCTTTGTGTGAAATTTAGTTTTAGAGTGAAATAAATTGGTTGGGTAAGGATCGGATTTGGGCATTTTCAGGATAAAAAGTGAAGATTTTGTGCAATAAATGTTTATATATATATTACATGTTTGATTAAATGCCTCTTTGTGTGATATTTAGTTTTAGATTGAGTTGCCCTGGTTGGGTATGGCTCGGATTTGGGCATTTTCAGGATAAAAAGTCAAGATTTTGTGCGTTATATGTTTGCATATTAATGTGTTTTAGTGCCACGGCCTTTGTAATGATTTAATGTCAATGATGCTTTGTTTATAACGGTTCGTATTGCGTTGTTATTTTAGATTGATTTACAATGTCAAACTCTCACGAAGAGGATTTCTCAACCCAAACTCAAGTTGCAAAACCACGACAAACCAACTCACCAAGATTCAATGCTGACGAAGATGGAAAACGAAGAGCAACTCTCCTTAAAAGAGTGCACGTTGTTAAGACGAGGGGAGAACAAATTCAAGTTTCATTTGACGCGAAAGGGCAATCAATAGGCAAGGGAGGTGATGAATTACAGAGTTGGATTGGAGTGCTTGCTCGGGAGCACATTCCTATTTGGATTGCTGACTTCAGAAGTGCTGATTTGGAACCGAGGAAAGAACGAGTATGGTTGGAAGTTGTAACTTCATTCACTGTTGACGAATCGCACAGAAAACAAGTTTTGAAGTCCTATAGCGAGTCAGCGAAGGGTTTTAGATATGATCTTTACCAAACCTTTGTTAGGGATAATATTGGTGAAGAAACTGTTTGGCAATGACCGGCTAAAGTGGTTCAAAATTACCCAACCATCAGCCAGGATGATTGGGAAAGGTTTATTACCTATTGATGGACGGCCGATTTCAAGAGGCTTTCCCAATAAGGAAGTGAGATAAGGAAAAAGAGCAAATACGGATCTACTACAGGCCGAGACAGATATAGGAAACGTAATAAAGAAATCGTACATTAATTAATTGGCCAAAAAGCTTCAAGTCTATTTAGGTTAATTGACATTACGTGTTTTATTTATGTTTACTAATTTTAATTACTAAATTGCAGTTCGAGAAGACGGGAGAATATGCTGCCCGACATTTTATTTGGCGGGACACGCGGCTCAAACCCGATAGAGAGTACAAGAATCCGTCGGTTAAAATTATTGGCGAAACAATAGTAAGTATACAGAGTCTATTTCAAATATGGAGTAAGATTGTCTCCATTATGTTTACGGGCTCAATAACATATTGTGTAATTGTTATAGGACGATTTAACATAACAAGAGACGCAAGGAAGCTTCGAATCCGTGGGTACAGAGGACATTTTGACCAAGTCTTTGAGCAATGCCGAGCATTCTGGTCATCTTCGTGGGCAATCAAAATTTGTCAAGCAGGCGCAATACTACAATGTCATGAATATATCAAGGGAGAATCCTGAAGTCTCCTATATGAAACGACAGTTGACTGCCTTGGAAAGAACAGTGCAGGAACTTTGTGTGAAGCACAATATCAACCGTGAGACGATGGCTGAAGACGCAACCACACCTACTGTTGATCAACACAACAGTTTCAAGGCTAGTTGCACCCTCAATGAGAAAGAAGCCGACACGTCAGATCAGCAGCTCATACCAAATGCAAGTAAGGAATGCCAGCTTTTCTTGACTTATGTCATTAATGGTAGAGATATTCTGGTTGCAATGGGCAGGGCATACATGGACTGTGTTCCAACCGACATAGTCCATGGGATTCCTTTAGGCGAGGGGAATGTGCGTGTGATAATTAGTGTCCCAAAAATAAAACGTGCACTCCTTCCAATTCCGATGGATGAAGCCACCTATATTGAAGAGGCTATCGGGGGGTTTGTTGCGTGGCAAAAAAAAAAACGTCGTCCTTCAAACCAGTTTAAGCCAGGCCAATCGAGGTCCCAATCAAGCTCCGAGCCTACTGCAAAGGGAACCAAACGAATAAAGAAGAGAGCCGGGAGGAAGAAACCACAGTCAGAACCGGAGGTACAGCAGCAAACTGGTGAAGAAGTACTGACGTTTGACTTTGATGAAATTCCCGTTGATATGAGACCGCTGGCTTACTGCGCACAAAGTTCCTTGAGTGACGGTACCCAGATTGCGTGCCCACAACAACAGTCCGTCAATGGTGATGACATGCCCATATATATTGGTTATGAAGATGTATACCATTTCATCTCCTCTAAAGAAATAAGTGCAAGCAGTATAATGGTTTACATCAGGTAATGGTTTTTTCCTTAAACAAGACTTATTGTTCCAATTAGAATGGTGATACATATATATGTTGATTTTAGGGAAACAAGTTTGACTTACTTATTTTGCAGCTATCTAGCGGATTGTTATGCAAGAGCAAGAATGGATTAGCGTTACGAGTTTATTTCTCCATTCCTTGTCTCGCCAGTGCAACAGAATGTAGATCGCGTAGCGTACATTATAGAGAGAGCCGACAATATCCTCTGGATCATAACAAATACACCAAGGGGAAGGCTTGTTCTCATGCTATATAACAGCGGCCAACATTGGATATTGGCTATTATTAATCCGTTGGATAACTCGGTCCTTTATTTTAATCCTCTTGGAAATAATCCGGGTGAAGATTTTCAACAGCTAATTACGTTGTAAGTATTCTTTGATGTTCATATTAATGATTTGACATTCCAAGATTGTAGTTCCGGATGTATTGATATTTGTTAAATTGTTAGGGCACTAAATGATTGGAAGTTGCTGGTGGAACGAGGAATAACAAAGCGACGAAACTGCCAGACGTTGATTCAGACTGCTCGATGTCCTATACAACAAGGAAATGTGCAGTGTGGCTATTTTGTATTGGGGTTCATGTGGGAAATAACGTTGACCGTCGATGGACTTGCCTTACTTCAAAACAAGACTTCTTATACTGAAACTGATTTGAATTTGGTTAGGCCAGAGTGGACTACATATGTCATGCGCTTCATACAATATTGAGCAAAGCATGAAGATAAATTTTGTATACGCGTTATATTAATTATTATTGTACATTGTACATTGTACATTGTTATTATTTTATTCCTGACTGTGTAATTTTTTCTTGTTATGAGTGAATGAACTGGTATTAAATTGAACGAATTGGTTTTTTTTTTTTTTTGTTTACTTGACAACATACCACGACTGTTTTCAACAGAAACCGTCGTGGAAGTACGTATACCACGACGGTTTGTAGATGCACCGTCGTGGTACATCACCTACCACGATGGTGTCATATAGAAACCGTCATGGTTGGCCAATATACCACGACGGTTTCAACTTTACATAGAGCCACCGTCATGGTAAGGAGAACTACCACGACGGTGGCTTACATAAACCGTCGTGGTATATCGGTCTACGATGATGGTTTTTGTCAGGTCACCATCGTGGTATGTTGTATACCACGACGGTGACATATAGTAACCGTCGTGGTATACTACAGACCACGACGGTTTCAACTGTACGTAAACTCACCGTCGTGGTATGTAACACTACTACGACGGTGGCTAATATAAACTGTCGTGGTACGTCGATCTACCACGACGGTGAATATTTTAAACCGTCGTGGTATTTTACGTACCACGACGGTTTTTCAAAAAAACCGTCGTGTTAGATTTAATTCCACGACGGTTTTGTTTACCAAAAACCGTCGTGGTATGTTGCTAAATTATCCATTTTTTGGCCCTATTTTACCTATTCCACGACGGGAAAAAAACCGTCGTTGAATATTAAAAGATTCCACGACTTTGGATTCGACGATGGTTGGAGAACCATCATGGATACTTTCCACGACGGTTAAAAACCGTCGTGGAATCGACATTCTGTAGTAGTCGAGGAAGATTAATGACATCTACATGATATAAAACTCGTACATGAAGATTAATGACATCTACGTGTTGTGTTAATTTAGAATCTTGAGTAAATGAGATATCTTGTCACTACTACAGAATACAGATTCGACGACGGTTTTTAACCGTCGTCGTAACCATTACACGACGGTTTTCTAACCGTCGTGGAATCCATAGTCGTGGTATCTTTTAAGATACGACGATGGTTTTTGAACCGTCGTGTAATGGAGAAAATGGGATAAACAGTAACAGTAATGAACATACCACGACGGGTTTTTTTCAAAAAAACCGTCGTAGTAATTCAACTTACAATGACGGTTTACATAAAACCGTCGTGGTAGCCATCGGGTTACCACGACGGTTTACCTCAGAACCGTCGTGGTAGCCCGCCGAGATACCACGACGGTTTACCAGAAACCGTCGTGGTATCCCGGCAAGATACCACGATGGTTTCGGGCTAAACCGTTGTGGTATCCCACCGGGCTACCACGACGGTTTCAACACAAAACCGTCATGGTATCCCGTCGATATACCACAACGGTTTCAAACATAAACCGTCGTTGTTTCGGATACCAAGAAACAAAAAAAAAATTCACGATAAACACAATCCGTAATCTGTAATCCATTATTAATAAATTATAAAATTGATTTATATATATAGATATCATTCAATATTGAATAAACCGCATTACGAATGTAGCCCACTCTTGCCTAACCAAGCTCATGTCAGCATCAGTATAAAAATCCTTCATTTGAAGTACGGCTAGTCCATCAACAGTGCTGGTTATTTCTCGCATGAATGCTAACACAAAATAACCGCACTCTACATAACCTTCCTGTAGTGGACATCGAACAGTATCAATCAATGTCTCCCAGTTCTGTCTTTGTCTTATTCCTTTTCCCACCAACGTCTTCCAATCATTAAGTGCCCTAATAATTTGACAATTACCGAAACAATTACAACAACAATTATTATATGCATAGCCTAAAAAATTGGTAACATGCCAAAATACTTACGTCGTAATTAGGGCTTTAAAATCATTACCCGGTTCGTTTCCGAGAGGATTAAAATACAAGACCAAGTCATTCCACGGATCAATAACTGCCAAGATCTAATGTTGGCTGCTGTTATATGGCATAAGAAACAGCTTTCCCTTTGTAGTATTTCTCAAGATCCGTAGAATATAATCGGCCCTCTGTTTAACGTAGGCGGCGCGGTCTACATTTTGTTGAACTGGTGAGACAAGGACTCGAGAAATAAACTCAACCCGTTGATCCATACCTAATCTTGCACAACAATCCGCTAAGTATCTGCAAAATTTTTTGGCACATTTGTTACGCAAAACTGAGGTGTATAAGGATAAATGTTTAAGGATAAATAATTGAATTGTTTAAGGATAAATGTATTACCTGATGTAAACCATTATGCTGTTTGCACTGATTTCTTTAAATGTTATAAAATGGTAGACATCTTCAAACCCAATATATATGGGCATATCATCACCAATGACGAATTGTTGTAGTGGGCACATTATTTGTGTACCGTCACGCATGGAATTTTGTGCGTAATAAGCCAAAGGTCTCAAATCGATAGGGATTTCACTAAAGTCAAATGAAGGCATTTCTTGTTGCGCCGATTGTTGTACCTCCGGTTGTGACTATATTTTCTTCCGCCCTGCTCTCTTTTTTATTCGTTTGCTTCCCTTGGCTTCTCGATCATTAGCATGACTGGGACCTTTACTTACCTGGCTCAAACTTAGTTGAACGACGACTAATCTTTTCGGCCAAGCAACAAACCCACCGACAGCTTCCTCAATACATGTGGCTTCGTGCGTCGGAATAGGTAGGAGTGCACCTTTTAACTTTGGGACTGTAATTGTTACCCGTATATTCTCGTCACCTAAAAGAATCCCATGGACTATGTCCGTCGAAACACAGTCCATGTATGCTTTGCCGTTTACAACAAGCACATCTCCTCCATTAATTAAGTCAAGAATAAATAGATGGCATTCCTTACTTGCATTCGGCATGGTCTTTGGATCCGATGCCTGATATGCTTTTTCATTCAGAGTGCAACTAGCCTTGAAACTATTGTGTTGATCAACAGTCGGTGCGGTCGCCTCCTCTGCCATAGTCTCTCGGTTGATACCGTGCTTCGTACAAAGTTCCTGAACGGTTCTTTCTAATGCGGCAAGCTGTCGTTTCATATCCAAAACTTCAGCATTATCCCTTGAACTTTCCACACTTCTGAAGAATTGTGCCTGCTTGACAAACTTAGATTGACCCGAATCCGGCCTGAATGCTCGACATTGCCTAATGCCTTGGTCAATATGTCCTCTGTCCCCACATATTCGAAACTTCCTTGTGTCTGTTGTTCACTAAAGTCATCCTGTAACAATTATAGAATATGATATAATTGCGTAAACGTATATGAGTATACGAGATTCATATATTTTAATTTGATTCGAAAACTTACTATTGAGTCGACAATATTTTTGAATGCTTCATTCTTCAAAGATCCATCGGGTTTTATGCGCATTTGTAACCAATTTTCATGCCTCTCTGCCCATTTTCCCGTCTTTTCAAACTGCAATTAAATAATTACCCGTTTGTAAACATGTTAGAAGAAATTGGAAGTACAACATATCATTTTCATATGGTGTCTAAGTAAGTTACTTACATGTTCTTGGTCACGTTTCCTATATCCATCTCGGCCCCCGGTTGATCCGTATTTGCTCTTCTTCTTTATCTCACTTCCTTGTTCAGATAATCTTTTGAATTCCGGGGTCCGACGATACTCAATGAATTTTTCCCAATAATCCTGGCTGATTGTGGGGTAATTGCCTACCACCTTTGGCAGTCGTTGCCACACATTCTCTTCCTCAATATGATCCCTTACAAAAGTTTGGTAAATATCATATCTAAAATTTTTCGATGACTCTGCACATGAATTTAAAGCTTGTTTTCTAAACGAAGCATCGACAGTGAAAGCAGTCACTATTTCCATCCACACTCTTTCTTTCCTTTGGGCTAAATCGGCACTTCTAAAATCAGAAATCCAAATCGGTATGTGCTCGCAAGCAAGCACACCAATCCAACTCTATAATACATCTCATTCCTTTCCTATTGATTGCCCTTTCGAGTCGAACGAAACTTCAAGTCGTTCTCCCTTTGTCTTAACTTGGTGAACTCTTCTCATGAGAGTTGCTCTTCGTCTACCATCCTCGTCGGGATTGAATCTAGGTGAAATCGTTCGTCGTGGTCTTCTAATTTCAGTTTGAGTAGAGTGTTCCGCCTCGCTATCTTGCGACATTTTGAAATAATGTCTAAAGCAACTCCGCAACGAATCACGTTTACAAAACAAAAAACCAAAGTCATTAAAGAATTGTAAAATCATGGCACATACACACATTTAAAACAACTGAGAGTATACATTAAATCATTGTAAAGCCATGCAAGTAAAAATAGTTTAATTCATAATTAATAACGGATTCGTCATAACAACTTGATCAAAGAAGCAATTTATCAACCATGTCATATGCTAACATAAGTCACAAATCGTATCGTTTTCCGGAAAATTGTCGAATCCGTTAATCACTCAAATAATTTTAACAAGATCTATATCACGGCCACAATCAACAATCAATAAACGTGTAAGCGACGGATTGTGGGCCGTAAATTCCAAAATCAACTATAATCAAATTCATCAATTTTTCTCCGAAAATTTAGTAAACCGTCGCGTCACCCATTCATTATACAACAAACCAAGTTAAGTCTCACTCAAAAAGGCATTTGGTCGAACATGTTGCGTGCATAAAATTAACATGCATAAGCAAATTTTTTTTCAATTGTACATATCACCCAAAAATCACTACCAAAATCAACATTCACATAAAATAGCCCATTTTCAATTTATCACATTCACTTTCATAAGACGTATATGGTCAATGAGAGGCCGAAAACTCACCGTATACTCGGGTTTTGGTGTTGGTGTTGGAAACCGTCAATCAGCGAAGGCGACGAACCGAATAAGAGAGAGGAAGTTGCGACGGCGAGGAAATATAGAGGGAGACGAGGAGGCACGGGCGAGGACAAGAGAAAATGCCGATGGAGCCAAGCGAGACAATGGTGGAGGCAAGGCTATGAAGATAGAAAATGGATTGAGCAATATATCGAAACATTAGAGAGAGAAGTTGGAGGGAATGTGGGTAATTTTTTTATATATATAGGGAGCCAAATTTGGACAGTAAAAGCGCGCACGCTTTTGGGCAAATGTTTCAAAAAAAACAAAATTTTGAAAATTTTTGGGCCTCGTGGAATCCGCCTAAAAACGACGATGGTTTATAGGAAACCGTCATCGTTTCTCTGGAAAACGATGATAGTTTTCATAAACCGTCGTCGTTTCTTATGAAACGATGACGATTTATGAAAAGCGTCGCCGTTTTCCAGAGAAAGGACGACGGTTTCCCACGGAAACCATCGTCGTTTCTTCTTTGGAAACAACGATGGTTTCGCCTAGGAAACTGTCGTCGTTTCCTGTCGGTGCAACTAGGAAACTGTCACGACCCGCCCTTACGTAGGCCGTTACAGTTACTTATCTTACATATTAACTCAACATACTATAACGACCCGTTCTTATGTAGGCCGTTACCATATTTATCATACATACTAGAATAACATACATACTTACTTATGCGGAAATAACGTACATATTTTTTTTTCTTTTTTCTTTTCTTTTTAAAACCATTTGAGTAAAAACTTTACTACTTACTTATTTACAACATACACAATACTTATTTAGTATTTACTTTTCAAAACTATAGTGACGTAAAATAACTTGTACTTAACTAATATTTACTTATCAAAAGTATCGTAATCTTAAAATAACTTTGTACTAAACAACGCATGTACATATATATTTCAAAACGCGTAGTAGTCTCCATTCCCACGTTTCACAGACAGCCCTGCCAAGCTTCCCCGTCTTGTACCAAGAATTGCCAGTAGGAAGCTTACCTACAGCATAAACGTAAGTTGTGAGCTTTCGCTCAGCAAGTACAACCTTGAACCCGCAAAAACAACTTAATAAATCAATGCATGAACCAATTATGCTTTCATTTTTGCTTTCATAGTTTTGGGCCCCTTATAAGTGTACGTACCGTGGCGCGCAGCCATAGAGTGGTTGGGGCGGCCAGCCCAGTCCAACTCAAACCATGAACCAAACCTGACCTAGAGCAGGTCGGTACGACACACCATACTTAAAAACCTTTTTTTAAAACATTTCTTTCTTAAAAACATAATCTTCTTCTTACCATATGATTTATTATTTGTGAACATGCCTCATGATGTCACAATAATAAACATACATCATACATAACACATAAATGCATGATATTTTAAAAACATGCAAACTCATAAAACCATTTGCCTATGCTGTAGGCGGAGTTGTACTTACAGGTTTCGCTATATCCTGTGGTTTGTCGTTCCGACAGGTTACCTCAAAAGGTTACCTTCCTGTTTTCAAAAAGGGAAGTAAGATAAGAATCATCCTATCTTACCTTACCTTACTTCATTAAATGTTGGTACCCGAACCAACATTCATCCGTGACCATAGATATATGTCCCCCTTATAAGCTTAATAATAATCCTTATTGGTTACTAAGTGTAACCTTAGGGCATAAGCCCTAATGGTAATCAAACGGTATCCTATTTGATTACTTAATTAACTTTGGGCTTAAGGCCCAATGATCTTGGTATGGGCACCGTATTAGGTTACTATAAGTAACCTTAAATGTAGGCCCATTTTGGGTGAAATTTAAAAAGCCTGTTGGGCTTATAAGGCCCAACAATTAAGGTGGTATCCTTTAAGATTACCTTGCATAAATCTTGGACTCAAGGCCCAACATACAACCTTTGGTTCTTAATTAACTAGGCCTAATCAAACCTATATGGTTATAATAGGTTACCAATTGGCTTACCTTGCTTAATTTGCTTAATTAATTTATTTCTTGCTAAACTGAGTTTAATTAATCATTTGGAACTGCTTTTAAATAAAACTGTGTTGGTTTTGCAGAAATTTGGTAAAAACAGTTAATTTGGCAGTGCATGTGTAGGAATTTCCTGTGCATGCATTGTTTCAAATTTCTGAATCAGAGCTTGCTCTACTGATTCAGTTTTACTTTAAAATCTGTTTGGATTTTGGAAAAATTTTCTTCATGAAAGTTTTAGATACTGAAAAACTCTACAACTTTCATGTTTTGACAAAAACCCAGTTCTGAACTTAACTTATACTTTTTCCTTGTTGAAGCTGCCTGGCCGTGCATATAGGTCTGGGCAGTCTGGGCACGGGTTTTGGTAAAAACGAAGGCCTTTGGAGCCTTATTTTCAAAAACTGTCCCCGCTGCCCCCTAGAATTTTCAATTTCCTACAACTTTTCAGTTTTGAGTTTTCTCAAATTCGGCCTCTAAAGGCCTCAAAATACCGTTTCCAATTCACTGCCCAGTTTTCACCCGAACTGGCAGTTTTTGGTTTCGGTTCGCTCTCACGTAATTTTACGCACACCCTACCTCAAACGGTCTCAGCCGTGAGCCTACGTCAAGCATGCAGCGCGTAATCTAACGTTCTCACATCCGTTTATTCAATCTCATACATTTAATTAATTAATTTTTTTAATCAAACCCATTTGGTGAAGTTCACCAAACTTGGGTTTTCTAAGTTTCTATAGGGTTTTCTTGAACCCTAGATTAGCATACAATCATTCAATACCATAATCAGCCATTAAACACAAAACATAAGCCTATGGAGACATACATCAAACACCTAATGGTCACACATAGCATCTACTTAATTTCTAAAGCACATATTACCAAACATGCACCAAATTGAAGCATAAACATGCTAGACATAAATCAAGCACATTCTAGGCAACTTAAGCAATAAAAGGACATGATTAAATGAGCTTAAGCTCTTACAAACTTGCTGGAAAATACACTTAAATGGCTGAAAACAGAATTTAGAGGCTTTAGGAGGTTGAGAAATTACCTCCAAACCGAAGAGGACTTGCTAGTTTGTGTTCCGAAAAATGGTTTCCTAGCTGTCCCTCACCAAAATTTCCGACCACCACTCAAGGGTTTTGCTGTCTTTTAGGTTCGGCTTGGGCAGAGAAAGGGAGGAGAGAAATGGCAAGAGTTTGGGTGGGTTTTTTGAATAAAAATGCCTAAAAAATTTTTCCACCAAAGACACCTATTTATAGGTGTAAAATAATTTTGTTTCTAGAATTATTTTTAATCCTTAAATTGCTCACCAAACCCTTAAAAAATTTTATTTGCCCACAAGCCCTCCATAGGTGGCTGGCCATTAGTGGAAGGAAAGTTCAAGAGTGTTCTTGGATTTCTTTCCAACTTTTTCAAAAATCAAAATAATACATAATTATCCTTTGATTAGGTGGCATTCACCTAAGGCTCCATTTGGCTTTAAAACTTAAAAACAGTCTCTTTTCATACTAATACATATATAACAAATACTGTTTTTCAATAAAAATAATACTGTCTACTAAACTGCAGTCCAAAATTTATCTGCATAAAAATGGACTGTGTTTAGGTTTTTCTTATAACTTAAAGCTCATTAGTCCTTATTGTCCTAAATATTGTGCTTGATTTTTCTAACATACTTCCGTACCTTAAACTTACTTATCTGTCTGAAATGATGGTTTTTTGCAGTATAATTTCTATACTGCCTGTTATACAACAGTACCATCAAGCTTTGACTTTTTGGTCAAACTTTGACTATTTTGGTCAAACGTTGACCAACATAAAATCATAAATTTCTATCGTAGCTCAGATCATTCTGGCCAATACTTTGACCGGAATTCATTCAAACATAATTCCTAATTCTGATTAGGCAAAACATATACCAATCACATAATACAAATTTTGATTCCTTGAGAAACAAGAAAATCATAATTTGTAAGAAAGTCAGTTATCACAATCTTCCCCCCTTAAAAATTTTCGTCCTCGAAAATTAGAACAAATGGGGATAATTCGCTCTCAGATCCTCTTCTAATTCCGATGTTGCTTCCTCAACATTGTGATTTCGCCACAATACTTTTACCATGGGAATTGTTCTATTTCGTAAGACCTTTTTTTCCCGATCTATGATCCGAACTGGTTTCTCTTCGTAAGTCAAGTCGGATTGAACCTCGATCGGTTCTTGACTTAGCACATGGGAAGGATCAGGTACAAACTTCTTTAACATCGAAACGTGGAAGACGTTGTGTACAGAAGCTAATTCTAGTGGCAAGGCAAGCTTGTAAGCTACTTTGCCAATCCTTTCCAAGATTTCGAATGGCCCTGTGTATCTAGGACTAAGTTTTCCTTTCTTGCCAAACCTTATAATCCCCTTCATGGAAGCAATCTTAAGGAAAACATAGTCTCTGACTTGGAATTCTAGGGGCCTTCGACGTCTATCGGCATAGCTTTTCTAACGACTAAAAGCTATGTCGAGTCTTTGCTTAATCTTCTTAATATCCTCTGAAGTCTTTCGGATAAAATCCGTGGTTTGAAGCTGCTTCTGTCCAACTTCTTACCAATGAATGGGAAATCGACGTTTCTTTTCATAAAACGCTTCATATGGAACCATACCAATTGAGGCGTGATAATTATTCTCATAAGGAACTTGATCAAAGGTAGCTTCTGATCCCAGCTTCCAATGAAATCCAAAACATATGATCTTAACACATCTTCCAGTGTTTGGATGGTTTGTTCCGATTGAACATCCATTTGGGGTGAAAAGCTGTACTAAACTTTAATTTCGACCCCATTGCCGTGTGAACACTCGACCCATTTGAGAGTTCAAACATCCACCACAATCTGAAATGATCGATTTTTGGCACTTCATATAACCTAACAATCTGAAATACATAAATTCCGGTAAGCCTTTCTGTCGAAAAAGTGGCTTTGATGGCAATAAAGTGGGCTGACTTGGTTATTCTATTGATAATAACCCAAATCGTATCCTTCCCACTTACAGCCCTGGGCAATCATACTACTAAATCCATCGTTGTTTGTTCCCATTCCCATTATCGGAGCCCATTTTTTCTGAATGTCTCCACCTAGATGGCGGTATTTAGCCTTAACTTTCTGACAAGTTAGGCATCTTGTCACGAATTTTGTGGTCTCATTCTTCATATTTACCACCCAAATTCTCCTTAATATCCTTGTACATCTTGGAAACTCCGGATGTACTGTGTATGGCATTAAATGCACTTTCAACATAATCCATTTCTTAAGGAATTCAAAGTTAAGAACACAAATCCCTTCTTTGAAATAAATTACCTCATACTTAGAGGTCTTAAATTCCTTATTCTTTTCATCGAAAGTTGTGCCTTTTTGCAAAAAGGATTTCTTTCCTTGATGCAACTTAATGGATTCTAGGAGTTCAGCCGGGGCCATGCGATAAGGCGCTTTGGATACCGGGGTAGCTCTGGGCAATAAGTCTATCTCAAAAGAAATTCCCCGCTCGGGAGGAAGTTCAGGCAATTCTTTTGGAAAGACATCCACATATTCCCTGATAATGGGAACATCTTCCGGCTTCAGTTCCACCTCTCTCTCCTTGTCCATCATGTTGGCTAAGTATCCTTGGCATCCGTTAGCCAACATTTTCCACGCGTTCAGTGCCGATACTAACCTACTTGAGGAGTTACGGGACTGGCCGTAAAAGTTGAATTCCTCCTCATCATGCAAACTAAACATAACATAACGCTTGCGACCATTTATCTTAGCGTTGTACTTGCCTAGGAAATCCGTTCCTAGAATCACATAAAAATCTTGAAGCTTGCTCGCAACGAGATCCACATACAAATTTTCTGTTATAAATGACTATTGAAGCACTTCATATTCAGTAGTCATACAGAAAATTTTCTTACAATCGAAGAAATATTCTTATAAATTACTTTAAACTACTAACTCCTAATCCTAATTTCTGGGCAACTCTATCGATACAATGGAATGAGTAGCACCAGGATCAAAAACGGTGATAGCGTTATGAGCGGTGTAAAAAAAATAAAAATCTAATTTGTTACTACGTGAGAAGTTCCAGCCTCGGCATCCCCTTTTGTGTAGGCGTAAATCCTAGCTTGGGGTTCAGGAGCCTCTATCCTCCTTGGTTCGTACGAAGTGTCCTCGATTTTGACTGGCATTGCATGTAGTTGACTGCTCGCATTCCTTTGCAGATACTGGGGGTTCTGGTTCTGATTCTGGTTGTTGAGGTTACAATTCCTCGCATAATGACCTTCCTTGCCACAAAGGTAGCAAGCATTGGTCCCCAATCTACATATTCCCAGGTGCTTCTTCCCGCATTGAGCGCATACTGGGAAGTTATTATTATTACCCTCATTCCCTCGGTTACTGCTCTTCTGAGGGTAATTTCTTTGCTGTCCCTGGCCAGCAGCATTTCCCTTTCTCTTGTTCTTTCCAAACTGCTTAGCATGCTGGGCCGCATTACTCGTCTGGCCCCTTGCATATGCGTCATGATTCTGCCTAGGCTGCAGTTGCTTCTCCGTAGCCTTCTCCTCTTTCTTAGCCTTAAATATCTGCGCCCTCGTCTCCTTATCTTGATTAATCCAATACTCAGCCCTAATTGCCCGACTAATGCAGTCAGACACGAGAGTAGGAGGGCTGCTTCCCGCACTCACTTGTTTAGCTATATCCGTCCGAAACATCTTCATCATTCGCCTTACTTTTTCTGTTTCGGTCGGTATGAGTTCAGGACATAGGCGGCCTAGCTGTTCAAACTTCTTAACAGCTTCCATAACCGACATCGATCCTTGCTTTAGACTATTAAACTCGTCCTGCTGTGCGGCGAGGATCTCCCGGTTGTAGTACATCGCCTTGAACTCAGCTACTGTAATAATCGAAATTTTCACGAACTCACAATTTTCTTGTAAATAAGAAATTTATAGTTCGTATTATGTGTTATGTGCAATTTTATGAAAATTATGAATATTAATACAAAATTCATGATTTTATCAGTATATGATTGAGTTCTCGGTAAATTAATTACGAGACTTCATGATAGGCCTTTTAAATAAAAAGGTATGACGAAATTTCATGAATTCATGATAGTCAAATTTTGACAAGAGAGTCAAGGATTGACAAGAAAGTCAATGGTTGACCCGAAAAATCGAAAATGAGGCGGTACGGTTAAATATTTTTCAGTATAAAAATTGTACCGTGTAAAAGCCATTTTTACGGATAAAATGGTATGTTTAAGATTCAAAAACCACCATAGAAAATCAAGCACATTAGTTAGGTTATCTTTGGCCAAGAAGTTTGATTGTATAAGAAAATTTTTATACAGTCCATTTCTACACAGATGAATTTTGTACTGCAGTTTAAATAACAGTACTAAATTGTACTGTGTATTAGTGAATCCAGTATTGGAAATACCTGTGTTAACTTAAAAATGGACTGTACAATAGCAAAAGAGCCAAACAAGGCCTAAAGGTGGATGACATCACCTTACTTTTTAAAAATGACATCATTTCTTCCATTTAAGTAAATTGCCAAAATTTTTCCCTTGTTCCACAAGGCTTTGGCCGGCCACCTCACCTCCATTTTGTGCAAAAATGTTAGTTTTGAAGGACTAAACTAGCAATTTTGCAAAGTTTCAAATGCCTATAAATAGGTGAAGCCATAATTCAAAAAAATTGGAGAAAAGCAACCAAACCCTTGCCAATTTTTCTTCACCAAAAACCGAGAGTGAGAAGGAAGGAGAGAAAGGAAATTTTGCCAAAACCAAGAGTGATTAGAGCTTAGGGTGGTCGGATTTTGTGTGGAGAGCAAGCAAGAAAAAGTTGGAAAAATTTTGGTTACCCATTTCTTGAACTAGGGCCGGTTGTAGGAACCAAGGGGAAAGCCAAGTGGTAACCGGATTTTTTAGCTCGTGTGGCCGGAAATTTTGAGCAATTTGGTAGCCGGATTTTAGGGCAAGGAAGGCTGAAATTTTGGAAACCAACTCAAGCCAAAGGCCGGCTGTTGGAGGAAGAGAAAGGGAGGAAAAACCAAGCCAAATCTTGAACCAAATTGAGGTATAATTCCTTGAACCCCTAAGCTTTTCATTTAAATTTCATTTGGAGAAATTTAAATGTATTTTGGCTATTGGTTGTATTGAGCATAAGCTCACTTCATTCTCTGCCATAGCTTAGAATTATAGATTATGTGCTTGATTAATTAGGATTTTATGGTTGGTGGTTTTATATGCATGCTTTGTGTTTGATTGAATGCTTAAGGTTTTGCATGGTTATGAATGTTGTTCAAATTGGCTTGCATGTTGAATATTGAACGTTAGAAACCGCTGCATGATTGATATTAGAGCTCCCGCGGTGGCTGGTTGAGCTAGGTTCCACGTCTAGGACGTAAAACGAATTCTAAACCGAAAAACTGCCAGGCTCGGGTGGATCCTGACCAGTTTTACGGCAAGCCGATTTTGAGGCCTTTTGAGGCCGAATTAGGCAAAACTTAAAACACAAAAGTTGTTCAGAACAGTTTTTCCTAGAGGGCAACGCGAACGGATTTGCAAAATGAGGCTCCAATGGCCTCCGTTTTTACGAAAATCCGAGACTAAACTGCCCAGACCTAGTTTACACGACCAGTGGGTTTCAAATTAAAACTGGTACGAATCCAAGCAGAACTGGGTTTTTCTTAAAACATGAAAGTTTTAGAATTTCTCAAGAGAAGAACTTTCGTGAAGACAAGTTTTTCAAATTCCATTTGGATTTTTAAATACAACCTGAACTATAAAAACTGTGCAGAGAACAAGAAATTCCTGTACAGGATTTTCTACAAACATACAGAAAAACTGTATTTTTACATCAACATTTCCTGTTTTGACTATGAAAACTATTTCAAAAAGCAGTTTTCAGCCTTAAATGAGTTTTATAAAGTTTTACTTTGAAAACCTCGAATTTTGAAGTAAAACAAAAGATTTTCTAGCCAATTTTCCAAATTGGATTTAAAAGCTAAAGTGTAGTAACAAGTTGTTAACGGATGATAACCGGGAAAGATACCCGAGTTACTAAAGATTAGGCCCAATAATAGGAATAGTAACTTGATACTATACATACATTAGTTTAATACCCGAGGTTACCTCAAGTAACCTAACAAGTAATGGATCAAGTTTGGTTAACCACAAACTCTAGGGTTACGATTAGTAACCTAGTAATGATCAAGACCGGTGTGGGGGGGGGCATATAATTAGAATATTGAACAGGTTACCAATATTTTATAGGATCCTTATCCTATGTTCTTTTTAATAGCAGGAGGTAACCTGCAGTTGCAATCTGAGTTAAGGCAACGAAACCCCAGACATAGTATCTCAGGCAAGTATCGAACCTCACCTGCAGTATGGAAATAGTAAATACTATTTTCAAATGTGCTATGTTATGCTATGCTATTTACACTATATTTTCAAGTGTACATACTATGATATGTGATGCCATGCGATGATATATTCTATGACATGTTATGCCATGTTGATAAGAATGCCATGTTTTTAAAAGTGTCATGGTTTACAAAAATACCATAAATGCCATGTTTTCAAAAGTGTCATGGTTTACAAAAATGCCATAAATGACATGTTTTTCAAGAATGCTATGTTATGGCAAGTGTTAAGTATGATATAACATAGTGACATCATGAAGCATGTTCACTAATGTTAAACCATATGGTAAGATAAATCGAGAAAGGTGTCGTACCAACCTCCCGTGATCGAGGAGGCTAGAGGTTTCAGTTGTGACATTTACCTTCCGTGATCGAGAAGGGTCAAGTTATAATTCCCAGAACTGTTAGGGCCTTGCAAACTCTAGCTTTGTCTGGAGGCTGCGCGCTTTCGGTACGTACACTATGGGCCCACATGTTGAGACAAGATAATAAGTTAAAGGATTGAGTCTATAATAAAGCATAAGACATTCAATCAATCATAAATGGTTCATGCATATGTTATATGATGAATGATATGTTTTTGAGATGTTCTAAATGTTTTGTGAGATTATGTTTGTACTTGCTGGGCGAAAGCTCACTCTTGTATTCCATACTGTAGGTAAGAAGCCTGCAGCTTAAATGGTGGGCTATGCGGACGATGCGGCGGGTGAAGGGCGGTGTGGGATACCACTACGCAAAATTTTCCGCAACCGCTTTTGAATCTCAAAAGTAAATTATGTTATGCAATATGTATGAAGTTTAAAGACTTAAGAAGATATCTTCAGTATAGTATGTATACATGATAAGTTTTTCTCTACAAGATAACTTATGTAAATATGTTTTAAAGAAAAAAAAAAATTATTCTCAAATTTTCAAGTAAGATAAGTACAAGTAAGTATGGTGTCGACCTGGCTTGGGAAGTCGGGGCGTCACAGCTACAAAGTCCTGCCAACTCATGGCTGCAATATTCCTACGCATTTGCACTGTTACCCACCAATGCCTAGCATCCTTTTTCAGTGCAAATGATGCACAGAGCACTTTCTCCTGCTCGGTGAGTCCCATGAAATCCAAGATAACTTGGATGTCCATAAGCCAGTTATCAGCTTCTATTGGGTCCGTAAGACCCTCAAACTCAGGTGCTTTCATCCGCCCGAAACGCTCGTACAGTAAATCTTCCCGAACTACTGGTGGGTTCGCCTGCATCCCTAAGGGTGCTAACGGAACTCCGAAATTCCGCGGAACCTCCTGACGAACCTCCGGTACTTGGGGCACTACCGGGGATGCAGGGTTATCCTGAGGTGGAATTTCGTTCGCCTGGGGTATCTGGTTCAATCGGGCTACCTGCTCACGTAGCCGATTTGTTTCCTGCTGCTGTTGTAGCAATTGCTGTTGCAACGTGGCTACAACGTTCGCGAGATCTGGCTCTTGCGCGTTCTGGTTAGCTTGCTTTCGCGTACGCACCATCTTATCACTCCTAATACATTTCAAGAAAAGATTTTGTTATTCTCCGAAAATCTTTCCTTTCATTTATTTCCTATAAAAACACATCATCATATCATACTTAATCTTATCATATAGAAATCCTTCGGGATTTCTTCATAGCATATCATAAAACATTATGCAGAAATCCTTCATGATTTCTTCATAACGTATCATTTCATAAACTTATCATAGAAACTTTTTATCATGACATCATAATCATCATGATACTCGTTTCATATAAAATATATCGTTTTATACATTTTTAAAAAAATACATCATTTTTACTATATACACAGTCAAGATAGGATGGAAGTGTCTACCACTTAACCATCATTCCTATCCTATATACAACCCTAACGTCAAAAGAACAAAAAGTCGGAGTTAGTTCTAAAACTATCTACTCGGTCATTGCGTCGGAAAATACATCTCGATCCTCGTCGTCGAATAGCATTTCCTCCGGATCTTCCTCCTGCTCCTCGGGATCATCTAACTCCTCTTCTATATCCTCAAAATCATCCCATTCTTCCCACACTTCTTGTTCCTCATCATCACTCTCAATGAGGATTACTGGAGGATCTTCGGCATTGTCCCCTGGGTTATTCGGAGCCTCCGCAGGATCCATACCATCATCATCCGGTCCTGCTTCCGCCTCTTGCGGAGGTATCTGCTGAAGTGGGACCGCCGGAATTGGATCCTCATGCATAACTGGAACTTCCTCAAAAACAGGCTCTGGAATACCGGCGTCGTCGACCGAATCGACATGGTAAACATCCACTGGGTTGGCCTCTTGTACCATATATGCTATTACCTCAGCCTCTATAATAGCATCTATCATGTCCTCCAAGGATATTCCCACAACCGGAGCGGGGACATAAAACTTAACTGCCGGAGGTAGTCCGTCCCTGATAAGCTGTAACGCTCGCCACTGTGGATCCACGAGCTCCTGGGGTATATAGGGCAACATTGCCTCGCGGAACCTACGGCAATAGTGGCCCATGGTCTCATCCGGATAAGCATGCCATTCTGCGGCGAAGTTGAGATATCGCCTCCTATTCATGTCGCCGTAAATAGCCGGGTCGCGGTACGGCGCATTAGCCCCCTCATCAGTTGGAGGTCCGTATCGTGCTATCATACGGGCACGGAAATCTGCCCATGGTGTCCCGTGAATAGCCAGATCCCCCTGCGCCATCCACCAGGCTCTAACCTCTCCCATCAAACATCTACTTGCTAATAAAACCTGAAGATGGGCTTCGATATGGCATACCCTAAAAATCACCTCAATATCGAAAAACCATCCTGTTAGCGATATCGTCTGCTGAGTCCCATCAAAAATATAGGGCTTCATCTTGTGGAATGCCGTAGCGGCATCTCGATCCTCATCCATACTCGTATCTCGATAATCTAATCTATCAATTTACAAGCGCATAATAATTACTTATCTATGTACTAAAAAAAAAATAACTCTTACTTACAATGACGGTGGCGCTGGCAGGCAGACTGTGAAACTGGAAGGCAGGATCCCGCTCTGATACCAACTCTGTCACGACCCGCCCTTACGTAGGCCGTTACAGTTACTTATCTTACATATTAACTCAACATACTATAACGACCCGTTCTTATGTAGGCCGTTACCATATTTATCATACATACTAGAATAACATACATACTTACTTATGCGGAAATAACGTACATATTTTTTTTTCTTTTTTCTTTTCCTTTTAAAACCATTTGAGTAAAAACTTTACTACTTACTTATTTACAACATACACAATACTTATTTAGTATTTACTTTTCAAAACTATAGTGACGTAAAATAACTTGTACTTAACTAATATTTACTTATCAAAAGTATCGTAATCTTAAAATAACTTTGTACTAAACAACGCATGTACATATATATTTCAAAACGCGTAGTAGTCTCCATTCCCACGTTTCACACACAGCCCTGCCAAGCTTCCCCGTCTTGTACCAAGAATTACCAGTAGGAAGCTTACCTACAGCATAAACGTAAGTTGTGAGCTTTCGCTCAGCAAGTACAACCTTGAACCCGCAAAAACAACTTAATAAATCAATGCATGAACCAATTATGCTTTCATTTTTGCTTTCATAGTTTTGGGCCCCTTATAAGTGTACGTACCGTGGCGCGCAGCCATGGAGTGGTTGGGGCGGCCAGCCCAGTCCAACTCAAACCATGAACCAAACCTGACCTAGAGCAGGTCGGTACGACACACCATACTTAAAAACCTTTTCTTAAAACATTTCTTTCTTAAAAACATAATCTTCTTCTTACCATATGATTTATTATTTGTGAACATGCCTCATGATGTCACAATAATAAACATACATCATACATAACACATAAATGCATGATATTTTAAAAACATGCAAACTCATAAAACCATTTGCCTATGCTGTAGGCGGAGTTGTACTTACAGGTTTCGCTATATCCTGTGGTTTGTCGTTCCGACAGGTTACCTTCCTGTTTTCAAAAAGGGAAGTAAGATAAGAATCATCCTATCTTACCTTACCTTACTTCATTAAATGTTGGTACCCGAACCAACATTCATCCGTGACCATAGATATATGTCCCCCTTATAAGCTTAATAATAATCCTTATTGGTTACTAAGTGTAACCTTAGGGCATAAGCCCTAATGGTAATCAAACGGTATCCTATTTGATTACTTAATTAACTTTGGGCTTAAGGCCCAATGATCTTGGTATGGGCACCGTATTAGGTTACTATAAGTAACCTTAAATGTAGGCCCATTTTGGGTGAAATTTAAAAAGCCTGTTGGGCTTATAAGGCCCAACAATTAAGGTGGTATCCTTTAAGGTTACCTTGCATAAATCTTGGACTCAAGGCCCAACATACAACCTTTGGTTCTTAATTAACTAGGCCTAATCAAATTTAGGTAACCTATATGGTTATAATAGGTTACCAATTGGCTTACCTTGCTTAATTTGCTTAATTAATTTATTTCTTGCTAAACTGAGTTTAATTAATCATTTGGAACTGCTTTTAAATAAAACTGTGTTGGTTTTGCAGAAATTTGGTAAAAACAGTTAATTTGGCAGTGCATGTGTAGGAATTTCCTGTGCATGCATTGTTTCAAATTTCTGAATCAGAGCTTGCTCTACTGATTCAGTTTTACTTTAAAATCTGTTTGGATTTTGGAAAACTTTTCTTCATGAAAGTTTTAGATACTGAAAAACTCTACAACTTTCATGTTTTGACAAAAACCCAGCTCTGAACTTAACTTATACTTTTTCCTTGTTGAAGCTGCCTGGCCGTGCATATAGGTCTGGGCAGTCTGGGCTCGGGTTTTGGTAAAAACGAAGGCCTTTGGAGCCTTATTTTCAAAAACTGTCCGCGCTACCCCCTAGAATTTTCAATTTCCTACAACTTTTCAGTTTTGGGTTTTCTCAAATTCGGCCTCTAAAGGCCTAAAAATACCGTTTCCAATTCACTGCCCAGTTTTCACCCGAACTGGCAGTTTTTGGTTTCGGTTCGCTCTCACGTAATTTTACGCACACCCTACCTCAAACGGTCTCAGCCGTGAGCCTACGTCAAACATGCAGCGCGTAATCTAACGTTCTCACATCCGTTCATTCAATCTCATACATTTAATTAATTAATTTTTTTAATCAAACCCATTTGGTGAAGTTCACCAAACTTGGGTTTTCTAAGTTTCTATAGGGTTTTCTTGAACCCTAGATTAGCATACAATCATTCAATACCATAATCAGCCATTAAACACAAAACATAAGCCTATGGGGACATACATCAAACACCTAATGGTCACACATAGCATCTACTTAATTTCTAAAGCACATATTACCAAACATGCACCAAATTGAAGCATAAACATGCTAGACATAAATCAAGCACATTCTAGGCAACTTAAGCAATTAAAGGACATGATTAAATGAGCTTAAGCTCTTACAAACTTGCTGGAAAATACACTTAAATGGCTGAAAACAGAATTTAGAGGCTTTAGGAGGTTGAGAAATTACCTCCAAACCGAAGAGGACTTGCTAGTTTGTGTTCCGAAAAATGGTTTCCTAGCTGTCCCTCACCAAAATTTCCGACCACCACTCAAGGGTTTTGCTGTCTTTTGGGTTCGGCTTGGGCAGAGAAAGGGAGGAGAGAAATGGCAAGAGTTTGCGTGGGTTTTTTGAATAAAAATGCCTAAAAATTTTTTCCACCAAAGACACCTATTTATAGGTGTAAAATAATTTTGTTTCTAGAATTATTTTTAATCCTTAAATTGCTCACCAAACCCTTAAAAAATTTTATTTGCCCACAAGCCCTCCATAGGTGGCCGGCCATTAGTGGAAGGAAAGTTCAAGAGTGTTCTTGGATTTCTTTCCAACTTTTTCAAAAATCAAAATAATACATAATTATCCTTTGATTAGGTGGCATTCACCTAAGGCTCCATTTGGCTTTAAAACTTAAAAACAGTCTCTTTTCATACTAATACATATATAACAAATACTGTTTTTCAATAAAAATAATACTGTCTACTAAACTGCAGTCCAAAATTTATCTGCATAAAAATGGACTGTGTTTAGGTTTTTCTTATAACTTAAAGCTCATTAGTCCTTATTGTCCTAAATATTGTGCTTGATTTTTCTAACATACTTCCGTACCTTAAACTTACTTATCTGTCTGAAATGATGGTTTTTCGTAGTATAATTTCTATACTGCCTGTTATATAGCAGTACCATCAAGCTTTGACTTTTTGGTCAAACTTTGACTATTTTGGTCAAACGTTGACCAACATAAAATCATAAATTTCTATCGTAGCTCAGATCATTCTGGCCAATACTTTGACCGGAATTCATTCAAACATAATTCCTAATTCTGATTAGGCAAAACATATACCAATCACATAATACAAATTTATATTCCTTGAGAAACAAGAAAATCATAATTTATAAGAAAGTCAGTTATCACAGAAACGACGACGGTTTCCCAGGCGAAACCGTCGTGGTTTTGCAGTCCTTCATGTTGTGAAACGATGATGGTTTCCTAGGCGAAACCATCGTCGTTTGCCAGAGAGAAACGACAACGGTTTTGCCTGTGAAACCGTCGTCGTTTCCCGTAGTTTCAGCTAGGAAACGATGTCGTTTCCAAGGAAAACCGTCGTCGTTTCCCGTTGTTCTTCAAAACGATGATGGATTCCAAAGAAGCTGTCGTCGTTTTCCAGTTAACTAATTTTAAATTTCATCTGTTAATATACCCACATGCCATCAAACCTGTGTGTTGTGCATAAAACAGTCCATCAAAAACTCGTATTTAGATGTACTCATTGACACAAATTAAGGCATACAATTGACAAAAATTTTAATGTGCACATGCAATTAACATATAAGTTAATATGTACAAGTTATAAATTATATACACAATGGATACAAAATCAATGAAATTTTTTTTTTTCGTCTTCTCAACACGTGTCCACTCAACATCTAAACGAAGCAAGTGTGAGGAATCATCATCCAAATCATCAATCTCCTCTACCGGTGGCAAACCGTTTGTGAAAGATGGAATGTCGGTGTAATCTTCAACATCTTCTTGGCCAGCCCAAATTATTTTTGGCTTCATTCGAACAACTAAAGATAATTTTAAATTGGCGGGATCCGTTGTGTAAAAGACTTGTACCGCTTGCGACGCCATAATGAAAGGATCATTTTTGTATCCCAATCGCCTAAAGTCCACCATTGTCACGCCGTCCTTATCAATCTTAACAAAATTATTGTCAGCCCACTTGCATTTAAAGAGTGCTATCCGCAAGCCGCAATAATCAAGTTCCTAAATTTCTTCAATGAACCCAAAGTAGTTCATGGAACCGTATACCGGGTTCTTGTCCATTGCGGATGAAATATGCATAGACTCGGCACGAAGGCTCACACCACTGTTTTGGACTGGATGCTTCTCATCTCTTTCGCGAGTGTAAAAGGTGTAGCCGTTGTCAAAGTATGATGTATATCTTGTGACTACTGATGACGGTCCTCTTGCTAGCTTCATTAAGTCTTTGGAAACGCTAGGCTTCATATGCAAATGTTGCCTTATCCAGTCCCTGAATGTCCGGTTATGCTCATCTTGAATCCATTTCTCACATCTTGTTTTCCTTGGATTTGCGACTCTTAATTCCGTCATGTGAACCTCAACGAACGACTCCACTTCCTTAGCATTGTGCAAAACATATAAACAAGCTTTTTCCCATTCATCTTGCTTTACTGGTGAATGAACGGCAGCGGATAGTCCTTTCAGCATATTTAGCCTAAATGGAGGCAGCTCTATTGGGTCCGCATTGGATAAATACTCAGAGCAAAATTCAACTGATTCCTCGGCTATGTAGTTTTCCACTATACATCCCTCCGGCCTATTTCGGTTCTTCACATAACCCTTCAAAACCTTCATATATCTCTCAAAAGGATACATCCACCTCAAATGAACCGGTCCACATAGCTTAACTTCCCGAACTAAGTGCACCGTTAGGTGGATCATGATATCAAAAAAGGCTGGAGGGAAATACTTCTCTAGCATGCACAAAGTCATCACCAACTCCGATTGTAGCGAATCTAGCATTAGTAGATCGATTACCTTGGAGCAAATTGAATTGAAAAATATGCATAACTTCGTAATTGCATATCTTACATCTTTCGTTAAAACTCCCCGCAATGCAAGAGGTAATAATTGTTGCATCAAGATATGACAATTGTGGGTTTTCATTCCAATTAGCCCCAAATCCTTCATCGAAACCAATCTTTTCACGTTCGAAGAGTACCCACTTAGCACTTTGACGGACGCAAGCCATTCACAAAGCTTTCTCTTTTCCTGTCTGGATAAAGTGTGCTTAGCGACAGGTAAATATGTGCCGGTCGCTCTTTTATTAGGGAGCAAATTTGATCTAATATTCATCTCTTTAAGATCCAACCGTGCCTTCTCACCATCTTTAGTTTTGTTTGGGATGTAACGACCCGCCCTTACGTAGGCCGTTACAGTTACTTATCTTACATATTAACTCAACATACTATAACGACCCGTTCTTATGTAGGCCGTTACCATATTTATCGTACATACTAGAATAACATACATACTTACTTATGCAGAAATAACGTACATATTTTTTTTTCTTTTTTTTTCTTTTCTTTTTAAAACCATTTGAGTAAAAACTTTACTACTTACTTATTTACACAATACTTATTTAGTATTTACTTTTCAAAACTATAGTGACGTAAAATAACTTGTACTTAACTAATATTTACTTATCAAAAGTATCGTAATCTTAAAATAACTTTGTACTAAACAAAGCATGTACATATATATTTCAAAACGCGTAGCAGTCTCCATTCCCACGTTTCACAGACAGCCCTGCCAAGCTTCCCCGTCTTGTACCAAGAATTGCCAGTAGGAAGCTTACCTACAGCATAAACGTAAGTTGTGAGCTTTCGCTCAGCAAGTACAACCTTGAACCCGCAAAAACAACTTAATAAATCAATGCATGAACCAATTATGCTTTCATTTTTGCTTTCATAGTTTTGGGCCCCTTATAAGTGTACGTACCGTGGCGCGCAGCCATGGAGTGGTTGGGGCGGCCAGCCCAGTCCAACTCAAACCATGAACCAAACCTGACCTAGAGCAGGTCGGTACGACACACCATACTTAAAAACCTTTTCTTAAAACATTTCTTTCTTAAAAACATAATCTTCTTCTTACCATATGATTTATTATTTGTGAACATGCCTCATGATGTCACAATAACAAACATACATCATACATAACACATAAATGCATGATATTTTAAAAACATGCAAACTCATAAAACCATTTGCCTATGCTGTAGGCGGAGTTGTACTTACAGGTTTTGCTATATCCTGGGACGTATCGTTCCGATAGGTTACCTCAAAAGGTTACCTCCTGTTTCCAAAAAGGGAAGTAAGATAAGAATCATCCTATCTTACTTTAACTTACTTTATTAAATGTTGGTACCCGAACCAACATTCATCCGTGACCATAGATATATGTCCCCCCTTATAAGCTTAATAATAATCCTTATTGGTTACTAAGTGTAACCTTAGGGCATAAGCCCTAATGGAAATCAAACAGTATTCTGTTTGATTACTTAATAAACTTTGGGCTTAAGGCCCAATGATCTTGATATGGGTACACTATTAGGTTACTATGAGTAACCTTAATGTAGGCCCATCTTGGGTGAAAATTTACAAAGCCTGTTGGGCTTATAAGGCCCAATAATTAAGGTGGTATCCTTAAAGGTTACCTTGTATAAACTTGGACCTAAGGCCCAACATACAACCTTTGTTCTTAAATAACTAGGCCCAATTAAAATTAGGTAACCTATATGATTATAATAGGTTACCAATTGGCTTACCTTGCTTAATTTGCTTAATAAATTTATTTCTTGCTAAACTGAGTTTAATTAATCATTTAAAACTGCTTTTAAATAAAACTGTGTTGGTTTTGCAGAAATTTGGTAAAAACAGTTAATTTGGCAGTGCATGTGCAAGAATTTCCTGTGCATGTATTGTTTCAAATTTCTGAATCAGAGCTTGCTCTACTGATTCAGTTTTACTTTAAAATCTGTTTGGATTTTGGAAAACTTTTCTTCATGAAAGTTTTAGATACTGAAAAACTCTACAACTTTCATGTTTTGACAAAAACCCAGTTCTGAACTTAACTCATGCTTTTTCTTCGTTGAAACTGCCTGGCCGTGCATATAGGTCTGGGCAGTCTGGGCACGGGTTTTGGTAAAAACGAAGGCCTTTGGAGCCTTATTTTCAAAAACTGTCCGCGTTGCCCCCTAGAATTTTCAATTTCCTACAACTTTTCAGTTTTGAGTTTTCTCAAATTCGGCCTCTAAAGGCCTCAAAATACCGTTTCCAATTCACTGCCCAGTTTTCACCCGAACTGGCAGTTTTTGGTTTCGGTTCGCTCTCACGTAATTTTACGCACACCCTACCTCAAACGGTCACAGCCGTGAGCCTATGTCAAGCATGCAGCGCATAATATAACGTCCTCACACCCATTCATTCAATCTCATACATTCAATTATTTTATCAAACCCATTTGGTGAAGTTCACCAAACTTGGGTTTTCTAAGTTTCTATAGGGTTTTCTTGAACCCTAGTTTAGCATACAATCCTTCAATACCATAATCAGCCATTAAACACAGAACATAAGCCTATGGGGACATATATCATACACCTAGTGGTCACATATAACATCTACACATTTCCTAGAGCATACATCACAATTCAAGCACCAAAATAAAGCATAAACATGCTAAACATAAATCAAGCACATTCTAGGCAACTTAAGCAATAAAAGGACATAATTAAATGTGCTTAAGCTCTTACAACATCAGCTGGAAATACATTGTAAACAGCTTGAAAAACAGAATTTAGAGGTTTAGGAGGTTAAGAGATTACCTCCAAACCGAAGAGGAATTTGCTAGCTTGGTTTCCGAAATGGGTTTGGTTGCTGTCCTTCACTAAAATTTTCGACCACCACTCAAGGGTTTTGCTGTCTTTTGGGTTCGGCTTGGGCAGAGAAAGGGAGGAGAGAAATGGCAAGAGTTTGGGTGGGTTTTTGGAATAAAATGACTAAAAAAATTTCCACCAAAGACACCTATTTATAGGTGTAAAATAATTTTGTTTCTAGAATTATTTTTAATCCTTAAATTGCTCACCAAACCCTTAAAAAATTTTATTTGCCCACAAGCCCTCCATAGGTGGCCGGCCATTAGTGGAAGGAAAGTTCAAGAATGTTCTTGGATTTCTTTCCAATTTTTTCAATAATTCAAAAATTGCATATTTATCTTTTGATTAGGTGGCATACACCTAAGGCTCCATTTGGCTTTAAAACTTAAAAACAGTCTCTTTTCATACTAATACATATATAACAAATACTGTTTTTCAATAAAAATAATACTGTCTACTAAACTGCAGTCCAAAATTTATCTGCATAAAAATAGACTGTGTTTAGGTTTTTCTTATAACTTAAAGCTCATTAGTCCTTATTGCTCTAAAAATTGTGCTTGATTTTTCTAACATAATCCCGTACCTTAAACTTACTTATCTGTCTGAAATGACGGTTTTTCGCAGTATAATTTCTATACTGCCTGTTATACAACAGTACCATCAAGCTTTGACTTTTTGGTCAAACTTTGACTATTTTGGTCAAACGTTGACCAACATAAAATCATAAATTTCTATCGTAGCTCAGATCATTCTGGCCAATACTTTGACCGGAATTCATTCAAACATAATTCCTAATTCTGATTAGGCAAAACATATACTAACACATAATACAAACTTTGATTTCTTGAGAAACAAGAAAATCATAATTTGTAAGAAAGTCAGTCATCACAATCTTCCCCCCTTAAAAATTTTCGTCCTCGAAAATTAGAACAAATGGGGATAATTCGCTCTCATATCCTCTTCTAATTCCCATGTTGCTTCCTCGACATTGTGATTCCGCCACAATACTTTTACCATGGAAATTGTCCTATTTCGTAAGATCTTCTCTTCCCGATCCATGATCCGAACTGGTTTCTCTTCGTATGTCAAGTCGGATTGAACTTCGATCGTTTCTTGACTTAGAACATGGGAAGGATCAGGTACATACTTCTTTAATATCGAAACGTGGAAAACGTCGTATACCGAAGCTAATTCTAGTGGCAAGGCAGGCTTGTAAGCTACTTTGCCAATCCTTTCCAAGATTTCGAATGGCCCTGTGTATCTAGGACTAAGTTTTCCCTTCTTGCCAATGAATGGGAAATCGACGTTTCTTTTTCATAAAATGCTTCAAATGGAACCATACCAATTGAGGCGTGATAACTATTCTCATAAGGAACTTGATCAAAGGTAGCTTCTGATCCCAGCTTCCTATGAAATCCAAAACATATGATCTTAACACATCTTCCAGTTTTTAGATGGTTTGTTCCGATTGAACATCCATTTGGGGTGAAAAGCTGTACTAAACTTTAATTTCGACCCCATTGCGGTGTGAACACTCGACCCATTTGAGAGTTCAAACATCCACCACAATCTGAAATGATCGATTTTTGGCACTTCATATAACCTAATAATTTGAAATACATAAATTCTGGTAAGCTTTTCTGCCGAAAAAGTGGCTTTGATGGCAATAAAGTGGGCTGATTTGGTTATTCTATCGATAATAACCCAAATCGTATCCTTCCCACTTACAACTCTGAGCAATCATACTACTAAATCCATCGTTGTTTGTTCCCATTCCCATTATGGGAGCTCAATTTTTCTGAATGTCTCCACCTAGATGGCGGTATTAAGCCTTAACTTTCTGACAAGTTAGGCACCTTGTCACGAATTTTGTGGTCTCATTCTTCATATTTGCCACCCAAATTCTCCTTAATATCCTTGTACATCTTGGAACTCCGGATGTACTGTGCATGGCAATAAATGCACTTTCAACATAATCCATTTCTTAAGAAATTCAAAGTTAAGAACACAAATCCCTTCTTTGAAATCAATTACCTCATACTTAGAGGTCTTAAATTCCTTATTCTTTTCATCGAAAGTTGTGCCTTTTTTTTTTTTTTCAAAAAGGATTTCTTTCCTTGATGCAACTTAATGGATGCTAGAAGTTCAGCCGGGGCCATGTGATAAGGCGCTTTGGATACCGGGGTAGCTCCGGGCAATAAGTCTATCTCGAAAGAAATTTCCTGCTCGAAAGGAAGTTCGGGCAATTCTTTTGGAAAGACATCCACATATTCCCTGATAATGAGAACATCTTCCGGCTTTAGTTCCACTTCTTTCTCCTTGTCCATCATGTTGGCTAAGTATCCTTGGCATCCGTTAGCCAACATTTTCCACGCGTTCAGTGCCGATACTAACCTACTTGAGGAGTTACGGGACTGGCCGTAAAAGTTGAGTTCCTCCTCATCATGCAAACTAAACATAACATAACGCTTGCGACCATTTATCTTAGCATTGTACTTGCCTAGGAAATCCGTTCCTAGAATCACATAAAAATCTTGAAGCTTGCTCGCAACGAGATCCACATACAAATTTTCTGTTATAAATGACTATTGAAGCACTTCATATTCAGTAGTCATACAGAAAATTTTCTTACAATCGAAGAAATATTCTTATAAATTACTTTAAACTACTAACTCCAAATCCTAATTTCTGGGCAACTCTATCGATACAATGGAATGAGTAGCACCAGGATCAAAAACGGTGATAGCGTTATGAGCGGTGTAAAAATAAAAATCTAATTTGTTACTAGGTGAGAAGTTCCAGCCTCGGTATCCCCTTTGGTGTAGGCGTAAATTCTAGCTTGGGGTTCAGGAGCCTCTATCCTCCTTGGTTCGTACGAAGTGTCCTCGATTTTGACTGGCATTGCATGCAGTTGACTGCTCGCATTCCTTTGCAGATACTGGGGGTTCTGGTTCTGATTCTGGTTGTTGAGGTTGCAATTCCTCGCATAATGACCTTCCTTTCCACAAAGGTAGCAAGCATTGGTTCCCAATCTACATATTCCCAGGTGCTTCTTCCCGCATTGAGCGCACACTGGGAAGTTATTATTATTACCCTCATTCCCTCGGTTACTGCTCTTCTGAGGGTAATTTCTTTGCTGTCCCTGGCCAGCAGCATTTCCCTTCCTCTTGTTCTTTCCAAACTGCTTAGCATGCTGGGCTGCATTACTCGTCTGGCCCCTTGCATATGCGTCCTGATTCTGCCTAGGCTGCAGTTGCTTCTCCGTAGCCTTCTCCTCTTTCTTTGCCTTAAATATATGCGCTCTCGCCTCCTTATCTTGATTAATCCAATACTCAGCCCTAATTGCCCGACTAATGCAGTCAGACACAAGGGTAGGAGGGCAGCTTCCCGCACTCACTTGTTTAGCTATATCCGTCCGAAACATCTTCATCATTCACCTTACTTTTTCTGTTTCGGTCGGTATGAGTTCAGGACATAGGCGGCCTAGCTGTTCAAACTTCTTAACAGCTTCCATAACTGACATTGATCCTTGCTTTAGGCTATTGAACTCGTCCTGCTGTGCGGCGAGGATCTCCCGATTGTAGTACATTGCCTTGAACTCAGCTACAAAATCTTGCCAACTCATGGCCGCAACATTCCTACGCATTTGCACTGTTATCCACCAATGCCTAGCATCCTTTTTCAGTGCAAATGATGCACAGAGCACTTTCTCCTGCTCGGTGAGTCCCATGAAATCCAAGATAACTTGGATGTCCATAAGCCAGTTATCGGCTTCTATTGGGTCTGTAAGACCCTCGAACTCAGGCGCTTTCATCCGTCTGAATCGCTCATACAGTAGATCTTCCCGAACTACTGGTGGGTTTGCTGGCATCCCTAAGGGTGCTAAAGGAACTCCGAAATTCCGCGGAACCCCCTGACGAACCTCCGGTACTTGGGGCACTACCGGGGGTGCAGGGTTATCCTGAGGTGGAATTTCGTTCGCATGAGGTAATTGGTTCAATCGGGCTACCTGCTCACGTAGCCGATTTGTTTCTTGCTGTTGTTGTAGCAATTGTTGTTGCAACGTCGCTACAACGTTCGCAAGATCTGGCTCTTGCGCGTTCTGGTTAGCTTGCTTTCGCGTACGCGCCATCTTATCACTCCTAATACATTTCAAGAAAAGATTTTGTTATTCTCCGAAAATCTTTCCTTTCATTTATTTCCTATAAAAACACATCATCATATCATACTTAATCTTATCATATAGAAATCCTTCGGAATTTCTTCATAGCATAACATAAAACATTATGCAGAAATCCTTCATGATTTCTTCATAACGTATCATATCATAAACTTATTATAAACTTATCGTATATTTATCATGGAAACTGTTTATCATGACATCATAATTACCATGATACTCGTTTCATATAAAATATATCATTTTATACATTTTTTTAAAAAAATACATCATTTTTACTATATACACAGTCAAAATAGGATGGAAGTGTCTACCACTTAACCATCATTCCTATCCTATATACAAACCTAGCATCAAAAGAACAAAAATTCCGAGTTAGTTCTAAAACTATCTACTCGGTCATCGCGTCGGAAAATACGTCTCGATCCTCGTCGTCGAATAGCATTTCCTTCGGATCTTCCTCCTGCTCCTCGGGATCATCTAACTCCTCTTCTATATCCTCAAAATCATCCCATTCTTCCCACACTTCTTGTTCCTCATCATCACTCTCAATGAGGATTACTGGAGGATCTTCGGCATTATCCCCTGGGTTATTCGGAGCCTCCGCAGGATCCATACCATCATCATCCGGTCCTGCTTCCGCCACTTGCGGAGGTATCTGCTGAAGTGGGACCGCCGGAATTGGATCCTCAGGCATAGCTGGAACTTCCTCAAAAACAGGCTCTGGAATGCCGGCGTCGTCGACCGGATCGACATGGTAAACATCCACTGGGTTGGCCTCTTGTACCATATATGCTATTACCTCAGCCTCTATAATAGCATCTATCATGTCCTCCAAGGATATTCCCACAACCGGAGCGGGGACATAAAACTTAACTGCCGGAGGTAGTCCGTCCCTGATAAGCTGTAACGCTCGCCACTGTGGATCCACAAGCTCCTGAGGTATATAGGGCAACATTGCTTCGCGGAACCTACGGCAATAGTGGCCCATGGTCTCATCCGGATAAGCATGCCATTCTGCGGCGAAGTTGAGATATCGCCTCCTATTCATGTCGCCGTAAATAGCCGGGTCGCGGTACGGCGCATTGGCCCCCTCTTCAGGTGGAGGTCCATATCGTGCTGTCATACGGGCACGAAAATCTGCCCATGGTGTCCCGTGTATAGCCAGATCCCCCTGCGCCATCCACCAGGCTCTAACCTCTCCCATCAAACATCTACTTGCTAATAAAACCTGGAGATGGGCTTCGATATGGCATACCCTAAAAATCACCTCCATATCGAAAAGCCATCCTGGTAGCGATATCGTCTGCTGAGTCCCATCAAAAATATAGGGCTTCATCTTGTGGAATGCCGTAGCGGCATCTCGATCCTCATCCATACTCGTATCTCGATAATTGAATCTATCAATTTACGAGCGCATAATAATTACTTATCTATGTACTTAAAAAAAAATAACTCTTACTTACAATGACGGTGGCGCTGGCAGGTAGACTGTGAAACTGGAAGGCAGGATCCCGCTCTGATACCAACTGTAACGACTCGCCTAGCACAGGCCGTTACCATACATACATACGTACATACATACTTAACGTAAACAGCGGAAATTTTTTTTTTTTTTATTGAGTGCATAAACAATAACGATGTATAAATAGCGAATGTATGAATAAAACAAAAAGCGATAATCGAACACCGGATAATATATAATGTACATAAGAGACAAAAACGCGTAGCGGCAGAATATCCCACTCACTTCACAGTTCACCCCGCCCCGCTCGCCATCTTGTATCAAAAGTTGCTGACAGGTTACTTACCTACAGCATAGACGTAAGACGTGAGCTTTCGCTCAGCAAGTACAACATAATTATCCGCAACAATTAATAATACAAAACGTAACTCAAATCTAACATAACACATTCTACCCTAATCATGCATGAGCCAATTATGTTTGATTATGCTTGCTTGGTATTTCATAGCGTATCATACTTATCGTACTAAACATGCTTATCTTGCTTATCATGTTTATCATGCTTATGGGCCCCATAAGTGTACGTACCGGGCGCGCAACTATGGAGTGGTTGAGGCGGCCAGTCCATTTCCAACTCGATCCATAGTCCAACCCGACCTGCGAGCGGGTCGGTACGACACAGGCAACTTGCTTGCCTTCATACTTGTCTTTCATAATTTCTTAATTATTCTTGTTTAGAATTTGTGAACATGCTTCGTGAATGTCTCATATTCATAAAACATAATCATAGCATAATCAAATCATAAAATATTCACATAACATTTCGTAAGCATAACCTAGTATAAATCATATCATAACACATACTATAGCATTCATCATTCATACTTAGGCAAGTATTCAACTAAAGCCTATGCTGTAGGCGGAGTTGTACTTACCTCGAACTCTAAGTCCGATGCTATGCCGCTCCTGAACAGGTCGCAATAACAGATTATCACCTGTTATTACAAAGGACATAGCGTAAGGATTTCTGAAAATCCTACTTTTTAATCTGTTGGTTATCCCAACCAACATTTATTTTATTCTGCGTTATATGCCCCCATATAACAAATTCGTAAACATTTGGAACGGGTTACTATAACTAACCCTGTAGGTAACCCTCGAGATAAGGGCCCTATTCCTTAATCTTAGTTTATTATTGGGTTACGTTGGATAACCCTTGGGCTTCGGGCCCAAACCAATAACTCGGTGTCTTTTCCCGGTTATTGCTCACCGAACTTAGTTTAAAACCGCTTTTGAAAATTTAAGGTTTTCTTTAAAATCCTTATGAGTGGGTTCTTTATAAAAATCATCTAAAGTCAAAACTGCCTTTGGAGCAGTTTCTTTTTGAAAACTTGCTAATGTACGTGCAGGAATGTCCAATTCCAACACTGTCTTTAAATACCTTGAGCAGCAACCTCCCGATCACTGCACAGTTTTTGAAATATAATTTTTATTTAGAAATCTAGATCGAATCTGAAAAACTTTTCTTCATAGAAGTTTTAGATCTTGGAAAATCCTAAAACTTCACTGTTTTATACAAAACCCATTTCGGACTCAAACCCACTCGTTTTCCCTTTTTAATTTCACCTGGCCGTGCATAGAAACTGGCACGGTCAGGCTCGGATTTCCGCGAAAACGAAGGCTGTTGGAGCCTTATTTTTAAAAACTGTCCGCGTTGTCTTATAGGAAAAACTGTTCTGAACAACTTTCATGTTTTACGTTTTCCGAAAATCGGCCTCTAAGGGCCTCAAAATTTACTTTCCAGAAAACAGGGCAACATACACCCGAATTGGCAGTTTTTTGTGTTTTCATTCGTTACTCGCCCTAAAAACGTGCACACTACCTCAACCGAACCAGCGGGAGCCTAAATCAAACATACAGCGACTTTCTAACGTCAAATTCTCTTCAAACACAAATTAAAAACTCAGCCAAGCAAACCATTATCTTATCCCAAAAATTAAGGTTTGCTGAAAAAAAATCCAGCTTAACTAACATACACCAAATCTGCCAATTTACCTAATCATGCATTCTAACTCATAACTTAACTTATTAGGGGCATATAACTTAACCATTCAACTAGCATACAAACAAGCAAGCATTTTAAAAGCATAGCATACTAATTAAACCAAACCACCCTAAAATTAAATCAAGCACATAACCTAACTAGTGCTGAAAATAAAATTTGAGCTTAAGCTCATACAACCAATGACTTGAAATACAAGATAACCTCCAAATTGCACCAAATTGAAAGCTGAAAACTTAGGAGAGATTTTACCTTAATATACCCTAAAGTTGGTTAGGGTTTGGTCCAAAGTTTCTTCCCCCTTGGCTCCTAGACACCACCGGCCTCCTCCCTAAGTTCACCCACAAATTTTCTGTCTTTGGCTGCTGCTGCCCACCAAGACCAGCCACCAAATCCGGCCACTCCTACAGCCTTTCTCTTCCTTTTCCAGCTCACCAACAGCCGGCCAGCTTGCCCAACAAAGGGTTCCAAAATTTTCCAGCACTTTTCCTTGCTTCCAAACTGAAAATCCGAACTCTCCCTAATGGATTCTCTCTTGGATTTCTGTTTTTGTTCTTGTTTTTCTTTGGCTGCTAAGGACCGGTTTTGGGCAGAGAAAAATGGGCAGAGTGTGGCTGGAATTTCTGATTTTTTTGAATAGAATGGCCACCTATTTATAGAGGTTTTGGAGCTTTGCTTAATTGCAACTTTAGTCCCTCAAAAATTATCATTTTATGCAAGGGGAAGGTGAGGTGGCCGGCCATGGAATGGTCTAGAACCACTTAATACTTTCCCAATTTAGCTTAAATCCAAATGATGTCATAAATAATGGATAAGGTGATGTCATATCTCTTAAGGCTTGTTTGGCTTTAAACCTTGATAAGTAGTCCATTTTTAGCCAAACAGGCATTGTTAATACTGTGTTACTTAATACACAGTATCATAAATTAAATTTCATTCCAAAATTTATCTGTCATAAAATGGACAGTACGAAAAACTTTTCTTTTCGCTTCAAGTCCTTTGGTCCTTAATAATCTATTTAATGTGCTTGATTTTTCTATGGCGGTTTTAGGTTTAATTCTAGCTATTTTATCCGTAAAAAATGATTTTCGCAGTTCAAAACCTATACTGCTCAACATACTTAAATTCCGTCATATATTTGGTCTTTCCAGTCAATCTTTGACTCATCGGGTCAACTTTGACTTTCATGGTCAACTTTGACCTTCATGGTCAACTTTGACTTTTTCGGTCAACGTTGACTTTTTATTAAACCATAGGATTTGCTATCTTTTGACCCGAAAAGATCATAGGCTTGGCTAAGCAATCGTATTTGAGTCTTATGAAGCCATAAGAACCCATAAAATAAATAAAAACCCTGAGCTGGGATTTTTCATAGATACCATTACGGTATACATTAAATTTCTATACAAGAAAATCTTAGCGATGAAAATTCTAGATCTTACAATCTACCCTCCTTAAAAATTTTCGCCCTCGAAAATTAGAACAAACCAGGGTAGTTCTTTCTCATTTCATCTTCCAATTCCCATGTTGCCTCCTCAACCTTGTGGTTTCGCCACAATACTTTAACCATGGGAATGGTTTTATTTCTTAGGACCTTTTCTTCCCGATCCAGAATTCGAACTGGCTTCTCCTCGTAAGTTAAGTCCGTTTGAACCTCTACTGGTTCCTGACTGAGTATATGGGAAGGGTCCGGTATATACTTCTTTAGCATCGAAACATGAAAAACATTATGCATCGAAGCTAATTCTGGCGGTAGGGCAAGCTTATAGGCTACTTTTCCAATCCTCTCAAGAATCTCAAATGGTCCTGTATATCTTGGACTGAGCTTCCCTTTCTTTCCAAACCGCATTACTCCTTTCATCGGAGCAATCTTGATGAAAACAGCATCTCCAACTTGAAATTCCAAAGGCCTCCTTCGTTTATCGGCATAGCTTTTCTGTCTGCTAAAAGCTATATCGAGCCTTTGCTTGATCTTCTTGACATCCTCAGAGGTCTTCTTGATGAAGTCTGTGGTTTGAAGCTGTTTCTGTCCAACTTCTTGCCAATTGATAGGAGATCGGCATTTCCTTCCATATAGTGCTTCGAATGGAGCTATACCAATCGAGGCATGATAGCTGTTGTTGTAGGAGAATTCAATCAATGGCAGCTTCTGGTCCCAATTGCCCTTAAAATCCAACACACAAGATCTCAGCATGTCCTCCAGCATTTGGATAGTTCGCTCTGATTGACCGTCAGTTTGGGGGTGAAATGCCGTACTGAACTTCAATTTCGACCCCATAGCGTTGTGAATACTGCTCCAAAATCGAGAGGTGAAACGTCCATCACGATCAGAGATGATCGATTTTGGCACTCCATGGAATCTGACGATCTGGAATACGAAAATCTCGGCCAATTTCTCCACGGAAAAAGTGGCTTTGATTGCAATAAAGTGGGCTGATTTGGTTAATCTATCCACGATAACCCAAATCATATCATTCCCACTGGACGTCCTGGGTAATCCTACTATGAAATCCATAGTAATTTGCTCCCATTTCCATTCAGGAAGCTCTATCTTCTGTAGTTCTCCACCAGGATGTCGATGTTCGGCCTTAACTTTCTGACAAGTTAGGCATTTTGATACGAATTCAGCCACCTCATTCTTCATATTGGGCCACCAATAATTTTCTCGGAGGTCTTTGTACATCTTGGTAGCTCCCGGATGTACGGAGTATGGCATCAGATGCGCTTCAGATAAAATCTGATCCTTCAAAACTTCAAAGTCGGGAACGCAGATCCTCTCCTTGAAGTAGATGACGCCATCTGTAGAGGTTTTGAACTCAACACTTTTTCTGTCAAAAAGTTGAGTTTTCAGCAAAAAGGGATCCTTTTCTTGGTGTGACTTGATGGATTCCAACAAATCAGACTGAATAGTCAGAGAAGATAATTTCCCCGTTATCATCTCCAAGTTAAACTCAGAAATTTCCCTTTGTAGTGGCTTAGGAAACGCCTCGATAGACATCAGCATGCCTACAGATTTCCTACTTAAGGCGTCTGCTACCTTGTTTGCCTTGCCAGGGTGGTAAAGGATTTCGCAATCGTAGTCCTTTACGAGCTCCAGCCATCTATGCTGTCTCATGTTGAGCTCTTTTTGAGTGAAAATGTACTTGAGGCTTTGATGATCGGTATAGATCGCACATTTGTTTCCGTACAAATAGTGCCTCTAAATCTTGAGTGCGAAAACTACTGCCGCAAGCTCCAAATCATGAGTAAGATAATTCCTTTCATGATCTTTCAGTTGACGGGATGCGTAGGCCACTACCTTCCCGTTTTGCATCAAAACAGCTCCTAATCCGCTTTTTGATGCATCGCTGTAGATGACGAAATTCCCAGCATCTACATCAGGAATTATTAGCACAGGTGCACTGGTTAGCCTTCTCTTGAGCTCCTGGAAATTTTCCTCACATTTCTGAGTCCATTCAAAACTCTTCCCTTTTCTGGTAAGGGCGGTAAGGGGTGCAGCAATCTTGGAGAATCCTTCAACAAACCGTCGATAATATCCTACTAGTCCAAGAAAGCTCCTTATTTCCGTGACATTCTTGGGTGCTGACCACGTACTGACAGCTTCCACTTTTGCAGGGTCCACAGAAATCCCTTCCTTTAGCACTACATGGCCCAAGAAATGCACTTTTTCCAGCCAAAATTCACACTTTGTGAATTTGGCATATAGCTGGTTCCTTCTCAACGTTTCCATTACCAATCCAAGGTGATGCTCATGCTCTTCATTGGACCTTGAGTAGATTAAAATATCATCAATAAAGACGATGACGAACTTGTCCAGGTATTCCTTGAATACTCGATTCATAAGGTCCATGAACGCGGCTGGGGCATTGGTTAGTCCAAATGGCATAACCAAAAACTCATAATGCCCATAACGAGTTCGAAAAGCTGTCTTGGAGATATCGGACTCCTTGATCTTCAGCTGGTGATAGCCTGAGCGCAGATCGACCTTTGAAAATACTACTGCTCCTCTGAGTTGATCGAACAGATCATCAATCCTCGGAAGAGGATACTTGTTCTTGATCGTTATCTTATTTAGCTCCCGGTAATCAATGCACATGCGCAAAGATCCATCTTTCTTCTTCACGAACAACACCGGGGCTCCCCATGGAGAGTAGCTTTGTCGAATAAATCCTTTGTCAAGCAGTTCCTGCAACTGCACTTGAAGTTCCCTAAGCTCGGCAGGTGCCATTCGGTAGGGTGCTTTCGATATCGGTGCGGTTCCAGGTAGTAGTTCGATCTCGAACGATATTTCGCGCTCCGGCGGAAGTCCTGGCAGTTCCTCTGGAAAGACATCCACATATTCCTTTATAATGGGAATATCTTCCGGTCTCAACTCCAATACCCGATCTTTGTCCACCATGCTAGCTAAATAACCTTGACAACCATTAGCTAACATTCTCCAAGCCTTTATTGCAGAAATCAATCTGGTGGTTGAGTGGTGAGTCTGTCCGTAGAAGGTAAATTCTTTTTCACCGTAGGGGTTGAACGTGACGCAATGTTTCCGACAGTCAATCCGGGCGTTGTATCTTCCTAAGAAATCCATCCCTAAGATCACATCGAAATCTTGGAGCTTGATTGCGATGAGATCTACAAAGGTCTCGTATCGCGTTGTGACTCCGAGTCTTGTCGAGTCTGCGTTGGCTTTGCTGCCGCCTTTTCCTCCTTTTTAGCTTTGAAAAATTGAGCCCTAGCTTCCTTATCCTGGTTGATCCAGTATTCGGCTCGTATCGCCCGGCTTATACAATCGGACACCAGGGTAGGCGGGCTGCTGCCAGCACTCACTTGCTTGGCAATATCGGTTCTGAGCATCTTCATCATTCTTCGCAATTTCTCCGTTTCACTCGGAACCAATCTGGGCACAACCGAGCTAGCTGTTCAAACTTCTGTACGGCCTCCATTACCGTCATCGACCCTTGTCTGAAGCTCGTGAACTCGTCTTGTTGAATGGCAAGGATCTCCTTGTTGTAGTACATCGCGCGAAACTCGGTCACAAAGTCCTGCCAGTTCATGGCCGTAACGTCACGGCGCATCTGCACGGTCATCCACCAGTGTCGCGCATCCTTTTTCAGGGCGAAAGAAGCGCAGAGAACTTTCTCTTGTTCCGTTAGTCACATGAAATCCAAGATAACTTGGATATCGATCAACCAATTGTCCGCGGCGATCGGGTCCGTCGGGCCTTCGAACTCAGGCGCCTTCATTCGCCTGAATCGTTTGTATAGTAAGTCCTCCCTCACTGGTTGTAGGTTTGCTTGCCCTCCAGCAGGTGCCATCGGAATGTTAGCATTCTGAGGAACTTCTGGCTTATCCTCAGGTACCGGGGGTACTGGTTGAGCTCGTGGTGGAACCTCGTTAATCCGTGGTCCTTGATTCATTTGAGCTATCTGAGCTCGTAGTCTTTCCGTCTCTTGCTGCTGTTCTAGCAGCTGCTATTGTAGATTTGCAACGATGGTTGCGAGATCTGGCTCGGGCTGGTTACGTGGTACCGTTCTTCGTGGACGTACCATTTTCTAAATCCTATCATAAGAAAAGATATCATCACACCATTAATATCCTTTCTTTCATACATAACTTATCACATCACATCATGCCATAACATCATACATTTCATATCATAACATAGAAGGTATCATAACAGATACTTATCATAATATAGCATAACTTTCATAATATTTATAACATGCTCTTGTTATAAATCCCGTATCTGTACGGTCCTTTATGTACATACTTTGTACATCGTAATTTACAATACTGTAATTACACATTGAATACATCATACTTGTACGTACATATCTTTACATATACATGGTCAAAATATGATGGAAGTGTCTAACACTTTACCATCGTACTGTTCATAATAAAAAAAAATATGATAGGAGTGTCTATTACTCTATCATCATACATGGTTAAAAATATATGCGCATATCGGCCCTAACTAGACTATAACCTCTAGCGTAATCATCGAAACGTCGGATTCGGCGTCAGAGTCTTCGTCCCAATTTCCATCGTGGAATCGCATCTCCTCGGGATCGCCCTCGGCGTCATCAATATCCTCCATCCAGTTACCTTGCTCGGCTTCGGGCTCCATATCGTCCTCGTCGTCCTCGTCGTCGCTAGGGATGATCATAATGGGAGGGTCTTCCGGTGGTTCCTCCGGAGCAATCAAATCGTCGGCAGCGTCCTCGGCGTCCATCTGGTCTTCAGCCTCTTGGGCTGGGATCTCTTGTACAGGTATAGCAGGAATCGGGTCCTCGGGAAACATTGGACCCACTTCATGCTGGGGTTCTCCTATCCCGGCATCGATCCGTGCGAGCTCCATATTTACGCGTCTATCATAGCATAATCCTATCGTAAATACTTACGCATATACATAAAACATATATGTAACTTACAATGATGGTGGCGATGGTAGGCAGACTGTAAATCGTATCGCAGGGAACCGCTCTGATACCAACTCTGTAACGACCCGCCTAGCACAGGCCGTTACCATACATACATACTTATCTTCCCTTACATACTTACATACTTATGAAAACACAGCGGAAATTTTTTTTTTTTTTTTTTTTTTAATATATATATGGCATACTAGTGCAACATATAAAAGTGTCTTTATGAAAATATTTACCATAACATAAATACGTAAAAAGCAAAACGCGTAGCGGCTACATTTCCCACATTTCACAGTTTGCCCCGCCATGCCCTTCCATCTTGTATCAACCATTGCTGACGGTTTCTTACCTACAACATAAACGTAAGACAGTGAGCTTTCGCTCAGCAAGCACAACCTCCTATACCGCGACAAAAACAAACATGATCTAATCTTTCACATACTAACCTAACTTACCATAGCATATCGTACATATCATGACTTCATTTATCATAGCATAGCATACATCATCATATTATGACTTCCTTTTCATAGCATAACATACATCATAATGCATGGTTCATTTATGTTTATTTTATGCTCAATTCATGCTTAACTTACTTTCATTTCTTATCTTACTTATGGGCCCCTTACTTGTGTGTATGTACCGGGCACGCGACTATGGAGTGGTTGGGGCGGCCAAACCATTTCCAACTCAAACCATAGTCCAACCCGACCTTACTCGGGTCGGTACAACACAGAAAACTTGCTCGCCATCTTACTTTCCTTTCATCTTATCATGTCATACTTGATCTTATTTTATAAGATTTTGTGAACATGCTTCGTGTCTTAACACATCATAACATAGCATTCATCAATAGCATACCTTAACCTATCATACAACATAACCCAACATAGCATAACAACAATAACATCACATAGCATCAACATTATAACCTATCATCACATCCTAACATAGCATCAACATCATAACCTAGCATCAACATCCTAACATAGCATCAACATCATAACCTAGCATCAACATCCTAACATAGCATACATCTATCATACTTAGGCAAGTATCACAACAAAGCCTATGCTGTAGGCGGTGGTTGTACTTACCTCTCTTGCTATGTCCTGCGTTAAGCTGCTTCTCCTCCGAGTACAGCTGCAGGTTCCCTCCTGCTCGTTGAAGGACATAGGTGAGGTTCTAATTAGTTTTGCGGAAATGTTGATAATCTAATCAACATGCTTACATAATCCTAATTGTATGTCCCCATACTAAATATGAATTAATTCTTTAAGAGGTTGCGTTGGATAACCTCATGTGCTAAACCCTATACATACCGTTAGGGTTAGGTTACCTTCCTAACCTTGGGCTTTATTATACTTATTGGGTTTTCTTAATTAACCCTATATCTTAGCCCAATTTATTAATCTTAGTCTCCTTTAGGGTTTTCTTGTTTAACCCTTAAGGTTAATTCTTAATCAACCAAGTTAACCCTATATGGGTCAAACTTGCGTTCTAGGCCTTGGCCTAGTAACTCGGATATTATTTCCGGTTATTACTTGTAAACGTCTTGCTTACCCAATTTGGTTTTAAAAAATCCATGTTCCATTTCTTTGGAAACTTGGGTGAATTAACCTTAAAAATCTTTTACATAACTCATAAAAATCCATATCCTTGAAATAGGTTTTTATAAAATCATTTAAGGCTGGAAACTGCCTTTGGAACAGTTTCCTTAGTCAAAACAGTGATTTTAGGAAAAGATATGATTTTTTTCGGAACTTGTTTTTAGAAAATCCTGTACATGAATTTCTCATTCCCTGCACAGTCTTTATAAAACCATTCCATTTTGAAGATCCATTCCGATTTTGAAAATGTTGTCTTCACGAAAGTTGTAGCTCTTGAAAAATCCTAAAACTTTCGTGTTTTGAGAAAAATCCAGTTCGGCCTGTATTCGTACCAGTTTTTGTTTGAAACTGGCTGATCCTGTAAACTGGGTCTGGGCAGGCTAGCCACGGGTTTTTGTAAAAACGGAGACCATTGGAGCCTCAATTTGGAAAACTGTCTGCGCTGGCCCCTAGGAAAACTCGTTCTGAACAACTTTTATGTTTTACGTTTTACCCAGTTCGGCCTCTAAAGGCCTCAAATTCCACTTTTCCCGAAACTGGGCAGTTCACATCCGAACTGGCAGTTTTCGGTTTTAAGTTTGTTTTACGTCCTATTTCGCGGATTCTAACTCGACCGATCACGCGGGAGCCTAGATAACATACATGCAGCGTTTTCTAACGTCCCACATGAACCAACATGTAATTCAAACATGTCCATGCAAACCAAAACCCGTATTAACTTAACCTAGGTTTGCATGGTTCTAACTTTTTGCATACAACACATACAAACACTAAACTTTGCTCCCTAAGCTAGCATGCTTCAAGCACTGCCTAAGGGCAGATTTTCGGACCAAACCAGGGGACACACAACCCTAAGCATTAGGCATGAAAATCAATCATACACAAGCACAACTTATGCAAGAAATCAAGCCATACACCCTTAGATCTACAAATCAAGCACATACAACTATTAGGGCAAAAATTGGAAGATGGACTTATGTCCTTACAACCAAATTGAACTACCTTAAATCTTAAAATTTGAACTCAAATAAAAGAGTTAGGGTTCTAGATTTTTACCTTGGACCAAAGTCAAGTTTTGGTCACAAAATTTCTGCCTTCCCTAGCTCCAAAACCGTGGCTGCCCTAGACCAAGAAAATGGTCTAAAAAAAAAACCTGGTTTCGGTTGATGAAACAAACCCGAATTCTTTCCCTTAAAATTTTTGGATTCCCTCTTGGTTTCCCTGCACCCTAACAGTCGGCTGCAAGCCTAGAACAAGGCTGGAAAATTTCTCAAACTCTCCCCTTAGCTTTCCCTTGCAAACCGAAAACTAACCTAAGCTTGGTTTAGGCAAAAATTCAGTTTTTTCTCTTGGCTCCCTCTCACCTTCTCTCACGGTTTTGATGGCAGAAAATGGCAAGAGTTTGGCTAAGTTTTTCATTAAAAATGAATATGGGTCACTCCTATTTATAGGCAAAGGGGAACTTTCAAAAATTCAACTTTGACCCCTAAATTTATTGAAAATTTGGAGAATTCCCCATGAGGTGGCCGGCCATCCCCCTTGGTGAGCAAGGCAAAATTGTTCTAGAACAAGACACATGGCATCTAATGGTTGGTTCATGGAATTATGATGTCATAATTCCAAATAAGGATGATGTCATAATTATGATGTCATCCTAAGGCCTTGTTTGGCTACTTTTCTCTAAAATAACCCATTTTTGAGCTACACAGATATTTCTAATACTGTGTTTACTAATACACAGTACAATTCAGTACTGTTTTACTTGACTGCAGTCCAAAATTTATCTGCGTAAAAATGGACTGTAAAAACTTTTTCTTATTTTTTTTTTCGAGCCCTTTTGGTCTTTAATCCTACTTGGTGTGCTTGATTTTCTAAGCTAGTTTTCAAAGCCTATTCATACTATTTCAACCGTAAAGACGGTTTTCGCAGTATACTTTATTTTACTATACTGCAAAGTCAATCCTTTAACCGTTCTTGGTCAAACTCTGACTTTCGTTAAAATCATGTACTTTTCGTCCCTTTTTTACTCAAAAGGTACGTTGCTAATCTACATAGTTCATTTTGAGTTTTATTAATCTAAAAAACTCATAAAATGTAAGAGAACTCTTAACCGAGCTTCTCTTTCAATAATACCTCTATGGTATTCATTTAATTCCTTTAAAAAGAATAGTAACATCGAAAAATCTAGGTATTACAATCTATCCTCCTTAAAGAATTTTCGTCCTCGAAAATCAGGACAATTCGGGATAGTTCTTTCCGTTTAGCCATTTTGGGGTGAAAAACCGTAATGAACTTTAATTTCAACCCCATGGCAGTATGAACATTTGTTCATAATCGAGAAATGAGGCATCCATCCTGGTCTGAGATGCTTGATTTTGTTGCTCCATACTGTCTCACAATCTGAGACATGTAGATTTCGGTCAGTTTTCTGCAAATCTCCTTCAGGATGTCGGTATTCAGCCTTAACTTTCTGACAAGTTAGGCACTTTGACACGAATTTCGTCACTTTATTCTTCATGCTTGGCCATCGATAACTTTCTTAGAAGTCTTAGTACATTTTGAAAGCTCCTGGATGTACCAAATATGGCGTCTTATGGGCTTCTGACATCGTCTGATCCTTCGTTGCCAAAATTAATTCGGTTGTTGAGCTCCGCAACGGTCCGTAAAGGTTGAACTTTTCCTTGTCGAAAGGGCTAAACGTCTCTCAACGCTTTTGGAAAGCCAAACTTAGCGTTGTAATAACTTAAGAAATCCGTTTCTAAGATCACATCGAAATCCTAAGGCTTGATTGCGATGAGATCTACAAGCAGTTCTTAGTCATTATAATTACAAAAATATTTTACATTAAAAGAATTCAAACCACAAAATTTCTTTACCAAACAAAGAAATTTTAAAATGCTGTTTTTAAACATTTTCTATACTAATTCCTAATTTCTGGGCAATCTCCATAAATTTTAACAAGTGAGTTGCACCAGAATTAAATAATACAATAACGCCTTAGGTGGCGACAAGTATCTATCTTGTCCCTTCATGCGAAGTTCCAGCTTCAGCATTTCCATCGGTGTAGGCGTAAATCCTAGCTTGGGGTTCAGGAGCCTCTAATCTTCCTTGTGCAATTGAGGGTCCTTCGAGCCTTGCTTGGACTGCATGTAGCTGGCTGCTGGCATTCCAATTCGGATACTGAGGGCTCTGGTTCTGGTTGTTCTGGGGGTAGCTTCTTGCATAGTGCCCCTCCTTGCCACAAAGGTAGCAAACATTAGTCCCCATCCTACACACTCCCGGGTGTTTCTTTCCACATGTTACGCACGCGGGATAGCTGGTGTTAGTGTTCTCGTTCCCTTGATTGTTCTTTTTCTGAGGGAAATTCCCTTGTTGGTTCTGGCCCGAGAAATTTCCTTTTCGCTTATTTCTCCCAGCTTGAGTGGAACCTTGTGTAGGGTTACTGGATTGGCCCTTCGGTTGTGACTCCGAGTCTTGTCGAGTCTGCGTTGGCTTTGCTGCCGCCTTTTCCTCCTTTTTAGCTTTGAAAAATTGAGCCCTAGCTTCCTTATCCTGGTTGATCCAGTATTCGGCTCGTATCGCCCGGCTTATACAATCGGACACCAGGGTAGGCGGGCTCTGCCAGCACTCACTTGCTTGGCAATATCGGTTCTGAGCATCTTCATCATTCTTCGCAATTTCTCCGTTTCACTCGGAACCAATCTGGGCACAACCGAGCTAGCTGTTCAAACTTCTGTACGGCCTCCATTACCGTCATCGACCCTTGTCTGAAGCTCGTGAACTCGTCTTGTTGAATGGCAAGGATCTCCTTGTTGTAGTACATCGCGCGAAACTCGGTCACAAAGTCCTGCCAGTTCATGGCCGTAACGTCACGGCGCATCTGCACGGTCATCCACCAGTGTCGCGCATCCTTTTTCAGGGCGAAAGAAGCGCAGAGAACTTTCTCTTGTTCCGTTAGTCACATGAAATCCAAGATAACTTGGATATCGATAAACCAATTGTCCGCGGCGATCGGGTCCGTCGGGCCTTCGAACTCAGGCGCCTTCATTCGCCTGAATCGTTTGTATAGTAAGTCCTCCCTCACTGGTTGTAGGTTTGCTTGCCCTCCAGCAGGTGCCATCGGAATGTTAGCATTCTGAGGAACTTCTGGCTTATCCTCAGGTACCGGGGGTACTGGTTGAGCTCGTGGTGGAACCTCGTTAATCCGTGGTCCTTGATTCATTTGAGCTATCTGAGCTCGTAGTCTTTCCGTCTCTTGCTGCTGTTCTAGCAGCTGCTATTGTAGATTTGCAACGATGGTTGCGAGATCTGGCTCGGGCTGGTTACGTGGTACCGTTCTTCGTGGACGTACCATTTTCTAAATCCTATCATAAGAAAAGATATCATCACACCATTAATATCCTTTCTTTCATACATAACTTATCACATCACATCATGCCATAACATCATACATTTCATATCATAACATAGAAGGTATCATAACAGATACTTATCATAATATAGCATAACTTTCATAATATTTATAACATGCTCTTGTTATAAATCCCGTATCTGTACGGTCCTTTATGTACATACTTTGTACATCGTAATTTACAATACTGTAATTACACATTGAATACATCATACTTGTACGTACATATCTTTACATATACATGGTCAAAATATGATGGAAGTGTCTAACACTTTACCATCGTACTGTTCATAATAAAAAAAAATATGATAGGAGTGTCTATTACTCTATCATCATACATGGTTAAAAATATATGCGCATATCGGCCCTAACTAGACTATAACCTCTAGCGTAATCATCGAAACGTCGGATTCGGCGTCAGAGTCTTCGTCCCAATTTCCATCGTGGAATCGCATCTCCTCGGGATCGCCCTCGGCGTCATCAATATCCTCCATCCAGTTACCTTGCTCGGCTTCGGGCTCCATATCGTCCTCGTCGTCCTCGTCGTCGCTAGGGATGATCATAATGGGAGGGTCTTCCGGTGGTTCCTCCGGAGCAATCAAATCGTCGGCAGCGTCCTCGGCGTCCATCTGGTCTTCAGCCTCTTGGGCTGGGATCTCTTGTACAGGTATAGCAGGAATCGGGTCCTCGGGAAACATTGGACCCACTTCATGCTGGGGTTCTCCTATCCCGGCATCGATCCGTGCGAGCTCCATATTTACGCGTCTATCATAGCATAATCCTATCGTAAATACTTACGCATATACATAAAACATATATGTAACTTACAATGATGGTGGCGATGGTAGGCAGACTGTGAAATCGTATCGCAGGGAACCGCTCTGATACCAACTCTGTAACGACCCGCCTAGCACAGGCCGTTACCATACATACATACTTATCTTCCCTTACATACTTACATACTTATGAAAACACAGCGGAAATTTTTTTTTTTTTTTTTTTTAATATATATATGGCATACTAGTGCAACATATAAAAGTGTCTTTATGAAAATATTTACCATAACATAAATACGTAAAAAGCAAAACGCGTAGCGGTTACATTTCCCACATTTCACAGTTTTCCCCGCCATGCCCTTCCATCTTGTATCAACCATTGCTGACGGTTTCTTACCTACAGCATAAACGTAAGACAGTGAGCTTTCGCTCAGCAAGCACAACCTCCTATACCGCGACAAAAACAAACATGATCTAATCTTTCACATACTAACCTAACTTACCATAGCATATCGTACATATCATGACTTCATTTATCATAGCATAGCATACATCATCATATTATGACTTCCTTTTCATAGCATAACATACATCATAATGCATGGTTCATTTATGTTTATTTTATGCTCAATTCATGCTTAACTTACTTTCATTTCTTATCTTACTTATGGGCCCCTTACTTGTGAAAACGGAGACCATTGGAGCCTCAATTTGGAAAACTGTCTGCGCTGGCCCCTAGGAAAACTCGTTCTGAACAACTTTTATGTTTTACGTTTTACCCAGTTCGGCCTCTAAAGGCCTCAAATTCCACTTTTCCCGAAACTGGGCAGTTCACATCCGAACTGGCAGTTTTCGGTTTTAAGTTTGTTTTACGTCCTATTTCGCGGATTCTAACTCGACCGATCACGCGGGAGCCTAGATAACATACATGCAGCGTTTTCTAACGTCCCACATGAACCAACATGTAATTCAAACATGTCCATGCAAACCAAAACCCGTATTAACTTAACCTAGGTTTGCATGGTTCTAACTTTTTGCATACAACACATACAAACACTAAACTTTGCTCCCTAAGCTAGCATGCTTCAAGCACTGCCTAAGGGCAGATTTTCGGACCAAACCAGGGGACACACAACCCTAAGCATTAGGCATGAAAATCAATCATACACAAGCACAACTTATGCAAGAAATCAAGCCATACACCCTTAGATCTACAAATCAAGCACATACAACTATTAGGGCAAAAATTGGAAGATGGACTTATGTCCTTACAACCAAATTGAACTACCTTAAATCTTAAAATTTGAACTCAAATAAAAGAGTTAGGGTTCTAGATTTTTACCTTGGACCAAAGTCAAGTTTTGGTCACAAAATTTCTGCCTTCCCTAGCTCCAAAACCGTGGCTGCCCTAGACCAAGAAAATGGTCTAAAAAAAAAACTTGGTTTCGGTTGATGAAACAAACCCGAATTCTTTCCCTTAAAATTTTTGGATTCCCTCTTGGTTTCCCTGCACCCTAACAGTCGGCTGCAAGCCTAGAACAAGGCTGGAAAATTTCTCAAACTCTCCCCTTAGCTTTCCCTTGCAAACCGAAAACTAACCTAAGCTTGGTTTAGGCAAAAATTCAGTATTTTCTCTTGGCTCCCTCTCACCTTCTCTCACGGTTTTGATGGCAGAAAATGGCAAGAGTTTGGCTAAGTTTTTCATTAAAAATGAATATGGGTCACTCCTATTTATAGGCAAAGGGGAACTTTCAAAAATTCAACTTTGACCCCTAAATTTATTGAAAATTTGGAGAATTCCCCATGAGGTGGCCGGCCATCCCCCTTGGTGAGCAAGGCAAAATTGTTCTAGAACAAGACACATGGCATCTAATGGTTGGTTCATGGAATTATGATGTCATAATTCCAAATAAGGATGATGTCATAATTATGATGTCATCCTAAGGCCTTGTTTGGCTACTTTTCTCTAAAATAACCCATTTTTGAGCTACACAGATATTTCTAATACTGTGTTTACTAATACACAGTACAATTCAGTACTGTTTTACTTGACTGCAGTCCAAAATTTATCTGCGTAAAAATGGACTGTAAAAACTTTTTCTTATTTTTTTTTTCCAGCCCTTTTGGTCTTTAATCCTACTTGGTGTGCTTGATTTTCTAAGCTAGTTTTCAAAGCCTATTCATACTATTTCAACCGTAAAGACGGTTTTCGCAGTATACTTTATTTTACTATACTGCAAAGTTAATCCTTTAACCGTTGTTGGTCAAACTCTGACTTTCGTTAAAATCATGTACTTTTCGTCCCTTTTTTACTCAAAAGGTACGTTGCTAATCTACATAGTTCATTTTGAGTTTTATTAATCTAAAAAACTCATAAAATGTAAGAGAACTCTTAACCGAGCTTCTCTTTCAATAATACCTCTATGGTATTCATTTAATTCCTTTAAAAAGAATAGTAACATCGAAAAATCTAGGTATTACAATAGAAATCTGACCTGTCACCACATGCGAAGTCCCTGCTTCTGCATCTCCCCTCGTGTAGGCATAAATTCTGGCCTGGGGTTCAGGGGCTTCTAATCTTCCCTGAGTGATCGAGGGTCCCTCTAGCCTTGCCTGGACTGCATGAAGTTGGCTGTTGGGGTTCCGGTTCGGATAGGAAGGGTTCTGGCCTTGATTGTTTAAAGTACAATTCCTTGCATAATGCCCTTCTTTGCCTCAAAGAAAGCAAGCATTAGATCCCATTCTGCACGTCCCCAGGTGTTTCTTCCCACATTTCGCGCACACCGGGTATTCAGTACGGTTTCCCTCATTTCCTCCAGAAATCATCTTCTGAGGGAAATTCTTTTGTGGTCCTTGACTAGAGAAATTTCCCTTCCTCTTGAACCTCCCAAATTGCTTGGGGCCTTGGGTCTGGCTACTCATCTGACTCTTCTGATTCAACTCCGGACCTTGCCTGGGTGGCGTTGGCTTAACTCCGGCTTTCTCCTCCTTCCTAGCCTTAAAAATTTGAGCCCTAGCCTCTCTATCCTGGTTGATCCAGTATTCTGCTCTCAGGGCTCGACTCACACAGTCGGACACCAAAGTAGGTGGGCTACTGCCAGCACTCACTTGCCTGGCAATGTCGGTACGAAACATTTTCATCATTCGTCTAACCTTTTCGGTCTCGTTGGGTACCAATTCAGGGCATAGCCGGGCTAACTGCTCAAATTTCTTGACTGCTTCCATCACAGTCATCGATCCTTGCTTCAGATTGGAGAATTCGTCCTGCTGAGCTGCTAAAATCTCCCTGTTGTAGAACATGTTGCGAAACTCTGTGACAAAATCCTGCCAACCTATAGTCGCAACGTCTCGCCGTATCTGAACGGTCATCCACCAGTGCCTTGCATCCTTTTTCAGAGCGAAGGAAGCACAAAGCACCTTCTCTTGTTCCGAAAGCCTCATGAAATCCAAGATAACTTGGATGTCTATCAACCAATTATCCGCGGCAATCGGATCCATTAGTCCATCAAATTCCGGCGCCTTCATCCTTCTAAACCGCTCATAGAGCAAATCTTCCCGCACCGGTTGTAGATTTGCTGGATTACCAATGGGTGCTAACGGAACTTCAAAGTTCCGTGGAACCTCTTGTCGGACCTCAGGTTGGACTTCAGGTACCTGGGGTGCTACCGGGGGTACTCTGTCGTGATGCGGAGGAACTTCATCCACACGCGGTCTATCATTTATCTGAGCCAGCTGCTCTCGCAGTCTTTCTGTTTCACGTTGCTGCTCCAGCAACTGCCGTTGTAAATTTGCTACAACGGTCGCGATATCAGGCTCAGGAGGATTCACTGGTACCGTCTTACGAGTGCGCACCATTTTCAAATTCCTTTATAAGACATAAGAAAAGATATTATCATACTGTCAATATCCTTTCTTTCATGCATATAATATTCTATAACACTTTCATACTTTGTGTCTAATCACAAACATAGCCGATCATAGTCATATCATCGCATACATATTTCATACATATCATATCATTCATACATGACATAATATAACATAACATATCATAACATAATTTCCAAAATTTCATCGTATCATAATATTTCATTCATAAACTGTCTTTTGCATTTGTACAAAAAGGACGTCATACTTACAATATCTTATATACATATCAGATACATCCTACATGGTCAAAAATTTTAGATGGAAGTGTCTACCACTTTACCACCATACATATGTGTACAAGCCTATCATCCAAAAAGAATAAGCTAGTACATGTCAGTCTAGCATCAAAAGGTACACACACAGTCTACCTAATCTATGTGCTCAGAAGTGACCCCCGACGATGTGTCAGAATCGGACTCTCCCTCTCCGTCAGCCAACGGAATCTCCTCTGGTTCCTCTAAATCCTCCTCATAGTCCAGCCAACCTGCGTGCTCTAACTCAGGGTCTGGCTCCTCATCATCCTCATCATCACTCGATATGTTGATGATAGGTGGATCCTCCGGTGGGTCCTCCGGAATAATGATGAGATCATCAGGGTCAAAGTCCTCATCTGCCAAATCAAACCCGGCCTCCTGATGTGGCACCTCCGGTACTGGGGCTGCGGGAATCGGATCCTCTAGAACAACGGGAACCGGCTCATAAATCGGCTCTGCCATCTCGGCGTCCTCTACTGGCGCCTGTTGAGCCTCTGCCAAATCCGGGGCTGGCATATCGTGATGGTTAGCCTCGACTCCCAAAATAGCCTCAATCATGTGTCCAACTGATAAGCCGAGCATAGGTTCAGGAACGTACTGCCAGATCTGAATAGGCAATCCATTCCTAAGAATAACTAAGGCCTGCAGCTCGGGACTCTGCAGATACTGAGGAATGTATGGCAGCATCGACTCCTGGAATCGTCGACAATAATGGGCCATCATCTCCTGAGGATACGCGTGCCAATCAGCTACGTAGCTGAGGTAACGAGTGTGGTGCATGTCCTCATAGATCTCAGCATCGCGGAGTAAATCGCCCGCTCCCTCGCCTATCATCGGCCCATAACGAGCCATCACTGCCGTGCGAAAATGCGGCCACGTGCGGCTCGGCAACTGACGCTCTCCAAGGATGATCCACCATATCCTAGCGTCAACAGCGAAACATCGGCTAGCCAAGGAAACCTGTAGCCGGGCCTCGATGTGGCAGGTATGGAAGATCAACTCCATATCATACAACCATGCTGCCACCGGTACCGTATGTCTCGTGCCGTCAAACATAAGCGGACACGACTGAAAGAATGACCTCGTCGCCTCTCGGTCCGCGTCGACTTGGTCCGGGTCCATATCGTCAAGTCTATCATAATATAGGCGCATAATAATTATTTACTATTTGAAATTAATCTCAACTTACAATGATGGTGGCGATGGCAGGCAGACTGTGAAGTGGGATAGCAGGAAACCGCTCTGATACCAACTCTGTAACGACCCGCCTAGCACAGGCCGTTACCATACATACATACGTACATACATACTTAACGTAAACAGCGGAAATTTTTTTTTTTTTTTTTATAGAGTGCATAAACAATAACGATGTATAAATAGCGAATGTATGAATAAAACAAAAAGCGATAATCGAACACCGGATAATATATAATGTACATAAGAGACAAAAACGCGTAGCGGCAGAATATCCCACTCACTTCACAGTTCACCCCGCCCCGCTCGCCATCTTGTATCAAAAGTTGCTGACAAGTTACTTACCTACAGCATAGACGTAAGACGTGAGCTTTCGCTCAGCAAGTACAACATAATTATCCGCAACAATTAATAATACAAAACGTAACTCAAATCTAACATAACACATTCTACCCTAATCATGCATGAGCCAATTATGTTTGATTATGCTTGCTTGGTATTTCATAGCGTATCATACTTATCGTACTAAACATGCTTATCTTGCTTATCATGTTTATCATGCTTATGGGCCCCATAAGTGTACGTACCGGGCGCGCAACTATGGAGTGGTTGGGGCGGCCAGTCCATTTCCAACTCAATCCATAGTCCAACCCGACCTGCGAGCGGGTCGGTACGACACAGGCAACTTGCTTGCCTTCATACTTGTCTTTCATAATTTCTTAATTATTCTTGTTTAGAATTTGTGAACATGCTTCGTGAATGTCTCATATTCATAAAACATAATCATAGCATAATCAAATCATAAAATATTCACATAACATTTCGTAAGCATAACCTAGTATAAATCATATCATAACACATACTATAGCATTCATCATTCATACTTAGGCAAGTATTCAACTAAAGCCTATGCTGTAGGCGGAGTTGTACTTACCTTGAACTCTAAGTCCGATGCTATGCCGCTCCTGAACAGGTCGCAATAACAGATTATCACCTGTTATTACAAAGGACATAGCGTAAGGATTTCTGAAAATCCTACTTTTTAATCTGTTGGTTATCCCAACCAACATTTATTTTATTCTGCGTTATATGCCCCCATATAACAAATTCGTAAACATTTGGAACGGGTTACTATAACTAACCCTGTAGGTAACCCTCGAGATAAGGGCCCTATTCCTTAATCTTAGTTTATTATTGGGTTACGTTGGATAACCCTTGGGCTTCGGGCCCAAACCAATAACTCGGTGTCTTTTCCCGGTTATTGCTCACCGAACTTAGTTTAAAACCGCTTTTGAAAATTTAAGGTTTTCTTTAAAATTGTAATAATCGAAATTTTCACGAACTCACAATTTTCTTGTAAATAAGAAATTTATAGTTCGTATTATGTGTTTATGTGCAATTTTATGAAAATTATGAATATTAATACAAAATTCATGATTTTATCAGTATATGATTGAGTTCTCGGTAAATTAATTACGAGACTTCATGATAGGCCTTTTAAGTAAAAAGGTATGACGAAATTTCATGAATTCATGATAGTCAAAATTTGATCGGAACAAGTCAGAGGTTGACCAGAATGGTCAAACCTAAGACGGTAATGTTATATGATAATCAGTGTGAGAAATGCGAAAACCGTCCTTACAGACAAGATAGCATAATTAAAGTTTAAAACCACCATAGAAAAATCAAGCACCTAAAATAGGATATTAAAGGCCAAATGGCTTTAAATAAAAAGAAAAAGTTATATACAGTCCAACTATACATAGATAAATTTTGGACTGCAATTCGATATAACAGTATTAAATTGTACTGTGTATTAGTGAACATAGTATTAGAAATATCTGTGTTGGATTTAAAGTGGACTACATTAAAGAACAAGCCAAACAAGGCTTTAAGATGACATCACCTCACCTTAGATTTATGACATCATCCCATTTTTGATTTATGATATCATAAATGGTGGAAACAATCACACCATGACACCTAGCACAAGGATGGCCGGCCACTTGGAGGGTTCTTTGGCAAAATTTTGTGCAATTATTTTTATTCCAAGGATTTTTGAGCAAAGTTGAACCAAGAATAATTGCAAAGAAACCCATTTTTTTCACCTATAAATAGGCCAAGGGGTGGGCGGATTTTTGAGCCAAAAATTGGTGAAAACTAGCCAAACTCTTGCCATTTTCTCTCTCAAGAAATCCGGACTTCCAAGGGTGAGAAAGAGCAAAGAAAAATTCGGAAAACTTAGGGGTTTTAGTGCTAGGGTAGTCGGTTTTTCTCTAGTGGCTTCAAGATAGGTTTTCGAAATTTTTGGTGCCCATTTTTGGGGCCAACAGCCAGCTGCCAAGGGGGAGTGAGTGAGTGATAAAATTTGGATTTAAGAGTGTTTAGTTTAGGTGCAAGCAGCCACCAAGAATCAGCCAACTTTGGTGCCAATTGGTGCAACAAAACCGGCCTTGGGTGGAAGCTAGGTAAATCCCCTCAAAACCCAACACTTTTCATTTAAATTTCAATTGAGAAATTTAAATGTATTTCAAGCAAAGTTTGTAAGAGCATAAGCTCACTTTAATTCCCTGCCTTAGTTAAGAAATTTAGGTTATGTGCTTGGTTAATTAGGATTTTATGGTTGGTGGTTTTATATGCATGCTTTGTGTTTGATTAAATGCTTAGGATTTTGCATGGTTATGAATGTTGTTCAAATTGGCTTGCATGTTGAATATTGAACGTTAGAAACCGCTGCATGATTGATATTAGGGCTCCCGCGGTGGCTGGTTGAGCTAGATTTCACGTCTAGGACGTAAAACAAAAATCGAAACCGAAAACTGCCATTTCGGGTAGAAACTGGTCAGTTTTCGGGAAAAAGCGATTTTTAGGCCCTTAGAGGCCGAATTTGGCAAAACTTAAAACACAAAAGTTGTTCAGAACAGTTTTTCCTAGAGGGCAGCGCGGACGGATTTGCAAAATGAGGCTCCAATGGCCTCCGTTTTTATGAAAATCCGAGACTAAACTGCCCAGACCTAGTTTACACGACCAGTGGGTTTCAAATTAAAACTGGTACGAATCCAAGCAGAACTGGGTTTTTCTTAAAACATGAAAGTTTTAGAATTTCTCAAGAGCAAGAACTTTCGTGAAGACAAGTTTTTCAAATTCCATTTTGATTTTTAAATACAACCTGAACTATAAAAACTGTGCAGAGAACAAAAAAATTCCTGTACAGGATTTTCTACAAACATACAGAAAAACTGTATTTTTACATCAACATTTCCTGTTTTGACTATGAAAACTATTTCAAAAGCAGTTTTCAGCCTTAAATAAGTTTTATAAAGTTTTACTTTGAAAACCTCGAATTTTGAAGTAAAACAAAAGATTTTCTAGCCAATTTTCCAAATTGGATTTAAAAGCTAAAGTGTAAAAAAACAAAAGATGACGAGTGGTAACCGGGAAGGATAACCGAGTTACTAAGGCTTAGGCTCGATAATAAGAATAGTAATTTAATACTAATCATATGGGTTTAATACCCAAGGTTACCTCAAGTAACCTAATGGGTCAAGATAATTAACCACAATCTCTAGGGTTACAATTAGTAACCTAGTAGTTGATCAAAGCTTGTAAAAAGGACATATAATTAGAATATTGAACAGGTTACCAATATTTTATAGGATCCTTATCCTATGTTCTTTTTAATAGCAGGAGGTAACCTGCAGTTGCAATCTGAGTTAAGGCAACGAAACCCCAGACATAGTATCTCAGGCAAGTATCGAACCTCACCTGCAGTATGGAAATAGTAAATACTATTTTCAAATGTGCTATGTTATGCTATGCTATTTACACTATATTTTCAAGTGTACATGCTATGATATGTGATGCCATGCGATGATATATTCTATGACATGTTATGCCATGTTGATAAGAATGCCATGTTTTTAAAAGTGTCATGGTTTACAAAAATACCATAAATGCCATGTTTTCAAAAGTGTCATGGTTTACAAAAATGCCATAAATGACATGTTTTTCAAGAATGCTATGTTATGGCAAGTGTTAAGTATGATATAACATAGTGACATCATGAAGCATGTTCACTAATGTTAAACCATATGGTAAGATAAATCAAGAAAGGTGTCGTACCAACCTCCCGTGATCGAGGAGGATACATGTTTAAAACCAGTTGTGACATTTACCTCTCGTTGATGCGTGAGGGTCACGTTTTAATACCCAGAACTGTTAGGGCCTTGCAAACCTTAGCTTTGTCTGGAGGCTGCGCGCTTTCGGTACGTACACTATGGGCCCACATGTTGAGACAAGATAATAAGTTAAAGGATTGAGTCTATAATAAAGCATAAGACATTCAATCAATCATAAATGGTTCATGCATATGTTATATGATGAATGACATGTTTTTGAGATGTTCTAAATGTTTTGTGAGATTATGTTTGTACTTGCTGGGCGAAAGCTCACTCTTGTATTCCATACTGTAGGTAAGAAGCCTGCAGCTTAAATGGTGGGCTATGCGGACGATGCGGCGGGTGAAGGGCGGTGTGGGATACCACTACGCAAAATTTTCCGCAACCGCTTTTGAATCTCAAAAGTAAATTATGTTATGCAATATGTATGAAGTTTAAAGACTTAAGAAGATATCTTCAGTATAGTATGTATACATGATAAGTTTTTCTCTACAAGATAACTTATGTAAATATGTTTTAAAAGAAAAAAAAAATTTATTCTCAAATTTTCAAGTAAGATAAGTATAAGTAAGTATGGTGTCGACCCGGCTTGCGAAGTCGGGGCGTCACAAAAATCCTTATGAGTGGGTTCTTTATAAAAATCATCTAAAGTCAAAACTGCCTTTGGAGCAGTTTCTTTTTGAAAACTTGCTAATGTACGTGCAGGAATGTCCAATTCCAGCACTGTCTTTAAATACCTTGAGCAGCAACCTCCCGATCACTGCACAGTTTTTGAAATATAATTTTTATTTAGAAATCTAGATCGAATCTGAAAAACTTTTCTTCATAGAAGTTTTAGATCTTGGAAAATCCTAAAACTTCACTGTTTTATACAAAACCCATTTCAGACTCAAACCCACTCGTTTTCCCTTTTTAATTTCACCTGGCCGTGCATAGAAACTGGCACGGTCAGGCTCGGATTTCCGCGAAAACGAAGGCTGTTGGAGCCTTATTTTTAAAAACTGTCCACGTTGTCTTATAGGAAAAACTGTTCTGAACAACTTTCATGTTTTACGTTTTTCGAAAATCGGCCTCTAAGGGCCTCAAAATTTACTTTCCAGAAAACAGGGCAACATACACCCGAATTGGCAGTTTTTTGTGTTTTCATTCGTTACTCGCCCTAAAAACGTGCACACTACCTCAACCGAACCAGCGGGAGCCTAAATCAAACATACAGCGACTTTCTAACGTCAAATTCTCTTCAAACACAAATTAAAAACTCAGCCAAGCAAACCATTATCTTATCCCAAAAATTAAGGTTTGCTGAAAAAAAATCCAGCTTAACTAACATACACCAAATCTGCCAATTTACCTAATCATGCATTCTAACTCATAACTTAACTTATTAGGGGCATATAACTTAACCATTCAACTAGCATACAAACAAGCAAGCATTTTAAAAGCATAGCATACTAATTAAACCAAACCACCCTAAAATTAAATCAAGCACATAACCTAACTAGTGCTGAAAATAAAATTTGAGCTTAAGCTCATACAACCAATGACTTGAAATACAAGATAACCTCCAAATTGCACCAAATTGAAAGCTGAAAACTTAGGAGAGATTTTACCTTAATATACCCTAAAGTTGGTTAGGGTTTGGTCCAAAGTTTCTTCCCCCTTGGCTCCTAGACACCACCGGCCTCCTCCCTAAGTTCACCCACAAATTTTCTGTCTTTGGCTGCTGCTGCCCACCAAGACCAGCCACCAAATCCGGCCACTCCTACAGCCTTTCTCTTCCTTTTCCAGCTCACCAACAGCCGGCCAGCTTGCCCAACAAAGGGTTCCAAAATTTTCCAGCACTTTTCCTTGCTTCCAAACTGAAAATCCGAACTCTCCCTAATGGATTCTCTCTTGGATTTCTGTTTTTGTTCTTGTTTTTCTTTGGCTGCTAAGGACCGGTTTTGGGCAGAGAAAAATGGGCAGAGTGTGGCTGGAATTTCTGATTTTTTTGAATAGAATGGCCACCTATTTATAGAGGTTTTGGAGCTTTGCTTAATTGCAATTTTAGTCCCTCAAAAATTATCATTTTATGCAAGGGGAAGGTGAGGTGGCCGGCCATGGAATGGTCTAGAACCACTTAATACTTTCCCAATTTAGCTTAAATCCAAATGATGTCATAAATAATGGATAAGGTGATGTCATATCTCTTAAGGCTTGTTTGGCTTTAAACCTTGATAAGTAGTCCATTTTTAGCCAAACAGGCATTGTTAATACTGTGTTACTTAATACACAGTATCATAAATTAAATTTCATTCCAAAATTTATCTGTCATAAAATGGACGGTACGAAAAACTTTTCTTTTCGCTTCAAGTCCTTTGGTCCTTAATAATCTATTTAATGTGCTTGATTTTTCTATGGCGGTTTTAGGTTTAATTCTAGCTATTTTATCCGTAGAAAATGATTTTCGCAGTTCAAAACCTATACTGCTCAACATACTTAAATTCCGTCATATATTTGGTCTTTCCAGTCAATCTTTGACTCATCGGGTCAACTTTGACTTTCATGGTCAACTTTGACCTTCATGATCAACTTTGACTTTTTCGGTCAACGTTGACTTTTTATTAAACCATAGGATTTGCTATCTTTTGACCCGAAAAGATCATAGGCTTGGCTAAGCAATCATATTTGAGTCTTATGAAGCCATAAGAACCCATAAAATAAATAAAAACCCTGAGCTGGGATTTTTCATAGATACCATTACGGTATACATTAAATTTCTATACAAGAAAATCTTAGCGATGAAAATTCTAGATCTTACACCAACTCTGTAACGACCCGCCCTTACGTAGGCCGTTACAGTTACTTATCTTACATATTAACTCAACATACTATAACGACCCGTTCTTATGTAGGCCGTTACCATATTTATCGTACATACTAGAATAACATACATACTTACTTATGCGGAAATAACGTACATATTTTTTTTCTTTTTTTTTTTCTTTTCTTTTTAAAACCATTTGAGTAAAAACTTTACTACTTACTTATTTACAACATACACAATACTTATTTAGTATTTACTTTCAAAACTATAGTGACGTAAAATAACTTGTACTTAACTAATATTTACTTATCAAAAGTATCGTAATCTTAAAATAACTTTGTACTAAACAACGCATGTACATATATATTTCAAAACGCGTAGCAGTCTCCATTCCCACGTTTCACAGACAGCCCTGCCAAGCTTCCCCGTCTTGTACCAAGAATTGCCAGTAGGAAGCTTACCTACAGCATAAACGTAAGTTGTGAGCTTTCGCTCAGCAAGTACAACCTTGAACCCGCAAAAACAACTTAATAAATCAATGCATGAACCAATTATGCTTTCATTTTTGCTTTCATAGTTTTGGGCCCCTTATAAGTGTACGTATCGTGGCGCGCAGCCATGGAGTGGTTGGGGCGGCCAGCCCAGTCCAACTCAAACCATGAACCAAACCTGACCTAGAGCAGGTCGGTACGACACACCATACTTAAAAACCTTTTCTTAAAACATTTCTTTCTTAAAAACATAATCTTCTTCTTACCATATGATTTATTATTTGTGAACATGCCTCATGATGTCACAATAATAAACATACATCATACATAACACATAAATGCATGATATTTTAAAAACATGCAAACTCATAAAACCATTTGCCTATGCTGTAGGCGGAGTTGTACTTACAGGTTTTGCTATATCCTGGGACGTATCGTTCCGATAGGTTACCTCAAAAGGTTACCTCCTGTTTCCAAAAAGGGAAGTAAGATAAGAATCATCCTATCTTACTTTAACTTACTTTATTAAATGTTGGTACCCGAACCAACATTCATCCGTGACCATAGATATATGTCCCCCCCTTATAAGCTTAATAATAATCCTTATTGGTTACTAAGTGTAACCTTAGGGCATAAGCCCTAATGGAAATCAAACAGTATTCTGTTTGATTACTTAATAAACTTTGGGCTTAAGGCCCAATGATCTTGATATGGGTACACTATTAGGTTACTATGAGTAACCTTAATGTAGGCCCATCTTGGGTGAAAATTTACAAAGCCTGTTGGGCTTATAAGGCCCAATAATTAAGGTGGTATCCTTAAAGGTTACCTTGTATAAACTTGGACCTAAGGCCCAACATACAACCTTTGTTCTTAAATAACTAGGCCCAATTAAAATTAGGTAACCTATATGATTATAATAGGTTACCAATTGGCTTACCTTGCTTAATTTGCTTAATAAATTTATTTCTTGCTAAACTGAGTTTAATTAATCATTTAAAACTGCTTTTAAATAAAACTGTGTTGGTTTTGCAGAAATTTGGTAAAAACAGTTAATTTGGCAGTGCATGTGCAAGAATTTCCTGTGCATGTATTGTTTCAAATTTCTGAATCAGAGCTTGCTCTACTGATTCAGTTTTACTTTAAAATCTGTTTGGATTTTGGAAAACTTTTCTTCATGAAAGTTTTAGATACTGAAAAACTCTACAGCTTTCATGTTTTGATAAAAACCCAGTTCTGAACTTAACTCATGCTTTTTCTTCGTTGAAACTGCCTGGCCGTGCATATAGGTCTGGGCAGTCTGGGCACGGGTTTTGATAAAAACGAAGGCCTTTGGAGTCTTATTTTCAAAAACTGTCCACGTTGCCCCCTAGAATTTTCAATTTCCTACAACTTTTCAGTTTTGAGTTTTCTCAAATTCGGCCTCTAAAGGCCTCAAAATACCGTTTCCAATTCACTGCCCAGTTTTCACCCAAACTGGCAGTTTTTGGTTTCGGTTCGCTCTCACGTAATTTTACGCACACCCTACCTCAAACGGTCACAGCCGTGAGCCTACGTCAAGCATGCAGCGCGTAATATAACGTCCTCACACCCATTCATTCAATCTCATACATTCAATTATTTTATCAAACCCATTTGGTGAAGTTCACCAAACTTGGGTTTTCTAAGTTTCTATAGGGTTTTCTTGAACCCTAGTTTAGCATACAATCTTTCAATACCATAATCAGCCATTAAACACAGAACATAAGCCTATGGGGACATATATCATACACCTAGTGGTCACATATAACATCTACACATTTCCTAGAGCATACATCACAATTCAAGCACCAAAATAAAGCATAAACATGCTAAACATAAATCAAGCACATTCTAGGCAACTTAAGCAATAAAAGGACATAATTAAATGAGCTTAAGCTCTTACAACATCAGCTGGAAATACATTGTAAACAGCTTGAAAAACAGAATTTAGAGGTTTAGGAGGTTAAGAGATTACCTCCAAACCGAAGAGGAATTTGCTAGCTTGGTTTCCGAAATGGGTTTGGTTGCTGTCCTTCACTAAAATTTTCGACCACCACTCAAGGGTTTTGCTGTCTTTTGGGTTCGGCTTGGGCAGAGAAAGGGAGGAGAGAAATGGCAAGAGTTTGGGTGGGTTTTTGGAATAAAATGACTAAAAAAATTTCCACCAAAGACACCTATTTATAGGTGTAAAATAATTTTGTTTCTAGAATTATTTTTAATCCTTAAATTGCTCACCAAACCCTTAAAAAATTTTATTTGCCCACAAGCCCTCCATAGGTGGCCGGCCATTAGTGGAAGGAAAGTTCAAGAATGTTCTTGGATTTCTTTCCAATTTTTTCAATAATTCAAAAATTGCATATTTATCTTTTGATTAGGTGGCATACACCTAAGGCTCCATTTGGCTTTAAAACTTAAAAACAGTCTCTTTTCATACTAATACATATATAACAAATACTGTTTTTCAATAAAAATAATACTGTCTACTAAACTGCAGTCCAAAATTTATCTGCATAAAAATAGACTGTGTTTAGGTTTTTCTTATAACTTAAAGCTCATTAGTCCTTATTGCTCTAAAAATTGTGCTTGATTTTTCTAACATAATCCCGTACCTTAAAATTACTTATCTGTCTGAAATGACGGTTTTTCGCAGTATAATTTCTATACTGCCTGTTATACAACAGTACCATCAAGCTTTGACTTTTTGGTCAAACTTTGACTATTTTGATCAAACGTTGACCAACATAAAATCATAAATTTCTATCGTAGCTCAGATCATTCTGGCCAATACTTTGACCGGAATTCATTCAAACATAATTCCTAATTCTGATTAGGCAAAACATATACTAACACATAATACAAACTTTGATTTCTTGAGAAACAAGAAAATCATAATTTGTAAGAAAGTCAGTCATCACATGGGATGTCAAGCAACGTGCCGACTATCGATTCACAAACGTTTTTCTCAATATGCATAACATCTAGGCAATGACGGACGTAAAGTGACTTCTAATATTAAGTTCGTAGAAAATTGACTTCTTCTTCCAAGGTCCATCAACAACTGGAGTCCCTCATTTTCTCTTTCCCAAAACAACTTTCACATCTTTAACCATCTCAAATACAGTTTCGCCAGACAAAATCCGAGCAGATCTTTCTTCGATATGGCCATCAAAAGCCTTCTTTTGTTTGCGGTATCAGTGATTTCTTGGCAAGAATCTCCTGTGACCAAGATAAACGGTTTTCTTACCATTCTTCAACCGGATGGAAGATGTTTCCTTCATACAAACTGGACAACCTATAGAACTCTTCACAGGATAACCAGATAGGTTGCCAAGTGTAGGAAAGTCATTAATTGACCAAATCAACATTGCACGAAGATTGAACGTATCTTGACGGTGAGAATCTTTAACTTGTAAACCATCTTCCCACAAGCTTTTGAGGTCATCAATTAATGGTGCCAAGTACACGTCAATGTCATTCCCTGGTTGTTGAGGGCCTGAGATCAATAATGTCAACATCAAGAACTTCCGCTTCATGCACAATTCCGGAGGGAGATTGTAGTTGACAAGTATGACTAGCCATGTACTATGCCGACTACTCAGGTTACTATGTGGGTTCATTCCGTCCGTCGACAAACCGAGACGTAAATTTATTGGTTCTGCACTAAAATCTGGATGATTGTCATCAAAGGTCTTCCATTGTGGTGCGTCGGCCGGATGTCTAAGTTTCCCATCGTCAACACGTTTATCATGGTGCCATGTCAAATGCTTAGCATGCTCGGCATTATGGAATAAACGACGCAAACATGGAGCCAGTGGAATGTACCATAACACCTTCACTGGCACTCCTTTTCTACCATTCGATGGCATCTTGCCCTTCTTCCATCTTGATTCGTTACAAACCGGACATTCATCTAAATCTTCATATTATTTCCGGTAAAGGACGCAATCATTTGGACAAGCATGTATCTTTTCGTATTCCATTCCCAAAGTGCTCAACGTCTTCTTCGCCTCGTACATACTAGGTGGCACTTTGTTATCCTCCGGTAGAACATCTTTTAAAAATTCTAAAAGAGTCATGAACTAGAATTAGTCCACCCTCCCGACACTTTCATATTCCATAATTTAACCAATGCCCCTAATTTCATATATTTTGTACACCCGACATTCAAGGGTGTTTCTGCATCATTAATCATTTTCTCAAATAACTCCGGACAGTGCACAAAGTTTTCTTCCAAATCATTTACCATATTAAACATATTATCACCAACGTCTTCCTCAACTATAGGCTCTTTACCTTTAGTACTTGTCGATATATATTTAATATCAAAAAAATCTTCGCCATGTAAATTCCATGTTTGGTAAGAACAAATAATCCCATAAGCACGCAAATGCCCTCTAACATTATCAATGGAATGAGATCTATGATTACCACATATTTGACACGGACACGGAATCTTATCATCTTGTATGTGAGCTTTGGCAAATGACAAAAAATCTTCAACACCATCTTCATATGCTTTAGACAATCTATCAAACCACATCCATTTTCTATCCATGATTTGCAAATCCTAAATCAATAAAACAAAACTTTCGAAGTCAAAGGGTGCGCAATTTAGAAAACTTGCATGCATTTCATTTAGTTAAAATCTATGATTACCAGGCAAAAATAACAATTTGATCATGATAAGTTCGTAAATTAAAACAATAAGGGCGGCTCATTGCAGTAACGTACTAAAAAGTAATCCAAAAACATACAAAATTAATATAAAATATAGAGGATGGAAAACTACATAAAGCTAAGTTTGTGGGATCATGACTTACAAGAGAGCCTCAAATGATCGATGGAAGATGGTGGCGTCACAAAGTGGCGAACAGATCGACTGTTTTCGGAGTAATCTGGAATGATAATTAACTGCAGGTACTGAATAGACTAGCGAATATCAGAGGCATATATCACGGCTTGGGAGTATAAATCTCGAATTTTCCATGATGGTTTAAAAAAAAACGGTCGTCGAATCTGGATTCCACGACCATTTTTTTTTTAAACCATCGTGGAAGCCTAAGGCTTCCACGACGGTTTTTGTTGACCATCGTGGAAGCCCGACGCTTCCACGATGGTCAACATTGACCGTCATGGAAGCTTGATCTTCCACGATGGTCTATCAAGACCGTCGTGGAAAACTTGGCTTCCACGACGGTCTTCGGAAAGTTTTTCGGCTCCGTGTTTTTTCTCGAATTTTTCACGATGGTTTTTTAAAAAACGGTCGTTGAATCTCCGTCGTCGAATCCACATTTTCTAGTAGTGTGTGTCGATTAGGTGGACTAAACTTTATCTGTGATATATTCAAAGAAAAATATTCAATAAAGAATTCACGGTATTTATAGATAAAAATGTATTGGAGATGCTAGAGTGGTTTACTTCACTAGCTCCAGTTATGGATGTTCATAATGAATGGTCTGTCTCATAAGTATTTACCTACATTATGGACAAAGTTGATTGTTTATCATTGGTTTCTAATAAAAATATCTATGTAATCTTAGATTACAGCTTTGGTTCCTAGTTGTTGTAAGAACCAAAGCTAACGACGGTAGTTAATTGATTAATGAGTTTAAACAATCAACAACTGGCTGTTGGAGGTTCGAGTACACAGGTCCACTTAATTCGCATGCTAGCTAATACTGTTTGAAAACGCCTACTGGATGTCCAAGACATCCGACAATTTCTGTATAACACTGATTTTTGTGTGTTGTACATATTATATATATATATGACAATATGTATATCACCATGTGCGGGAAACTATTTATTTTGTTAGATAGAATAAATATTGCATAGCTATTAATTTTTTCGTTTGGTGAAGAAAATTAATTATGTAAAATATGAAGAAAAAAAATTTTACCCAAATCTTTTGGAATAAATATGTATTAGTTTTCTTATGCCAATACACTTGGTGGAAATTAATTGAAGGAACCTACATTTAATATACAGTGACAAAAGGACACGTGGCACCTCCCTATAAATGGTTAAGGTTAGACTCAAAATTGATTTCACAGGCTCTCTCTCGTCCAAAAATAGAGTTGAGTGGACGGGAGAAAGGTATGCTCTTCTTGATTTCGCTACTCAAACTCTGACAATTTCACTTGTAAAACTTCCTTATTAGATTGAATCTTATTTCAGCGTCGAAGAATTTTCTCTGCAGGAACCCTCATTTGTTTCAGGAGTGAAGCTACAAAGATCATTAAGAAATCAAAATAAAACTTTTATATTCGCTGATTAGGACCCACGCTAAAAACCATCCAAACAACCCATTTCTTCTTCTTTTCCATCCCCCATTGTTTCCCTTTTATTTTCCTTAATGCCTCGTAAAAAAAAAAAAATGGAATATAAATATGCATATGGCATTTCTACTGTCCAAAGGGTGTGACTGTCCCTCAACTATAATTTCTTTTAAACAACTTAAAACAACTAGTTTAATTATTTGTAACTTTATATAAAATTATGTGTAATATGATATATATTTTTTTAACTTATCATATATAATTTTATATAAAATTACAAATAAGTCAACTGGTTGTCACAAATTATTTAGAAGAAAGTTACAGTCAAGGGATCTTCCCATCGAGGGATGATAAATGTAATGACACATGCCTCCCTTGATATGATATTTATCCGCTTTGGGCCTTGTATCCGTATGGTTTTGTTCTTGGATTCACTCCAAAAGTCCTCATACCATTAAGAGGTGGTCTCTTAACTTATAAATTATCACATATATTCATTTTTGAGTAATGTGGGACTACACAATCTACTATTTCCTTATAGAGATTGATGACTGTCATAATCACCCCCTTCTTTGGAGCTCAACATCCTCATTTGTCATACTTCCGATTGAATATAGGCTCTGATATGAATTATAATTTTTATAATTTTATTGTTGAAAAAACTTTGTCCTGCTCTTGCCCTAAGTTTTTTTTTTTTTTTTTTAACATACCAATCACAATTACTTTTACATTTTTCTTCCCAAAATAAAGCATGGTTTGGCATTGGATTCCTTCAAACAAAATATTTTCTATTATATAATATATATTTTTTTCAATTCAATAAGTTTGTTTGGCAACTTAAACTCTTTGTATAGTGGAAAGATAAAGGATTGTCTCCGTATAGGCTGGACTTAATTAGTAGGGAGAGAAATAGAGACACAAAGAATTGAAAGGAACTAGTCTGGCCCATGAGTGTGTGATTTCCTTTAGTTAAAGGAACGGAAGTATTAGTGGGTTTTTCTGTGGAATTTTAGAACTCAAAACATTAATGTCACTTTTTATGTTGTTATATGATGAATAGACGATGGAGAATCAAATTCATGTATAAAAAATGTGATTAGTCATTTTGTAGTAGGCATTAATAAGTATTAATAAAAATATAAGCATAATCCAATTATCCAATCCAATCCATTAATGAATTTTGGGTTGGATTGGATGATAAAATAAAACGGATTGGATTAGTTGGATTTAAAAAAAAAAAATTAACAATTGGATTGTATAATATATAGATGGTAAAAGAAGCTGATTTCGATCCAATGCCCAACCCTAGTACTAACAGTGACAAAATCAGGAACTTTGATTGGGAACTAACAAACTTTAATCGTTTTTGACATATACAATATTGAAAAACAAGCAACGAAAAAAAATCATGTAGACTTATATAATTACATCACAAATTATTAAAGGGAAAAAGATCTTGTGAGGTGTTTAGAGATATTTGTTAGACTTTGGTTTAAAAGTTTTTCTTAAAAAAAAAAATTAGGTGGGGAAAAAATAAGGTTTGTAAGTTTGGGGGAGAGGGAGGGGGGTTAAAAGTTAGGAGAGGCTAATATGTAAATTTCAAACAAAAACACATCTAAAAGTGCAAATAGAGAAAAGTAGAGGGGGGGCTTGTCCTTCATAGCTATGTCTCTGTGTACCAATATCCTTTACTCACGTAAGGAACTGACCATGTACCATATTGACATCAATGGTTGAAATTTGAAGAACATTCTCTCTTAGTATACTAAGCGGATCATTTATTTTTTGAGAAATACTGTGGTAGAACTCAATTAAGGAGTTCTGGTAGTAATCGATCTAACAGTTAAAAATGATTGTATAACTAAATAAACGACAATGATATGAGGTGCATCCAATATTACATAGTCTCGTATACACACAATCCTTCGTATTAGATTTACATTTTTTTCTTCCTTTCCACAATCAGAACTAATATTAAAAAAAAGGAAGAAAAAAAATGATCGGATCGGCGCCAACCCTCTACCGGAGATGGAGAGGCGAATTCAATTTGATGCCATCGTCAGAGGTTTACTATCGTTGTCCTCGTTTTCTCTCCAGCCACTAGAATATAGATCGTCACTAACAATTGTGGTGTTCAGATCGTGACGCAACTATGGCATTCAGATCACAACCGACAAATGGTCGTGTCGTCTAGACTCCAGTGACACTCACAGATCTCGCCGATTGGGTCTCTAGAAGCTTCATGGCTGAGCCTCGTTGACTCGTCAAAGCACAACGTTGCAGGATCGCGGTGGCACAGAGGGGAGGTCCATTGCAGCGTCAGGTCGAAGCAGTGACCGTTGCAGAGGGGCTCGTGGCCGGACTCGTCATATCATTGTCGCCTCGCCTCAACTCATCAATTGCCTCGTAGGGAAAGGATATTGGACAGAGATCGTGGATCTTGCGATGGATATTGAAGACCCAGACGGTGACGGCCGAGAGGAGAGAAGAGAGTGAGAGGCAGAGGGAGACTCTGACGCCCAATCTCCTTTATGGTCGTCGGCGGCTTCTCCAATGGCCGAGTGTGGGTGACAACGGGGGCTCTATGGGTTTTGGTTGAATTTTTTTTGTTCACATTTTAGAGAAAAAAAAAAAGTTTATAATTTAATAAATTTTTATTCCGTACATAAGTGTGCATTGAAAGTCATGTATTCTTTTATCAATTTTTAATATGAAGATGAGAAATTCGAACTCAGAATTTTATAATTGAATCACATGTGCTATTATCACAAGATTATATATAGCATCACAGTAAATATGATATTTACTTCAATAGTTTTTGTAATTTATTTAATTTCCATAAATATGGTTTTTTTTTTAAATAAATTTCTGAGTAGATGTATGTGATCAATTCCTAGTCCAAATGAGTGAAACAAAGAAGTTAATACAATGACAGAATCAATGTAAGGAGGTATACTCCTCGGAAACTTTTGTTTGGCTTAAAGGCAAAGGGAGGGAAATTTCAAGCCGACAATGAGACTATGAAGTCATACCAAATTCATCTTAGAGGGGAAAAAAAAAAAAAAAAAAAGGAACATGTGAATCTTAAGTAGCTCAATAAAGGCAGATTAATGCTCAATGTTATACCAAAACTGGACCAGACCACCCAATTTAAGTCACCTGATTTTATTGTCGGTTTGAGCCTTTTATTTTCTTTCTTTCTCTTTCTCTTTCTTTTTCTTTTTCTTTTCTTTTTCTTTTTTTTTTTTAAAGGAGACCTAGTACTAATAGATTGGCCAACGTTTTGAATTAAATGACTTGTTAACACACACCCATTTAATTAAAAATGTGTCCTTTTTATCCTTTCCCACTTTAGATATTATGTCCAATTAGGGCCTAATCAAACCACAGTCTCAGGATAATAGGAAATGAACTTTGATTTGATCTGACAACATAGCTGTCTCCTTCTCATCAAACCCAATTATTTGATTTTTCTTTTTCTTTTTGTAACCTGACTATGATAAAAATAAAAAAAATTTGAAAAAAAAAAAAAAAAGCATTTTGGCTCCAATTGGTTGTAATTAGCCCCTTTTTTTTAACATAGATTTCTAAATTAGAGGGATTAATTTGAAATATATCTTTTTTTTATTTATATAAATGTTTAAAAAATTAATTATAAAAATAAGTTTACCTTTCATAAATAATGTAGAATTAACAAATATAGAAATCACAAAAAAAGAAACTAAAAAAAAGAAAACAAAAGAAAAGAAATCTAAGATATTTATCAAATAAAGTTAAAGCTGATTTAATAAAATTGCAAAAAAATTGATAAAAAATAAAATTTTGAAATTTTTTTGATTTATTATAAAGAATGTGTAAATATTCATAATAAATCAAAAAATATAATATTTTCTCAAAATCAAAGTTCACAGTAATGAAAAAAAAGCTAAATAAAGAAAAATAAAAAAAATATTTCGTATAATGAATCTATCTTTATCATAAAGATATTTCATTTTTACTAATTTATATAAATAATAGTATTTTTTTTTATAAAGAATGTGATTTCATTTATTTATTGTGTTGTTCTTCAATTTATTTGGTTAAGACATAAATAACAACCCTTTAATTTATAGTAGAATACATAAACAAATAGGTTTTTTTCCATAAAGAATTAATTGGTTTTTTATATGAAAAGTATGAATATTCATCAATCTTTATCATTAATATTTTATGTTGTGCTTATTATTTAGTATGAACCATCATCTTTATAGTATATATTTTATATTTATTGTAATTACTTTATATTTATAACTAACTTTGGTTTATTAAAGGTAATTTACATTTATTAACAAAAAATACTCATTATTTAAAATCAAAAAGCAAAAAAAGAAAATAAAAGAATCTGTATAAAAATAAAATGATGTCAATTATAGTAAAATGAAAAAAATAGGTACTACAGAGATTATTTCTTAAAAAATAGAAATATACATAATATTGTTGAAAATATATATATTTCAAACAAGACTTTAAAAATGGATCTTTTGTGTAACTATTTAGTTTTTTTTTTAACTAGTTTTATTACTCGCGCTTCGAGTGTGCGGAAGAGACAAACAAAGCAATAATTAAAAAAAAAAAAAACCGCCACATAATGTTGATTGTGCCACCACGTCACTATCTACGTGACATTTATGTTGTTGTTATGTAGCAGTCTTTAGAGGTAAGACCAAAAAACCTATTCACTCTTTTATATATATATATATATATAGTAATTTTAAGAATAGTAATATAAATTATACGTAAAATTTTAAAAATAACATTAAATAACATAATTAGATTTATGACCATACAATATTAAAAATACTACTCGTGCTTCCACTCTCTCTCTCACGTCTCTTTCTCTCACCTCTCTCTAACCTAAAAATGTACTCCTAAATCTATCATTAAAAATTAACCGCCAATATGATATTTAGTAAAAAAAAAATCTGAGAATTTAATAGAAAATCTAAAAATTTACCCAAAAATCAAAATATTTATCCGAAAATACACGGAGCCAGAAATATATTGTAATTTCTTATCTTAAAAAACAAATATGGTATATATTTTAGACGTACTTAATATATTGTATATATATATATTTTTTCATGTTGATGACAGTTTGTGACATGATGTAAACATTATCAAAACACCTCATGCATGTACAAAGTGAAATACCTAGGAAGGGGGACCTCATGATGGAGAGACAAAAACACCCCTACATATGAGAAAAATCTTTTTCACTAGGTTGTCCCCTCCCTAGCTATTAGAAAATTCAAATTTTGACTCACTGAAAACATACATTACAGCTTATATAGCATAGCCACTGAATCTTATATAAAATGTGAGTGGTGGACAGGTTCATGCAATTCTTCACCATTCAATTATTCACAGCCTAACTTAGTTGACTTAAAGGTGTCTGTAACTGATGAAACTCTATTTGCGATTACAGATGTGGCTTAAGATCTGGAATTTGAATTCTTTTACTATCATAAAAATCATAGCATGAGTCATCTAATAAATATCACAACGATTTATAACCACATGTATTTTAAGACCTTATAATATAGTAACTATAACTTGCTCACATAAGAGGACATGAGCTTATAGTAAAGTGTTTAGAGGTGTTAGATTTGGACAAAATCCTATGAAAAAAACTATATATAGACGTATGTATATATATATATAAATTACAACACCTAATAAAGATGAGTCTGTGATTGCAGGCATAACCTAGTAGAAAGATCATATTTGACTCCAACTAAATGTGAATATTTTGAATTCAACCACGCCAAGTGAAAAAAATTGCATATATATATATATATATATATATATATAAAGATTAGTCGAAAAAATAGTATCATAAGAATAAATTATTTTTCACACCTTGATTAAGAATTCTCAAAAATTTCAAAATGTTACTAATTTAGGTTGATTTAGCTCAAAATATAAATAAAGACGACTCTAAAAAAGAGTATCAGAAGAGCAAGTTATTTTTCACACCCACCCTATTAAGAATTCTAAAAAAATTCCAACATATTACTTATTTAGGTTCAATTCAGCTCACCTAAACCTAGTTTATTCTCAACAAAAAAGAAACCCTGATACTCTTGTCACCTTTTGATCATCTTCTTCAAGCCTCATGTTTCAAACCATGGTTTCAAATCACACCAAAGTTAAAATGCTCAGTTTCAACTTAACTTGATCAAGCCATTAGTTAAAATAGTTCGATTTGGTTTGAAAATTTTCAAATCGTAAAATGACATCCGGATTGAAAATCGTTTCAAACCGCACCAAGCAATGTGGCAGAAAAGTTAGAAAAGCAGTTTGGGTCAAATGTGGTCCAGTAATGGTTGGACCAGTTGGTGAGATGGGCTCGACCCAGAGGGTTATGGGAGTGGAACTTGTCCTACTCGACAACTAAGCTTTGTTTGAATTTGTAGGCGGCACCACATCACGCCCTCGTGCGGCTTGCCTGGTCCACTCACCTCGTGGTCTTGCCGGTTAGTCACGTGACATCTGCATGCTTTTATTTGTATTTTTATTTTTATATATATACACACACATTAATATTTGTATTATTGTATTCCTTTTGTTTTCTTTAGTGCTCAATCACCAAACATAACCAAAACAAAAAGCACATTAGGAACCTTTGTTTTTGTTTGATTTATTTTTTAATTTTTTTTTAATTATTGTTCTTACCATTATCTTCTGGGGGATGGACATGGGAACATCCTTGTTGTTGCTGCCATCATCAATGATATCGATTCTCTCTCTTTCTATATATATTAGATATAATATGTAATATATATATATATATATATATATGCAATATATACAAGACATATAACAAAATGAAACATTTGTTAATTTTTAAATCAAAGATACCATTCACTTACCTTTTAAGCTATTTCTTTCAAAGGAAGCTATATTTATATAATTGTTTTTTGGGATTAATTAAATAAAGTAGCCTAGCTCGTGTATGGTCAAAAGACTTTTTTAGCTCAACCAACAATCAAATTGGCATAAATCATCTTTCCCGTGATTAATCATAGCTAATAAATGTTCACTAATTTGTTGCTAGATTCGTTTCGCCAACATTGAAACCCATCTAGATTTTTTCTTAACGAAAATAACGATTTTTTTTTAATTTAATAATCATGTACTCCATAATTTGAAATGAAGGGTAATGTTATGTGTTTGGACTAATCTTACTATACAGGGTTATGTATCATCACTAATTGTATATTATCATTACTGGTCATTATTCAAATGTTTTTCCCCTATTAGAGAAGGCCCTATGATAATTAGACATTTTAACTAAATGAACTTATGCAAGTTTAAATATCACATCTAAATGTCATTCTTTTCTCACTACTTTAAAATCTTGTTCGAACTTTTTTTTTGGGTACCAAAAATTAGTTACTTTTTGACGGGATTGATATTTATGTTAAAAAAAAAGAAAATAGTTGTTCGAGTTTAAAATGTAAAAATTAAAAAAATATATATATCGATGATAAAAGGCAATGTGGGTCGTATTTGATATCAAATTTCATAATGAGTTTTCCCCAAAAAGAAATTCATATTGAATTAAAAATATTTTAATCACAAAAAAACGAAAAAGTTAATGTGGAGCATTGAGAAGAATTTTGTACTCAAAAACTACATTTCAACATATATTAGAGATGCTCTTATGAATTTGTATATCAACTATAAGTAGGATGCTCATATATTTGCATGTTCATCTTGAGGAAATTATACAATATTACATTTTAATATTAAATATTTACATGCCAATTTTGAGGAACTTGTACAATTATGCATACTAATATTTTTGTAAGTATTATTGAATTATGAATACATATATATTTTTATAATAATTTCATTTTGACTCTATCATAATGTATAGAGTTTGAAGTTTTTCACTCCAAGTAAAAAAAAAAAAAAAAGCACACTCTTGAATTACTCCTATCAATTAATTTAAAAAAAAAAAAAAAAAAAAAAAGCAAAGACCTAATCATAAAAATAATTTCCTTGGATCCAAATTAAGAAAGAAAAAGACAAGGAGAAAGAGTGGGAAGAAAGATGAAACGTAGGCATCAAAGGCAAGTGTAACCGCAGAATCAAAAGGGGAAAATCATGTCCAACACTTTGACAGCAGAGACGTTGAGTGGTCTCCAACCATAAGTAAGAAGATCGACTTTCTGCCACTGTTTGTGGACTCCATGAGGATTTTAGGCCATTCGTTCGCTTTTACATTCCAATGGAATAGGCCCCACAAAAGATATCTTTCATCATTCACACGACTATCCAACTCACACGTGTGGTAAACCCTCCTTTTTCTAAGGGGTAAAAAAATAAGTATTTTTATGTGTTGGTGTGAAAGTAAAATCACAAATAAACCAACAAAAAAAGGGCTGTGGTTTTGAAAATGTGCGTATGTGAGGGGCAAAAAAAAGTTTGGAGTGAAAAGTGTTAACTTTTAAAGTATGTTTGGGAAAAAAAACTTTTAAAATATGTTTGGGAAAAAAATCAAAATAGATCTTTTTTTTATTTTTCTCAAAATTTTATACAATAAAAACAAAAAATTATCTTATTTGGACTTGAAATAACAAAGTTATGAACTTTTAAAATTTGAGTTTACTCATGTAAACATTTATTATTTCAAGTTGAAATGTGATTTTTTTTATAATTGCATACAATTTTGAGAGTAACAAAATAAAATCCATATTAATATTCTTTTTCGACAAATAAATTTCAAGTTTAACACATTTCAACTCCAAACAATTTGTTTTCAATCAAACACATAATTTTAAAACTTAACTCAACTCCAATCAAAATAATTCTAAAACTTCAACCGAGACGGACCAACAAAACGGTCTCTTAGAGTTTAAGTCACATTTTTCAATCTGAGCACAATCGCAAAAATTTTTTTTTAATTATTACAATCGAGGTTTTGAATAGCGGATCTGAATCAAATTGTACAGTAAGGATCATGACATATGAACCAAAAGGAATCTCAGTTATAGTTTTAAACATTCCTCCCAGCAGGTTATTAAGATTTGAATAATTCAATGGACTTGAATTTTTTTTTCTTTTTTTTTTTTTTTTTGTTAATCCGGATAATGATTTCGATTGCCATGGAATTCCACGACTCTTTTGTTTTAAAAGGATTTCTCTTGTGTAAGTTTTGTTTGAATGCGGACCAAGTTGCCTAAAAATTAGTAGTTTCAAAAAAAGAATCTCCTCAGGACCACAAAGGCATGGAACTTGTAATAAAAGATTAGAAGTTTGATCATATGGTAAATTACTAAGATAGAGATATTGTATTATCTTATATCTCAGTTTATCACTTCAGAGGTGACTTAGTGAAGTGATAATAGATTATTATGATGTATCTATAATCAAAAGTTCAATTGTTGTATGCTGAAACTCTAAGTATAAATATTTGTTTACTATATATAGAATCAAGCTCAGATGTAATCTTATCATTAACACAATCGATGAGAATAGGATTACGAGCTCCTCATTAAAGGGTAGATCATAATAATAGTGTTTTCATTTAGAGAATCAAATGGGTAACATTCAAAAGAAATATGCTAACATCGATGGTGCTGCTCCAATTTAATCTCCACTTAGTAACATCTTTTTTATCCGTCATGATCTCCAACACTTGTCACCCAAAAGGTAGAACGTGAAAATCATGAAATTTTGCAACTTTGCAACCGGATGTTCCTGCTCAATGGTCGTCTCTTGCTAACCACACGAAGCACAAACCACAAACACAACAGTGGCACAAAAATCGCGCGTGGGAAGCCCAAAGCAAAAGGACTACGTGTTGGGGGTTCAGAAAACAATGTGGTAGTTAAAGTTAATTAGCAAGAGAGAGAAAAAAACAAATAGAGAGAGAGAAGGCAATTGGGTCGGCCGAACGAGGAACAATGATACGGACACATTAGCTAATGTTCCCAACACTTTGTCCCCATAACGGCTTACCCGGCCTCTTCTACTCCATACTTTGTCTCTCCCCCCCCCCCCCCCCCCCCCTAATAAATACCCTTTTCCTCTCTCCTCGCCCACTTTAAAAACAAACAAATAAACAAACTAGAAATACAAGCAATCAAAATCTCTCTCCCTCTCTCTCTCTACATATATATATAATCTATATATACATATATATATATATATATCTATTGGGTTATTGGGATTGTGGGTTTTTTAATTTGGGAAATCTTGGTTTGTTGGCTTTTAGTTGTTGTTGTTGTTTGCATCATGGAGCTTCAACTGGGTCTTTCTCTTCTTCCAAGCAAATTAACAACTCTTGATCATCATCATGATGAGGGGTTTGATTTGAACAAGGATGGACTTTTAATTGGCAGTTCAAATCCAAACAAGAAACGCAGGTTTTGCCAGGCATTTTTGGAGATTAATCATGATTTTTATGATCATCATGGTCATGATCATGATCATGATTTAGTAATGCCTAAAACGCTTCCTTTGTTGATTTGGAACAATCACCCAAGCAAAGAAGATGACGATGACGACCCTTTTAAAGATCTACACAAGAGCTCCACATTTTGCCTTTTCAAGTACGTTTTAGTATCACATCTCTCTCTCTCTCTCTCTCTCTCTTTTTAAATTCAAAATTTACAGTAGTCCAAATTTTTTATTATTATTTTATTTATTTGCATGTGGAATATATATATATATATATATATAAATATAGGAGTGATGAAGAAGAAGATGGGGTGCTGGGGTGGCCACCAATAAAAACGTGGAGGAAGAGACTCTGCGGCAGTGTCGGCGGTGGACGATCGGAGAATAATCGGATGGTGGAGAACGGGTGTAGTTGTGGTGAGAGGGTGTCAAAGTTCATGTACGTCAAGGTGAAGATGGAAGGAATGGCAATAGCAAGGAAGGTTGACTTGGTACTCCATACTTGTTTTGAGACTCTCATGGACACCTTAATGGACATGTTCGGGAAACGTAAGTATTGCAAAACCTAACTTATGTATTTATATATATTATACGTATGTAGTAGTTTTGTTTTGTTTTGTTTTGTTTTTTTTTTTGGGGGTGAAATCAAAGGTTTGGAATGAATCTAAAATTAATTCTTAATTGGTTTTGTTTTGTTTTGTTTTGGGGGGGTGTTTGTGAACAGATAAGGAGGAGTCCGATAACTATAAACTCACTTATCAAGACAGGGAAGGAGATTGGTTACTTGCCGAAGATATATCTTGGAGGTACGTACATGAATCATTTACTCTTTTATTTTTCAGCTCTAGACAATAACTTTCATTTTCTTTTTTCTTTTTAACTTTTCTTTAATGCTTATGATTTACATTGGGAATTGGGCTTTTCAGATTAATTAAAAGCAAATGTAATTAAAGTGGAGATATATTTCATTTTGCATGTTTTAGAGTATAGAAGGTTTTACTATTGTAATTCAAGCCTCAATAAAAAATAATAATAAGCATACTGAAAAGTGTTTTTGTTCGAGTACCCCTTTAGTCATTTCCTCTTAATATGTTTAAAACAATGAAACATATTGGGTCCCTTTGAAGTTTAAACTTGGTGGCCACAAGGTAGTTAGAAAGAAAGACGGCTTTTTTTTGTTTAGTTTGGGGGGGGGGGCCGGGGGGGGGGGGGGGGGGGGGGGGGTTTGTGGTTAAGAGAATATGTTGAAACAAAATGCTTAGCGAAAAATAACACAAATCAAGAGCCTTTAAATGTAATTTGTCATATTAATTATGTTCATGTGGGAGAATGTTCTAACCAAATCTTCATTGATGTTTGACAACACAGAACCTTTATAAGGTCAGTGCAACGTCTCAAATTGCTGAGGAGCAAACGCTGATGGCATGGCATCACGCTTTTTGAATCTTGCTGATCTTTTTACAGAACTAGATATATATATATATATATATAAATATATATATGGTTTTTCTTTTTTCTTTTTCACATGAATTTGGAAATTGTATGTAATATATAGGCTATATAGAACCTCCTAATCATTGTAGAACATATGCACTACCTTGATTTTACACATCAGGTGACATATTAATATAGTATTGTAATAGTTAACTTAATGATGCGAAACAAATTCAATTTCTAACTAATATATATATGCTACTTGTATCCATAATAGTTAGATTAATATAATATTGTCACAGTTAGTTTAACGATGAGAGACAAATTCAACTTCTAACTAATGAATATATATATGTGGGAGGCATTCATTATCCAAAATCAGCTCAGTTGCTTGAGCATCTATTACAAACATGTTGAGTCTTCATTCAGACCTTTTATTACCTTTTGGATCAACATTGATTAGAAAAAAAGGACCTTTATATTTTATATTTTTAATTAACGACCCCGATAGGAGCTTCTATAATGTTTTCTTTAGGAATTCCTATGTAAAAGACTGAGCGTCAAGTTTAATTATAAAACAAAAAACAAAAAACAACATTGTTGTGTACTGTGATACATATTTAGAAGTTCAGCTTGCAAATTATATAACATAAATTGTAATTGTGCAATAAATGCACAAATTCATAGTATAGCAGTGAATTTAGCCTTATATATGCATACCACCCATTCATCATTATTTTAATTTTTAGGGAAATTAGATATCACAGAGTCATTGTCATGTTGTTTTTCACGTCTTTTCGTTTATTATTTAATATATATAGTTACCGATTTGGATTATGATGCATTAAATAGGACATGCAATTCCCAGAAAAAATAAAAATAAAAATAAAAACACAAACTTTTAAATTATGGAAATGGAAAATCAATAACTTCCTAGACCAAGCTGAGCCTTTGATTGGCATAACTCACTCAATAAACATATTTGCTTGCTGAAAATATTTACTATAGGTTTATTTATCGTTGAAGTCGAACAGGTTAAACTTTTGAAACAACGATTATTGTGACCAATCTTCATTAGGTTTGAGCAAGTAATGAACTAATTATCCTTTTCCATTCAGTAAAAAAATAATAATAATAACCAAGGGAGAAAGAAGTAAATTGCATATTGCAAAATTGTTGAAATAAATAGAATGTTTTCAAGTAATTACGTTTTTCACTAGTAGTAAATAAATTATTTACTTAGTAAAAAAAGTTTATTTTACCAAATAAAAAATTTATTTACCCGTAAAACAGTTTTGTAAATATTATTTTTACTTATTAAAAAAAAAAAAAACTAAAAGCTTTTCTCTTGCGTGTTCACTTGTTCCTTTTATATCTTTGAGTTCCACAATCAATGAGGCAATTTTCAAGAACTCATAATTTTTGTTTATTTTGCAAGAAACTTTCCATACATGTGTTAAATAAACAGAATTAGAGATAACAAAGAAATGGAACATAAATGGGCATGCTTCTTCCACCTCATTATCTTTTCTCCTCATGCTTTTCGTATCTGTTTAACTTAAAGCAGGGTTGGATTTCAAGAAATCCCAACCAGGATGGCCACCCACCAAGCAGGGGCAGAGCTACGTTATGTCGAGTTAAGTCAGCCTGCAGAATTGTTTATTTAGTTTTTTTTTTTTTTTTTTTTTTTGTGATATTTTCTTTTAGTCTATATTCAAAATTAATTATCTCATATAGGTCCCTGCTAAAGAAAAATTTTTTGGTTTATTAAAATTGAGATTATGATATAGGATGTGATTTTAATATACACTCCCACTGAATTAGAAGGTTAGCCCCATTGCTGCCACTAAATGACTCTAGCCACTGCAACAACTGGAAAACGAGACTGCCTATATAATAAAGATATGATAGTTATCGTAGAAAAATAATGAAGAAGAAAACAAGGCATGAAAATTTTATAAGCAATAATATCCATATTCATGTAACAATAGTGAGAGATGGTTGGAGTTCCTTCCCTCCGATAGGATGGGTTAGAATTCTGCCCCCCCATATGACCCATCAAAGGTCCAAAAAAAAAAAAAAATAGAAAAAAAGATTGAAAGAAGAAAATATTATTTTTATATTAAACAATTGAAATAAATAGAATATTGGAAAGTTACTTTGAATAAATAAATTATTTTTCCACACGAACCATTGGTCGTCAACGGTGGCGGCTGCCTGAATAATTCCGTAGATTACTACCAGTAAACTGCCAGAGTAATTGCTGGATTCAACAAACATAACCGTTCATTTTTAGTATCCATTCGCAGAGTAATCTGGTAGATTAGAACTGGCAATCTATCAAAATAATTGGTAGAATTAATAGGAAAAAAACAAAAAACAAAAAAAGTCATAATTATTGCCAAATTAAATTGTCGATTATCAAAAAGAGTTTTCTAAACATGAGTTTTCATTAGATTACAATGTATCAAGTTAACCAACTTTACAAAAAGAAAATTTCAAATTCACTATTAAAAAAATGAAACAAAAAAAGATCATCAATCAATTGAGGTCTCAATATGAGAGGTGCAACAAAATTTCATTGCCCTTTACAAAGCTTCAATAGTTGCAATTGAATAAAATCACATCTATATGTCTCTGCCAAAATTAAAAATAGAACTTCAATTAACAATGAAACTTCTATAAGTACTAGTTTAAAGCATGTACGATGCATATAATTGGACATATTTAAGAAAATTTATCTAAATAAGTAAAAATAGACACACAAAAAAATCAACAAAATGCCTAAAAAAAAAAAGGAGCATGAAAAAAATATCAAAAAGAGAAAAGGACTAAATTGTTAAAAGTATAACAACACAAAAAAGGACTAAAATTAAAAAATAAAAAAAATCAAAGTATTAAAAGTATGCTAAGTTTAAGTGGGGAAGTATACCAAGTTTTTTTTCTTAAAAAATAAATGACATCAAAATATTAAAAGTAAATAATAAAGTTTTAGTACGGGCTATGTAAAAAAATTACTAATTTTTACTGGGATAAAATAGAAATATTACAAAATAGTTAAGCACACTAGACCCAACATACACCGCGCTTGCGAGTGTGCATACCTCTAATTGGAAACCACCTCCTGAATTGAAGTTTCTTTTGCTCTACTTTTTAGAGTAGTGGCGGAATTACTTGAGGCAGAGTGGCCGCCCCCACTAGCTTTTTGGATCTTTAAAATAAGCTCCAAAATTTCTTGAGTTCTTCTATTTTGCCCCCACTAACTTGAAGTCTTTGCATGAGACTGAACTTTCTACTTCTTTATTTTTATTTCTGTAATTTCAGAAAATAATTAATGTTCGCTCTCACTAAAGTAGAAGGCTATAAGTTGCCATCACCATAATTTGTATGCAACGAGGCCGCCACAAACAGAGATGGACCCAAGAAAAGAGAAGAGAGAGAGAGAGATTTCGAGCTGGAGTAGTGCATCTCGCTCACTTGCAACACCGATGAGCATCTCAAATTTGGTCGCTTAACTTGCAATGCCGGCAATAGTCACATCTTGGCCAAATTGCTGGAGCGGTGCTTCAAATCTTGTAGCAGCAATGCCGGCGAATGGGAAGAGAGATAGATTAGAGAGACTTTGGAGGTAAAAGGAAACTTTAAAATAAGGGGGGTGGGGGGAAAAATGACTGAATGTGGTATATGTGCAAGTGGAGATCCTTATTGTGGTGGAGGGAAGGCTATCTCCGATCTAGACTGCCTATGGAGACCAGCTGCATTTGTGGGAAAATTTTGGAATGCATAGGGGTATATAATAAGTAAATTTAACCATTTTAAATTTAAGAGGGATTACTGTTGTTCTTGAATTATTCCTTATTTAGCTCAAAACTTTTGAATAGTCAATAATTTCCAATAAAACCTCCCATTAGATGCACTAACCCTCTCGTAGAGCTTCCTTCCATCTCTCTCTCTCTCTCTCTCTCTCTCTCTCAAGATTTCACAAATTTTGCTCTCGTCTCCATCCTCACTTCTCTCTCTCTCTCTCTCTCTCTAAATACAATATTGTCACCCCATCACAAAAACAACAAAAACACATAGGTATCTTTCTTCATTGAAGCTTGTTTTGATTTTCCATTCCAAAGTTTCTTCTTTTTCTTTGTTATTGCTCCCAATGTCATTTCAATTTCGTATATATACATATATATATATATATATATATATATTCTCCGTGAATCTAGAAGATTTATCTGATTCTTATATAATCTCTAATTCATTTGTTATTGGTTTTTTTTTTATTTTTAATTTCTGTTGTCGTGGTGATTAATTTCTGATATATTTCTTTTTACAATTATTCTCAAGTATTATGCTCTCTAGTGTTTAAAATAAGAGCAGGAAAATCTAGGAATTTTTAGCAAGAAATCTTGTAAAAAAAGAAAAATTATGTAATTCTGTACTACATAAAACAAAACTGGAAGGAAAAAAAAAAAAAGTAGTGTGCTCCCAAGTCCCAATGAATTAGAAAAAGTTGCAAAACACAAAACAAATAAACACCATCTACTGCAACAGAAAATTAAGTACAATATAATATGTGATTCCATGCATACTTGTTATAAATATGAAAATTAATATAGGTACTACGTTTTCCTGGAAAAACAGATAGAAGAAGAAAAAAAAGTGAAAAAATTATTTAAAGTGGTATTTGCTAGGTGGAAAAATGGAAAAAAAAAATTTTTTTGTTTAGCTGTAAGGAGTTTTTTTGGAATATTAACATTAAGGAGATTTACTCCCGAGAAATTTGGGTTTAATCAAAATTAAATATTGTGTAAATGAAATCAACATTAATTTACCAAAAAAAAAAAAAAGGAAATCAACATTAATAAATTATCAAAGTCAAAATAGGATCAATATGTAGGAGACGATCCCTCCATTGGCAATCACTTGTAAAAGATAGCATTCTGTCATGAAGTTTTATTACATAAAAATTGATAAAAACCCTTATCTCTGGGACAATAGGATAAATCGATCTTCACATATAATGATATCAAACAGTTGAAAACAGTTTTGGAAAAAGATACCACATAAATCAAGATAGTCAAACCACTAGTTATTTTTTATTAGTTGAAGTAGAACCGAAAGAGCTCAGTTTTAGCTAGGGCCGGCAATTCCGGACACGACACGGTGACACGACACGAGAACGACACGTAATAAATGGGTTTGAACCGCACGTTTAATAATTGGGTCGAAATTGGGTCGACACGTTTAACACGAAAATAAATGGGCCGGAAACGGGCTAACACGATTAACACGTTTAGCACGTTTATGTTAGAATTTTCAAACTATTCTAAAGCTCTTTTTATAACAAGTATAGGCCCATTTGTGTGTTTGATACAAGACCAGAAAATAACTATTGAAGAATTTCCACTATTGAGACAATATAAATCAGAAGTTATGGAGATGTTGCTTCTGATATAAAATAATAATCTTATAATTAACTAGTTAATAATATAAAATTGTAAACAAATTATAGTTAGAGTTAACTAGTTAATAATATAAAATAATTAATAATATAAAATAGTAAACCTAATTATGTGTATATATTTGAATTAGGATATTAGGGTAATCTTATAGTTAACAAATACATAAATTTATTAGGATGTAAAACAGTAAAACTTACTCATCATTTTGAAACTATATTTTTCAAATTTGAACTTCAACTTTCCAAATTCTTATTGACCATGAAAAAAAAATTCATAAATAATATTTAAATATTCTTGTCATCATTTCTGTATTTTTTACTTGTTGTCTTCGAATTACTATTGTAGTTTATTCTTTTACTTGTTGTTTAAAGCAACTAAGTATTTGACAATACTATAAAATATGTTTAACTCCAAAAGAATGTTACTCTGTTTGGTAATCAATAAGTCAGTCTAGTATGGTATTATGGTGGCACTACGGAATGAAAAATAATGCTAATAATAAACAAAAAATTACTTGTATAAATTATTGAAATATAAATAGAAAAATAAGAATTATTGTTTTTGTCTTTTTGATCGGGTATCAATAAATTATATGTCTACCCTTTCAAATATATATATATATATATAATATATATATATATTATACAAAAGCTAATGTTTTTATCTTAACTATATTAAAAAAAGTGGATGTTGATTGTTGCTTCCATTGTTCCTCGTAATTCTTTTCTCACAAGGCCCTCTGATTTCGGAATGCCACGTATTTCATGATTCATATTGTTTTCTACTAAATAACAAATCTTTCCATTTGTTAACTTATATAGACATTTCCTACATGAAAAATGTTATGGGATATCAATTCTAATTTAGATGCTTGCATATCAACAAATATAATATGTGACACTACTACAGAAACCAGATTCCACGACGGTTAAAAACCGTCGTAGTAATACTTCAACGACGGTTTAAAAACCGTCGTGGAATCCACAGTCGTGGTAAATATATGGATTCCACGACGGTTTTAGAACCGTCGTGGTATCTCGGATTATACGGCAGTTTTAGGACCGTCGTGGTATCTCAAATTACACGACGGTCTTAGGACCGTCGTGGTAATACCACGGTGGTATCCGTGATACCACGACGGTTTAAGAACCGTCATGGCGTCGATACAATAAAAAAACGATCCAGGTCTTTCATTTGATTTTATATATGTAGGACGCAAAATTTGGGCAACATGCAAGCGTGCACGGTTCTCCGATTATTTTTGAAATTTCGCAGAACGGATATCACGACGGTTTTTTTAAAAACCGTCGTGGTATAAACCGTCGTGGTAGGTCCTCGGGAAGGACCAACCACGACGGTCTTTTGACCGTCGTGAAAGGATGTCAAAGAAGCGCGTAGGAGCGTACCCGCGCGGCCCAGGCGCGCGCCCGCGCGCTTGGGGACCAACCACGACAGTCAAAAGACCGTCGTGGAACGCTGCCTCCTTCCTGCTGGAGCCAGGCGCGCGCCCGCGCGGCCCAGGCGCGCGCCCGCGCGCTTGGGGACCAACCACGACAGTCAAAAGACCGTCGTGGAACGCTGCCTCCTTCCTGCTGGAGCCAGGCGCGCTCCCGCGCGGCCCAGGCGCGCGCCCGCGCGCTTGGGGACCAACCACGACAGTCAAAAGACCGTCGTGGAACGCTGCCTCCTTCCTGCCCGAGCCAGGCGCGCGCCCGCGCGGCCCAGGCGCGCGCCCGCGCGGCCCAGGCGCGCGCCCGCGCGGCCCAGGCGCGCGCCCGCGCGGCCCAGGCGCGCGCCCGCGCGGCCCAGGCGCGCGCCCGCGCGCTTCGTGTCGTGTCGTGCTACCCGTTTATTAATCGTGTCGTGTTCGTGTTTGAGTTCGTGGCCCGTTTATTAATCGTGTCGTGTTCGTGTTCAAGCTAATCGTGTCGTGCCGTAATCGGGCTGGCCCGAACACGGCCCGCGAACACGATTTGCCAGCCCTAGTTTTAGCTTAAGATATCCCAAAAATATTGGTCAACACTTAACATGAAATTTTATATATAGATTTCCATAGTCAAATGGGCTTGTAGGCCCAATGCTCTTTGACCAAACAACCTGATGATTTAATCAATCATTTAAGATAGATAAATAACTAATTAAAATTCTAATGTATAAATTAAATTAGCTAAATTAAATACTTACACTCGTTATGGATGTTTAAAACAGGACACGGACCTATTATTTCACCAAAACATTAAGACGAGAAAAATACTATGGCATGAAAACAGGTAAGTACAAACCTTACATATAGTATAAAAACTATGGTTTTCAATCTTAGATGTTTTTTTATGAAATGTACTCTATGGTTAATGTGATGTACATTTGCACCGTTTTATAAGATTTTAGTTTTGAATGGTTTTATTCAATGGTTTATGTGAAGTTATTTTTGTAAGAAAAAATGAGTAATTTATGCAGTGGAATTTTAAAGGGTTAATTTCAATAATAGTACCACGGAAAATTTTAATTTTAATTTAACAGGACTTTTCATTCCTTTTTCTTGTAGCATTTCCACATCAACTTTAATGGGTCCCACATAATTAGATTGTTAAAAATTCTCTTAGTAGAAACCGAAACCAATTTTCTTCTATCGCCTCCCCTTTTTCTCTACTGCTTCTCTTCTCCTCTCCATTTTCCCAAAATCCATTTCAAAATTTGAAACAAGAAAGAGAGAATGAGAGAGTTTTGATACTGGGTTTGGATTTGCTCTGGCCACCTCTGTCATAGGGCTTGGGTTGTTTGGGTCTTCTTCTTTTTTTTTTTTTCAAACTCATATTTGGGAGGTGAGGGATGGCTTGATATTAGTTGGTATTCTTAACGATAGTCTTGAAGACAACTTTGAGGCAGCGGCAAGGTGATTACTTGGACAAAGGAGCCTAGAAGGATGGTGCCTTTGGCCAGATGTTGTGCTTTGAAGGGTTATGAAACCGGCTAAGATAAAAATCAACAAATGGTGATGATTGAAGGTGACTACAAAATCTATTGGATGCTCTAGTTAGAAAGGAAGTGTTTTTTTTTTTTTTTTTTGTGGTAAATACTGGAAAGGAAGTTTGTGCTCACTAGAAACTTTCTTTTAGCTTTTTCATCCATTGCTAGTTTATTATTATTATTATTATTTTTCAGAACATGTCGTTTGTCTGTGTTATTTACGTCTTGTTTTTTTCATCGGTTTCCACTTTCTTGTTAATGAAATGGACTTCATTAATTTTGGAGCAAAAAAAAAAAAGTGAATTGTTCCCTAAAATGAAGTTAACTATGTTTATATTGTTGTTTTAGTTTTAGTATAAAAGGCTAATATTTATTATATTGACGCTTTTGCAATTAAATTAAGATATATATACACAAACACACTATTACTACTATCGTAATTATCTACTTTTTTAAGGTAACAATTGACTAGTTCAGTTTTTAATTTGAGTAATAAGTAAATTTTCATTTAGGGTAGCTATACAGGTGTATATTAGTTCTATGTTTTGGAAGAAGTAATTGAGTTTTTGAAAATAGTTTGCATTTTTAATTGATTTTTTAAAAAAGTTTACTTTTTTAATTGATTTTATGATATAAATTAAAAGTTTATTGCTAATTTTGTATATTTCCAAACATGATATTATGTTTTGGCTTTGGATGGTGGTTATTTGTAAATCTATATATTTCTCAAAATGTGGACGTGTTGTTGTCGTTGATATTGTCCATTGTGGTTTTGTTATTTTGGTTTTTGGATTTTGTCTCTGAGAAAACTGAAAAATTGAGGGAGTTTTGATTTTGTTGTGTGGTTATATATATATTTACCTATCGATCATTTTAATGATGACTTGCTGGTCATAAATATTATTACTATCTCTTGTGATAGTTCAGTTTATGAGACGAGTTCCTGATGCTGAAATAATTCACACAAAGATAAATACATTTGTAAACATTGGGTAGATGATGAAAAATCTCGGGGAGTGGTTGTCAGCCGATCAATACAAGGAGTAATGTAATTGTTAGGAATGTATTATTAAAGTAGACGGTCATTATGTTCTTAAGTAGTAGTATTTCTTGTTCATCCTCTATTTTGAAAATAAAATATAGGAACTGGCATTATGGAAATAACTCATGGTCATTTTTTTAATTACATGTACTCATTACTAACCCTTAAATATTTTGATCGAATGTTAAATTTTTTATAACAATAATAGTGACATTAAAAATAAGTTAGGCCAACTCCTATTTGTGCATTTCAAAACTCCTTTTTTACATCAATAAATGGAACAAATTAATGAGCAGGTCATTATGGAAATTACCCACTGGTCATGTATATAATTACATGTCCTCACTACTAAACTTTAAATTGTATTTTGGTTGAATGTCAAACGTTTTGCAACAATAATATTGACATTAAAAATAAGTCAGGCTGACTCGCATTTATGTTTTAAAACTTTTTCCTACATCGATAAATGAAACTAACTACTGAGTAGATCATTAAGTAAATGACCCATTGGTCATTACGAAAATGACCTATTGGTCATTTATAAAATTACATATAAACATGATATCTAAATTGGAACGCAGGTACTTCAATCCGACAACACCAATTAGACATAGTCATACAAATATAGATTACCAATCATAAACAATAATAACACCTAAATACCAAATCAAGAGCACGAGAAATATATGTATCACACCATTAACACTGATAAGGTCATAATGAAATTAACATGTTGGTCATTATGAAACTGACCATTTGGGTTAAACAATCAAATGTTATGCAAATCTAATTATTTCTCCATTATAGACAATGTATGACAACTCCCATTTGTGTTTTAAACCCCCTGTTGTTACGTCAATATCAACAAATATGTATCACACTATTAGCACAGATAAGGTCATAATGAAATTGACTTATTGGTCATTATGAAAATGACCAGTTGTATTAAATTGTTAAATGTTATGCAAATCTAATTATTTTCACATTATAGACAACATATGACAACTCCGATTTGTGTTTAGATCCCATGTTGTTACATCAATGTCAACATATATGTATCATACCATTAGCACTGAGAAGGTCATAATGAAATTGACCTGTTGGTCATTAAAAAAATGACCATTTGTGTTAAACCGTCAAATATTATGCAAATCTAATTATTTTTTCATTATAGACAACAAATGACAACTCATATTTATGTTTTAAAACCCATGTTGTTACATCAACGTCAAGATATATGTATCACATCATTAGTACTGAGAAGGTCATAATGAAATTGACTTGTTGGTCATTATGAAAATGACCATTTGGGTTAAAATGTCAAATATTATGCAAATTTATATATATTTCTTTCATTATAGTTAATATCATAATTACCGTTTGGTCAAAATATTATTGACTGGTTTGGTCATCATAATGATGATCAAAAGGTCATTATATTGTTTACCATTATTACTGTTGAAAATTTTTTAGAAAGGGAAATATTACAGTAAGAGACCAAAAAAACATAGAAAATCATTCTTACCACCCACAGGTGCTATAGGAGACAATAGCTATTGCAAGATCTTACCCCCAAACATTTAATATAGTCATTTTTTAGATTATAATTCAAAACACAAACCCATTTAAAGAATATAGAAACAAATAAAATCAAAGAACAAGCAGTATTACCTCAGATATGCACCTGATCTAAACTAGAACGAGGCTGATGCAAAATAGGAAGAGCTGCAAGTAGACCAAGAGATGAGTTGTAACCTTCTTTAACTATGGCAAGGATATATAAAGAGGCTGGGGTGAATAAAGTGAACAAGGATGGGGAAAGATTTGTTGGACTTAGAGTAAAATAGCAGCTCAGATCTTCAACAAGGATGAAGAGAGAGTGCGTAAGGCTAGGGTGAGAGGAAAATGAGGGGAAAAAAATAAGATATAGAGAGATGATTTATATATTATGGGTTTTTTTGGAGGGGGGAAGGGGGGTGCTTGACGGGAAAGTGGTAAAAATGTAGGATTTAGGGTTGGCTGAGAACATTTCTGACTTTTTACATCCACTTCAATTGATGGTGATGACGTGGTAGTGCTAACAATAAAAAGAAACAAAATGGTGCTAGTTTTAATAATATTTTCTCATAGGTGCAATTTTTGAAATTAAACATTTTTTAAAATATTTTCTTAAGATCAGCTAGCTAGGCTATTAGAGCTCTTAATCAAACCGACCAATGACGTCATGCAAACGGATTAGTGCATTTGGTCAAGTAAGCTCATGCATGTTAAATTTTAATCCTCTCATAATTCATCATACCCAATGATGTCAAACAAATTGATTTTTATGGATTTCTTTGGAAATTTATTGATTTATGACATACAAAAGATTTACTATGGGAGCATTAGTAATTAGCTTCTATAAATTCGAAGGCCATTAGTGTATCCATTGACTCTCACATAAAAATGAAGTTCATCCCATTAATCTCTTTTTCTTTTGCCCAAATTTTCATCTCTCTTTTCATTTTCAATTCAAGCTTTAGCATACACTCCACAAGACTTCCTAGAGTGCCTTGCAAGTCATGTATCTAACACTATCTAACAAATCCCACAGTGGTAGGGATCTCCAAGTACTATCACGGTCATAAGACAACAAAGGTTCACTTCATTTCAAAAAGTAAAACTGAATTTCATAATTTCCAATTGCCCAACTTGGAAACGATGGATCTTCAATCTTTAGGAGTTCAGAAATAATAATAATAATAATAATAACAAAAGCAACTTCCAGGAAATAAAATCTAATCTCCTTATGCAAAGGAATTAAGGAGATGACTCAATAAATACCTAGTGCATGGAAACAACAGCTTGAGTAAGTAAAAAAAGAGTACATGATCCACTCCGATCTTTAGCTACTTGCTAAACTTGTGCACCACACTAACCAACTTTACTTAAAACAGTAGTTTGAATTTAAAGAGCTTATCTAATCTTAAGAAGAGCGAAATTAGTAAGCAACATTTTACATCCTACATATGCTTGAAAATAGCGTAAAAACATAACTCTATACAAGCAATAATAATAATAATAATAATCATAATAATAATTATAATAATGACAATATTAACGGTAATAAAAATAACAAATGAAATTAGGGGGGCGCCCCTCCCTCTCTCCTTCATTGCTTTACACTTGCGCCATAGCCTCTTCACAATCCAATAGGACAATCGTACGGCATGGAACAAAATGATGAAAGCAAGCAGCAGCATCCACGTCGAAAGTGATAAAAGAAAGATCATGTTCACGAGATGGTCGGGGTTGTGGGGTGTCACCATGATCATACCTAATAAGAAGGTAGCAGCAAGTGCCGTCACCACCACGCACATTGTGAGAGTTAGAAGGAATATAAAGAACTTGTTCTTCATATGGACACCACTGATCAGCAGAAGAATGATGCTGAGCGACGCGAAGAAAGAAATGCTGTTGCAAACCAGGAAAGTGGTGTAAAATCCAGAATAGTAACGCGCTAGAATTGAGGTTCCAGCTAAGCACATATCATTTCTGCAATTATAAAAGCCGCTCTTTTCGTCGTTTGTGGTTCCCTGCCAAACTCCGCCTGGTGGATTGATGGCAGTTTGGTATGTCATGGTTGCGATCACAGTAGACACAATCATGATAGAGCCTCGCTTGTCTTCCTTCCAATCTCCTTTGTATTTCAGGAACCCGAACCATTTTATGGCTTTGCCTTTTGATGATTTGGTTGTTGATTTCTTGTGAACAACGTCATTATGATCTCGGGTTATTGCTGCTGAAGTCGAATTTTCGAAATTGAGGTCCTTAAACGTATGTCGGATTATGTCACTGACAAAGTCGGTTCCTGGAAAGTGCTCTAGGAGCTCGAAGGCTTTGAGACCTCTATGGTTCACTATATCATCTGTTCCTGTTTTTACTCCAGGTATTGATAGCAAGTATTTCACAGTCTGCATGGTTAACGGGCAATTATAAATTTTTGCTTTGAATTTGTGATTCCATCAATGCTAGCTAACTTTAGTGAGGTTAAACATTATATACTATTAATAGAGGTAGGACTTACATTTTATTAGTTATGATGTTCAACATCATTTATTAATTAGGTCCCCCTTGAGTGCACTTTTCACCATCTGGTTTGCAAATGGACGTTTGGGGGACTTTTGGGGTTTCAAAAAGTCTTTTTCAAAAATTTACTATTTTCACAATTGTTTTTTCACAATTGTTTTTTAACATATGAAAATCAACAAAACACACATCTCAAAACATCTGTTTTTCATTATTAAAAATTAAAAAAAAAAAAAAAAAAAGCACACACATATTTTTCCAATTATTCTTCCACTAAAAACAAAACTACAAAACATTTTTTTCAAAAAGGTTGTATCCTAAACCCACATTTTTAAAACTCATCTCAACTTTAAAAGTCCCAACAGTAAAACTCCATCCCCAAAAATCCCCCGAACGGGCCCTTAAAATTTCTTTACCAAAAAAAAAATTAAGTAAAAATAGTTTTTCTTCCCTTAAGATTTTTTAAAACATTTGTGACAAAATACAAAAATAAAAATAAAAATATAGATTAGGTGCGATCAGATAGACCTTTGATTGGATATAAAGAAACTTATTGTAGAAATTAAATAAGAAAATATTAAAACAAAAACAAAGAAGATGCATAAAGATATATTTAATATGTATGTACTTATTTACACGAACTAAAAACGAAGAGTATAATTCACTGTATAGTAAGGAGTATTATAAATGAGCTTTAATATAAATACAACTTAGAATTTATTAAAACCGGATATAAGTTATCTAATGCTAATAAATCACCTTCAGACTATAGACTATTGTAGACAAATTTTCTAAACTAAAATAAATAAAAATAAATTCCAAATGATGATAATTAGAGACAAAATAATAATTTTCCCAAAATTAAAATAAATAAAAACAAATCCCAAATGAAGATAATTAAATACAAAATAAGAATTTTCCCTAAGATGAAATAATAAGTTTCGCTAATACTTACCTCAACTTGCTTTAGCATCACAGCTAAATGCAAAATAGTATTCCCATCAGCACTCTCGTTGGAGTTGAGGAACGGGCAGTTCTCGTCTGCAACTTCCGATTCGACCAACACTTTGAGAGCCTCCAAGGGGTGTATCTAACACACAAGTGCAGCACTGTTTGTCCATCAGGCATCACTTCCAAAACCGACTCCTTTCTCGCGCCGATCAACAGCTTAATCACGTCGATTCGACCTCTCATGGCAGCGTAATGGAGAGGAATCTTCCCGTCTTGATCTTTGGCTAAGCACATGTTTTCGTCACCGTTTTCTTGTAACAATACTCGGACTACCTCCTTGTGGCCCTCAGCTGAAGCCAGGTGAAGAGGTGACCGTTGGCGTGAATCCAACTCGGAAGAAAGTTTCGGCTGGTGGAAAAGAAGTTTAGTGAAATCATGGTGGCCAAGTAAAGCTGTTATGTGTAGAGGAGTTTCATGGGAGGGGGTTAGCGAAATCTTAGTCAGGATTAAAGGATCTTTTTGAATCAATGAGTTGAAGGTAAGCAAAGATCCTTCAATTGATGCTTCATACAACTTAGTTGATAAATCAGCTTCTTGATGAGGTATTATTGCCATTGTTTTTCTTTGTTTTTGTGCAGATATATGATTTGCCCATGAATAGATATACTTAAATAGGAGCATAATTTGTGGGCCAGAAGTATACAAGACTTTTTTGCACCGTTTTTTTTTTCTCCCTAAATTTATCGTATACTTGTAATTTCCCTCACGAAAAAGTTATTGACGATGTTCCCTACTTCCTAGAACTTGCGTAGTGAAAAAGAGGTCTACTTTTCAACTTGTTTTAGTTCTTCTTTGGTGTTAAGGTCCAATTCAATCCAAATAAAAAAAATTTTGAGTTCATTTTTATCTTTTTTTTTTTAAGTCAACTTCAATTTTACTATTTACAGTTTTTGTAACTCAAATTTTAAAAATTCATGATTTTGCATATTAGAATATATAAGTCAAAATGAGATGAATTGTTCTTTAAGTTATATAGAATTTCGAGACGAATAAAATAAGTTCTAGTGATTTTTTTTTTTATAAACACATTTTAAGTTTTTACACTTTTTAGTTTTGACAATTCAAACGTCTCACCAAATTCATATTTAATTCAACTCAATTCCAACATAAAAATTCAGTTTCAACACGTGCACCAAACGCATGCTTAATGCCGACTGAATTATAGAATGCATTTAAATATTTTATTGAAATTGAATGTTTGCATCTAGTGTAGAATTTTACGGTGTGTATTTAAATTAAATGTGTGTTTGAATAGCTTCTTCTTTTTTTTTTTTTTTTTTTTGAGGGTAAGTTTTGATGCTTTTATTTAACTTAAACCACGCAAATCGGTTTCTACCAAACAACCCAAAAAGGAGGGCAAAGCATCATACCACCCATGAGAGCGTGTACTAGAAAAAGCAAAACTAACTAAGAAGTGGGCTACCAAATTCCCACAATGGGAACCACAACAAACACTACCACTTCCTGATAATTCAAGAGTATTATGAATGTCTTGAATGATATTTCACTACTACAGAATGTGGATACCACGATGGAGCTTCCACGACCGTTTTTTAAAAACTGTCGTGGAAACTGAGGCAAAAACACGGAACAAAAAGCGGTATCCGAAAACCGTCGTGGAATTTTAGATTTCCACGACGGTTGTTTTAACCCGTCGTGGAATAATATATTTCCACGACGGTCTATTTGAACCGTCGTGTAAGTATCCATTCCACGACAGTTTCAAAAAACCATCGTGGATGTCTCGATTCTTACACGACGGTTTTATACAACCGTCGTGGTAGTCTCGGAGATTACACGACGATTGTCTAAAAACCGTCGTGCAAGTGTCTACTTCCACGACGGTTTCCCTAAAACCATCATGAAAACATCGTCCTTTTTTACAGACATATCAAATCGAGTTGCCTTGTTATTTCCACATTGATATAGCTACTGCCGTAAACCAAAATCATTTCAGATCGCTCCAACAACAGTTCCATACACCGCTGTTAGACGCCACCCACCGCCATCTACTGGTCTCCCGTCATTCTTGTAAGTCATGATGACATAAATTAACTCAACTTTTTGTTGTTTTTCTCTGTATTATTTTTTTATTTACGAACCCGGCCAGAATATAAATTTTAATTTGTAATTTTTTGGATTGTTTTTGATACGTTAAATACTGCAAAGTGTTTAATTAATTAAGTAATCTCACGATCAATGTATTTTTAGTTTGGTTTTTTTAAATTAGTTTGGATTTTTTAGTTAAATCCTAAATCAATGTATTTATAAATCCTATATATTACGATGTATTTATAGTTTGGTTTTTTTAGTTAAATAACCCGGGCCGGTTTTTAATTTATAATGGTATTTTTAGTTTTGGTATGTTTTTTGGATTTTTAATTTAGTAAATATATTGTTGATTTAATTAATGCATGTGCCGGGAGTCTTTATATATAACTAGCTAATAATTAAGTGCATGCAAATGATATTCATGCCAAAAATTTAAAAATATGCACATCTTGACTTATCGAGAACTTTTATTTATTGATTTAGGATTTGCACGCCAATCATGGATAGGAAATGGATGCGCTTTGATAGATTGTCTAAAGCATATGAAGATGGTGTCGAAGAATTTTTGTCATTTGCCAAAGCTCATACACAAGACGATAAGATTCGGTATCCGTGTCAAGTTTGTGGTAATCATAGATCTCATTCCATTGATGATGTTAGAGGGCATTTGCTTGCTTTTGGGATTATTTGTTCTTACCAAACATGGTATTTACATGGTGAAGATTTCGTCGGTATTAAGTATACATCGACGAGTACTAAAGATAAAGAGCCTATTATGGAGGAAGACGTTGGTGATAATATGTACAATATGATAAATGATTTGGAAGAAAACTTTGTGCACCATCCGGAGTTATTTGAGGAAATGATTAATGATACCGAAACGCCCTTGTACGTCGGGTGTACAAAATATACAAAATTAGGGGCATTGATTAAATTATGGAATATGAAAGCGTCAGGAGGGTGAATGAATTCTAGTTTCACGACTCTTTTAGCTTTTCTAAAAGATGTTCTACCGGAGGATAACAAAGTGCCACCTAGTATGTACGAGGTAAAAAAGACGTTGAGCACGTTGGGAATGGAATACAAAGAGATACATGCTTGTCCAAACGATTACGTACTTTACCAGAAATAAAATGAAGATTTAGATGAATGTCTGGTTTGTAATGAGTCAAGATAGAAGAAGGGCAAGATGCCATCGAATGGTAGTAAAGGAGTGTCGGTGAAGGTGTTATGGTACATTCCACCAGCTCCATGTTTCCGCCGTTTATTCCGTAATGCAAAACATGCTAAGAGTTTGACATGGTATCATGATAAATGTGTTGACAATGGCAAGCTTAGGCATCCGGCCGACGCACCGCAATGGAAGACCTTTGATGACAATCATCCAGATTTTAGTGCAGAACCAAGGAATTTACATCTCGGTTTGTCGACGGATGGAATGAACCGGCATAGTAACATGAGTAGTCGGCATAGTACCTGGCCAGTCATACTTGTCAAGTACAATCTCCCTCCAGACGTTTGCATGAAGCGGAAGTTCTTGATGTTGACATTATTGATCTCAGGCCCTCAACAACTAGGGAATGACATTGATGTTTACTTGGCACCATTAATCGATGACCTAAAAAGGTTGTGGGATGATGGTTTACAAGCAAGAGATTCTTACCGTCAAGATACGTTCAATCTTCGCGCAATGTTGATTTGGTCAATTAATGACTTTCCTGCACTTGACAACCTATCTGGTTATCCTGTGAAGAGTTCTATAAGTTGTCTCGTTTGTATGAAGGAAACATCTTCCATCAGGTTGAAAAACGATAGGAAACCGTTTACCTTGGTCATAGGAGGTTCTTGCCGAAAAATCATCGATATCGCAAACAGAAGAAGGCTTTTGATGGTAATACCGAAGAAAGAACCGCTCCTCAGATTTTGATTGGCGAAGATGTTTTTGAGATGGTTAAAGATGTCAAGGTAGTTTTGGGAAAGAGAAAACATAAGGATCCAGTTGTTGATGGGCCTTGGAAGAAGAAGTCAATATTCTATGAACTTTCATATTGGAAGTCACTTTACGTTCATCATTGCTTAGATATTATGCATATTGAGAAAAACGTCTGTGAATCGATAGTGGGCACGTTGCTTGACATTCCGAATAAGACTAAAGATGGTGAAAAGACACGGTTGGACCTTAAAAAGATGAAGATTAGACCGAATTTGCTCCCCGATAAAAGATCGAACGGCACTTACTTACTGCCGGCGAAGCACACATTATCTAAACACGAAAAGAGAAAGCTTTGTGAGTGGCTTGCGTCCGTGGAAGTGCCAAGTGGGTACTCTTCCAATTTCAAAAGGTTGGTTTCGATGAAAGATTTGCGACTCGTTGGAATGAAAACACATGATTGTTATATCTTGATGCAACAATTATTACCTCTTGCTTTGCGGGGAGTTTTAACAAAAGATGTTAGATACTCAATTACAAAGTTATGCTCATTTTTCAATTCAATATGCTCCAAGGTAATTGATCCAATGATGCTAGATTCGCTACAATCTGAATTGGTTATGACATTGTGCCTGCTTGAGAAGTATTTCCCACCATCCTTTTTTGATATAATGATCCATCTTTGTGTGCACTTAGTTCGGGAAGTTAAGTTATGTGGCCCGGTGTATTTGAGGTAGATGTATCCTTTTGAAAGATACATGAAGGTTTTGAAGGGATATGTGCAGAACCGAAATAGGTTGGAGGGTTGTATAGTGGAAAACTACATATCCGAGGAATCTGTTGAATTTTGTTATGAGTATTTGTCCAACACGAACCCAATAGGGTTGCCAACGAGCAAGCTATTTACATCGAAAGGACTATCCATGGCCGTTTATTCACCAGTAAATCAAGATGAATGGGAAAAAGCATGTTTGTATGTTTTGCACAATGCTTAGGAAATGGAGCCTTTTTTTCAAGTTTATATGGCGAAATTAAGAGCTGCGAATCCAAAAAAAGGAAGAAGTGAGAAGTGGTTTCAAGATTAGCAGAATCGGACATTTCAGGAGTGGATAAGAAAATATTTACATATGAAGCTTGGCATTTCACAGGACATAATGAAGTTATCCAGAGGTCCGTTATCGATAGTCACAATATATATATCGTATTTGGTGAATGGCCACTCCTTCTACACTCGGGAAAGAGATGAGAAGCATCCCGTACAGAATAGTGGTGTCACCCTTCGGGCCGAGTCTATGCATATTTCATCCGCAAAGGATAAGAATCCGGTATATAGTTCCATGAATTACTTTGGGTTCATTGAAGATATTTGGGAATTTGATTATTGCAGCTTGCGAATAGCATTATTTAAATGCAAGTGGGCTGACAATAATTATGTTAAGGTTGATAGTGACGGCGTGACAGTGGTGGACTTTAGGCGATTGGGATACAAAAATAATCATTTCATCATGGCATCACAAGCGGTACAAGTATTTTATACAACAGATCCTGTAAATTTAGAGTTATCTTTGGTTGTGCTAATGAAGCCAAGATCAATCCGGGATGGCCAAGAAGATATTGAAGATTACACCGACATTCCATCATTTACAAAGGGTTTGCCACCGGTGGAGGAGATTGATGCTTTTGACGATGAAGTTTCACACTTACTTCGATTGAATGTCGAGTGGACACGTGTCGAGAAGCCCAAAAAAAAGAAGAAAAAATTTTCTTAACAAAAGATTTTACGTTTCTTACATTGTAAACATTTCGATACAGGTTTTTAATTACGCACATTATATTATAAATATATATATGGGAATTATTTATACATGCAAATATGTATGGAAGCATATAACAACAGGCATGAATAATTACACAACTATCAGGTTTGGCCGCTTAAAGGGATTATAGTAACAATTTTTAAAACAAATTTTGCATGTTTGAAACCTACCATGACGGTCTTCATAAAAGACCGTCATGGTATATCATATACCACGACGGTTTATTGAGGACTTTCGTGGTAGGTAGGTATACCACGACGGTCTTCTAAGAAGACCGTCATGGTAAGTATATCCATCTACCATGACGGTGTCTCTAAAAGACCGTCGTGGTAGAGTTCGAGTAAAATAATACCAGTTTCTTCTACCACGACGGTTTTTTCATCAACCGTCGTGGTAAACTCGATACCATGACGGTCCACATAAAAGACTGTTGTGGTAGATTTAGAGTTGCAAGAATACCAGTTTCTTCTACCACGACGGTTTTTGTGAAAGACCGTTGTGATAAACTAGATACCACGACAGTTTTTTATGTAGACCGTCGTGGTAGTGTTGAGTAATCATGCATATACCACGACGTTTTTTCTATGACCGTCGTGGTAGAAGACCATGAAGTCTACCACGATGGTCTTACAAGAAAACTGTCGTGGTAGCCTTCGTAATCCGTAAGCTTACCACGACGGTTTTTTAAAGACCGTCGTGGTAGGTATAAGACGGCACTTTTGAAATTTTTGGAAATAGGTTAAATTTTTCCCGTATTTAATAAAACCCAAAAAAATACTATTTTTTCACAACCCATTTCATTCGAAACCTCAGTTATTTTTTCACTCACTACTACACACTTAAGTTTGCCCAAAAAAAATCCCTCATCCAAATCTCTATCGTCGCTCCCTAGTCCGCTTTTAAAATCATCAAAAACTCCATATCTCACTCAAAATCCGAGGGCATCTTCCACCAATGACGTAATTTTTCAGTCATTTCCCAGTATCTCTCATCGCCCACAACCCGTGTTGTCCCAAGCTTGATACCAATCTGCCCATACCCATGCTCCACACGCCGGTAAGTTGTACTCTATATTGCTTGGGTAAAGCAGGAATTTGGGTAATTTCTGTCAGTTACATCGTATTTTATTGATTGTGGTTGTCGAAAATTAGTATCTCTTGTTGTTGCTTGTGTTAGTCATTTAGATTGATTTTAAATAGTTGGGTAAAGCTCGGATTTCATAAGAAGTGTTGCATTTTTGAGTTAATTGTTTGCATATTACATGTTTGATTAAATGCCTCTTTGTGTGATATTTAGTTTTAGAGTGAATTAAATTGGTTGGGTAAGGCTCGGATTTGGGCATTTTCAGGATAAAAAGTAAAGATTTTGTGCGTTAAATGTTTGTATATATATTACATGTTTGATTAAATGCCTCTTTGTGTGATATTTAGTTTTAGATTGAATTAAATTGGTTGGGTAAGGCTCGGATTTGGGCATTTTCAAGATAAAAAGTCAAGATTTTGTGCGTTATATGTCTGTATATTAATGTGTTTTGGTGCCACGACCTTTGTAATGATTTAATGTCATTCATGCTTTGTTTATAACGGTTCGTGTTGCGTTGTTGTTTTAGATTGATTTATAATGTCAAACTCTCACGATGAGGATTTCTCAACCCAAACTCAAGTTGGAAAACCACGACGAACCAACTCATCAAGATTCAATGCTGACGAAGATGGAAAACGAAGAGCAACTCTCCTTAAAAGAATGCATGTTGTTAGGACGAGGGGAGAATGAATTCAAGTTTCATTTGACGTAAAAGGGCAACCAATAGGCAAGGGAGGTGATGCATTACAGAGTTGGATTGGAGTGCTTGCTCGGGAGTACATTCCAATTTGGATTGCTGATTTCAGAAGTTGCCGATTTGGAACCGAGGAAAGAACAAGTGTGGTTGGAAGTTGTAACTTCATTCACTATTGATGAATCGCACAGAAAACAAGTTTTGAAGTCCTGTGGGGAGTCAGCGAAGGGTTTTAGATATGATCTTTACCAAGCCTTTGTTAGGGATAATATTCATGAAGAAACTATTTAGCAACGACCAGCTAAAGTGGTTCAAAATTACCGAACCATCAGCTAGGACGATTGGGAAAGGTTTATTACCTATCGATGGACGGCCGATTTCAAGAGGCTATCCCAACAAGGAAGTGAGATAAGGAAAAAGAGCAAATACGGATCTACTACAGACCGAGACGGATATAGGAAATATGATCAAGAAATCGTACGTTAATTAATTAGCCAAAAAGCTTCAAGTCTATTTAGGTTAATTGACATTACGTGTTTTATTTATGTTTACTAAATTTAATTACTAAATTGCAGTTCGAGAAGACGGGGGAATATGCTGCCCGACATTTTATTTAGTAGAACACGCGGCTCAAACCCGATGGAGAGTACAAGAATCCGTCGGTTAAAATTATTGGCGAAACAAAAGTAAGTATACGGATTCTATTCAAATATAGAGGAAGATTGTCTCCATTATGTTTACGGGCTCAATAACATATTGTGTAATTGTTATAGGACGATTTAACACAACAAGAGACACAAGAAAGCTTCGAATCCGTGGGTACGGAGGACATTTTGACCAAGTCTTTGGGCAATGTCGAGCATTCTTGTTGTCTTCATGGGCAATCAAAATTTGTTAAGCAGGCGCATTACTACAATGCCATGAATATGTCAAGGGAGAATCCTGAAGTCTCCTATATGAAATGACAGTTGGCTGCATTGGAAAGAACAGTGCAGGAACTTTGTGCGAAGCACGGTATCAACCGTGAGACGATGGCTGAGGACGTAACCGCACCTACTGTTGATCAACACAACAGTTTCAAGGCTAGTTGCACCCTCAATGAGAAAGAAGTCGACACGTCGGATCAGCAGCCCATGCCTAATGCAAGTAAGGAATGTCAGGTTTTCTTGACTGATGTCATTAATGGTGGAGATGTTCTGGTTGCAATGGGCAGGGTATACATGGACTGTGTTCCAACTGACATAGACCATGGGATTCCTTTAGGCGAAGGGAATTTGCGAGTGACAATTAGTGTCCCAAAATTAAAACGTGTACTCCTTCCGATTCCGACGGATGAAGCCACCTATATTGAAGAGGCTATCGGGGGATTTGTTTCGTGGCCAAAAAAATTAGTCGTCCTTCAATCCATTTTAAGCCAGGCCAATCGAGGTCCCAGTCAAGCTCCCGAGCCTACTGCAAAGGGAACCAAATGAATAAAGAAGAGAGCCAGGAGGAAGAAACCACAGTCACAACCGGAGGTACAACAGCAAACTAGTGAAGAAGTACTGACGTTTGACTTTGGTGAAATTCCCGTTGATATGAGACCGCTGGCTTACTACGCACAAAGTTTTTTAAGTGACGGTACCCAGATTGCATGCCCACAACAACAGTCCGTCAATGGTGATGACATGCCTATATATATTGGGTATGAAGATGTATACCATTTCATAACCTTTAAAGAAATCAGTGCAAGTAGTATAATGGTTTACATCAGGTAATGGTTTTTTCCTTAAACAAGACTTATTGTTCCAATTAGCTTGAAAGATACATATATATGTTGATTTTAGGGAAACAAGTTTGACTTAATTATTTTGCAACTATCTAGCGGATTGTTGTGCAAGAGCAGGAATAGATCAGCGTTACGAGTTTATTTCTCCATTCCTTATCTCACAAGTACAACAGAATGTAGATCGCGTAGCATACATTCGAGAGAGAGCCGACAATATCATCCGGATCATAACAAACATACCAAGGGGAAGGCTTATTCTCATGCCATATAACAACGGCCAACATTGGATATTGGCTGTTATTAATCCGTGGGATGACTCGGTCCTCTATTTTAATCCTCTTGGAAATGATTCGGGTGAAGATTTTCAACAGCTAATTACGTTGTAAGTATTATTTGATGTTCATATTAATGATTTGACATTCCAAGATTGTAGTTCCGGATGTATTGATATTTGTTAAATTGTTAGGGCACTAAATGTAACGACCCGCCTAGCACAGACCGTTACCATACATACATACATACATACGTACTTACTTATTGAGCGTAAACAGTGGAAATTTTTTTTTTTTATACGGTGCGGATAAGCGAAAAGCGTAATAATATAAACGATGTTTGAATACGAATTAATATACATAAAAAGAACGAAACGCGTAGTGGCTAATAATCCCACATTTCACAGCCCGCCCTGCTACGCTCGCCATCTTGCATCATCAGTTGCCCGTAGGTTGCTTACCTACAGCATAGACGTAAGACACGTGAGCTTTCGCTCAGCAAGTACAACATACATAACCGCAACAATTAAACACAAACATAAATCATCATAACCTTACATAACATAGCACATCATACATATCATACTTAACTCCTCATTGCATACATATCATACTTAACTTATACATATCATACTGAACTCATCATAACATACATATCATACTTAACTCATCGTAACATATATATCATTTCATAACATTGCATAATATATGCATGAACCGATTATGCTCTGATTATGCCATCTTATTCATTCTTAACTTATCTTACTTATCATTCTTATGGGCCCCTTACATAAGTGTACGTATCGGGCGCGCAACTATGATTTGGTTGGGGCGGCCAGTCCATTTCCAACTCAAATCATAGTCCAACCCGACCTAACACGGGTCAATACGACACAGGCAAGCTTGTTTGCCATCATACTTGCTTTTCATTATCTCATACTTGCTTTTCATTATCTCATACTTGATCTTATTAGTGAACATGCTTAGTGATGTCACTATTCATAAATCATGCTCATATCTTAACATCATACCTTATACTCATAATCATGAACTTAACATAGCCATATCATAAACATAACATCATCACATCATATACACCAAACATACTTGGCAAGTATACAACAAAAGCCTATGCTGTAGGCGGAGTTGTACTTACCTTAATCACTATGTCCAGAGGTGTGTTGATCCAGGTCAGGATACCTCAGCAGGCTATCTCCTGCTATATCAAAGGACATAGGGTAAGAATTCTGTTCTTACAGAATGTTGGTAATCAAACCAACATTCATACCTAGTTGTGGTTATATGCCCCACTCCTTAAAACAATGCCGGATACTTTCTCAGTATCACGGATAACCCTAGGGTTTAGGGTTTATCATACTTATAGCGTATTTGATTGGTCACATAAAGTAACCTTGGCTAAACATCCTTCCATTACTGTTTAGGCTATTAAACCTGACCTTGGGCCTAAGCTTTCTTAGAAATTCATCCCATTTGGTTACTATTGAGTAACCCAGGTTTTTAGGCCTAACTAGTCATTCTTATCGTTCTATTGGGTTACGTTGGATAACCCTTGGGCTTTGGGCCCAAACCAATAACTCGGTATCTTCCCGGTTATTGCTCATTCAACTTGATTTAAAAACCCTTTTTCTTTACTTTAGAAAACTTGGGGTTTTAAATTCACTTTCCCTTAAAAATCCTTATAAAACTTGAAATCTTATAAGTGGGTCTTTGTAAAAACCATTAAAAATAGAAACTGCCTTTGGAACAGTTTCTTACTGTGAATTAGTCAGTGTATGTGCAGGAATGTCCTTTTCCTGCACTGTTTTAGAAAACTCTGTGTAGGAATTTCCTGTTTCCTACACAGTTTTGAAATCCAATTTTCTATTTAAAAATTAAAGCCGAATTTGAAAAAGTTTTCTTCATAAAAGTTTTAAAGCTTGAGAAAACCTAAAAATTTTGTGTTTAACTCGAGACCCAGATTGGTCTCTAACCCGCACATTTGCCCTGTTGAACTCACCTAGCCGTGTATAGGGTCTGGGCACAGTCAGGCTCGGGTTTTCTTAAAAACGAAGGTCATTTGAGCCTTATTTTTGAAAACTGTCCATGCAATCCTCTAGGAAAAACCCTACTCTACAACTTTCATGTTTTAGGTTTTCCCAAAATCAGCCTCTAAGGGCCTCAAAACTGGCTTTCCAGAAAACTAGCCAGCTTGAACCCGAATTGGCAGTTTTCATTCTTTTATTAGTTTCACGTCCTAATTCGTGCACTCTACCTCAACCGACCACAGTGGGAGCCTAGGATCAACATACAACGTTTTTATAACGTCCCAATTTAACTTACATGACACCCAAACACGTCCATGCAAGTCAATCAACAAAATTGCATCACATAGGGTTAGGGTTTGCATGGTTTTGGCTTTTCATCAAACCATTGCATGCACATTTCAATCTAGCACCCTAACATACATTTTACAGCATGCATAAACAGATTTGGGGACATATAACCTTATCTATCATGCAACCCAATTAATCACATAACATAAGCATAATTAAAGCTCATAATCAAACCACCCTTAATGCCTAATCAAGCACATAAGCATAAATCTAATCTAGAGCAGAAAAATTAAAGTGAGCTTATGCTCTTACAACCAACTTGGAAATACACTTAAATCCTCAATTGAAAGCTTGAATTGAAAGCTTTAGGGTCCAAGAGAATTTTACCTCTATCAATTCAAGGAATGGGTTTTGCTTGGCTCCAACTACTCTCCCTTTCTCCTTAAGCACACACAACCGGCCTTGCTCTAGCAATGGCTCCAAAAATTTCCAGCCACTTGGTTCCAACAGCAGCCGGCCTTCTCCTCAAGGCTACCAAAAATTTTTGTGTCTCTTGTTTGCTCTTTGGCAATAAATCCGGCCACTCCCCCCTAGCTCCTAACCACTTTTCTCTCTTTTTTCCAGCTTACTCACAACCGGCCCTTTGGCCAAATTGAGTCTCCAAAATTTTTCAGCTCTTGTTCTCTTCTCCCTTGTTGAATCCGAACACCACCCCAATGATTTTCACTCTTGGATTTTGGTTTTTGTTCTCTCCTTCTTGGCTGCCTAAAGTTCGGATTTGAGCAGAAAAATGGGTAGAGTTTGGCTAGCTTTTCCAATTTTTTTGAATAGGAAGCACCCCTATTTATAGAGGTTTTTGAACTTTGCAAAATTGTAAAATAGTCCTTCAAAAATCACAATTTTGCACTTTTGGGGGGTATAGGTGGCCGGCCACTTGGCTCTAGAACATTCCCAATTTCTTTCCAATTTTAACTTAAATCCAAAAATGATGTCATAATTCAAAAGCTAGGTGACATCATCATCATTAAGGCTTGTTTGGCTTAATACTTGTATAAACATTCCCTCTTAATACCAAAACAGATATTGTTGATACTGTGGTCATTATTCCACAATACTGACTGCTAAACTGCAGTCCAAAATTTATCTGTCTAATAATGGACTGTACGAAAAATTCTCTTTTCGCTTAAAGCTCTAAGGCCCTTAATAACCTACTTAATGTGCTTGATTTTTTTTCTATGGTGGTTTTAAAAATAACTTGATCCATTTTATCTGAAAAATGATTTTTCGCAGTATACTTCCTATACTGCTCATCATACTTCATTGCCGTCATATAGTTGACTTTTCCAGTCAATCTTTGACCTATCGGGTCAACTTTGACTTCCTTGGTCAACTTTGACTTTCTTGGTCAACTTTGACTTTCTTTGACTTACTTGATCAAGCTTTGACCATCATAAAATCATAATATTTTTGTACCCTTTTTACTCAAAAGGTCACATGTTAAACTAAGCAATCATTTTTTAGTCTTATAAACTCATAAGGACTCACAAAATTCAATAAAAATCCTTAACCGGATTCTTTCATAAATACCATCATGGTACAATTTAAATTTCTACACAAGAAATCGTAACGTTTTAAAATTCTAGTTATTACACTAAACGATTGGAAGTTGCTGGTGGGACGAGGAATAACAAAGCGACGCAACTGCCAGATGTTGATACAGACTGCTCGATGTCCTATACAACAAGGAAATGTGCAGTGCGGCTATTTTGTATTGGGGTTCATGCGGGAAATAACGTTGACCGTCGATGGACTTACCTTACTTCAAAACAAGACTTCTTATACTGAAGCTGATTTGAATTTGGTTAGGCAAGAGTGGACTACATATATCATGCGCTTCATATAATATTGAGCAAAGTATGAAGATAAATTTTGTATAGCCGTTATATTAATTATTGTTGTACATTGTGACATTTTATTTACCATATCAGTTTTGTTATTATTTTATTCTTGGCTGTGTAATTTTTTCTTGTTATGAATGAATGAACTGGTATTAAATTGAACGAATTGGTTTTTTTCTTTTTGTTTACTTGACAACATACCACGACGGTTTTCAATAGAAACCGTCGTGGAAGTACGTCTACCACAACGGTTTGTAGATGCACCATCGTGGTACATCACCTACCACGATAGTGTCATATACAAACCATCATGGTAGGCTAATATACCACGACGGTTTCAACTTTACATAGAGCCACCATCGTGGTAAGGAGAACTACCATGACGGTGGCTTATATAAACCATCGTGGTACGTCGGTCTACGATGACGGTTTTTGTCGAGTCACCATCGTGGTACGTAACCTAACACAACGGTGACTTATAGGAACCATCGTGGTATACTACATACCACGACGGTTTCAACTGTACATAGAGTCACTATCGTGGTATGTTACACTACCACGATGGTGGCTAATATAAACCATCGTGGTACGTCGGTCTACCACGATGGTGGAGATTCTAAACCGTCGTGATATTTTACGTACCACGACGGTTTCCCATAAAAACCATCGTGTTAGATTTAATTCCACGACTGTTTTGTTTATGGTGAATCGTCGTGGTATGTTGCTAAATATCCATTTTTTAGCCCTATATTACCTATTCCACGACGGAAAAAAAATATTTGTCGAATATTAAAAGATTCAACGACTCTGGATTCCACGAAGGTTGGAAAACCGTCGTGGAAATCTTCCACGATGGTTAAAAACCGTCATGGTATCGACATTCTGTAGTAGTGTTTGCTTCCAAAAATCGGAGTTCCGGATTTAAATATTTACAAATTTAAAATTCCTTCTTTTTTTCTCGCATGTTTACCCTTTAATAGTTGTTAATTTTTTTTTTTTTAATTCAAGCACGAGTGCTTTTTCTGGGAAAAAATAAATTATCCTTATTTCATGCTATCAGGTTTTTTTTTTTTTTAATTGAATCAAATTTTCCATACAAGATTTCATTTTTAGATGCATCACAAATGTTTTAGCTACTTTTAAGGGAGGAAGCTTTTTCCTTTCAAACTTCTTAAATTATCTGTAAACAAGTTTTTTTTTTTTTTTTTGTTAAATTTTTTTTTTTAAGGATAGGAAACATGTATTTTAAAAGGAAACGTTTTTTATTTTTTGATTTTTGATTTTTTTTCATTTGAATACTTAAGAAACTTGTTCTTTTGCTTTAAAAAGAAAAAAAAAATGTTCTTCCTTCCTTATACTTGTATTTTGTTTTCTATTGAACGTCTACAAATGATTATATTCGCCATTAAGTTCTTTTTTTAATTAAGATAATGACCATAGTATTTTTGTAACAATTAATGCTTTAAAATGGTGGAAATATCAATATAATCATATGAGAATGACTCGGTCACTTTAATTACTATTGTCTTATAATAAGGACCTTATCATTATATTGCATACTCTTAATCGGTAACATCTAATTATAAGGCCCATATTACAATATCTATATTACTTAATAAAGAACTTCGCACACCATTTTTTTCCTGATCAATATCATATTGATCGTGTTATTAAGCCAAAAAAAAATCATCAAATATAGTTTCATACCATATTGACCTCATCTATACGATATTGACCTCATCCATACACTATTGACAATAAATACAAAGAATTAAAAATGTATTGATAAATATGTTAATAAAAATATAATGTTTTTAGGAATTGTGAATTTCTAATTTTCAGATATGTAAAATGTATAACACAATTAATGTGTCTATTTTTATGATGAAATATGTCTTTTCTTTTTTTTTTTTTTTTTTTGTAAATTAGATTTAAAGAAATTTTTGTCAACACATTATGATTAGTTTTAATTTTTGTTCAATTTTGTAAATAAGTTTGCTTGTGGACATTTTTTAAAAGCATATATCTAATTTGGTCATATATGTATATAGTCCTTTATCAATAGTAAATTTGAGTGTAATAGTAGAAAAATAAATATGGGATGAATTTATAAAATGTGAAAATTTATATACATATTTGAGTTGAATTGTTGTAAAATAGTTAAACATACAAGTAATTTGAATAATTTAACTTCAACGGTTAGCTAATCAAATAAACATTACGTACACTGAAGTCCAATAATAATTATGAGAAATATTGTATAATTATCTGTTAACAAAACTTTCAGATTTTCAGTTTATAATTTGAATATAATGTTGTGTAGTAAAATTAAAGTAGAAATTTAAAAGAATAACAGAGTATAAAATCTTAAATCCGTAATAAGTATATTACCAGGAAACCAACCAAATAATGAATTGGGAACTGAAAATATGTACTATTAAATGTGATAATTAGGTACGAAAATCGCGTAACCCTTCGTTTGGATCAAAGGTCCAATTTATTTTTGCAAAAAAAAAAAAATGTTTGTTTTCATTTTTTTCATCATTTTCTCATTTAAAAATATATATATAATATTTTCAAACTTATTTTATACTGTACTCTTTTAGTTAATTTGTACAGTACTCTTTCAGAAAAAGAAAGGAATATTTTTAAAATCTTCTTACAATGCACAATTTTTAATACCATTTTTCTCATTTCAAACAACTTTTTGTTTTCAAAAAGAAAATTTTTTTACACATCCAAACATCATCTTATTTTCAAAATGAAAAGACTTTTCATTTAAAATAAGAAAATTTTTCTTTTCTGAAATAGATACTCCATCCAAACGGAGCTGCTGCTTCTTCAGTCAGATTTTCCTATAAGTAATAAAATAAATATATAATTAAATTTCTACATTTACATGTTTGTTTATACTATTATTATTTCCTACCTATCACTTTCGTTTTTAATTCTGATTGTTTGTTGTTTGATCGTTAGACCATCATCAAATTCAGTCAATTTTGATTAATTCTGATATAATTTTGCTCTATCAATTGGTTATTATTCTTTTTCCATGCCACATAATTCTGGTAATAACAAGGACTTTTTTTTTCCCCCAACTAGAATGACCAAAACATGATCAAAATATTATGGGTCAAGTTCACAAGCCTTACTTACATCATTTGAAACTTTCGCGCAGAAACCATTCGTGTTTCATGGAAATTTCTTTTAAAATACAGAGGTAATGACATCATATCAAATCAACATTAGGGGGATTGACTGTACTTATTTGGTGTGCCTATGAAATTAGGGGGAAAGCCCTTTTGTTGTTGTTTTTTTTCAAAACTTCATATTTTATTAGGGTCTTTTTTTTTTTCCTCCAAATTTCCGTCATGAAAAAATAGAAATGTTAGTAACATCAATTTTGTCGTTATCATCTCTTGTCCAATTTACTCGTTTGGAAAGAGTCAATTACGTATTGATGGTTCCATGAACTTGTAATGGGGGACCAATTATAAAGATTTCATAGATGACGAATAGTGATCTCAATTGCAATGCAAATGTATGTAGTTTGAATCTTAAAAGCAGTGAGGGCCATTTGGGGACGTCTGAAAATGATGTTTTGAATGTTATAATGAAAATGGCTCGTATCAAATGAACATTAGGGGGATTGATTGTTCTTATTTGGTGTGCCTATGAAACTAGGGGGAAGCCCTTTTATTTTTGTTTTTGTTTCAAATCTCCATATTTAATTAGCGCCTTTTTTTCCTCTACTTTTTTCATCATTTTCTTATTTCGAAAAAAAAAATCTCATTTTCAAACTTATTTTATACAATATTCTTTTAGTTATTTTGTACAATATTCTTTTAGAAAAAGAAAATTGATCTTTTTTAAAATATTTCAAATATAATTTTGAAATGTTTGCGAAAATGATCCAATATTTCAAAAAACGACAACTCTACCATTCAAAATTTAGTTCAAGCTATAAACATATCAATTCAAAGATAATTACCACAGCACCAGTCAGTGGTGGAGCACTGGCTATATATTTCAGGAGAGGCATGAACATAAATAAAATGTATAAAAATAAAAATTTTAAACATGTTAAAAAACCTCAAAAAAAATCAACTAATAATGACTTGGTCCAATATACTAGAATTGTTCTGGGTTTGAGAGAGAGAGAGAAAGAGAGAGAGAGAGAGAGATAAAAGGTCAAAGCAACTTTGGTACGAGGCAAAAATATTACGTGTAACATCAACCAACTTTGCTTGGTCAATTACTTACAAAATCAGTCATTTTTCGTGTGTCATTGATAGAGTGAGAGAGAGAGAGAGTGTGTGTTTGATCAAAGGTCAACTCAAATTTCGTACGAGGCATAAATATTACGTGTAACATCAACCTACTTTGCTTGGTCAATTACTTACAAAATCAGTCATTTTTCGTGTGTCATTGATAGAGTGAGAGAGAGAGAGAGTGTGTGTTTGATCAAAGGTCAACTCAAATTTCGTACGAGGCATAAATATTACGTGTAACATCAACCTACTTTCATTGGCCAATTACTTACAAAATCAGTCACCGAGCTTACCTAATTTATAGTCTTTTTTTTTTTTTTTTTTTCCGTGTCATTGATATTAATTATTTCTTTTATCTAAATTACACGGGTGTTCTCTAAATTTATCGAACAATTATATTTTGTATTTGAAATTTTTAATATTGACAATTTACAATTTAAACTTATAACTTTATAACAATCAACACCATTGATAATGGGAAGTATTTATTTGATGAAAATTAAAACTTGATTTGCATATAAATTGTTAGTTAAGAGCACAAAAGTTCTTTTGATTATCAATGTACTGAACCCAAGTTATATAGAAAACAAATATAATTCAAAATTTTAAATTTTGATAAAACTTAATTAAAAATGTGGACTTTGATGCATTAAAATGATTATTTATTCCGTTAATTGGCAAATTATTGAAATATATCACATGTCACTTTCCTTTAAAAGATTAACATTATTATTAAAGGATGTAGATTGTTACAGATTTATAAATTCAGGTTATGAATTATCAAAATTAAAAGTCCATAATACAAATAAAAATTGGTGATAGTTTAGACGGTACCTGTGGAAAAATATTTTTTTCTAACCCACAAAAGCATAAAACATATTTGAGTTTATTTCCCCAAACATGATATTTGTTTTTTTCTTTCTTTCCTAATCTCACGTCAACTGAAATTTGTTTGTGTCAACTTATTACAATCTGTTTCTCTTTTTAATAAATTTGAGTGAAGTCTTTAATTCCTCCTTCTAAATATATAGTTTTTTATTTATAAAAAAGCTACAAAATATAACTAATGGCAATGTCACAGGAAGAAGTCCTAAAAAACCGACAACAAGAAATCTTATGTAGTCGAGTGAGGAAAGTAAGAAAAGAATAAAACTTATTTGAGTTTGTTTTTTCAAATATGAAATTTGTGCTTTCTTTCTTTCCTAATCTCTAGTCACTGTACGTTTCAGGGTTCTTTTTTTATAATTCATTTTCTTACTTATTTTCCCAATCATACTTTCAATATTCTTTTATTTATGTTTAATTTATGGGTATATATATAATCTTTCTAAATAGAGAATTAGACTTGATTGATATTAGTATTCGAGTTTACAAGTTTTCGAATATAATGAAGTGTTATTGGCCTTTTAACTTGAAATAATTGATTTTTTATTAAACGAATTTTCAAATTAAATTTAATGAGGATATACTTATAATTTTAATTAGGAAGCGAGCATAAAAAAATTCAAGGTATTTATTAACCAAAAAAAGAAAAAAGAATCCCCCCTATCTTCATGCATAAGGATATTAGACTACCTAGTGTAAAAGAACGAAAAATCATCACAAACCTCCCATTTTTATTTTCTATTTCAATTTTTGGATTATTATATGATGATTTTTTAATTTACCATCAATAGAAGTAGAAAGAGAAAGACTAAAACTTACAGGTCAACCAGATATTAAGATTGAAATGAGCATTGTTGTTTCCATTATTATGTATTTTGAAAACCACAATGGATCTATTCTAAGATCATTTATTTACAGCGGAATGGTATACAAAATCAGTAGATCTCAATGAATATAAAATAGGATTTATGGCATAAACCTCTGAGGATAGTTCTAGATCTGGTTCAAGATGAACTAAATTTTAATTGTAGAAATATCATCCAAACATCTATCTTATACCTATAAATTTTAATTTTAATGTATTAAATGAATTTTCTTTGAATGATGTCAAGTAAGTGCGGCCATTGATGTCATAAAAACAAAGCTGGGAAGCCCTTACCCCTATAAATTATGTAACAGTTATCAGTCCCTCTAATGAAAAAAGTAACTATGCAGTCCTGTATTACTTAAGGATTGATTTCGATGATGGTTTATAAGTAAAGATACCACTTTCTAATTGTATAAGACCTTTTTGGGGTGAATCTAAGAGCAAAATTGTGTGGGCACAAGGTGCAAAGCAGACAAAATCATACCAAAGGGAGGCACAGATCGTTACAAATAGTATCAGAGCCTATACCCAACTGGAAATGTGGCCAACAAGGACGTTGGACCCCAAAAGGAGAGGTGATTGTGACAGTTATCATTCCCTACAAGAAAAAAAGTAATTGTTTAGTCCCACATCGCTTGGGGATGGATATATGTGTTGGTTCATTAGTAAATAAACCACCTCCCACTGATATGAGATCTTTTGGTGTGAGCTCAAGGGTAAAACCGTATGGACATGAGATCCAAAGCGGACAATATGTAATGTGCCGGTTAAGTCAAGCTATTTTTCTTACCAATGAAAACAAGCATTATCAAGAAAAAGGTAGAAATTGTTGCTTCGGGTATTGGGAGAAATTAGCATATTTTCACATTTTGAGGAACTGGATATAAATTCGGTTAAGAAAAATTTATCCTACAAACTTAGCACTCATAGTAGGAAGGGTTTTAATGAGGAAAATCCTAATGATTTTCTCTTAGGCTGTTTTTAATTGTTTGCTTGATTTTCTTCCTTTCTTTTTTTTCTTTCTGGTTTTGTAAGTAAGCTATTTTTTCTTTTTTCTTTTTAATCCTAATGGTAAATTTTATTTTATTTTACATTTTATATGTTATTTTTATTTTTATTTTTATTTTTATTTTTATTTTTATTTTTATTTTGTCATTAAGGATCAATTCTAAATTGGAGACCTTATAATTCGTCCTCTCCATTTATTTATTTTTAAAAAAATGCTTCAATGTCACTGTAAGAAGTCCTATATCTCTGAGTGAGGATAATTGTAATAACTAGAAATTTCATCGTTTCGATTTCGTGTATAGAAACTTGAATTGTGCCATTAATGGTATTTATGAAAAAGCCCGGCTTAGGGTTGTTATTGAATTTCATGAGTTCTTATAAACCATAAGACTCAAAAATGATTGCTTAGCTAAGCACACGATCTTTTGGGTTAAAAAGATAGAAAAATTCTATGATTTTATAGAAAGTCAAAGTTGACTAAGAAGGTCAAAGTTGACCAAGAAAGTCAAAGTTGACCAAGAAGGTCAAAGTTGACCCGAAAAGTCAAACTATGTGACGGGAATGAAGTATGTTAAGCAGTATTGGAAATATACTGCAGAAACTATTTTTATGAGTAAAATAGTTAGAATTTGATTCAAAACCACCATAGAAAAATCAAGCACATTAAATAGGTTATTAAGGGCCGAATGGCTCGAAGCAAAAAAGAAAAGTTTTCATACAGTGCATTTTAAGACAGATAAATTTTGGATTGCAAAACAGTATACAATACTGTGTAATGATGAACATAGTATTTGTAATATCTGTTTTGGCTCAAAGTTAGACTGTTTATCAAGAAACAAGCCAAACAAGCCTAAGGTGGATGACATCACCTTATCCTTTAATTATGACATCATTATGGATTTAAGAAAAATTTGGAAAGAAATTAGGAATGTTCTAGACCATGAATGGCCGGCCACCTCACCCTCCATTTGTGCAAAAAGTTAGTTTTTGAAGGACTATTTTACAATTTTGAAAAGTTCCAAAACCTCTATAAATAGGGGTGCATTTTATTCAAAAAAATCAAAAAATTTAGAGAAGTTCTGCCCATTTTTCTACTCTAAAAACTGACCTTGATCAGCCAAGAAAAACAGAACAAAAACCAAAATTCAAGTGTGGGAATTATTGGGTAACATTCGGATTTCATCTAGGAACCAAGGAAAAAGAGTTGAAAAAAATTTGGAGACCCATTTGGCCAAGGGTGCCAGTTGTGGGTGAGCAAGAAAAGGGTGAGAAAAACTGGTTAGGAGCAAGGAGGAGTGTTCGTATTTTGGTAGAAAACAACAACCAAGAAGCAGAAAAATTTTTGGGTTGGCTAAGGGAGAGGCCGGTTGCATCCTAGGAGCCAAGGAGCTGAAAAATTCTTGGACCAAACCCTAACCATTCTTAGGGTCAAGAAAGGTAACTCTTCCATAGCCTTAAGCTTTTCAATTTGGTTTCAATTTGAAATTTACATGTATTTCAAGTTGTCAATTGTATGAGCATAAGCTCAATTTTCATTAATTGCCTTAGTTTAGAAAGTTAGATATGTGCTTGATTAGGATTTAAGGGTGGTTTGAATTTATTAAGTTTTGCATGATTTAATTGATGCTTGATTTATTTATGTGGTTTGTATGATAGCTGCTGCATAGGGTTATATGTCCCCTAATTGAATTTAAGTTGATCTAGAATGGTTAAATAGGTTGCATGATTAATGTAGATTAAATTATGCAACTTTGGAAATTAGGCAAACCCTAGAATTCTAGAAAAGAATAATGGATTGCATGGTTGTGTTCTAAAATGTGTTTAAAGAAAATTTATGTTAGAAAAAGCACTGTGTGTTGATGTTAAGCTCCCGCTGTGGTCGGTTGAGGTAGTGTGCGCGATTAGGACGAAAAACCAATTTGAAACAAGAAACTACCAGATTCGGGTCTAAGCTGACCAGTTTTCTGGAAACCTAAATTTGAGGCTCTTAGAGGCCGAATCTGGTAAAACCTAAAACATGAAAGTTGTAGAATAGGGTTTTTCCTAGTGGACCACGCAAACAGTTTTCAAAAATAAGACTCCAGCGGCCTTCGTTTTTATGGAAATCCGAGCCTGACCATGCCCAGTTTTCATGCACGGCCAGGTGATTTCAACAGGGTAAATGAGTAAGTTAAAGTCCGAACTGGGTTTTGACCAAAACATGAAAGTTTTAGGGTTTTTCAAGATCAAAAACTTTCATGAAGAAAAGTTTTTCAGATTCGATCTGTATTTTTAAATAAAAATTAGGTTTCAAAAACTGTGTAGGAATCAGGAAAATTCCTGCACAGGATTTTCTAAAATAAAACAGAAAAACTGTATTTTTCACCAAACCCAATGTTTTGACAGCTAAAACTGTTCCAATTGCAGTTTTCATCCCTTAAACAATTTATAAAACCTACTCATAAGATTTCAAGGATTTTTGAAAGAAAAATCTAAGTTTTCTAAAAACAAAGCAAGAAGGAATTTTTAACCAAGTTATTGGTTTGGGCCCAAAGCCCAAGGGTTATCCAATGTAACCCAATAAAAGACAAAGCCTTTTGATTACAACCCTTATCTCGAGGGTTACTTACGAGGTTACAAATAGTAACCGTTTACGATAATTTCAAGGTAATGTTGAGGGGACATATAACTAGGAAGTAAAGTAAATGTTGGTTGATTACCAACAGTTTAAGAATAGGATTTTCAGAATCCTTACCCTATGTCCTTTGTAATAGCAGGGGATAATCTGCTATTGCGCCCTAATCTAGAACAGCTCAGCTTCGGACATAGGAAGACAAGGTAAGTACAACTCCGCCTACAGCATAGGTTTTTGTTGTACACTTGCCCAAGTATGAATGATATAGATGGGATGTGATTGTATGTTGGATATGTATGATATTAGGAAAATGTTTATGTGATGTGATGCAATGACGTTATGTGTTATGATTTCAGTATGATATGATATATGATATGTCTATGATGCATTAAGTTATGAAGCATGATATGATTTTATGTTATGAATATGTGACATCATGAAGCATGTTCACTAATTCTAAATAAGAGTAAGATCAAACATGAGTTATGAAAGACAAGTATGATGGCAAGCAAGTTGCATGTGTCCTACCGACCCGCTCACAGGTCGGGTTGGACTATGGTTTGAGTTGGAAATGGACTGGCCGTCCCAACCACTCCATAGTTGCGCGCCCGGTACGTACACTTATGTAAGGGGCCCATAAACAAGATAAATAAGATAAGCAAGATAAGCAAGATAATCAAGTTAAGTATGACAAGCTATGAATGAACATGTAAGCATAATGAAGCATAACTGGTTCATGCATGATTAGGGAAGAGTATGCTATGATTAGTTAAGCATGTTATGTATGGTTTCTTGTCGCGGATAATTATGTTGTACTTGCTGAGCGAAAGCTCACGTGTCTTACGTCTATGCTGTAGGTAAGCAACCTGTCAGTAATTTTTGATACAAGATGGCGAGCGGGGCAGGGTGAACTGTGAAGTGAGTGGGATATTTTGCCGCCACGCATTTTGTTTCATTTATGTATAGTATTTAATATCTGAACCACGAACACCGTTTTATATATTGATTTCCGATCGTTATCGCCATTCTGTTTGTACGTACTATAAAAAAAATTCCGCTGATTACGCTCAGTATGTAAGTAAGTATGAATGCGATTATGTATGTATGTATGTATGTATGGTAACGGCCTGTGCTAGGCGGGTCGTTACAGAGTTGGTATCAGAGCGGTTTTCCTGCTATCCCACTTCACAGTCTGCCTGCCATCACCACCATCATTGTAAGTTAAGTTTTATTTTTAATAGTAAATAATTATTATGCGCCTATGTTATGGTAGACTCGACGACATGGACCCAGCTTTAGTTAGCGCGGACCGAGAGGCGACGAGGTCATTCTTTCAGTCGTGTCCGCTTATGTTTGACCGCACGAGATGTACTGTACCTTTGGCAGCATGGTTGTACGACATGGAGTTGATCTTCTACATCTGTCACATAAAGGCCCGGTTACAGGTCTCTTTAGCTAGCCGATGTTTCGCCGTGGATGCCAGGATATGGTGGATTACTATAGGCGAGCCACAGCTACCTAGTCGCACATGGGCTCATTTTCGTGCGGCTGTGAGCGCCAGGTACGAACCTTTGCTAGGAGAGTAAGCGGGCGACTTACTACGGGATCCTAAGATCTATCAGGATATGCACTATACCCGCTACCTTGGTTATGTCGCTGACTGGCACGCATACCCTCAGGAGACCATGAGTCATTATTGCCGACGTTTTCAAGAGTCGATGATGCCTTTCATTCCTCAGGAGCTACACAGTCCCGAGCTTCAGGCATTAGTGATCCTTAGGAACGGATTGCCGATTCAGATCCGTCAGTACGTCCCTATGCCTGCACCTGGTATATCGGTCGGGCATATGATAGACGAGATTTTGGGGGCCGAGGCTATCATTCATGCGATGCACGCCCCAGATATGGCAGAGAGCCATCAGGCGCCTGTAGATGATGCGGGGATTGGAGAGCCGGTTTTCGAGGCGGGCCAGGTTTTCCCGGAGGACCCGATTCCAGCAGTCCCGATTCAGGAGGTGCCACCTCAAGACGCTGAGGACGACATGGCAGCTGACGACTTCGATCCCGATGATCCCATCGTTGCTCCGGAGGATCACCCGGAGGACCCCCCAATTATTGACATTTCTAGTGACGATGAGGATGACATAGAGCCAGAGCTGTGATACCTAGTTTTTCGATATTTCTAATTCCTTTTAGAGAAATTAATTATGTGCCATGAAGGTATTCATGAAAGAGCCCGGTTAAGGGTTTTTATTGATTTTGTGAGTTCTTATGATTTTATAAGACTCAAAAATGATTGCTTAGATCAGCATATGACCTTTGGAGTGAAAAAGGATGAAAAACTCTATGATATATGTTGGTCAAAGTTTGACCAAGAAAAGTCAAAGTTGACCGAGAGAGTCAAAGTTTGACTAAAATGGTCAAAGAACTGACGATACAGTATTATGGCAAAGCAGTATGGAAATATACTGCGAAAACCGTTTTTTACGGGCAATCTAGTATGATTAGGATTAAAACTACCATAGAAAAATCAAGCACACCAAGTTAGATATTAAGGGCAAAAAGGACTTAAAGAAATAAGAAAATTTTTATACAGTTCATTTTTACACAGATGAATTTTTGACCGCAGAATATATTGCAGTACTGTGTATTAGTGAACACAGTATTAGAAATATCTGTGTAGCTCAAAAATGGACTGCATATTGAAGGAAAAAGCCAAACAAGGCCTTATGGTGATGACATCACCTTATCCACAAATTATGACATCATAATTGAATTTTGGAATTAAGGAAAATAATATTTCCTTGTTCACCAAGGGAATGGCCGGCCACCTCACCCTCCTTTTGTGCAAAAAGTTAGTTTTTCAAGGACTTATTAGCAATTTTGGAAAGTTTTCAAATGCCTATAAATAGGTGACTCTTTTATTCAAAAAAAATTGGAAAAATCTAGCTAAACTATGGTCATTTTTCTGCTCCCAAAACCAACCAAAGGCAGCCAAGAGAGAATAGAGCAAAACCCAAAATCCAAGAGGGAAATTCAAGGGATAGTGTTCGGTTTTGAGCTTGAACACAAGAAAAAGAGTTGGAAAAATTTTGGAGATCCATTTTTGGCCAATGGGGCCGGTTGTGGGTGAGCTGAAAAAGGGTAAGAAAAGTGGTTGGAAACTAGGGGGAGTGGCCGGATTTAGTGGCTGGACTTGGTGAGGAGTAGCAACCAAATGACAGAAAAATTTTGGGCAAGTCCTAGGGAGTGGCTGGTTGTGTTAGGAGCAAGGGAGGAGCAGAAATTTTGGACCAAACCCTAACCAATCTTAGGGTTCACTAAGGTAATTCTCCCATGGCCTTATTCTCCTCAATTTGATTTCAATTTGAAGTTTATTTGTATTACAAGTCAGCAATTGTAAGAGCATAAGCTCAATTTATTTTATGGCCCTAGTTTAGGTTGTGCTTGATTAGGCTAAGGGTGGTTGATTATGAGCTTTAATTTGATTATTATGCTTATGCTTGATTGATTAATAGGATTGCATGCTAGATGTTTGATAAATTGTATGTCCCCTAAATATGTGCAATAATGATTTAGAATGGTATGTTAGGTTGCTAGAAAATAAGCATGAATGGAATGATTTGGAATTGGTGAATTTAGAACCATGCAAACCTTAGGTGATGCAATTTCGGTATTGGTTTGCATGGGTGTGATCGAATCACATGAAGGTTGGTTTGGAACGTTAGAAACGCTTGCATGTGTGATATTAGGCTCCCGCTGTGGTCGGTTGAGGTAGTATGCACGAATTAGGACGTAAAACGAATTTAAGAACATAAACTGCCAGTTCGGGTACAAACTGGCCAGTTTTCTGGAAAAGGAAATTTCAGGCCATTAGAGGCCAAATTTGAGAAAACGTAAAACACGAAAGTTGTAGAGAATGATTTTTCCTAGGGAGCAACTTGAATAGTTTTCCAAAATGAGGCTCCAACGGCCTCGGTTTTTATGAAAATCCGAGCCTGGCCGTGCCCAGGATTCATGCACGGTCAGGAAAGTTTAACAAGGAATTAGGGCATGATAAAGTCCGAACTGGGTTTTTCTCAAAACACGAAAGTTTTAGGGTTTCTCGAGATCTAAAACTTTTGTGAAGAAAACTTTTTCAGATTTGATTTTTATTTTTAAATAAAAATTGGATTTTAAAAACTGTGTAGGAGACAAGAAATTCCTGCACAGGATTTTCTAAAAACAAAGCAGAAAAACTGTATTTTTCATCAACCCCAATGTTTTTATTGTGAAAACTGTTCCAATGGCAGTTTTCAGCCCTTAATAAATTTTAAGACCTCATTTTAAGAATTAAGTATTTTTCTGAGTTAAGCAATGGATTTTTAAATAAAAATCACCAAGTTTTCCAAGAAAAAGGAAAACGGATTTTTAAGCGTAGATAAGCAGCAAGATAGTAAGAGATGGTAACCGGGAAGGATACCCGAGTTATTGGGCTTGACCCCCAAAGCCCAAGTTTGACCATATAAGGTTGACTTTGGTTGATCAGATTTGACCAAGGCTTATTTCCTTAAGGGTTACCCAACATAACCCGTCGAGATACCAAAAATAGGATAAGCTAAGGTCTAGGGTTATTTGAAATAACCCAATGGATTATAGACCAAGAATGTTAAAGCTTATGCCCAAGATTAGGATAAGTAACCCAACCCTACCCGTATGGATATGGACTTAGCACATGTGGTTACTCAGTGTAACCGAATAAGTTATAATCCATGTTTGGGCTAGTCTCGAACAATAGGGTTACTTATTGTAACCAAGTAAGATATTTGGCATAGGGGACATACAACTAAGACTATGTATGCATGTTGGTTAAGTCACCAACATTTTTCGGTAATAGACCCTTACCTATGTCCTTCATTCAAGCAGGAAGTAGCCTGCAGCTGTATCCGGACGTGGAGCAGCACTTCACTGGATATAGTAGTCGAGGTAAGTACAACTCCGCCTACAGCATAGGCTTTTGTTGTATACTTACCCAAGTATGATCGATGAATGCTATGATAGTTGATGTGATGTATGTTAGATATGCTTATGAAATGTGATATGATAATGTTATATGATCTGATATGCCATGATGTATGTTATGTCTATGATACATGAAGTTATGGTATGAAGCATGTTATGATTATATCTCATGAATGTGTGACATCACGAAGCATGCTCACAAATTCTAAATAAGAGATAACGAAAAGACAAGTATGATGGCAAGCAAGTTACCTGTGTCGTACCGACCCGCTCACAGGTCGGGTTGGACTATGGTTTGAGTTGGAAATGGACTGGCCGCCCCAACCACTCCATAGTTGCGCGCCCGGTACGTACACTTATGGGGCCCATAAGCATGATAAGTAAGATAAGTATGATAAGCAAGTAAGACATGATAAACTATGAAAAGTCAAGCAAGCATAACTGGCTCATGCATGATTATGACAAAATATGTTATGTTACGATGTTATGTTAAGTTAGGACACGAGATGTATGTTACGATGCTATGTTAGGTTATGCTATGTTACGATACGTTATGTTACGATGCTATGTTAGGTCATGACAAGATACACGCTTTGATAGCATAGGTTTGTTTTGTTTCGCGGTTTAGTAGTTGTACTTGCTGAGCGAAAGCTCACTGTCTTACGTCTATGCTGTAAGTAAGCAACCTACGGGCAATTGTTGATACAAGATGGGGGAGCGGGGCAGGGCAAGCTGTGAAATGTGGGAAATAAAGTCGCTAGGCGTTTTGTTTTCTTTTCGTATAATGATTGTTTTTCAAATATCGTTTTTATATATTGTTATGCGCTAGTACGCGCCTTATAAAAAAAATTCCGCTGTTTACGCCAAATATGTAAGTAAGTATGAATGCGTATGTATGTATGTAAGGTAACGGCCTGTGCTAGGCGGGTCGTTACAAGAGCCGGAGCCCGAAGACGCAGGTTGGCTGGAGTATGAGGAGGATTTAGAGGATCCGGAGGAGATTCCGTTGGCTGACGGAGAGGGAGAGTCCAACTCTGACGCCTCCTCGGTAGTCACTGTAGAGATTATAGACTAGATCGATTGTATGTATATATACTTTTGATGCTAGACTATTGGGTACTAGCTTATTCTTTTTGGATGATAGGCTTGTACATGAGAATGATGGTAAAGTGGTAGACACTTCCATCCAAATTTTTTTTGACTATATATGTACAGTATGTATAAGATATGTATTTACGAGGTTGTAAATATGATGTATTTTTGTACAAATATAAAAAGGCAGTTCATGAATGAAATGCTATGTTACGATGTGATTATGAAAATCATGTTATGATATGTTATGAAATATGATACGTATGAATGAGATGTTATGCATGAAATACGATATGATAATATGTCTATAATCGGGTATGATTACTATGACAAAGTAATGTGATACATTATGATATAATCTACATGAAAGAAAGGATATTGATAGTATGGTAATATCTTTTCTTGGGATTTTATAGGAATTAGAAATGGTGCGCACCCGTAGAACGGACATGCATAGAGCGGTACCTGCAAACCCTCAGGAGCCTGATCTCGCGACCGTTGGAGGGAATTTACAACGGCAGTTGCTTGAACAGCAACGTGAAACTGATAGATTGCGAGAGCAGTTGGCTCAGATAAACCAAAGACCCCGGGGAGATGAAGTTCCCCCACACCCTGAGAGAGTAGACCCGGTAGCACCTCAGGCACTGGAGGTTCCACGGAACTTTGAGGTTCCGTTAGCACCCGCGGGGATTCCTGCAAATCTGCAACCGGAACGGGAGGATTTGCTTTACGAGCGCTTCAGGCGGATGAAGGCGCCAGAATTTGAGGGATTGATGGATCCAATAGTTGCTAATAACTGGTTGATTGATATCCAAGTTATCTTGGATTTTATGAGACTATCAGAACAGGAAAAGGTTCTGTGTGCGTCCTTCACTCTCAAGAAAGACGCGAGACATTGGTGGATGACCGTCCAGATGCGCCGAGACGTCACAACCATGAGCTGGCAGGATTTCGTTACGGAGTTTCGGAACATGTTTTATAATAGAGAGATCCTAGCAGCCCAGCAGGACGAGTTTTCCAGTTTGAAGCAAGGGTCAATGACTGTAATGGAGGCAGTCAAGAAATTTGAACAGTTAGCCCGGTTGTGCCCGGAGTTGGTGCCCAACGAGACTGAAAAGGTCCGGCGAATGATGAAGATGTTTTGCACCGACATTGCCAAGCAAGTGAGTGCCGGCAGTAGCCCACCTACCCTGGTATCCGACTGTGTGAGTCGGGCCATAAGAGCTGAGTATTGGATTAACCAGGATAGGGAAGCAAGGGCTCAGGTTTTCAAGGCGAGGAAAGAGGAGAAAGCCGTGGTGAAGCCCACGCAGCCCCGGCAAGCACTTGAAGCAACCCAGAGAGGCCCGATGAATAGCCCTGCCCAAGGTTCCAAACCTTTTGTGAGGAATAAGAGAAAGGGAAATTTTTCTGGTCAAGGTCCACAAAGGAATTTCCCTCAGAAGAAGAACTTTAGAGGAAATGAGGGAAACACTGCTGAGTACCCGGTGTGCGCCAAATGTGGAAAGAAACACCCGGGAGTTTGCAGAATGGGATCTAATGCTTGTTTCCTATGTGGCAAGGAAGGGCATTATGCGAGGAACTGCACCTTAAACAATCAGGGCTAGAACCCTTCTTATCCAAGCCGGAACCACAACAGCCAGTTGCATGCCGTTCAAGCGAGGCTGGAAGGACCCTCAATCACTCAAGGTAGATTGGAGGCTCCTGAACCCCAAGCCCGAATATATGCTTACACGAAGGGAGATGCTGAAGCTGGAACTTCACATGTGGTGACAGATCAGATTTCTATCGCCACTCATAATGCTGTTGCGTTGTTTGATTCTGGTGCTACGCATTCATTTGTGTCACTGGAGTTTGTCCAGAAGTTAGAAAGAGGTGTGGACAAGTTAGAGCAGCCTTTCAAAACCTCTTTGCCTTCCGGAGAAATTTTGTGGTCCAATTTTTGGATCCGAAATATTTCCGTCATTCTCTGTAATAGAGAATTGGTTGTAGATCTCATCGCAATCAAGCTTCAAGATTTCGATGTGATCTTAGGGATGGATTTCTTAGGAAAATACAACGCCAAGATCGACTATCGAAGACGTTGCGTCACATTCAACCCCTACGGCAAAGAAGAGTTCACCTTCTACAAACAGACTCAACACTCAGCAACCTGACTGATTTCAGCAATGAAGGCGTGGAAAATGTTAGCTAATGGATGTCAAGGATATTTAGCTAATATAGTGGACAAGGATCGAGAAGTAAAGTTGACACCGAAGGACATTCCTATTATTAAGGAATATGTGGATGTCTTTCCGGAAGAATTACCAGGACTCCCGCCAGAACGCGAAATCTCATTCGTAATTGAATTACTGCCTGGAGCCGCACCGATATCAAAAGCACCCTACCGTATGGCACCTGCTGAACTTAGGGAACTCCAAGCTGAGTTACAGGAACTGCTGGACAAGGGATTTATACGACAAAGCTTTTCCCCATGGGGAGCACCTGTGTTATTCGTCAAGAAGAAAGATAGATCTTTGCGCATGTGTATTGACTACCGTGAGCTAAACAAGATTACGATCAAGAATAAGTATCCCCTTCCGAGGATTGATGATTTCTTCGATCAACTCAGAGGAGCGGTAGTATTTTCGAAGGTCGACTTACGTTCAGGCTATCATCAGCTTAGAATTAAGGAGTCAGATATCTCCAAGACAGCTTTCCGAACACGTTATGGGCACTATAAGTTTTTGGTTATGCCCTTTGGATTAACCAATGCCCCAGCGGCATTTATGGACCTCATGAACCGAGTGTTCAAGGAGTATTTGGATAAGTTCGTTATCGTCTTTATTGATGATATTTTAATCTATTCAAGGTTCAAGGAGGAACATGAGCATCACCTTAGGTTGGTGATGGAAAAGTTGAGACAGAATCAACTGTATGCCAAATTCACAAAATGTGAATTTTGGTTGGAGAAAGTTCATTTCTTGGGTCACATGGTGTTAAAGGAAGGAATTTTCTGTAGATCCTGCTAAGGTGGAGGCGGTCAGTACATGGCCAGCGCCTAAGAATGTTACGGAAATAAGGAGCTTTCTTGGATTAGCTGGATACTACAGACGATTTATTGAGGGATTTTCCAAGATTGCTGCACCTCTCACCACTCTTACTAGAAAAGGACAGAATTTTGAATGGACCCAGAAGTGTGAGGAGAATTTCCAAGAACTCAAGAGAAAGCTGACAAGTGCACCTGTGCTGATAATTCCTGATGTAGATGCAGGAAATTTCATAATCTACAGCGACGCTTCGAAAAGCGGATTAGGAGCTGTCTTGATGCAGAACGGGAAGGTAGTAGCCTACGCATCTTGTCAATTAAAGATTCATGAAAGGAATTATCCAACTTATGATTTGGAGCTCGCGGCGGTAGTTTTCACGCTCAAGATTTGGAGACACTATTTGTACGGAAACAAATGCGAAATCTACACCGATCATCAGAGCCTTAAGTACATATTCACTCAGAAGGAGCTCAACATGAGACAGCGTAGATGGCTGGAGCTCGTAAAGGATTATGACTGCGAGATCCTTTACCACCCTAGCAAGGCGAATAAAGTAGCAGACGCTCTAAGTAGGAAATCTGTAGGCATGCTGATGTCTATCGAAGCGTTTCCTAAGCCACTACAAAGGGAAATTTCTGAGTTCAACCTGCAGATGATTACGGGGAAATTGTCTTCTCTGACTATTCGATCCGAATTGATGGAATCCATTAAGTCACACCAGGAAAAGGATCCCTTTTTGCTAAAAATGCAGCTTTTTGGCAAAAAGAGCAATGAGTTTAGAACCTCTGCAGATGGCGTCATCTATTTCAAGGAAAGGATTTGCGTTCCTGACTTCGAAGTTTTAAAAGATCAGATTTTGTCGGAAGCACATATGACACCATACTCAGTACATCCAGGAGCTTCCAAGATGTACAAGGACCTCCGAGAGAACTATTGGTGGCCAAATATGAAGAATGAAGTAGCTGAATTCGTATCAAAATGCCTAACTTGTCAGAAAGTTAAGGCTGAGCATCGACATCCTGGTGGAGAATTGCAGAAAATAGAGCTTCCTGAATGGAAATGGGAGCAAATTACTATGGATTTCATAGTAGGATTACCCAGGACGTCAGGTGGGAATGACATGATTTGGGTTATCGTGGATAGATTAACCAAATCAGCCCACTTCATTGCAATTAAGGCTACCTTTTCTGTGGAGAAATTGGCCAAAATTTTCATATCCCAGATCGTCAGGTTTCATGGAGTGCCAAAATCGATCATCTCGGATCGTGATGGACGTTTCACCTCTCGATTTTGGATTAGTGTTCACAATGCCATGGGGTCGAAATTGAAGTTCAGTACGGCATTTCACCCCTAAACTGACGGTCAATCAAAACGGACCATCCAGATGCTGGAAGACATGCTAAGGTCATGTGTGCTGGATTTCAAAGGAAATTGGGATCAAAAGCTGCCATTGATCGAATTCTCCTACTACAACAGTTATCACGCTTCAATTGGTATGGCTCCGTTTGAAGTACTATATGGGAGGAAGTGTCGATCTCCTATTCATTGGCAGGAAGTTGGACAGAAACAGCTTCAAACCACGGACTTCATCAAAAAGACCTCCGAGGATATGAAGAAGATCAAGCAAAGACTCGACATAGCTTTTAGCAGACAGAAAAGCTATGCCGATAAACGTAGGAGGCCTCTAGAATTCCAAGTTGGCGATGTTGTTTTCATCAAGATTGCTCCTATAAAAAGGAGTAATGCGCTTTGGCAAAAAGGGGAAGCTTAGTTCGAGGTATACAAGACCATTTGAGATTCTTGAGCGAATTGAAAAAGTAGCCTATAGGCTTGCCCTACCGCCGGAATTAGCTTCGATGCATAATGTTTTTCATGTATCGATGCTAAAGAAGTATATCCCAGACCCTTCCCATGTGCTTAGTCAGGAACCGGTAGAGGTTCAAACGGACTTTACTTATGAAGAAAAGCCAGTTCGAATTTTGGATCGGGAAGAGAAGGTCTTAAGGAATAAAACCATTCCCCTGGTTAAAGTATTATGGCGAAACCACAAGGTTGAAGAAGCAACCTGGGAATTGGAAGATGAGATGAGAAAGAACTACCACAGTTTGTTCTAATTTTCGAGGACAAAAATTTTAAGGGGGGTAGATTGTAAGAACTAGAAATTTCATCGTTTCGATTTCGTGTATAGAAACTTGAATTGTGCCATTAATGGTATTTATGAAAAAACTCGGCTTAGGGTTTTTATTGAATTTCATGAGTTCTTATAAACCATAAGACTCAAAAATGATTACTTAGCTAAGCACACGATCTTTTGAGTTAAAAAGATAGAAAAATTCTATGATTTTATAGAAAGTCAAAGTTGACTAAGAAGGTCAAAGTTGACCAAGAAGGTCAAAGTTGACCAAGAAGGTCAAAGTTCACCAAGAAGGTCAAAGTTGACCAAGAAAGTCAAAGTTGACCCGAAAAGTCAAACTATGTGACGGGAATGAAGTATGTTAAGTAGTATTGGAAATATACTGCAGAAACTATTTTTATGAGTAAAATAGTTAGAATTTGATTTAAAACCACCATAGAAAAATCAAGCACATTAAATAGGTTATTAAAGGCCGAAGGGCTCGAAGCAAAAAGAAAAATTTTCGTACAGTGCATTTTAAGACAGATAAATTTTGGATTGCAAAACAGTATACAATACTGTGCAATGATGAACACAGTATTTGTAATATCTGTTTTGGCTCAAAGTTAGACTGTTTATCAAGAAACAAGCCAAACAAGCCTAAGGTGGATGACATCACCTTATCCTTTAATTATGACATCATTATGGATTTAAGAAAAATTTGGAAAGAAATTAGGAATGTTCTAGACCATGAATGGCCGGCCACCTCACCCTCCATTTGTGCAAAAAGTTAGTTTTTGAAGGATTATTTTACAATTTTGAAAAGTTCCAAAACCTCTATAAATATGGGTGCATTTTATTCAAAAAAATCAGAAAATTTAGAGAAGTTTTGGCCATTTTTCAGCTCCAAAAACCGACCTTGATCAGCCAAGAAAAACAGAACAAAAACCAAAATTCAAGTGTGGGAATTATTGGGTAACATTCGGATTTCATCTAGGAACCAAGGAAAAAGAGTTGAAAAAAATTTGGAGACCTATTTGGCCAAGGGTGCCGGTTGTGGGTGAGCAAGAAAAGGGTGAGAAAAACTGGTTGGGAGCAAGGAGGAGTGTTCGGATTTTGGTAGAAAACAGCAACCAAGAAGTAGAAAAATTTTTGGGTAGGCTAAGGGAGAGGCCGGTTGCATCCTAGGAGCCAAGGAGCTGAAAAATTCTTGGACCAAACCCTAACCATTCTTAGGGTCAAGAAAGGTAACTCTTCCATAGCCTTAAGCTTTTCAATTTGGTTTCAATTTGAAATTTACATGTATTTCAAGTTGTCAATTGTATGAGCATAAGCTCAATTTTCATTAATTGCCTTAGTTTAGAAAGTTAGATATGTGCTTGATTAGGATTTAAGGGTGGTTTGAATTTATTAAGTTTTGCATGATTTAATTGATGCTTGATTTATTTATGTGGTTTGTATGATAGCTGCTGCATAGGGTTATATGTCCCCTAATTGAATTTAAGTTGATCTAGAATGGTTAAATAGGTTGCATGGTTAATGTAGATTAAATTATGTAACTTTGGAAATTAGGCAAACCCTAGAATTCTAGAAAAGAATAATGGATTGCATGGCTGTGTTCTAAAATGTGTTTAAAGAAAATTTATGTTAGAAAAAGCACTGTGTGTTGATGTTAAGCTCCCGCTGTGGTCGGTTGAGGTAATGTGCGCGATTAGGACGCAAAACCAATTTGAAACAAGAAACTGCCAGATTCGGGTCTAAGCTGACCAGTTTTCTGGAAACCTAAATTTGAGGCTCTTAGAGGCCGAATCTGGTAAAACCTAAAACATGAAAGTTGTAGAATAGGGTTTTTCCTAGTGGACAATGCAGACAGTTTTCAAAAATAAGGCTCCAGCGGCCTTCGTTTTTATGGAAATCCGAGCCTGACCATGCCCAGTTTTCATGCATGGCTAGGTGACTTCAACAGGGTAAATGAGTAAGTTAAAGTCCGAACTGAATTTTGACCAAAACATGAAAGTTTTAGAGTTTTTCAAGATCAAAAACTTTCATGAAGAAAAGTTTTTCAGATTCGATCTGTATTTTTAAATAAAAATTGGGTTTCAAAAACTGTGTAGGAATCAGGAAAATTCTTGCACAGGATTTTCTAAAATAAAACAGAAAAACTGTATTTTTCACCAAACCCAATGTTTTGACTGCTAAAACTATTCCAATTACAGTTTTCAGCTCTTAAACAATTTATAAAACCTACTCATAAGATTTCAAGGATTTTTGAAAGAAAAATCTAAGTTTTCTAAAAACAAAGCAAGAAGGAATTTTTAACCAAGTTATTGGTTTGGGCCCAAAGCCCAAGGGTTATCCAATGTAACCCAATAAAGGACAAAGCCTTTTGATTACAACCCTTATCTCGAGGGTTACTTACGAGGTTACAAATAGTAACCGTTTATGATAATTTCAAGGTAATGTTGAGGGGACATATAACTAGGAAGTAAAGTAAATGTTGGTTGATTACCAACAGTTTAAGAATAGGATTTTCAGAATCCTTACCCTATGTCCTTTGTAATAGCAGGGGATAATCTGCTATTGCGCCCTGATCTGGAACAGCTCAGCTTCGGACATAGGAAGACAAGGTAAGTACAACTCCGCCTACAGCATAGGCTTTTGTTGTATACTTGCCCAAGTATGAATGATATAGATGGGATGTGATTGTATGTTAGATATGTATGATATTAGGAAAATGTTTATGTGATGTGATGCAATGACGTTATGTGTTATGATTTCAGTATGATATGATATATGATATGTCTATGATGCATTAAGTTATGAAGCATGATATGATTTTATGTTATGAATATGTGACATCATGAAGCATGTTCACTAATTCTAAATAAGAGTAAGATCAAACATGAGTTATGAAAGACAAGTATGATGGCAAGCAAGTTGCCTGTGTTGTACCGACCCGCTCACAGGTCGGGTTGGACTATGGTTTGAGTTGGAAATGGACTGGCCGCCCCAACCACTCCATAGTTGCGCGCCCGGTACGTACACTTATGTAAGGGGCCCATAAGCAAGATAAGTAAGATAAGCAAGATAAGCAAGATAAGCAAGATAATCAAGTTAAGTATGACAAGCTATGAATGAACATGTAAGCATAATGAAGCATAACTGGTTAATGCATGATTAGGGAAGAGTATGCTATGATTAGTTAAGCATGTTATGTATGGTTTCTTGTCGCGGATAATTATGTTGTACTTGCTGAGCGAAAGCTCACGTGTCTTACGTCTATGCTGGAGGTAAGCAACCTGTCAGTAATTTTTGATACAAGATGGCGAGCGGGACATGGTGAACTGTGAAGTGAGTGGGACATTTTGCCGCCACGCATTTTGTTTCATTTATGTATAGTATTTAATATCCGAACCACGAACACCGTTTTATATATTGATTTCTGATCGTTATCGCCATTCTGTTTGTACGTACTATAAAAAAAAATTCCACTGATTACGCTCAGTATGTAAGTAAGTATGAATGCGATTATGTATGTATGTATGTATGGTAACGGCCTGTGCTAGGCGGGTCATTACAATAATATCTTGCCACACTTTAAAAAGGACGCTTCCCCTCAACTGTCAACACATGGCAGGTTCAATATCCGTCACATGGTAACTTTTTTTTTTTGGTAAAAAAATTATTTTTAATTTTAATCTAGTTAATTTATTTATTATTTATTGTTTTTGTTTTGTTTTATCTATATTATAGATATGAAGCGCGTGCAGTCCAACTAAATATATACAATATAAAACATAGCAAGAAGTCCTATATCTTTGAGTGAGGAAAGAATATATGAAAAGAATAAACGTATTTGAATTTATCTCTTCAAATACGAAATTTATGTTTGCTTTAATTTCTTCCCTAATCTCTAAACTGATATTTAAAATATCGTTGAAGAAAGCGTGTATAGAATTTTTAAACCAGCTAGCTAGGTTATTAGAGCTCTAAAAAAAACCGGCCAATGATGTCATGCAAACGGATTAAATGAGTTTCTAGACGTCTAGCTATCAATTTTTTTTTTTTTTTTTTTTTTTTTTTGTAAGTTGTTCTCATATATTTAGTTAGACAAATCCTTACGTTTGTCATGTTCCACATATAGAGAAGTGCATTTGGCCAAGCGCATGCATGTCAAATTTTAATACTCTCATTCATCAAACCCAATGATGTCATACAAATTGATTTTTATGTACTTCTTTGGAAATTTATATTGAGTTAATGACATATATAGAAAAGATATACAATGGGAGCATATTACTTATTAGCTTCTATAAATTTGAGAGGCAATTAGTATATCCTTTCACGCTCACATGAAAATGAATTTCTTCCCATTAATCTCTTTATCTTTTGCCCAAATTTTCGTCTCTCTCTTTTCATTTTCAATTGAAGCTTCAGCATACACTCCACAATTAATGACTTCCTAGAGTGCCTTGCTCGCTAGTCATGTATCCCTTTATGGCATGTTTTATTAAATCTTAGATGTTAGATATTAGTACCCTAAGTTAAAGTTATTCTAAACCCACGGTTAGACAAATTATGAGCCCTAAAATTATTAACACTAAATTAGTAACCTAAAAAGTTAAAATCTAAAATTAATTCTAGGAATTAAAACGAGCTATAAAATGAAAATTAACAAAATCAATAACAATGAAAATGAAAACTAGCAAACGTATAAAACGGAAACTAAGAGACTAATTAAAATAATAATAATTAAAAAAAATTAAATGGGCACAATTACAAACAAAAAACCGGAAGAAAACAAAAAGAAAATGTACAAAACAGATATTATATAAACAAGACCAAAATAATAATAATAATAATAATAATAATAACTGACTAAACTGATAAACGAAAAGAAACGAAAAGTCAAATTACTTTTTCTTTTTATATATATTTCCTTCTCGACGTTAAAACAACAAAAATGAAACTAATGAAAACTCTAACGTTGTTTTTTTTTTTTTTTTTTTTTTAAAGAACTAACGGAAAGTAAAAAACTAATTTCACAAATTCTAATAATAGATCAAATAACAAAAACAACTAATCAGACAAAACAAAATAAAACTAATAAAACTTAACAGAAAAACAAAATGAAATCAATAATTAACAAAAAGAAACTGGCTACTGGTAATGCTACCAAAAACGCACAAAACGCTAAACTGTTTGGTAATGTAATATAAAAGCAATAAAATTATAAACTACTTATTACGTATGCTGACTAAGAAAGAAACCGACCACTAAAAGACAAAATCCCAAAGAAAACAAAAACAGAATATGCAAAACACGCTAAAAAAAAGTAGAAACAAATCCTGACTAATCAATCTGTAAACAAAAACACAAGACTAAAAACTAAAGAAAAATTTAAATTAAAGACAAAAATGTACTTACCTCTTGGCTTAATATCTACTAACCAATCTTGTTCTTGGCACCTTCCCAGTAACGGCGTCAAAATTTGAGTACACCCAAACTGTGTCGAAATAAAGTGGTCAATTGTAACACGAATCGGGCGGTTGTATCCATGAGAAGGTGATAGAAACAAACAAGAAAATATTAACAGAACAAAAGTGTTAGAAAAATAAGCAATCAAATAAAGAAAAGAAATAAGTATTTTTGTGATTTTGAAACAACTTAAAAGACAAGAAAATTTAAAATGAAGAAAATTCAATAGTCAAAAGTGATAAGACATCGAGAATCCCCTATATATTTCGTTTACCTCTTTGAATTTTGATTCATAAAATGACTCAATTGAAAGTTTCATATCTCACAATCAATCGGAAAATAAAAGATTTGAAAAATTTACGAATTAAAATGTATTTGAGTAAATAAAATTCTCATGTTAAGAGCTAGCAAAAATTATCTTATAAGAAATCCAAAAGAGACAATATATCATAGGCAATATAGCAGTAAAAGACTACTTATAAAATAGTGCTATCAATATATCATATTATGTAACAATCATATAAAAAGAACATGACTAAATTTATATAAAAGTTGACAGCAAAATATATTGATATTAGAAAAAAAAAATAAGATGAAAGAAAATTATTTATTCAAAAGTATAAACCATATAAACTATTAGAGAATCAAAACCTAAACAAACTCACTATATATTTAGGATCATCTCTAGCCTCACCAAAGAAAATCTAGCCACTCATATTCAACATTCTCACGAAACTCTCAAAGAAAATATGAGAAAATATGACTAAACTTAGGCTAAAATTCAACAACAACACACCTTTGGCAAGGCCCACTATTTATAGAGTTTATGGGGCAAACTAACAAACACCTATCAGCAAAATAAAAATAAAAATAAAAATAAAAATAAGTAAAAGGAAACACGTTCTACAAATTAATTGGAGAATTTACAAGGCTTAAATGGAGGGCTTAAAGCTGAAATACAATTAGAAATTGCAACTAGAGCTGGGAATTTGGACCGGGCCAAATGGGAGGGCCCGCGTGTAACGACCCGCCTAACACAGGCCGTTACCGTACATACATACATACATACTTACGTACTTATACGTAAAACAGCGGAATATATATTTTTTTTTTTTATAAGTCGTATAAATATATATACGCACCTACGTAAATAATTATACTGAATAATTAAAACGTTGTGTAGGTATAAATAAAGCTTGTAAAATATTGACATAATAAACAAAACGTGTGGCGGCATTATTCCCACATTTCACAGTCCAGCACACCTCGCCTTCCATCTTGTATCATTGGTTACTGGCAGGCTGCTTACCTACAGCATAGACGTAAGACAGTGAGCGAAAGCTCAGCAAGTACAACTATTAATACCGCAATATTAAAAACACAGCATAATCTAACCTAACATAACATTGTATAACATAACATAGCATACCATTTCATAACCTTTCTTAATCATAACATGGCATAACATTTCATAACCTTTCTTAATCATAACATGGCATAACATTTCATAACATAACTTGACATATCGTATGCATGATCCGTTTATGCTTCCTTATGCTCTCTTATCTCTTCATAACTTTCTTAACTTAACCTTACTTTTGGGCCCCATAACATGAGTGTTCGTACCGGGCGCGCTCTATGGACTTACTCTTGCCAAAGCTCAACCCGACCTAACGCGGGTCGGTACGACACAGGCAATTGCTTGCCATCATAACTTAATCTTTTATTTGTTAATTAGTGAACATGCATCGTGATGTTTCACTCAATTAATCTTAACATAACTTAACCCTAATCATGCTTCTATAGACCATAGCATACAAAACATACGTTCATAACATAGAATCATAGCATTCCTAAGCTAATCTATAACACTGAGCATGTAACATGTAGCATTCATAACTAGCAATCATACTTAGGCAAGTATTCACAACAAGCCTATGCTGTAGGCGGAGTTGTACTTACCTCGTTCGTAAATGCGGTGTCCAATCGTGGAGTTAGGTTCCGCTGGGACACCTCGTCGTGCAACGTTCTGAAATTAAATAAAAGTAAGGGTTAGAACTGTTGGTAGTATAACCAACATTCTTTTATAACCTTAGTTATAAGCCCTTACTTATTTTTACGTTATCCTAACTGGTTACTTTGGTAACCCTATTCGGGTAGTTTTTAACTTTGGTTTTAAAATCTTATTTTTAGGAATGAAAACCTTAATTTTTTGTATATAAACCCTTTTGTTTAATTTTAAGGATTGAAAATCTTAAAACGAGACTTATAAATTTATTGACTATTGGAAACTGCCTTTGGAACAGTTTCTCAATGTCCATTTGCAGTGAAACTGCAAAAATATGCATTTTCTGTGTCAACTTTGTAAATCCTGTACAGGATTTCCATAATTCCTGTACAGTTCTCCGAAATTCATTTTTATCTTAAAATCCAGACTGAATCTGTAAAACTTGTCTTCATGAAAGTTGTAAACATTTAAAAACTCTACAACTTTTATGTTTTGGGTAAAACCCAGTTCTGGCGTTTTCGTGGTCAAAACCCCTGAGGAACTTGTCCTGGCCGTGCTCGGGTCCTGGACACCTTAGGCACGGGTTTTGGTAAAAACCGAGGCCATTGGAGCCTCATTTTACAAAACTGTCCGCGCTTTCCTCTAGGAAAAACTCTACTTAAAAACTTTCATGTTTTGAGTTTCCCCTGATTCGGCCTCTAGAAGCCTCAAAAACTGTTTTTCCCGAAACTGGCCAATTTCTACCCGAGTTGGCAGTTTTCGGTTTAAAATTTCGTTTACGTCCTAAAACGTTCACCCTACCTCAACCGAACTCAGCGGGAGCCTAAAACAGACATGCATAATGTTTCTAACGTTCGGGTTCCAACATGCAAGCCCAATTTACGTTCATCCATAACATATAAAAATCCTAGGCATTCACACAAACACCTAGCATGCACATAATCAACCACCAAGCCCTAAACCTAAACAAATCAAGCACATGCTTATAACTTGTAAAACAGGGCAGAACTTAAAAGTGGCTTATACCCTTACAAACCATAGCTTAAATATATTTAAATTTCTCCACACGAAATTTAAATGAAAGCTTGAATCGGTTAGGGTTTTACCTCACTTTCTTGGCTCAAAGTGGGCTCGGTTTCCTCCCTTTTTCCTAACCAACAGCCGCTGGTCTTGCTTGGCTAAAAGGGTCCGAAATTTCCAGCCTTCTTTCCCTTGAAGTCCGGTCACCAACTTGCACCAAAATTTCCAGCCAATTGCTCCAAAACCCGGTTTGGATTCTTGGCTTGGTTCTCCCCCCTACAACCGGCCTTGGCTAAGGATTTGGGTTCCAAAATTTTCTCCAACTTTTTGCTTGGTTACTAACCTAAATCCGACCACCCTAAGGCCTCCCACACACTTGGTTTTGCAAATTTTTCTTGTCTCTCTCTTTCACACAAAGTTCGGATTTTTGTGGAACAAAATTGCAAGAGTTTGGCTACACATCCAAATTTGTGAACAATGCCCACCTCTATTTATAGAGGTTGAGAAACTTTTTGAAATTAGATTTTGGCCCCTCAAGAAGCAACAAATCCCACAAATGGAGGGACATGTGGCCGGCCAACAAAGGGGTGGAAGACAACTAATTTCCAAATTTTTTTCTTAAATTAACTTAATGATGTCATAATCAAAAAGTTAATGAGGTAAGCTTATCTTAGGCTTGTTTGGCTCTTCTTGCTATGTGCAGCCCATTTTTAAGTTAATTCAGGTATTTCCAATACTGGATTTACTTAAACTCAGTATTGGTTTACCGAAATGCAGTCCAAAATTTACCGGCGTAAAAATGGACGGTATAGAATTTTTCTTATTTCATAAAACCCTTTTGCCCTATACTTGAACTCAATGTACTTGATTTTCTAGGGTGGTTCTTAAGTCTTAAACATTTCTTATTATCTGAAAAACCGGTTTTCGTCCGGTACAAATTCCATACGGTTTCTTAATAAATCGTACAGACTCGAAGCATCATTTCTTGAACTTTTTGGATCAACCATCGACTTTCTTGTCGATTAGTGACCTTTTTGTCAAATTTTGACTTTCTTGGTCAACAGTTGACTTTTTGGTCAACCGTGACGTTTTTCGGTCAAAGTTTGACTTTTCAAGAAATTTTGCCATATTGCTCCTTTTGACTTAAAAGGTTGTTTTCTTAATTAATTAATCCTGTTTGAGTCTTATATAACCATAAAACTCACAAAACATAATTAAAAACCCTTAACTGGGCTTTTTCCATAAATGCCTTTACGGTTCAATGTAAATTTATACATAGAATCGTTCAGACATAAGAAAATCAGGTATTACACCGCGGCCCGTAATTTAGGCCCGGCAGTTGGCCCGGCCCGGCTAGCATTCTATGGGTCTGATAAAAGCCCGGCCCTATAGTAAGAGGCGGGCTGGACTCTCCTTTTAGACCCGGCCCGAATATTTAAGTCCAATGGACCGGGCCGGTCCGTCCGTTATTTAAAATTTTATATATATTATTTTTATTAAAATTTTAATTATTTTTAAAATTTTTATAAAAAAAAAATTATATATATTAAATATTAATATTATAATATTATATTATATATATATATATAAAAAACAAAAACAAAAACAACCGTTGGGACCAACGGCTGTAAGTATATAACCGTTAGACCAACGGCTATTACAGCCGTTGATCCCAACGGCTAGCATTAAAAGTTTAATGTTTTTTTTTAATAATAATAAATTTTTTATTAAAAACTTTAAAATTATTATATTTATTTTTTAAAAATTTTATTCTCCAATTCTATAAATACCCTTCTACTTTTTCATTTTTTCACACATCTTCTCTCATCTCTCTTTTCAATCTCTTATTCTCTAATTTCTTTCTTTATATTCTCTTATTCCAATTTCTCAATTCTCATTATTTAATAATTAATATTCTATAATTATTTTTGTCTAATCTCCTAAATTTACAATAACTCATATTCTCATTATTTTTATAATCCCCATTCTTATTATTTCTCTACTTTTTAATAACTCATATTCTCATACTCATTATTTCTAAATTTTAAATTTCTAATACTTACTTTCCTATAAAAAAAAATCAAAATGGATCCGAATCCAAATGTTCAACAACCAATTTTTGATCTTGATGATGATTACTACGGGATGGATGACCGCGACATCGAAGAAGTGGAGATTTCCCATATGGAGGCTGGCGACAATGTCCCTGAGATCAGATGTAAGAGTTTCAATACTCCAATACCACCAACACCAAGTCCAATATTGGCACCATCAAGAAGTAGTTCGGGAAGCACCAGTTGTCCACTAAAAAAGCCAAAAGGTACTGCTACTAAAACCACTTCACGTGCTTGGCAATTCTTCGATGCTGTGCAGAAAAAGGACTTCGGCCCCAACGGCAAAAAATACAAACAAGACTAGCAAAATGTAAGTAAAATTTTGATTGCTAACAGCTCAAGTGGGACCCGCTACTTATTAGCCCACGGTGAAAAATGTGCTGAGAAACATTACAAGGGAAGGGAGCCGACACAAAGCACTCTAAAATTCAATTTCAATGGCTTAGTAGGTACTTTTTCTTATAATCCCGTGGTAGCTAGAGAATCTCTAGCTCGTTTAATTGCCTCTACAGATTTACCTATTAGTTTTTGTGAAAATACTTTTATGAAGAGCATATTCAAATATCTTTTTTTCCACAATTTAAAGCCGTTACTAGAAAAACTATTAGGGGTGATATTATATCTTATTATAGTAAAAAAACGCACTACATTAATATCTTATATGAACACAAACACATTTTGTATTGCATTGACATCTGATATTTGGGCTGCTAGGTCAAACTAAGATTATATTAGTGTAGTTTCACATTATTTAGATCCCCAGTAGCAATTACAAAAAAGAATTATTGGCTTTAGACTTATTGATCATTCTCACAATGCTTTAAATATTACTGATAATATTATGAGTGTTTTAAATGAATATGGCATTAGCAATTGTATTATTTCAATCACCCTAGATAATGCTTCGGCAAATACTACTGCAATTCATTTTCTTGAGAAAAACTTATCATAATATATTAGTAGAATTTTATTACATCAACATTGTGCATGTCATATCATCAACCTCATTGTAAAATCAGGTATGAAGTTAGTAAGTAGTAACATAAAAAATATTCGTAATGCTCTCCTTTGGATACATAATTCAAATCATCGCATTGCTGAATTTAAGAGGTATTGCAAAGCAGAAGGTTTAAAACCTTGAAAATTTGAGACTGATATGACGGTAAGGTAGAACTCAACTTATTTAATGTTAAAAAATGTAATAGAATATAAGAATGTTATTTCTATGTTTTATAATACAAAGCATAATATGATTTTATTATCTGATGTTGATTGGTTTATTGCTGAAAGAATAATTTATTTTTTAGAACTTTTTATGATGCTATTGTTTTATTGTCTGGTGTTTATTATCTACCTTCTTCACTAGTTTTCACCCGTTAATGCTTATTTTTTCATTGTTTTCTGAATCTTGAAATGATGATTTATTTAAACTAATAGTAGAAAAAATGGAGAAAAAGTTTATGAAATATTGGGATTACAATAACATACCTTTATTATATTGTCTTGTCATTGTTTTAAATCCTATAGTTAAATTAAATGGTTTTTATAATGGTCTTACTCATATTTCTGAACATATAAATGTAGATTTTGCTTCAACGTATTATTTAACATTTAATAACACTAAATGCAAGTTATTTGAGATTTTTGTAAGTTATCAGAATAAATTCGGGCAGCAAGTTAACATTGAAACCGAAGAAACTCTTCCAACTGCTGGTGATCGGAAAAAGAAAAAAGTTTTGGGTTTTTTCTCTGCTCCAGCAAGATCGGGCTCTTCATCAAGTTCGAGTGTTACTCGTCCACTTTCAGTAAGTTCAACTACCACGAGTACGACATACTCGGAGCTCACAAAATACTTAGATACAGATTTTTCACTGCTAGACTCAACTACAAATACTGAAGATTTCAAAATTTTAGATTGGTGGATGTTGCAGTCGACAAAGTTTCCAATGCTTTTCCATTTAGCACGTGACATCTTAACTATTCCTGTTTCGACAGTTTCTTCTAAATCAGCATTCAGCACAGCTAGAAGGATAATTGAAAATCGGAGGACCTCATTAACACCTGAGATGATCGAGATGCTTACATGCCTAAAAGATTGGGAACATGCAGATAAAAGGATACAATATATAGTAGAAGATCAAGAGATACTCCAACACTTTTATGAAATGACCATAATCGATGACGATGATATTGACAATGCTCCTGCGGCTCCCCCTTCCGGTTGCTGATGCCGATTGATATATTTTTTTTCATTGAAAAATTGTAAATATGAATTAAGATTGCACTCTTTTTTCTTTACTGAGATTTTATCATAATAGGTTTTCCTTAGTAAAGTTTTAATGATGCAATCATGACATCAATAAAATTTTAAATTTTAAATTTCAATCTTATATTTTCTTTTTTGTATCCTTATTTTTTAATAAAATTTATAATTTATATTATGTGCTTAATTTATTTTTCAATTTAGTAATATTTAATCAAAAATAACTACTAAGCAAACGCTGATAAATAATTATAATCTTAAACAACTAAAATTAAAAGTTTAATTATAATATTAAACTAACTAATTAACTAATATTATAATTATTAAGTATTAACTAAGTAATTATAATATAAATATAAATATAAAAATTAATAGAAATAGTATAATAAATTTTTTTAACAAAATATAAAATTTTTTATTTTTTATCTAAGATAAAATATTAAGATAAATTATTAAATTATCAAAAATATACAAATTTATTTAAAAATTACAAAGAAAAAATAAAATTAAATAAAAATTTAAAAAATTAGACCCGCTCCGGCCCGCTCTAAGTGGGCGGTCCAGATTGGGCTTATATTTCAAAAAATCGGGCCGGTCTGACCCGATTCGAATTATTACAATAGTCTATCGGACTCGGGCCGGGCCGGGCGGCCCGAATTCCCAGCACTTTTGCAGGAGATAGAAACCGTTGCTAGTGAAAGAAGAATCCCATGAAGTGAAAACACTTGTCGCACTGAGAGAGGCGGAGAGGAGAAAATGGCCGACATCTGGGCCAACACGAACACGTGGCGTGTGCTGAGGGGAAAGCAGCTGCACGGGTAGGGGTCCACATGGAGAGTGAAAGGAAGCTGGCTGACACGCACGTGTAAGGAAATTGCCCAGAGAGAAGGCCGTGCGCGAGCACGCATGTACATGGGAGGAGGTGGGAACAACTGGGGCCCGCATGTCTGAGGTGCGCTGATAACGACACGTGGCGAGGAGGAGCTGCGCAGCTTGGCTCGGATCAGCTCAGCGGCTAGCTGACGGCTTGGCCAAACCGTCATTACAGGCCTAAAAAGGTCTCTTATTGGTTCTTGGTGATATGTTTGCTGATGATATTAGTGGAGAATGGTAAGAAAGGTAAGCTTATAGAGTTTGGAAATTTTCATCCACAGATTGACCAAGTTACTTGATTGCATAAATCGATCCAAGTCTCAAGAAGTAAGATGTAAATGGCTGTCAACACACACACACACTTGAGGAATTAAGAACGAGTTAAGGCAACATATGAGTTGAAATTCCAGACACTTTAAGTATTTTGAAATTTTCTTGAGCTATCGTTTTGTGCAATCTTTGAGGCCTTGCAAACAAAATTTGATCAACATTTCAATTTGTATTTCATGTTTGTTTTCTTGGTTTGCTCAAGGACTAACAAAGATTTAAGTTTGGCAATATTTGATAAATTGGTTTTGTGCCTAATTATTAGATGCTTTTGACTTAATAACTTGTTAGTTTTAGATATTTTTTTTATGTTTTTGTTTCTCTTTTTGTTATTTTATAGAAAAAAAAAATGGAAACTGAAATTTTCGAGGCAAGATAGTGAAGAATAGGGAATGCTTGCCCAATTTGCTAGTTTCCTAGTCCTGAAAATCCTTGTATTTCAAGTTGCTCGTTTTTTATCAAAGCCTATAAAGAGACATGTTAAGAACTGAAAAGGGGACTTTTGGTAGTAAATTGAGAAGCAAACCTAGAGAAAGAATCAAGGGAATGGAGAAGAAGACGGCAGATTATGGACACGGAGAAGTTTTACTCAACTTTGCATTCTAGTTCTTTTTATTTTCTTTCGATGTTTAACAACATGTTTTGTATTTCTTTAAATTTCGTTATGAACTAATTTTATTTTTCTAAAGGAAAGATGTAGTTAACGCTTGATACTATGTTTTGATTGTCAATTTAATTTATGAGGTTTTTTTCATTTAGTTCATTTGTGCTCTCTCATTCTTAATGCTTCTAATTTATTAATGCTTCTAATTTATTGATCATGAATTGGATGATTTAATAATTAGAATTCGGCACTCAAGAGAGGGAATTTTAGATATTATTAAGAGATAATACAACCTAGGATTTTGTAGAGTTCGGGAGGTCTATAATTCCTTTGAAGTCGTTTAAAAAGAATCATAGATCGTAATGAGTTTTTAATTCTTGGTTTTTATAGGGATATTGAAATCGGGCTTTAAGATTATTTTTAGCTCGGCACTCAAGAAAAAAAGTTGAATATCATGGGATTCTTTGACTTATAATCTAGGAAAAACTGATTAGTAATAAATTGACATGAAAAGATATAGTTGACGGCTAGGTGAAATAGAACCTCTAGGCTTCTCTCATAGTGATTTCTTCTCAAATTATTTTCCAATTTGTTTCGTTATTTTTGTCCTTAGTATTTATATTTTATTTTCATTATTATGATTGAATTGTCTAAATAAAGTTAGAATTATTTTAATTACAGTACTTAGTAGAAATTTGATTGTAATTCCTGAGGACGACATTCTTACTCATTCTTTACTATTAAAACTTGACACCATACACTTATGGTTTTCTCACGATTACTTTTCTCCTTCGATAGGGGACAATCATAATCCGTAGATAATGTCCGCAACCCGCCTATCAACCCACTCCGCCCCACTATAGGTGTGTTTTTGTAAAACCGCTCTTCAAACGGGCGGGACAGTTTCAATCCACCTAATAATTTTATTTGCATTTTAATATATATAGATAGAAATGTATATTTTCAATTTAATATATTAACAAACTTAAAATTCAAAAGTCTTAAAATATAGTTTGAGTTTCTAGGAATACACCACTAACTTTTCATATTTACTGATTTTTTTGGAATTCCTTGCAATTCTCATTGATTGCAAATCAATTTTAATCTCTTATCTTTATTATTCTCAATTTACACTCTCACTCTTACCAAACGTCAACCCTATTTCCTCCTCTACTCCACCATATTTGTTCGTACTTTGGAATATGGATGTTTCTTTATTGTTGGGTTTTTAGATATTAGATTATGTGCAAATTGTACTTTAAAATTATGACATGATCTTAGAATTTAGTTTTTGCATTGACATAGTTAGCTCAAATTGTGTTTATAATGATTATCTAACAATCAATACAAATATCAAACTGTCCAATATACAGCCTAAGCGGCCCGTCAAAAAAACTGCCTGATAAGTATACGAAAATACATTTTTATTCATGTAATTTATTAAATAATTTAAGTTTTAATTTGGTATTTCCATGATTTTAATTCAAAATATTTTACTTTGGAAATATTTGATTTTAATCCATTTTATTTAATATTCTGTTTATTTTTGGTTTATTTTACTTTCCATTTCCTTTTCTTTTCTTTTCTTTTTTCTTTTTTCCTATTTTTCTTCCTCTTCTATTCTGTTATTTCTTTCCGCAGGAGAGTGTTTCCTTAGGTCCCGTCACGTGGCCCCAACAGCTTCTTCCTCCCACGTGCGTGAAACCAGCCAGCCAAGCCAACCCATTCTTTTGGGCCAATATTTCCTCCGTGCAGCCCCCATGAGCTCTGGGCTTGCACCTCTCAAGCCCGTGATTCCAGCCTCTCTCCAGTACAAATATCCGTCAACTGCTCGCCGGTATCCCGCTGATTTACCAGCTGCAGGGGCGGATATTTTGGGCTGAAATTCTCACTTCGGCAAGTCGGATATGAAGCCTACAAAAGCAAGGCTGCGCAGCAAGCAAAAGGACGTTTTTCCCTCGGCATTTTTGGCTAAGTTTGGAGTGTTTTTTTGAGTTTTTCTTGTATTTTCTTTTCTTGCATTTTTCATCTCCTGTTTTCTTTTTAGAATTTTGTGAGATGAATTGCAAGTTAGGCTACATACTTTGATAAAACTAGTAATGATCTCATGTGTGAAGTGATCCAATTTGGGTTTGAATTTCTTTTGTTCTGTAAAGCATATATGTTTTAGTCAATTGAATCTCTTCATCTCATATTTTTATTTAAAAATATTTTATATCAATTTTTTATATAAATTTAGTCATACTTTTTTTATATAATATTGTCATATTCTATTTTGATAAAATTTATTTTATAAGTTGTCTTTTTCTACAATTTACTAAAAACAGTCTTTGTCAATTTTGGATAACTTGTAACAATAAATTTATTTGGGTTAACATTTGAGATTTAATCCATGGTAACACATTTTGTTTATTTTTATTGGTCTTTAATTTCATATTTTTTGGTTGCTTGTTTAGGATGGGAAACTTATAATTGAGTCATAATCGAAGATTGGATTCAAATTAAAGAACGAAGCATATGAAGAATTTATGACGTCTTGTCTCATTTATTATTGAATTTTCCTTTCCTTAAATATTATCCTTTTCATATTTCTTTCATTTTCTTTATCACCAAAATCCCCAAAAATGTCATATTTTTTATTATTTTATTTATTTGCCTCTTTAACATTTATTTTTGCTAATATTATTTGTTTTTATTGTTGCTTCACTGTGGATACGACTGTCATATCTATACTATATTTGACCGCTTTGCAAGTACATTTTTAGGCGTTAACCACTACCCAAACTGCTTAAACTTTGGATAGTTATGGTTTATAATTTTCATAAACCGGCAAGAAACAAAACTGCCTAAGTCGCCCAAATCGCCCACCGTGCACTCCTAGATGTGGGCGCACAACTTTTATTGCGTACAAAACCTACAAAATTTATTGTGTACAAAACCACATGTGATCAGACCATTTCTTTAGGTTCATAATTAACAAAATTTGGCCTCATATCTTCTATAGAGTAATATTAAGGACACCAATAATAATATCAATTTTTATATACCAACCTACATTACAGGAGATGTGATATTATATCTAAGTGTTATTTACATTGTGGTACCATGTATTTTACTTTTATTCAGAAAGTATACTCTATGTTTTGAATTTTTATATTTGTATAACAACAGATTACGCTTAATACATAGATGTATACTTTTTCTAAGTCAACATTTAATTTTTCAATTTAAAATGCCCAAATTACCCTAAAAAAAAGACTACAATTATGTATTATTTATATTTTATACCATGAATTTTGTTTTTATTTAAAATTATACAATATATTTTAAAATTTTACAATTTTAAATCATTAGATACATTTAATATATAAATCTATATATCTTCTCGATCAACACTTAATTTTTACATTTCAAATATCCAAAATACCTTTAAATTTAAAATTAAAAATAATCAAAGAAATTCTATTTTAAATTATTAAGTTAAATTTCTCTTGTCCAACTTGGTAATTAGAATTTCTTTGATTATTTTTAACTATATCAAGGGTATTTTGGGCATTCCAAATCTAAAAATTAAGCGTTGATTAAGAAATTATGATATTTATATACTAAATGTAAAATAATAATGTGAAAATATAGAATTTTAAAATACATTGAATATGTTTTTTAAATAAAAACAAATTACATAGTATTAAAATATAAATAATACATAATCATCGTCTTTCTTTTTAAGGGCATTTTAAGGTCAAAATTAAATGTTACCAAGAAATGGCATCAATTTGTATATTAATCCTATGTTTGGTAAGAAGGAAAGAAAACAAGAGGGAAAGAAAAAACATAAGTGAGAGTAAATAAGAGGGGGAAGAATGATTTTGTTTTTCCTTTAGGTTGTTTGTTACCATAAAATGAGAGAAAATAAAAAAGTTGTACAATTACTATACTATTTACCTATATATATTAGAGTAGCTGATCAAAATAATCTCCAAACTCTTACAAAGAATGATTTGGTCCCCGTCTTTTTAATTTTTGCTGCGATTACCCTAAACTATGACAAAATCTTGCTCACGTGATTTTTTTTTTAGTATAATGACCAAAACACCCTCCACAAAGAAAAGGAAATCGCCTTGGTCTGACTTCATTTTGGCCTTTGATCAGTGGGTACCATTAATTCTTTTGCTATATTCTTCCATGACAATAAGCAACTTCCTGCTATCAAAAAACAATAAGCAACTTCCATTCTCAATTTATGGCTTTTTTACTCCTTGCTTTTATTTTTTTTTGTTTTTGCTTGAAAAATTAAACATTTTTCTTCCTTTCTATTTAAACACAATTTAAAACCCAATTCTTTTCCTTTTGGTTTGTCTGTAAAAAAAAATAATAATAATAAAAATTTAGCTTCAAAGATGGTTCCATTCTAATTCCCTCCTGCATACTGAAAGTTTCTCTCTTTCTTTCTGTATTCTTTTCTTGTTTTGTTTATTAAAAAAAAAATGAGCAAAAGATGGGTTTTAGTTTCGTTGGGTCAAAAACAAAAACAAGAAGAAGAAGAAGAAGATGGGTATTAATAATAACAATAATTGATATTAATGTGGGTGGAAATGAAGTCGGAGTGGAAGGATTGGGAGTGAATTGGGGAACACAAGCAATGCACAAGCTTTGACTGAAGGCGGTGGTAGAGATGTTGAAGGAGAACGACATTCTCAAGATGAAGCTTTCTACACCGCCGACACCACCATGACCACCGTCGCTGGCTTTGGAATCAAGGTCATGGTCGTCATGGGACCAAGTCCAAATCTAGGAAGCTTTTTGGGGGGGACATATTCAAGTTTTTTCTTTTTTTTTTTTTTTTTAATTTGCTCTTTTTTAAAAAAAGAATATGTTAAAAAAATAAATTATAAGATTTTACTAAAATGACCCTTTTTGTCTGGTCATGTGAACTGCATATGACTAATTCAGTTAAAAAATTAATGGAGTTTGACGGAAAGGTTCAAGATTGCCAACATTTTGAGTTTAGGATTATTTTGGCCAAAATTTAAAAAACAAGGACCAATTCATCGCCTTATAAAGAGTTTGGGACTAGTTTGATCAATTACTCTATATATTATTTTACTTTAAAAGCAAAGATAAAAAAGTAATTTTAATAATTATTTGACAGATTTTAATTTTCTTTTCACTTTTAGAGAGATTGAAATTGTATATCCCACTATATTATTTTTTCCACCTATTTTTCCTTTTCTTCTTCTCTTCCTTCCTACCAAACAAGCTAGTCTAGTATTTTTCCTTCACTTCTCCCTCCCCCCACTTCCTTCTTCTTTTCGACCCTTCCAAACAAAGCATAAGCGTAAAAAGCAAAATACAATGTACAAAAATGTAAATAACCCTGTATCTAATATGTCAACTCAGTCTTTTAATTTTTTTAAATTATTTTGCTAAGTTACCCTTCTATATTTCTTGAGAAAATTACCTAAATAGCTACCTTGTTTTTCATCAATTAATCAACATGACATAAATTTATTATCCTTGACTAACATGACACAAATTGTGATTAACTTTAGTTTAATTTTATGTCATATTAGTCTAGTGTTAATTTTTTATATCATTTTACTTCAATGATCTTTATATATGTGTCATTCATATACTTCCCCATAATTCTTTAATTAATAATTCACCCTTTGTCTGGTAAAACTCAAATCTCACGTGAAGTTTTAATTCCACTTTCGCTCATAAGATGCTCATACATTGACAACAAACACCAATTTTATTCTTGTCATTGTGATGTTATTTTCGTACCTCTGAAATAAAAAGTGAACGATATGTTGTTCGTTCATTTGAGTTAGTAGTCTACAATTAAAAAAAATTATTTTTTATTTTTATTTTTTTCTTTGAGGCATTAGTCTTTATAATCTGGGTTTTTATCTTGGATTCAAACTATCCTTGCCATTACAGGAAAATCTCAATGACCTGAACTTTGAAGAAAGGGCAAAAGTTTAAGCAAAACTGAAATGTACGTCGGATCCTCTAGACTGACTTAGAAAAATATATAGGTAAAAATAAATAAGAATTACACATCATAAAAATACAACAACAATAATAAACATATAAAGGTGTTGGATCACCACTTAACAGGTTTGACATTTATAAATGAAAAAGTCATCTCCAAACTGTACCAAAATGGAGTGGAAAAGTTGAAATGGCGTGGGTGGGCTTATCCAACCAGCCGGCAAATCCGACACCATTTTGGTGTGATTTTGCTTGCTGTGATCAACCACCATGCCAAATCTGGTGTGGCTTTTTTTCCCCCCTTTTCTTTTCTTATCTTTCTTTTCTTTCTTTTCTTTGTTTTGTTTTGTTTTGTTTTTTTTTTTTCAGAAAGAGCACAAAATAAAATTTGTTTTACAATTGTTACCCCAGTTTCTTATTGGTTAACAAATTTGTTTCTTTTTGGCTACCAAAAAAAGAAAAAACTTTCTTTTGTCCCACATTGATAATTATGTTTTATAGTTAATTTAATATGGTGAAAAGCTAATAGGTAAATAATACGAAATGCAATTATATAATTTAGAAAACGTCATACATTCAAATGAACAGGAATTATTATTACATAATATTTTAAAAAAAAAACTAGAATACTAAATAATGCAAAATTCGAAACATAGAGCAATGAAAGTAGACATCTTCTGGACCAACAATTTAGTATTCTAGTAGATCGGTTGGGAATGCTCTAATATCATTGAAATATTGGGCAAAAGCATTAGATGGAGAAGGAGGTTGTTGATGTTGGTGTTGTTCAGCTCTTTTTTGTGAAATTCGTACTTGCTCAGCTTGAATATTGGCGCGAATGTTTGGATCACTGATCGAATTCAAGTCTCGTCAAAAAAATTTGTTTTCTTTTTTAAAGTCTTTCAAGACCAAATTCTTGTTTTGGATTTCCAATTGTTGCTGCCTGTTCGATCTTGTCTTTTTCAACATCTCTAGAGGCTGTCGATTTTCTTCTTTAAGGCTATTGATGACAGATGACAGTTATTCATCGTTTTTTCTTTTTAATTCAGATTTCTTCATCCCAAAAGAGCATTGGGATGTACAACCACCAACATTGTCATCATCTAAATTGAGAGAAAATAATGATAACCCAAGAGATGCTGGCATAGAAGACTCTAACGTGGGATTATCTGACTCGGATAAGGCATAGTTAAAACTTTAACCTTAAGAAGCTTGTCTTGTGCTAGTGACATTATCTTTAAATTTTTCGAATTCCTTGACTTTATTCCACACATGATCAAATTTGAAACCTTTTAGAAGTTGGGATCTTGCATGAATAACATTTTTGCTTGAACTAACTGCAAATAATTATAAAAGTATTATTAAGTATTCGGACTTATAGAAATAATACAAAAATAAGTTTAATTACTATTACCATCTGAAAGCTTTTTATAATCATGAATGTTTTTGGAAAAAATTAAAATTTATTATTGATTTGAAAGCATACTCTTTGGTCATATTTCCAAAGAAGAGAAAGAAAACAATTCTTCGGTTTTTTTTCTTTGAAGGAAAAATAAGTTTGTTAACAAATCGGGTCTCTATATAGTAATTATGAGAATAACCTCTAGTAATTTCTGTTATGACCTAGAGAGTAATTGTGATAACTACCACTAAGTAATTATAACATTGACTAAAAATTCAAATGTGGTTTATGTTAAGGGTAAATGTGGTAGTATAAAAATATGTGACCCACAAAATCTAATGTATCGATGCTAAATATGAAAGTCTCAAAAATGATGTTAAATTTTTTTTTTTTTTTCAGAGGTGCAATGATTGAAATTAAAACTCAAGGGTATCTAAAACTTTACACCATTGGCGGGAAAAGCAAGCGTCTCCCACGGTAGTAGTCCCCACAAAAAAGAAGGTGCAAAATGAGTAGATTTTAATTTGGGTGGTTAAAAGAAAAAGGTTGCAAAATGAGTGAATAAAATTTGGATGGTTAAAAAGAAGTCCCCAAAAAAAAAAAAAAAAGTTGCAAAATGAGTAGATTTTAAATTTGGATGGTTAAAAAAGACACAACCCTACGACCATATTTTTTATACCCTAATCCTAAAATTGTTTATTGTTTTTGTATTTTTATAGCCTACACCCAAAACAGACATTTTTCGCTCCATGTCCTAGTTACTCTAATATTAATATATATATATATATATATATTTTACACAAACCCAATATGCAAGGAGAAAATGATTGAAAAACATTTTTCTGAACTTTCTATGTTAGAGTATGTTATCAACTTGGATTTGATTTAAATTACATTAGACAAAAAATATATATATACAAAACTTATAAGTTTTAATAATTTTGTTTTGATATATATAAAGGGTTCGAACTCAAAATTTATGCAGTTTTTGTATTTTTACGGCCTACACTCCAAACATACATTCTTCGCTCCATGATCTAATCACTATAATATTAATATTTTTTCTAACAAACCCAATATGGAAGGAATAAATGAGAGAGAAGCTTTTTTCTGAACTTTCTATGTTAGAGTTGATAACATACTATTTGATTAAAATTATAGAAGACAAAAAAAAAATACTAAACTTATAAGTTTTAACAATTTTGTTTGGAGATTAAAAGGGGTTCGAACTAAAAAAAAAAAATTATTCAAACTATTTTTATTATGAAGTTCACTGAATCTGGACATCCACTCAAACTGTTCAATTCAAATTAGATTGAATTAAGAGACTAAAGGATTGATAATGGATTAGAAAAACAGATTGGATTACGGATTAAATATTTCTCATTCCTACAAATATGTGATTCCAATCCGCATAATCCAATAATTTACAAGCTGCATTGAATTAGATTGGGAGTCTTACATATTAAAATTCACGGATTGAATTATGGATCGAGTCTTAATCTACTTGATCAATCCAGTCCAATCCGTAAACATCCTTACTTTTAACTAATGTTTGACCTCACAAACTTTTTTATAAATAAATTTAAACTTAAAAATTCTTTAGATCTAATCTAATGGTAAAAATATACATATATAGAGAGGGTTTTAAAATATCCTATCCTAGAGTTGATTTTTTTTTTTTTTTTTTGGGGGGGTTCTTTTTGTTAATTGGAAAACACTATGGTCTATAGACATATTTGGCTTCATGTCTTAATCACACTAATTCCATGTTTTGAATAAATCCAAACATGCATAACGCCACGTCACACGACATCGTTCAGCCCAGCACTTGTGTTGCCGTTATTACCAATGGTTCCCCTACATACACACCACCTCAAGTTTCCCGAAAGCGGCCAATTATAAAATAACCCAGAAAAGCCAGCTCATCATCTCACTATCTTTCCAAATCCAAATCCGCCACGTGGTGCTTGACGAAAATCATGACCGTAGAAGATTTTTCTCTCGTTTTCTTCACTCTCCTAAGTTCACTCCCGGCTTCCCCTGCGACACCGCACGTGACGTGACCGTCTCTCTCTCTCTCTCTCTCTCTCTCTCTCTCTCTCTCCTCTCCGATAATCTCCGACTCTCTCTCTCTCTCTCTCTCTCTCTCTATTCATTTTCTCTCTCTAGAAGTGGCGGGAACGCTTTGAGGCCTCTGAAACTCCGAAAAGGTGAGCTCTCGGCGATGATCATTTTTTTTCCATTTTTGCCTCTTGCATTTTCTTTACTTTTCTTTTTCTTTTTTTTTTCCCCCTCATTTCTCCGATTGTTGATTTTTCTCGCAAAATTTCCAGCTTTAGGACTCAGATTTCGAATCCATGCAATAATTTCTTTCGGTTTTGGATCGACTTTAACCACAGTTTTTTTTTTTTTTTTTTTTTTGGCTTTTAGGATTTTTGTATAATTTTTTTTTTTTTCGAAAATCTTGTGTAAAAAAATGCATGACCTTTCTGTCTCTATGATTTTCAGGAGAATTCTTATTGTTTTGTGATTCGCCGTTTTAAGTACAATGGATTTTTTTTTTTTTTTTTTGAGTTTTTAATTTTTGGATAAGTATGCTAAATGGGATTTGTAGCTTAAGTCTGAAGAGGGAAGTTGGAATAGAATTCTTCAGTTGGAAGCAAATCTGAATAAGATTGTTTATTGGAGGAAAATGTGAACAAGGTTGTAAATTTATAAGGTAATTAAAAATGATAAAAACGGATTAAAGAATTTAACCTTGTCACAATTTTTTTCATCATTTTTTTGGATTTTATGTAGAATGAGGGACCGTTTGTTTCATAGGTTTAAACCCATATTTCAAACATAAATTCAAATTTTTGTGAAAGAAAACATTATAGATTTGAAAAGTGAGTTTAAAACGGGTTGGTCTTTGGACAGAGATTTTGATTGAAGAAGATATGCACACCATATGTTTGGCAATAGTGTTTATTTTTTAGTGTGTATATATATATATATATATATATATATATATATATATTATGGATAACTTGTTTGGTGAATCACGTTTATGTAATGGTTTTATATATCTTCTCTTCTTTCTTTTTTTTTTTTTTCCCTTATTCTTTGAGGCTGTGAATTTCTTCATTTGTTTCCCCTATGGAACATCAACGTCTAAGATGACCTCTCATTTTTAGACGATCTTTACTTGGATTCATTTAATGCCAATACTTAAATATAGGAAATAACTAGAAGTTTTGCTTGCATATATACTAATCTACTTTCCAATTAGGATCTATTTTTGTCCAAGTTGGGTGTGAAAATTTTATCTGCGATGTCAAGTGACATATTTTAATTTTCTAGAATATGTGCCAATGGTTCATTCGGATTATCATTTTGCGGGCCATTTCAAAGGCTGACTAGAATTGTTGAGTATCGGTGCTGAGGTTCTTGAGGGACTTAACTCTGCAATTGGTAGTCTCCTGCAATAGAAGAATAATGTAATGTTCTAAATTATATGAAACATTTTATAACCGTACTGCATGTTTTTGAATGTTACATAGATGTTAATATTACATCCTAACCAAATAAGAATGCAAATTTAGCAGAATTTGATGAGGATTTGCGGTCTAGAACACTAGCGTACTTCTTTTTGCTTTTTTTTCATCCTAGAAACATTAACATGCTACAAAGTACACAGTCTGTTCTATTTCTGAAACGTGATATTGCTACTGAATTCTGATATAGTGATTTTCATGCCATTCAATAGCAGAGCCACTTTTACCGTTTGTCAAATAAAGAACGAATGTCATGATGTGGTCTATGTCCGACATCCCTCTTGATTTCATGCAGGTGATCAAGAATTGTGGAACCATTACTGTTATGGCAGTTGAACAGGGAAAGACATGTTAGGCACCTGCTGTCCTACTGAGCTTTTTCCTTCACGGCATGGCAATTCGACCTCAACGCCAAACCTCTAGACCGCCGCCACGAAAGTTCCTTTTCATCATTCTATTGATTCTTGTCCCTGTTTGTGTGATTGGAGTATTGTCCCATGGCCAGAAAATTACCTATTTATTCCGTCCACTCTGGGACCGTCCCCCACGCTCATTTGTACATCTGCCTCATTACTATGCAGAAAATGTCTCCATGGACCACCTTTGCCAGCTGCACGGCTGGTCGCTTCGATCTGAGCCCCGTCGTATTTTTGATGGAATCATCTTCAGCAATGAGCTAGATCTGCTCGAGATCAGGTGGCGCGAACTATATCCATACGTCACAAAGTTTGTAATACTTGAGTCCAACACCACTTTCACCGGCATCCCAAAACCTCTATTCTTCGCATCAAACCGGGATAGATTTTCCTTCACTGGTGAGAAGGTTGTCCATGATGTATTTCCCGGTCAAATTGCTGTCCGAGGATCACGTAACGATCCATTTGCACTTGAGAGAAGCCAGCGAATTGCCATGGATGGACTAGTTCGTCTTTCTGGGATTTCTTATGGCGATGTTCTGGTAATGTCAGATGTCGATGAGATCCCAAGTCCAGACACTCTCAAGTTACTGCAATGGTGTGATGGTGTGCCACCAGTGATGCATCTCGAGCTGAGGAACTACATGTACTCATTTGAGTTTCCGGTCGACTACAGCAGCTGGCGGGCCACAGTGCACATCTATGGCCCACAGAGCCACTATCGCCACTCGCGCCAAACTGATTATATCTTCTCAGATGCAGGATGGCATTGCAGCTTCTGTTTTAGGCGTATTCAGGAGATTGTGTTTAAGATGACCTCTTATAGCCATGCAGACCGTGTCAGCCAGAAAGATTTCTTGAACTACTCGAGAATTCAACGCCTTATATGCCAGGGAGACGACCTTTTCGACATGTTACCAGAAGAGTATACCTTCAAAGAATTGATAAAGAAGATGGGACCCATACCCCGTTCGGCTTCTGCGGTTCATCTTCCTGCCTACTTGATAGAGAATGCAGAGAAGTTTCGGTTTCTTTTGCCCGGAGGCTGTTTACGACCGCCAGAGTAGAAGGTACCTACTGCTATTCAATTTTCTGTGCTTACCTTTGAATTTTCTGTTTGGTAAGCCAGAAAACAACTTTTTAGATGCTAGGTCTTGGTTCAGAGGAAGAAAATTTTCAGATAGTCTTGATGGCTAAAAAAGTGTTTTCTTTCTTCATAAATATAATATAGAGTTGTTTATTTAACTTGACATATATATAGTTCCATTTCTTTTTTGACCCAAAGAGAGGGATTTCAGTCGGTGAATTGTTCTTTTATATGATGAGAACTGTACAAAGTTTCGGGACTGAGATTTTAATGAAAATCTCGCAATTATTTCCAATCTTGGTTTCTTACTTTTAGATTGTACAATTGAAATATTCTAGACATGATATTTTGTCCTAGAGCAAATGTTTTAACCATTTTATAACAATTTTCCTGAACTTCACGCCTCTGTACTTTCATACTGAAATTAAAGAGGGGAAAAAAGTACTGTTACTGTAAAAAACTCCATGTTAACATGAAACTTTACAAAAATAATTACACAGAGTAAAAAATATTTCCTCCCTTAAAAAAATAATTTCATTGAGTAAAAAATATTTCCTCCCTTCAAAGCTAAAATTTTTGAATTTAATGTAATAATTTCTTTAAAATTTTTAGTTATTATGCGATAAGATACAATTATTAATGTTAAATTTATGAAATTATCCGTCAATTTTAGTATGAGGAACCAAACCTGCAAAAATAAAATTAAAAAAAAAAGAATTAAGGGATTAATTTATTAAAATCAAAATTTCAGATATCAAAGTGATAGAATATTCATAATTTAAGGACTAAACAGACAAATTATTATTACTATTGTAATTAACACTTCTCTTTTTATGATATTATTATTTGGGTTATTTGCATCAATAGTCATGAATTCTATATCGAGTTTTATATTAATTTCTAACTTTTGATTTTATAAGTCACATTGTCTTGAACTTTTTTAATGTAACGCAATTGGCCCCTATATTAGTATTCTTTCAAAAAAGGGGATTGAAAATGGGCATGTTGTGATCACGTGGGCTCTAGTTAAAGTTAAAACTATAATTAAACAATTTTTTAAGGAAAATTGCATTGAAAAAATATCTCCAATGATGCTATATGTTTTTTTTTTTATATAATGAAAGTACGATTTCAAAATTTCTCTATTAAAAGTAGAGTTTCCCTTCAAAAAATATGTAGTTATGATATTATTCATAACCGATATATATGTGATCAAAATGTCTTTAATATTTGTCTAATTGGTGATAAAATACAAACAAAAGGACCGTTAACATCGCAAACATAGTATGGTATTTAAAAATAAAAAATAAGGGATTAAAATAAGACTGATACAGGAGATTATATAGAAAAATATCCCTTTATAAACAAAGTTCTTAAAAACTTCTGTATTATTTTATTTGATTGTAACCTGGTATTAAAAGCGCACTATTTGAATTAACATCACGTATCATATAATTCTTAAATGAATATACCAATTAAAATCCTTTTAGTCCCCCAATATTACTTACCCCCACTATATTTCTTGACAAACACCCCCAATATCCACCCACCCAAAAAACTAAAAATAATAAATAATAAATAAAAAAAATTCAGAGAGAGAGAGAGAAACAATTGGGCCCCACTTTGAGATATTGTTCGAGGTGTGTACATCAAGTCTGATCTATGAAAAGATTGAATTCAGTTAATTGGTCAAGGAATTCATAAAAACGATGATTCCTGAGATGAACATGGGAATAATCTTTCATGTTTGAAAAACAACAGAAAACCCAGTCCGAAAGGAACCGAATAATTCCTTTTGTTCCCTACTCGTAATACCATTTTACTTTTAAGAAATTCTGGATTCCTGGACTCTTATCGTGCATTTGGTATATAGGTTAGAATGAAGTTTTTTGAATTATGTATTTAACGTGATATTTGAATTGATGGAATTAAAAAAAAATTGAAGTATAAAAACTTAAATGTGTTCCAAAAAAAAATCAATATAAAACTTGTTTTATTTGTCTTAAAATTTTATACAATTAAAAAAATACATCTTATTTAAACTTATATCTGTAAAATTATATATTTTTAAAATTTAAATTACAAAATTATAATAGTAGTTATGAATAGTGAAACTTAGATTGACTTTTTAATAAAAGACAAAAAATAACCATTCAAATTGAGTTGAATGACTACACCAAACATATGTTTAGCTTCTTTTTAGAGTATTTCTATTGATAGTATGCATTTTTTTATGTTTATTAATGTTAAATTTTTAGAATAAGTAAAAACAAAAACAAAACGACAAAATCTAATAAAAATTTAACATTTAAAAATAATATGTTATGGATAGAATTTTTATTTTTCATAGTTTACTTAAAGAATTCTCATTTTAAAATCATTTTTTTATACCGATCTAAATTCGTGAGGATTATTATATGAGCTAAGCACATTTAAGCACTTTTCATTCTTATTATATATATATATAATATATATATATAAATATATATAAAGAGAATTAGTGAAATCTTAACATTCCCGACATAATAGGATAGAAAAACAATAACATTGGGATCACTGAGGATCAGGCCATAGTACTAGAGTAAATACACTAACACAGTATAGTTGGCGGACTTTATACATGCAACAAGGTTCGAACTTATGACTTGATAGAAGTGAAAGTTCCGCATAGGACTTCACCTGACTTTTCTAGAATGTTTGGTATTTGAGTTTGAGTTAAGATTTATAAGTTTAAATAGTAATTTTTGTTGACTTTTTCAGAAAAGACAACAAACTTTTTTCAGAAAAAGACAAAAATTGAGTTAATTAGTGTAAGTTTAAACTTACATCCCAAACAAGCCCGTTCATTCTTCTTGGATGAATCCAAAATTGTGATTATCCATTAAATGAAAAATGTCAAAACTATCACATTCCCAGACTAAAATGTTTCTAGCATTCTTTCTTACTTTGTAATGCGTTTTGAAATGGAAGTGCAATAACTAAACATGTAATTATTAGAGGATATTATAGGAGAAAGGTGGACCTTATAATTTTAACTTTGTTGTCCTCCTGAAATAATGGTTTCTATTTTCGAAGTGGACAACATTGTCAATAGCATATTGTGTCTGTACTTTTAAAGTTTATAACATGTTTTTTAAAAGATGATAAATTATGACACATATTATGAGTAAATCTTTGGATTTTCTAATAAATAACAAATTTCTAATTAATTTTTAATAATTGATTTATGTGCATAGTTTTATATTAAAGAGAAAGAGAGAGGATGAGGGGAGGATGAAGAGTTTATTTATATATTTTTGGTATTACCTTATCATAATTCTAATTATGCTATTTATTACTAACTTAAAATTTTATGCTACAATTTATTACCACTCTTTTCAAAAATGATATTTTACTCTTTCTCCCATGTTTAAAATTAAAAGTTCTTTTTTATGCAAATTTTAAAATTAAAAATATGACAAAAGGTAGATATAGCATCTTATAAAATATTATACATCGGAGTATAAAATGGAATTGGTGCTGACATTTGTATTGGAGATAATCTAACAGTAAATACACTTGTCACAATGTTTAGATTTAGAGTTTTAATTTTCCATTCATCTATATATAAACAAAAGGGGCCTCATTTATTTCATATGTGACTAATTGTACAAATGTACATAAAACTAGTGCTTTGAATAGGATCTGTTCTATTATCTATGGGCTCATACATTTGTGTCCTTGAGTTCTGAGGAGACATGAGCTTAAACCTGGTGCATGAATCTTGCATCTTTTAACTGTTGAATTCTTGGGATTCTATCTTATAAGGTTAATCTATTATGAATAGTGGCCCGAGTCCTTTTAAAATCATTTACATTTTATATCTAGTTAATGTGGGACTTTTTGTTCATATATACTCAACAATTCCCCCAAACGAAACTCACTATCACTGCGGCACCTCTGAATGATGATCCATCCGTCCAACTTCCTCAAACATGGAAACCAAGAAAATCACACTCCATCGAGATATCTACCACGTGACAGCCCATGTTACCATGGAGTTTCCATCTCGAGAGTCCATTTTGCATCACAGATTTTGCAGCCATCACAATCTATTTGGGGACCACCAACCTTCATCTGATTTTTCTTCAGGTTCATCCCGTACATATACTTGACTACATCTAAAATCTAGTTCTGATACCACTTGTCAGGACCTTTGAGGTACCATCCTAAAATTTAAACTTTTAGAATAGAACCACCAAGGATCCTAACATTAATGTCTTGCTACTCTTCCAGAGATATTTCTAGAAAATAGAATAGGATTTTAGTATGTTACCATTAAAAAAAATAATTAGGTTTGAAAAGAAAACTACCGAGTTTTTTTAAGTCTCAAATCTTCTTCTTCATTTTTTTTTTTTTAACCTCGGAAGGTCTTTATAAAAGAAGGGGCAAATTCTATTATCCTGAACTATAGCTCAAATATTATTTTGATGTCCGATTTTAAAAATATCTCAAAACGTGTTCTTAATTTATCAAGCTGTCCTTATGATTTATTAATTATTAAAGTCTCAATGAAAAAAAAAAAAAACATGAGAACCATATGTGATCTAGTTGAATTTTGATTTTATTTTACAGGTTAGGAAACAAACTATTAAGGATTTTTTTTTTTTTTTTTTTTTTGAGAATTTGATAGTCGAATGGAATAAAGGTAAAATAATAAGAAAATGTGCTATGGGATTACACATGGTCTATGAAAAGTGAAAAGGTTAAAAAAAAAAAAAAAAAAAAAAGAAGGGTGCTAATTCTAGGCAGTAGTCCACAAAGTGTTTTTATCTTTGGAATGGCACTGGTCCCTTTTTAATTTTACCTCTTCTATAAATAGGTTGAAAATATGGAAAATATATAGAGCCATCTTTGAGTACCCTAAGTGCTTATTGGACCACTACACCAATGATTTTATATTTTGATAAACTAGTCAATTAGTGGGAAACTCCAAATCATCTGCTAAATGTACTAACTTTGTTGCAACTTGAAAGATGTAAAAAATAATAATCATAAAATTCTTTTTTATTTTTTTAAAATTCCGTTTATCTATAGTTTTTACTCCTTCTTCCAACACCCCCGCGCGCCCGCCGCGCCCCCCCCCCCCCCCCCCCCCCCCCCCAATTATAGGAATTTTTTTTTTTTTTTTTTTTCTATTCCTCCTAATTTCGTGCGTTTTGAGGTTTTAAATATAGGGCGCAATAGGTGAAAGGTCACCATCGTATACGCACTTGGCTTTGACATATTAAAACATTATGTTATCTTGTTGGTCAATTAAAGTAATATGTTCCTTCTGAGGTTGGATTGATAAGATAAACCTCTCTAAAGAATCTATTTCCCCCCCTCCCCCCCAAAAAAAAAAGGAAGACAATCACGATTACAAAAAGAATGTAGAGTTTCATGGCACTTCGTGAAATTATATTATAACCTTTTAAAGATTAAAAAAATTAAAGAAAAAATATATTAAAAAGGTTATTAAACAAGTTAAAGAAAAAAGATTATTAAACCAAGTCAAGATGGTAATCCTCGTACAAATCGAGCACTTCTATCCATACTTTCAAAATCTAAACTCTGACAAGCCAAGGAAAAAAAAAATCTGAAATTTTAACTTTTTAAAATCTAGGTAATCCAAAAAATTATTACGTACAGTAGTGGATAAAACTCTATTGCGTGTTAAATTTCTCTTTTTTTTTTTTGCCCCCTCTTTTTTCACTCAAGTAGTTGGATCTTTCTATTATATGGTCCCATATCAACATGTACATTCATCATTGTTGATTTTGTCATAACCACATTAATTTTTTGAAATTGTAAAACAGAGTTTTTAACACAAAATATGATGACTTGAAAACAATATCTTACTAATAATGTATTTTCATATTCCTGCAATAAATATCCCCCGAATAAATTGCTTTATTTTTTTTTTTCAATTTTTCAATGATAAACGAATAAGATCAACGATGTACTCACACCTTCGATCTAGTGAGAATGGAGAAGTGATAACTATATGAAGTACCAATAGGATGACGAAGGTACTTTCATCAGATGACATGTCATGGGCTTTAAGAGCCTTCTTAGAAACGTAATGTATGTCAACACAATATTGACAAATCTTTACATATATGGCAAGACTCAAGCTTATGACCTAATAGAAACGAAGGGTAGATAGAATATATTTTTACCACCATGCCACCTTTATTTATGTATTTATTTATTTTCAGTTAAATAGCTTCACTCGATCCCATGCAATATACAAAGCATGTTGCAGAACATATTAGGGGCAAAGGACGATTCCTTGGAGAGAATATTTGGAGCTCGGATTTACCATGATTTCACCCTTGTCTTTATCAACCAGGCCATATCTTCAACAGATAATAAAACTCAACAAACCAGAAAAAAATAAATAATAAATAAATAAATAAAACTATTGTTCTCTTGCATGGAAAGAAACAAAGACAAATTTAAAAGTGGGAAAGAAAAGGTTAATATGGGAGAGAGAGAGAGAAAAAAAAAAAAGAATTATGGGAAAGAAGGAAAAAAAAAAATGAAGTGGTGTAGATAACACCAATTCATTGAAGCATCCAAGAAAATTCCATTGAAAATGACAAATGGTTTTGATATAGAATATATATAACTCATTTTCTGCCGCATATTTTCTCCCTCTTAAATAGTGCCCCTTGTAAACAGAAATTTTCTCTTTACTTTAAAAAAAAAAAAAAAAAAAAAAAAAGTGAAGAAGAAGAAAGAAAGAAAAATTATCTGTTTCCTTTTGTGCGTATGTCTAGTATTATCATATCTTATAAGCCACTAAGTCAATGAATGGAAGAAAAAGTACCCCATCCTCAATCAAATTACTTAAAAGACTTTAAGTATTCAATAAGTTATCATATTTTTATTAATGAATTTAATTACTTGATATAACAATTTTTTAAATGCGTACAAAAATAACACATAACAACTTAAATGCGATATATACAATATTAGTATTTAAAAATAGAGATTAGAGTTGATATCACTAGTATTTTTTTAAATAATATGTAATAATGCAAGGCATAATGGCACAGTTACTTAATTAAGTATTTAAGTGCTTGATTAAGGGGAGGAAAAAAAAAAAAAAAGGCATTTAAGTTCTTGGTTGGTACATTAAGATTAGGCTTTACTATATTTAGTGGCCAGGTCAAGAATCTTTTTTTACTGGAGGAACAATATGGGAAAAAACATACTGGACAATACGGGAAAAAACTAACTGGACAATAAGGGAAAAAACTAAGAGATCAGTTTAATTAGATGGGGTCATATTTATAAGTTTCAATTACGGAATGGGATATAATTATTGTTGTTGATTTTCAATATGGAAACAACTCTAATTTAAAGATTATATCTTAAATTTTAAAATTTAGGTACGCTTTGCCACTGGTCATATTAATCTTTTCATTAATAAGGTGAATACCCTATGTATTCAATCCTAAACTTAATGAGTATAACGACCTAAAAAAATTATCTTTTCGTTCTATATTGTGAACTTTAATGTGTATAAAGTTTCATATTTTATCCTAAAAAAAAAATTTATATTTGAATTAAGCAAAGTAATAAAGACTTAAATTGATCTAAATCAAAAGCGGACTTATGTCAGGATAATCTTTCGTTAAAACACTTTGAAATTCACATAATGAATCAGCGCCTATATGGAGCCATCTTTTTATCTTCATTGAGATTGATATAATTTTCAACATTTCTTATCAAAACATTTTGAAAAATAAAAGTGAGGAAATTATTAGGCCAGGAGACGATTGAAACATTTTTACAAGATATCATGTCTGAAAAAAAATACTAAATAGGTCAATATAAACCACGATTGGTTCATCATTTTTCAAAGCTAGTACGTCGTATATATGGTGGCTTTTTTTTTTTTTTTTTCAACTAAAAGATAAATAAATCGTGTTTCACATTCATTTCATTTATTGTAGAAATTCAGGACCCAATGAGAAAAATGATAAGAATCTAACTTAATTTTACTCAAACAATAAGCTTAGTTTAACTCTCATCAGCACAAACACGAAGAATAATCTAATGACTGTAAATTACTTAAAATGAGCTTGCATTTGGTGTATAGGATTGAATTGAGTTTTTTGAGTTAGATTTGAGTTAAATTATTATACGTTTGGTGCATAAGCTTGAATATTTAGAGCTAAAAAGTATAAAAGTTTGAAATGTCTTCAGAAAAAAATACTAATATAAACCTTGTTTCATTCGTCTCGAAGTCTATGCAATTAAAAAAATATATAATTTGGATTTATATGCAAAGTTATAAATTTTTAAAGTTGTAATAGTAAATTATGAATAGTTAAAATTGAAAAAAAAAATTTATTGTATTTGAATACAACTGGTATACCAAACGCTTGCCAAGACTCTAAAATCTCAAATCTTGAATCCATTTTGAGAAAATATTAATAGAAAGCATCCTAAATGCTCACCGACCCATTAGGGACGTTAATCATAAGATTAGACCTTTGTCACCTTTCCATAATAATGTAGTACGCATATGGCATTTTTTTCCCCACCTAGTAGGTGTGTGATACACTGATTAAGGACTCAAGTGGAGTGCTAGAGGCTCAAATATTTTGAGAACAAAATATTAAATTCAATCATTCAAGTTTTTCACCATGTTGGTCAAAATATATGTCATTACCAGTTGTAACTATAATTTAATGATAGTATCACATGTGACTCCATTAAAAAGAATATAGAGTTTGAATCTATCATCTTCAAATTCAATAAAAAAAATAATATATATATATATATAATATGATGTGTGCAACATATGTTACTCTCTATATTCTTTTACAACTCTTTTTTGTTTGAAGTAAGTTTCTTTTATAAACAAAAAAAAAAAAAAAAAACAAGTTCATATCTTAAGAATAGTGTTATAATCTCAACTTTTATCCTAAATTTTTTTTATCATAACAACTACAAAAATATTAGGTAATTTGTTTGTTTTCTATTTAAGCAGGATCTCAATTGTTATAATTATGATTATTAAAATTTTCAATATTGCTTTATAAATTATTATAATTTTTTTAAATATAAAAGTGTGATATTTGAATTCGATGTTTTATAATAGAGTTACGTTTAAAATTATTATTAATTATACGTGTAAGTGCAACCATGACAAATTCAAAACCATATATTAATCGAGTTCATCGCATTATTCATGTCATAAGCTCAATCTATTATATATTAACTCAATCATTTTAGAAGCATAAATGCAGACGGTTTAAGAAAGGAAATTTTTTTTTTTTTTAAAGAGTAATAGTTTAAAAAGGATTGAAAAAAAAAAAAACTCGGAATATGTCCAATATCATCGTACAATCTAGAAAGTAAACGGTCCAGATATCCCCAATTATCCAATTCCCTTCAATCAATCCGACGATGATCGGCTGTGAAGATGCCACGCTGCAGCCCTAAAACACACAACCCGACGCCAAGGCAAAAACGAGTAAAAACTCAATTGTCAGACTCTGTTCCCATTGGCTGCTAACTGTAGGTCTCTCCGCACCGGATCGCGGCTCCCGAGCCATTCTTGTAGATAAATACAAAACGCTCTGATTAGAACCGTTTAACATGTCCTGTGTCACGACGAATTGACGTACCGGTTATTTTCGCACGTGAAAATGACTCAAAAATCAGGGAAACACCGAGAAGTTATCGCGATACGGTAAATTGAGCGCGAGAAAATGGAGAATTTAATATACTTTTCTTTTTCTTTCTTTTTTTTTTTTTTTGAATGACTAACTTTATCCTAATTTATTAGACTTCTGTCATACACCTGTACAATAAAGCGGTGAAAGAAAAGTACCATTTTAAAGACAATCGCGCGAGTATAAATTAAGTTCATACTTGCTTTTTATGGGAGTGCGAGTCGTTCGGACAACTTTGAGGGGCTTGACTAAAATTAATGATATTTTGTAAAGGAAAAGGACATTATTTTGTAGTGCACTCAAAATAATAATAATTAAAATAATTAAAATAATTTTAAAAAATGTTTTAATTATGACAACTTTAGTAAAATTTTTTTTGACATGTGAATCGCTTTGATCAAACAGCCACAAGCTTTCTTTTCGGCATTATTGATATGAACAATACTTTTAATATTTTAAACTTTCAACTAAGGTGCCTGTATATACACGTATATATATTGTGTGAGTTTGCTTCGCCTGATTAAAGATGATTTTAAATTAGAGTTCATTGATTTTTTAAAAATTAATTATAAAATATTTCTTGTGTTTTTTTTTGTATGAAAAAGTGCTAAAATATTTCATTATCTTTTCTTCAAAAAAATTTAAAAAAAAATTCATTACCTAAAGAGGAGTTTTAAATATTTAATAGAGGTCTCAACTTCTTTAGACAAAAGTAGACAAGCCAAATAAAGATGGGAAAACAAACGCAAAAAAATTACTCGCCCAAAATGGGAAAAAAAAAAAGTAAGGGAGTTTCGTAATTCTTAAAGAAACAAATTATTAGAATACTTGTCCAAAGAATAAGATGAGTGCAATAACGAAATACTTGTGTGTAACAAGTGTTTTTTCGGTTGCTCCTAAGGTGCTTTTAGAGACACACTTTACACGTACACGTCGTTGCTCCTATCTGTTTTTATGCAATTTAATATATGTTCGTTAGCTAACAAATATGTTTTTTTAGGGCCTATTTAGAACACCAATTGAAGTTGGAGTTTTTAAGTATTCTTATTAGAAATGAATAAATTTTTAGAAATATGTGTTTAGTTGAAATGTAAATTAAACATGAATTATGATATTTAAATAATATAAAAACCTTAAAAGCTTTTTGAAAAAATAACAATATGAATCTTATGTCGTTGCTCTTGTCATTGTGAGCATTTAGACGTAAGAATCTTCTTATTTTGACTTAAAATAAGAAACTTGTGGACTTTTAAAGTTTGAATTTTTTGAAAAATAGAATAGAAAAAAAAAGAGATATAGATTTGAAATGAGATGGTGAAACAAACAACTTTTGAAATGAAAAAAATAAAATAAAATTTAGGTTCTAATAGGTGTTTCCAATTGCCCTCTTAATAAATAGACATGACTTTTAAAATTTGAGTTTTTTTAAAATAAAAAATAGAAAAAAAGAGATATGGATTTAAAATGAGATGGTAAAACAAATGACTTATGATAATTAAAAAAAAATGTAGGTTCCAATGGGTGCTCCCAAATGCCCTCTTAATCAATAGACATGAATCGGATTATAAATAAGATCCATTACATGTAAATTGTAATAAGTTCTCGGGTGTTCTGTAAGATTTTAAAAACTGCAATTGGTGAGTTTGTTAGATTTTAGAGATAGTTTATTAGAAAATCCTGTTAACAAAAATTCCAGTCAAGTCGCAACAATACCTTAAGAAAAATAAATTCCCTAGTTCATTAATTTCGATTTCTGCTTAGTTCCTATACTCCTTTATGTAAAGATTAGAGAGAACAATTAAAAATTTTAAGGCTGTTAAGGAATTAAGTTTTTAGCTTAAATGGTCAATCTGTTAAGTAGAGTGATCCAATATTCTTATATCTCTGTGATTGTTATTGTGTTTTTACAATGTAAGGCTTGGGCTTCTTTACCCTTAACATTTTCTGATTCCAATTTTTTTTAATTAAAAAAAAAAAAAAACTTCTCGTGTATATGGGTATAAAAAGTGAATGTTGATGCAACTGTTAGACCAAACGTGCAGTGCATTAGTACAAGGTGGTGATTAGAGATGTCTTTGGGATAACTGCAAGTAATGATGACAGATTACGGTTATGGTCGTATTATTAAAGGCTTGTGGTAAGAATGGGTTTATCCTACCACATGAAAATAATATTCCAAAAACTTTTATATGTTCTCCTCCCCTCAGCAGTTTCGGATTAAGAGAATGTGAAAGCACCTCTCTATATAAAAATGACACATGATTCTGAGATTCGCAGCCTGCTACACACCTAATTGCGGAATGTCTTGCTAGTTGCCATGCGAGGTCTCTTCTCTTTGGCTGCGCCCCAGGCGTCAGTCAAGTTTGGCCACTTAGCTTTAGTAGAATCAGATGTCACGACCCATGAGTAAATATTTCGTAGTAGCCTCATTAGATCGTACATCTTTCTTGGTCTATCCAGATAATAGGTACGAGCATAAATTGAAACATTCTGGAGTTACAAAGATAGTTATTAAATCGTTAGCACCGCATAAAACATTCCTCCTAGAGTAGTTGTTAATATGAATAACATAAACTTTGTTGCTCCATTTCCATGTCTGGGAATAGAGTTGCCTAGGCTCTTGCTGTTAGTGTCTTGAATTCTAATGTGTCTTTTGTTGGTATAAGGTTCCTTGATTTATTTTGCAAGTTGTAAACTTGATGAAAATCTAGTGGTCTAAAATTGCATATTAAAAAAAAAGGGTAAAATTTTTTTGCACCTTATAAAGAAATTCGTCCAAAACTTAAATGATGCTACCATTAATATGTTGAACTTCAAATAATTTATTTTCATGCAAGTGACAATTTATTTTTATTCTCCCTTTTTCCATTTTTTTATTAAATTTTATAGAAAATTGTACAGGAAAAGGAGACTAACTTTAACTACTTTTAAATGTGACCAAAGAGGTCCCCTTATTTTGAAAAAATTTCAATAATGAATTATATCTATTTATATTATAGAAGAAACATATTGACTCAACAATCTACTTTCAAATTCGATAATCGTTCTTTTTCACTTTTGTATATTCACACTAAGATTTCTTGTTTTCAATTTTGCTCTTTCTTTTTAGATTAAACATTCGATCATGTTTTTCATAACCCTAATTTCTTATCTTTTTTTTTCTTTTTTCTTATCTTTTTTTTTTCTTTTTGGTGAAAAAGAAGGGAAAAAAATGTTTTAATTAGGTTTGTATACTTTTTCAACTTTTCTTTGCCAAGAAAATCAGGTTGAGTTAGTTCCTCTAGAGCCACTTCATGAAAATATGTCACTCTCTTGTTAAGGTTACGACTTGAAAACTTGATTCTTGTTCGGGTGTCCACGATTAAAAAAAAAAAAAAAAATTGCTGAGATGCTACAAATTATGTAATTTTTCATGTTTCCTGAAATTCTTTTACCTCATTATTTCTTTTTCTTTTTAAAAAAAGAGCCACTGTTATTCTTTAACCTTCGATGAGTCTATTTATTTGGAAAGTTATCTTCATTTTTATTTTATTTTTGTTTTGAGGAAAGTTGTCTTCTTAACTTAGACAACATTTATTTGTAACAGTAGAAAACGAGGAAAAAAAAATGGTAGGGTTTTTAAAGTTGGTCATTAAAACGGAATCATTGCGTAAGATTCGGATTTTAGTTTTTTTTTTCTTTTTTTTCTTGAAGTTTTGAATTTTTGGATCATATTCCTTTAAAAGGAAATTTTGAATTTTTTCAAGCTATAACTAATGTGGACAACAATATATCACGTAAAGTGAACAATCTCTGTATCTTACCTCCATAAGGCAAGTGACAGTGCAGATATTTTGAAAGATTCAAAAACCATCCATCTATTTTAGCCCAATAAAAGAAAGAAAGAAAGAAAAAAGGAAAGAAAAAAGAAAAAAGAAAAAGGAAAAAAGAAAAAGCTATCCATTTAAAGAGGATACATATATGTATATAAACGCATTTATCCATAATTATGGAAGAATATTTTATCATTTTGAAATACGAATTCTTGTATATTTGTTGCGTTTGATAAAAGGTTTGAAGACAATAATTTGGTTATTAACAAATAATTATAAATATTAGGGGATTAAAAAAAACAAAATAAATAATTTCAAAAAACAAAATAAGTTGGTCGTGTTGACTAAAAAATGATCTGTTAAACGTGTATGAATTGGACCAATTTAAAAAGAAAAAGGGTTTGGTCTTTGGTAAATAGTATTTGATGCCTATTTTCGGAAACAAAAGTTATTAAGTGATGCAATGAATTTTTCCCATGCATTTTTTTGTTCTTTTTGAGAAGTTGTCGCGTATGCAGTACTAGTGTGTGTGTATATATATCAAAAAATAAATATTCACATAAAAAATTAAATTAAATTAAATTAAATAAAAGCTTTCGTTCATGAGTCCTAGAGAAACTGTTGATTATATTGTACGATTTTAAGTTTTGTATATATATGGTTGACGACTCTGTTTTGTTCTATGCTTAATATGGTATCCAAGCTTTTTTGTTTAAATGAGTAACATTCCCCGTTCCTTCTGTTATGATCCAATCAAAGATGGACATCTCCGATGTAAATAAATGATTTCACGTACCATAACTTACCCAATTGTCTAATTGTAATTTACATCTAGCTGTAGATCATTCAAAGTACTGTTTATTAGTGAACTTTCTCTATCCTTCTTTTTGGTCCTTGAATATAGACAAATTACCAATTCACTTCAATTTCATGTGTTCTCTTCTTCTTTCATTTTTCTTTTTTTATTATTAAATAAACGCCAAGGATTCCAAACAAACATTACACTTTAACCCTTTACTTCAAATTATCCTTCACAGAATTTAAATTAAAAAAAAAAGAGAACTAACATATCATTCTTTGATAATAATGAATCACTTAGACTTCATTTGACATTTAAGTTTAACTCCATTTAAACTATATCTTTTCATATTAATTTTAATCTTTTTCTGAAAAGTCAACAAAAATTATAATTAATTTTTAAAAAATTAATCAATCTCAACTTAAAAATTTTATTTCCAACCGATCCAACCGATAAATCAGATATAAGCTTAATTTGAATGACCATTTCTAATCATCAACTAGTTATTACAGCGTCAATATCATACGAAATCTATACGTTATATATATAAATATTTTTTTTAATGTAAGTATAAAAATATATCTCAAAAAATATAAATCTACATGTTACTACAGATCCAACGAATTAATAATTAATTTGTAGCTTTGTTTAAAAAAATAAAATCAATAATAATAATTAAACTTTTTTCCTTTTCAAAAACCCGCAAAACCCGGCCGAAAGCAATAATAAATCGCAAATCCAAGCGTATTCATTATGCGCATAAGAACCAGTACTTATCAACTCCAGTATAAGCCAACAAGTCTTATATAATTAGTTGGTCTTATCACTGCAGTTATCAGAGCGATAACTCGCCAAATATCATCTCGTTTGTTTCGCTCGCGGTATTTAATTTGTCTGATGCCTTTGTTTCTTCGCTTCACACGATCCCCCCTCTCTCTCTCCTCCAAATCCCTAACCCTTTTTGCCGTCTCTCTTGTATAAATACTTAGCAAAAGAGCTTCGTAAGGACAGAGAAACTAGAGAGAGAGAGCTACGAAACCTCGCCCAAAATCTCCTCTCTTCGCTATCTTCGTCTTCTCCCTCCGATCTGTTCCACCAAATTCAGCCAAGGAGGTACTTTTTATTTTTTTATTTTTTTTTCTTTTGTCATAATTTTCTAAACTGATTTCGGTTGTTTTTCTGATATATTTTTCAGTTATTTTTCTCATTTTTCTTTGCGTAAATTGTGTTGTTCTTGTCCGGAAATACGAGTTCTACTTGGTGTTGTTTGAGCGTAATTTTGGGATTTATGTGTCGCAGTTTTGTCTCAGAAGGGTTTAGATCTTTTCCTTGTGAGCGAAAATGACGTCGCTTAGCAGAGAACTCGTGTTTCTCATACTTCAATTTCTTGACGAAGAGAAATTCAAAGAGACTGTTCACAAGTATGCTCAAATTTTCTCTTGAAATGTTCTTCCTTTTCTGCTTTTTCAGCCTTTTCTGTGTTTGATTCTTTTGGGTGGTTTTTGTTTGTTTGTTTGTTTGTTTGTTTTTTTAACACTGAAGCAATTTTTGATGGTGATGATTTTTTTGGGGTGGAAAGGTTGGAGCAAGAATCTGGGTTTTTCTTCAACATGAGGTATTTTGAGGATATGGTGACAAGTGGCGAGTGGGAAGAGGTAGAAAAGTATCTATCTGGTTTCACAAAGGTTGATGATAATAGATACTCGATGAAGATCTTTTTTGAGATTCGCAAGCAGAAGTATCTTGAAGCTTTAGACAAGTAGGTGTCTTCAGGTTTATCCAATCGAAATTAAGGAATTCCGTTTTCGCTTCGAAAATTTGCTCAAGTATGTTGTTGTTAAGTATATTCGGGCTGTTTTATAAATATGGTATGAAATAATTGTAGGCGGGATCGAGCTAAAGCCGTTGAAATATTAGTCAAGGACTTGAAAGTGTTCGCTGCATTCAATGAGGAGCTTTTTAAGGAAATCACACAGCTATTGACTCTGGAGAACTTTAGGTATGGCAAAAAACTTCTTTTCTCTGGTTGTTTTTAGTGCTCGATTCTTGTGTACGTTTGCATATTTCGACTGATTTATTGTAACGGTAATCGTCAATGTATAGGGATAATGAACAGCTATCCAAATACGGAGATACGAAGTCCGCTAGGGGTATTATGCTTGCAGAACTCAAAAAGTTGATTGAAGCTAACCCATTATTTCGTGACAAACTTCAATTTCCGACCTTGAAGAACTCGAGACTGCGCACTCTAATTAATCAGAGGTCTTTGAGAAGTTACTCTCTTTTGTGCCTAATACTTTGTTTTTGTTCTTGCTTTTAGTGTTAAGCTTTTATTTTTTTGCTTGCCCACAGTTTAAACTGGCAGCATCAGCTTTGCAAGAATCCAAGGTCTAACCCTGACATAAAGACCCTCTTTGTAGACCACAGTTGTGGACAGCCTAATGGTGCCAGGGCTCCATCCCCTGTCACTAATCCCTTAATGGGAGCTGTTCCAAAGCCAGCAGGTTTTCCACCACTTAGTGCTCATGGTGTAAGTGATGGAAAAAGAAATACGGTTGTTACTTTATATTTTTCTTCAATAGCTGAGGTGAAGGGCGCGTTTGTTTCATAGGTTTAGTCTATTTCATTTTTATTTCCAAATGAAAATAGCATTTGGTAACCACATTTTAAACTGAAATTTCATTTTCATTTCAGAATCAAAATGAAAATGAGGCTCATTTTTTGGATTACCCTCCCCCCTCATTTTAGCATTTTCATTTTCATTTCAAACCTATTTTACACATTATCGTTTTTGGATTCAAGAGTTTCTCTCTCTTCAACTCAAGTTTTAAATATCATAACTTTTTCATTTCATCTCCAATTAATACGATTTTTTTGCAATGTGCTCATAATGAAGAGATGAACAAAATCCAGATCTATATGCACTATTAAAATATGCTAAGATTTATTAGAAATGTTAGAAAACCATTTTTTCAAATGACTGTTTTCAACATCTATCCAAATACCATTTCAGCAATAATTCCCTTTTTCAGAATGACAACTTAATTGCACATCCAACCTCCATTTCAGAACCAAACAAATATAACTTCTTATTTCATGAGAAAAACGATTTCTCATTCAGAATGAACTAAATGAAACTTATGAAACAAACGAACCCTAAATTTCTAGAAGCATGATTCAGTCCATACATTGTTGACAGCCATTTCAGCCTGCTCCAGCTGCTCTTCCGACAAGTATTGCTGGGTGGATGGCAAATCCTTCTCCTGTTCCTCATCCTTCTGCTTCTGCTGGGCCTATTGGTTTGACTGCTACTAACAATGCTGGTAGTGTTGAGCTCTATTGCTAATTTAGATTCTCTTTGTGCACAATTTTTCCTTTTTAACTTGTAACTTTCTAGTCTTCTCTTTTCTTTCTTATAGAAGCTATTTTTGTGTCAATATATATTTGCTTAGTTCCCTCTTGGCATATAAGAAGGGGAAATAACATGTGGTGAACGAGGTGTTTTTCCTTTGTTTCACCATTTAATTATTAAAAATGTTGATTATCTGGTTCCTTATTATTTTATTTTAATGTTTTGCATTGATTTTCCTTTTATGCGAACTGATTTTTCCTTCCATTTACATTCTGCTTTCTATGATATCAGCCATCTTGAAGCGCCCTAGAACTCCTCCTAGTAATAACGCTGCTATGGATTATCAAACTGCAGATTCTGAACATGTGCTAAAGAGATCAAGACCATTTGGAATATCTGATGAAGTACAATTCCAATCCATCTGTTTATCTGTATATCATTGATTCGCTTCGGGATATGATGTATATCTTATGTGAAGCTTTGCTTATCTCATTTTGAATTTAGTTTTTACTGAGCTAAAGAGACTAATAGTTGTTACAATTAACAAGCTAAAGATAATTTTTTCTCTGTGATATTTAGGTTCCCTCATCTCTCGTTTGACATGTAAAATTAATTGATTCTATCACTGTAGAGATGTATCTTTTTTCCACAATGTTTGCGTAGTATTCCTGAGAAAGGCAACTGCCTAGGTATAGGCCAATTCTTATGAAGCCCCGCATCTCTCTTTTCCCTTTACTTAAAAGAAATGGCCATGTGTATGTATTATTATCTATATAGTTGGTCCCGTGCTTTTATGGTTCCTATCGTGGCAAAGTTTACTTCATGTTTGGAATCTATATCATGCATTTTATGTAATTGGTCCTCCATTGATATGATTTCTAACAGGCCAATAATCTAGCAGTAAATCTTTTGCCTGTTCCATACCCCAGTCAGAGCCACGGCCAGAGTTCCTACTCTTCTGATGACTTGCCCAGGGCTGTTGTTATGACTTTAAATCTGGGTTCGGTTGTGAAGAGCATGGATTTCCATCCAGTGCAGCAAATTCTACTTCTTGGTTAGCCCTTGACGTGTGACTCTTTCTTTCAAAATTTTTTTCCTTGATAATAATTATATTAAATCCCTTTTCCATATTGGACTTTAGCTGGCTGTTGTATTATTTTGCTTAACGTGCATCTATTATTATAGTTGGAACAAACATGGGCGATGTCATGGTCTATGAGCTACTAAGCCATGAACGGGTTGCTGTAAGGAATTTCAAGGTCTGGGACCTTGGAGCATGTTCATTGCCTCTGCAGGTTGACTTGTAACACTAGTTATTAGTTGATTCGAAGTATCAAGTACATTCTTCTTGGAGTTTCTGTATTCTTTTGGTAACATCGCCTTTGATTCTCTGCTAGACATCCCTGTCCAATGATTATTCGGCATCGGTCAACCGTGTGATGTGGAGCCCTGATGGAACCCTTTTTGGTACTTCTAGTTGTTTGGTTGATTTATTGTACTGCTTAAGTATATATTTCAGTATTAGCCACCTAAGGATCAAACATTTCAAAATAGAAGCTTATGCAAAAAGAAAAATGGGCTTTAAACTGAGTTTTATATTTATCTTCTCTAATTCAGGTGTTGCATACTCCAAGAACATTGTGCACGTATACTCCTACCAGGGCAGTGATGAGATGCTACGAAATCACCTAGAGGTTTGTGCCATCAAACTCTTTTAGTCATCTTTACTAGCTATTTGATCATATCTATCTCCACATCTTTTTATTTTGTCAAGGGCAGTGCTAGGGACACCAACTTCAATCCCAATTTTTGAGTACCAACTCACTAGGTAGTGAGTTGTCATGCAATGTTTTAATTTTTAAGACTTGCCAACAAAAGAATGACAATTCACATGCCATGTATGTTGGAGAGTTGGTGTGCCTAGCATTTTTCTTTTGTTAATTGTTGCTAAAAATAATGTACAAGTAATGCTTTAATTTTCTACTTTTGTAGAATGACTATTCACATGCCATGTAGGTTGGAGAGTTGGTGTCCCTGGCATTTTTCTTTTTTTAATTATTGCTAAAAATAATGTACAAGTAATGCTTTAATTTTCTACTTTTGTTTTGGGTAATGAATAACCCAAGCACTGTTGTCAATTTCACTCTTCCAGATTGAGGCTCACGTTGGCAGTGTAAATGATCTTGCCTTTTCATATCCAAACAAGCAGCTATGTGTTGTCACTTGTGGAGAGGACAGGGTCATTAAGGTCTGTGCTACTATTATAGATGTGTTTACTTTGGGCAGGATATTGTTTTAAATGTGAAGATTATGCAGGTGTGGGATGCAGCAACTGGGGCTAAGCAGTATACCTTTGAAGGCCATGAAGCACCCGTCTATTCCGTGTGTCCACATCACAAGGAAAATATTCAGGTAATATTGTTTTCGTTTTATCATATTTGATTGTGTGTCATTAGAACTGAAGCTTTTTTTTTTTTTCTTCCTCTATTTATATTTATTTATTTATTGTTATTTTTGTTTTTATCTTTTTGGTACTGAAGATGAAATGAACTAAATTTACGCCTTAAGGTAGTTTTTTCAGAAATATTTTTATTGAAAAAACCCATCTTCACTGGTTTTTCACAGTATTACAAATTTATACTTTATTCAAAGTGTGTCCATCTTTTTTCTCCACATTCTTGGTTTTCCAAAAGCTGCTTACAATTAGTCAAATCAAATAAGAAATTTAGATATGTATGGAGAATTGGCAAAATCTACGATAGCTGATTGGCTTAAGAATCATCTTTTCCCAGTTTATCTTCTCAACGGCAACTGATGGGAAAATAAAGGCATGGTTATATGATAACATGGGTTCAAGAGTTGACTATGATGCGCCAGGCCATTCATCTACCACTATGGCATACAGTGCTGATGGAACCAGGTTAATATGATAATGTCTACACATGAATCTTCTGACACTTTTTTCCCTAGTAAAATGAGGTTGAGTTTTTCTGTTCTACAACTGTTATATTTATTTTTACTTGCGGGCAACTTATAGGTTGTTCTCATGTGGGACAAATAAGGAAGGCGATTCATACTTGGTGGAATGGAATGAAAGCGAAGGAGCTGTCAAGCGTACGTATAATGGCCTTGGAAAGAGATCTGGGGGGATTGTACAATTTGATACTACTAAAAATAGGTTCTTGGCTGCTGGAGATGAATTCATGGTCAAATTCTGGGACATGGATAATGTGAACCTATTGACGAGTTTTGATGCTGATGGTGGTTTGCCGGTACATTTCAATTATATTTCTATAATTTAAAATAGCACATGTATGCACCTCCTTTTTTACAGACAAATAAATACTTGTATTGTGTACCCATATGCACATATAGACATTAGCAAAACTGAAATTGGTAAAAACTTAAAAACCTTTTAGTATTGACATTTATTTATTTATTTTGCATCAGCCAACCCCATGTTCCATGGCTTCCCACCCCCTCTCAACTAATTTACTCGACCATTCTCCCATGCCCTATCATTTTCAAGAGTTTTTTCTTTCCCCCCCCTTCTCCTTCTAATCTTATTGTTTACGATGTTGTATACTTGTAATACAATCAATGTACGCATGCATAATGTTGGATATTTATATCTTCCTTGTCCGCGCATAATTCTTGTTCTTATTTCTTGTGACAACTAATTATTATGATCTGATAAACCTGCAGGCTTCTCCTTGTATCAGATTTAACAAGGAAGGAATACTGTTGGCAGTATCAGCAAATGACAATGGTGTTAAAATTCTAGCAAATTCTGATGGAATTAGGCTGTTACGAACTATTGAAAATCGTACATTTGATGCATCTAGAGTTGCTTCGGCAGCTGTAGTGAAGGTAGATATTTCATTTGATAGATCCTCTACTACGTTCCAATCAATGATGGATATTTTTATGCTGATGATTCTTGTCACCTTCAAGGATTTGATTTTGAGTCTTTGACTCCTTAAATGTATTATTATCTCTATGCAGGCTCCTGCAATTGGCTCGTTTGGTTCTGCCAACATTTCTGTTGGAACTGGTGTTGGAGATCGAACACCACCTGTAGTGGCAATGGTTGGACTGGTGAGTATTAGCATCTTTGATAGGTGGGCAGATCACTTCTATTACATGACTATTTTCTTAGTAAATCACTGCTATTAATTGTTTGTTTACGTGAGATTACATTCTGTTAGACGTACTTAAAAGAAGTAGAAGTCAAGTATCTTAGTAATTGGACTCTGTTTTTTCTCATCTGTTCTGTGTTTGTATAGAACAATGATAGCCGGAGCCTGGTTGACGTGAAGCCTAGAATTGCAGATGAGCAGCTAGATAAATCTAGGATCCCAAAACAGACGGATATTAATGAATCATCACAATGCCGCTCGCTGAGACTTCCTGATAATTTGACAGCAATGAGGGTACTGATCATTAACATCATTTTCTGCTACATTTGATATATTTCTCTATTGATTGTTGTGTTATTGTGTCCCTTTATTATTTGTGAATCGGATTTTTTTTTTCTATATTAAAAAAAGTTGGTTTTGTTTTTCAGTTTGTGCCTTGTATATGTACTTTTATCATTGTTGTGGTTTTGTTTGGGAACGTGAGGTAAACTGGAGATTGTCGTCCAGGCTAATGAATTTGGTAAATTTTCAGGTTTCTAGATTAATTTATACAAATTCAGGAATGGCCGTATTGGCATTAGCATCTAATGCGGTACACAAGCTCTGGAAATGGCAGAGAAATGAGAGAAATGCTTCTGGAAAGGTATTAGGACACTCATATTAAATTGTTCTATTTTTCATTTGTCGGCTTTAAGCCTACCACTGACAAAACTTCATTCTTCATAGGCCACTACCAGTGTTCAACCGCAATTATGGCAGCCTCCCAGTGGGATATTAATGACTAACGATATTAGCGATACAAATCCTGAGGAAGCCGTTCCATGCTTTGCACTCTCAAAGAACGATTCATATGTTATGTCTGCTTCTGGGGGGAAAATCTCCTTATTCAACATGATGACGTTCAAGGTAGTAGATGGCGTCCTCTTTTACTTGTTGGACAAGTCATTGTTGTTTCTGGCTTTCAGCATTCTGTTTGCATGTAATCCATTTCTTTAAATTATTAAAGCCAAAATAAATATATAATTGCAGTTTTTAAGCAGTTTTAAGATTATGAAAATATTTTCCAGGGGTTTTAAAAGATGTCTTGTATTGTACATTGATTTTATTGGTGTGTGTGTGTATTTATTTTGGAGGAATTTATTGTTATGCTGCATTTGTTGCAGACAATGACAACATTCATGCCCCCACCACCAGCAGCCACATTTCTAGCATTTCATCCTCAAGACAACAATATCATTGCCATAGGCATGGAGGATTCTACCATCCAAATTTATAACGTTCGCGTTGATGAGGTCTTGCACTGTTTAATTGAACCTTTTAACTTTTGAGTTACTTGTTTGTAGATTGCAGTAAAAGTAATGGAATATTAACAATGAAAATACTCATTATTCACAGGTGAAAACCAAGCTAAAAGGTCATCAGAAGAGGATAACAGGTCTTGCCTTCTCTCACTCTCTGAACGTACTTGTATCTTCGGGTGCTGACTCCCAGGTAAGAAATATGACTTTGTGTGTCTAAAAATGTATTTGGTGTTTCATATGGGCTATGAAATTGTGATAAATGGAAGAACACATTGGGGGAAACAAAAAAAAAAAAAAACCCATAAGGATTTTATAATTAACCCAAGAAGATAACTGATATCGACGGAGTAGAGTTGACAATCTTGATTTACAATATTTTCTGTTTGCAACCTGTTAGTCTGTTTTTTCATTTATTCATGTTGAAATCATTTCCTTTCTCTTCTCGACAGCTGTGTGTTTGGAGCACAGATGGATGGGATAAGCAGGCAAGTAAATTCTTGCAGCCCCAACCTGGGAGAACATTGGCTCCTGTTGCAGATACCCGAGTTCAATTTCACCAAGATCAGATACATCTATTGGCAATTCATGAAAGTCAGATAGCTATATATGAAGCACCAAAACTCGAATGCCTTAAGCAGGTGCACCTGCCTTTCTTATATAATAATTTTATGTATTCAAGCTTCTTATACCTATATTTATGTTTATCGTGCGGATGTTTTAATTGGATTCAATTATTGCATTTGATGTATTGTAATTCCATATTGGAACAGGGAAAACAAACATTGATATTTAAATACTGAACCATTCTCGCTAATAATTGTTTTCAGGTTGTTACTTGGGATTAAGTACTAACCTCGTTCGAGTTGTGTTTTTCTTATAGTGGTTCCCTCGAGAAGCTACTGGTCCAATCACCCATGCTACGTATTCTTGTGATAGCCAGTCTATATATGTTAGCTTTGAAGATGGAAGTGTGAATGTACTAACTGCTACAGGACTCAGAGTGAGATGTCGTATTAGTCCAACAGCATATCTACCTCAGAATCAAAGGTTATCTTCTTGTGAAACTATAACCAGGACAAAATGGATGCACTCTTTTGTAACCATCTCCCTTTTGCATTGCTTTTGACGTATTTGTTTTAATTTTTACAGCTTGAGGGTGTATCCTCTTGTTATTGCGGCACATCCATCCGAACCCACTCAGTTTGCACTAGGGCTCACAGATGGTGGAGTCCACGTACTTGAGCCATTAGAGTCGGAAGGAAAATGGGGCACAATCAATCCCACCGAAAACGGTGCAGGACCTAGCACCACTGCAGGAGTAGCCGGCTCAGAGCAACCTCAAAGGTGACATTAAAATGTGCAAGCCTTTCACGAAGGACCTTGAGTATGTGTTTATTCCATATGATACCTTTCCCTGGTCCCAGCATATTTTTAGTTTCAGGGGCGGAGCTGCAGAAAATTATGTTTTATAGTCTTAGATACTTGAATTAACCAAGTAGAGTTTAAGTGGGGCACCAAACGAGTTCATGGCGACGCTTGTGGCCGCTAGTTTGCGTCATTTAGCACGTTGGACAAGTATGGATTTGCTGCTGTAAATTTAGAGATAAAAGGAACGCTAAAACACATGGAAGGTTAGGCTCTTCTGACAATAGGGAAATTCGGTAAAAGATAAAATTAAATTAAACAGTTTGCAGTGATTGGGCCTTCCTTTCTTATCCTCCTCTCTAATTACTTCAGTATTGCTGAAATTTTTCTATTGTAATTTGTGAACAGTGTTTCTTTGTTCTCTAATTACTAGGGGCAATTTTTTTTTTCTTTTAAATTTTTTTACGCTACACTCTGTAATCGACTTTCTGGTGTTTATCACAATAAAGTTGAGCTTTTGCATAGGTGCATAATTACTGCCCAACTAAATCTGTCTCTATTTCTTGTTTGATCCTTCAAATTGCTCAAATTGCCAAATTCAGTAACACATCGAAGAGGGAAAAGGCATGATTTGGGTTTTTGTTTCCGGAGGTTGGTTGTGTCGAGAATGGCTTGGTTGAAAGTAAAGTAGGCAGAATATACATGTGTATATATATCTATATCTATAATCTCTAACTTAGAGTTACTTTTTTGACACTTAAAAAATTTGCTCTCTTAATTTTGTCTTTTTGTGTACCTTTTTTTTTTTTTTGTCTTTTTCTTTTTTTTGTTGAGTTGCTTATCTTATTTTTTGTTTTTGTTTTAGTTTTAGTTTTTACTTTTTTCTCCCCAAAATTTTTACATATTTATAGTTGATTCAAAAAATACTTTTCATTTTTTCAAGTTGGCCCTATGTGAAATAACCTTTTCAAATGTCTCAACATATTTTTTTCGTACAATTCTTGGAATTGTTATATTCCTTTGAATCACTGGTTATTGTTAAATTCTCTAGGAGACAATAAACAAAATTCAACACCATTAAATCCAAACAAATTAAGAAAAGATATTGATTTATTCAAAAATTCAGCACCTACGGATTCTTTTATGAAAAAATAAAATAATATTCGTATATTTATTTATAAAAAAATCAACACATTAAATCCACACATGTAGAGCAAGTACCTAAAACTTGTATGTATATGAATGTTAGGAATACGACTCTAATATTAATTTTTAAGTACTAACATATAGGGCATATGAGTTGTTTTTTTAATTAGTAAGTTTTTTGAAATATTGTTACATTAATTAATTACATCTAGCAATAAAAATATAGTATGTGAGTTGGTATTCAAAAGGTTGAGATTAGAGTTGATATTCCTAATGGTATTTATATATGGATCTATATAAATCTCTATTGGGCAAGCTATTCTGTATAGTATGACAAAAGTGGATAGGGGTAACTGATGTCTAATCTTACACTAATAAAAAGTGAGTTACATCTAAAAAATATGATTATTTACATATATGTCTAAATTAAATATGTTGTTTTGAAATATGTTTATTTTTCCGTTTATTACATATATGTCTAAAATGTAAATATAAAGACAATGTTACCATTCTCAAAGAAATAAGAATTAACATATAAAGAATTTACAAAAAATAGGAAAGAAGAAAAAGCTAAATATTAAAAAAAAAGTAAAGTTTCTAATTTTTTTTTATTTGTTGTGAAAAATATGTGAATATTCATAATGATCCAAAATGTGAATGTTTTCTTAAAATTAGATTTCACATTAATAAGAAAATGCTAAATAAAAAAAAAATGAATATCCAAAAAGAAAGTCTAATTAAACGTATGCAAACGTACGGTATACTATTAGTAACGTGAATAGTAGTGTTTTGATCTCATGTCAACTAGTATATATAAATAGTAGTGTTTTTTTGGTAAAGAATTCAATACCATTTGGTGTGTTACTCATCAATTTGTTTGGTTGAGGAATACAAAGTATCCATTTGATTTATAGTGGAGTTCATAAATAAGTAGTAGTTTTTTTTTTTTTTTTTTTTTTTTTTTTTTTCCACAAAGAATTCATCTTTCTTGTGATGAAATAGGCTCTATCACAGAGATAGTTTTCATTTTATTTCTACTAGTTTATATAAATACTAGTGTTTTTTCGTGAGGGTTAATTTCACTTTTAGCACCTCTGAAAAAAATAATGGTAAAAACAGCAGTATTTTTTTTCCATTCAATTTCAGCACTTAAAGTGGGACCCAGTAGCATTTAATGTATATCAAATTACAGGTTTACCCTCATCTTCTACCCACTAAAGAATCTCTCTCCCTCGCATGACCCAAAAAAGTTTTTCAAACCACCATGTACAGTGGTTTAGAGAGAGAAAACAGAAATCTAGAGAGAGAAAGAGTCAACACGTATCGGAAACTTATTTCTTTTTTCACTTTTCCGCCTAGCCCCCCACCCATTTTGAAACCCAAATCTTCATATAATAGAGAGAAATTTTCATCTACAGAGAGAAACTTTCATTTAGAGAGAGAAACTTCTATCGAAAGTTTTTTTTTTTAATCTAACATTTTTGGTCATTTTTTAGTAAAGGTCATAACTATTATGACCACCCGGTCATAACCGTTATGACCTATGTTTAAAAATGACAAAAAATGTTATCTTAAAAAAAAAAAAACTTTCGATGATTTATAAAAAAAAAAAAATTGGTCATAACCATTATGACCGGATGGGCATAATGGTTATGACCTTTACTATTTAATAGGCCAAAAATGTTATCTTAAAAAAAAAAAAAACTTTCGATGATTTATAAAAAAAAAAAAAAAAAAATTGGTCATAACCATTATGACCGGATGGTCATAATGGTTATGACCTTTACTATTTAATAGGCCTATTATGAGCGAAAGTTCTGTTTTGTTTTTTTTTTTTTTTTAAGATAACATTTTTTGTCATTTTTAAACATAGGTCATAACGGTTATGACCGGGTGGTCATAATAGTTATGACATTTACTCAAAAATGACCAAAAATGTTAGATTAAAAAAAAAAAAAACTTTCGATAGAAGTTTCTCTCTCTAAATGAAAGTTTCTCTCTCTAAATGGAAGTTTCTCTCTGTAGATGAAAATTTCTCTCTATTATATGAAAATTTGGGTTTCAAAATGGGTGGGGGGGCTAGGCGGAAAAGTGAAAAAAGAAATAAGTTTCCGATACGTGTTGACTCTTTCTCTCTCTAGATTTCTGTTTTCTCTCTCTAAACCACTGTACATGGTGGTTTGAAAAACTTTTTTGGGCCATGCGAGGGAGAGATTCTTTAGTGGGTAGGAGATGAGGGTAAACCTGTAATTTGATATACATTAAATGCTACTGGGTCCCACTTTAAGTGCTGAAATTGAATGGAAAAAAAGTACTGCTGTTTTTACCATTATTTTTTTCAGAGGTGCTAAAAGTGAAATTAACCCTTTTCGTAAAGAATTGGATATCATTTTTATCATTCTTGAATTTATTTGATTGAGGCATAAATGGTAACCATCCGAAGTTGATTACATAAATAAAAGTTGATTACATAAATAAATTAGTTTCTTCATAAATAATTTATTGACTTTTTCATAATCAATTCAAAATTCAAATAAAAAAAGAGAGAAAATCTAATTTGCGTTTATTAAAGTAATTCTTATTTGTGAGCATAAAAAAAAAAATCATCTTTAAAGTTAAAAAAAGAAAGGAAAATATGAGATTATGTATAAATTAAATGAAATGAAGTCATGGTAAATGACAAAATATGAACTACATATATAAATTGCATAAGAAATAGACATATATGTAATATTATTTAAAAACATACATATTTCAAAACGGGACCCTAAAATGAACTTTTTGTGTAGTTATTTCTAAAAAATAAAAGATAATATGGATGATAATCTTACTCATGTATCCATTTGTCCTCAGTGACCCATCTTAAATGAGGTGAACGGGCTAACATTTTACATGTATTTTTATGTTTAGAATCTTGTAACATAAGATGTATGGTTGAAAATGTTATATTAAAATCAACTGATTATCACAATAATGTAGAATAAAAGTTATAATTGGTGGCAAATATTAGACTATACTTATTAAAATTAAGTATGTAGTCATATATGAGTGTAAAAATTAAAAAATATATTAAAATTAAGTATGTAGTTATGTATGAGTATAAAAATAAAAAAAAAGTGTATTTTTTAACATGAAGCCTTGAATAAGTGTAATTTGTTAATTATATATTTATTTATATCATGAAAATAAAAATAACCAATCAGATAAACAGGTTACTCGGTTAATGAGATGTGGTGCTGCGTTTTTGGTGAAGGAAAAATAATTCTTTTCCATGTTTTATTTCAAAGATTACAAGCGGTAAATATATAGGAGGATTGACTGATCCTTAGGAACTAAATCACAAATTCTAAGGAGACAAATAAGGAAACAAATATTAGCTAATCTTCCAGCTAACTGATCAACCAACTATCAGCTAGCTACCCGATCCCTAAAGTCTAAGGATTTCACAATCTTTAACTCACAATCTTCGACACCCCCCACAAGTTGGTGCGTAAATGTTCATCATGCCCAACTTGCTAGTGAGAAGCTCAAAGTTAGGCCTGAACAATCCCTTAGTAAAAATGCCGGCTATCTGCTGCGTTGTAGGAACAAATGGCAAACAAATAACTTCTCCTTCCAACTTCTCCTTTATGAACTGTCGATTAATCTCAACGTGCTTTGTCCTATCATGCTATACTGGGTTGTGAGCTATACTGATAGCAGCCTTGTTGTCGCAGTACAATTTTATTGGACCTTCTGTTGGTGTACCAAGTTCATTAAGAATCCATTTTAACTACATCATCTCGCAAACATTGTGTTCCATGGCCCAATACTCTGCTTCATCACTACTTCGAGCTACAACATTCTGCTTCTCACTCCTCCGTGTGGCAAGGTTACCCTATACAAACGTGCAGTACCCTGATGTAGATATTCTATCAGCAACTGAGCCTACCCAGTCAGCATCTGTATAGGCTTCAATAGTTCTTTGCTCCCCTTTCTTGAAGAAAAGCCCCTTCCCTGGAGTGCTTTTTCAGTATCTCAGAATCTGATATACAGCTTCAAGATGCTCTTCATCGGGAGATTGTATAAATTGGCTCACAACACTAACTGCAAAAGCTATATCCGGTCTAGTATGGGATAAGTAGATTAACTTACCCACAAGTTTTTGGTACCTTGCCTTGTCAACTGGTGCCCCATCTGTAACATCTCTAAGCTTCTCTGGTTGGGGTCCATAGGAGTATCTGCAGGTCAACATCCGCTTATGCCCGTTTCCTTAAGGAGATTCAGGATGTATTTCCTCTGAGAAACAACTAGTCCTTTCTTTGAACGCGGTACTTCCATCATTTGGAAATATCTCAATGCTCCCAAGTCTTTATCTCGAACTCCAGAGCTAAAGATCTCTTAAGCCGTTCCATTTTTACCAAATCGTCATCGTAAGAATGATATCATCTACATATACTATTAAGACAACAATCTTACCTTCCTTGGACCCTTTTATAAACATGATATGATCACTCTAGGCCTAAACATATCCTTGGTTCTTCATGGAGCGAGTAAACTTATCAAACCACGCTCTAGAAGATTGCTTAAGTCCATATAGTGACTTCTTCAGCTTGCAAACCTTTGAGTTGAATCTCTCATCGAACCCTGAAGGTGAGTCTATGCACACCTCTTTCTCTAAATCTCCATTTAAAAAAGCATTCTTTACGTCTAGTTAATGGAGTGGCCAATCAAGGTTAACAGCAATCGACAGTAGTACTCTGACTGTATTCAATTTGGCAACTGGAGCAAAGGTCTCAAGATAATCGATTCCATAAGTATGGGTGAAGCCTTTAGCTACTAAGCGAGCCTTGTACCTCTTAATGGTTCTATCCGAATTGTACTTAACTGTGAAGACCCACTTGCAGCCCACCGTCTTCTCCCCCCCCCCTGGCAGGTCCACTACTTCCCATGTTTGATTCTTCTCAAGAGCTGCCATCTCCTTATCAATAGCATTCCTCCACTCTGGAACCTGCAAAGCCTCCTATACATCTCTTGGAATTTCCATAGAGAAGAGTTGTGAAGTGAAAGCAAAGAAAGCAGGGGATAATTTATCATAGGAGACAAAATGAGACATAGAATGTTTGGTGCAAGACCGTACACCCTTTCGACACACAATGGGAATATCTAGATCATCAAAAGACTCGGTGGAGGTGTTGGAAAAATCGGACCCGATATCAAAAGTTACGGCACAACGGAAGTTTTAAAATTTTTATGCCGTTTAGGAAAAGAATCTCATGATGCATATAACAATAAATTAAATTCATGATCAAGCATATCTTATTTCTCGGATTCCGGAATCACTAGAGCGTTTGGCCAATGTGTCTTCTCTACTATTCTCTAGTTCCACGTCTCAGAGTGTGTGTGGGCACACGTTCTATGAATCCAAGCGACCGGTAATGCTTCCCAAAGTCTAGATCCTTTCTTCTCAATTCCGATGTTCCACGTTGAGAATATGATCCAGATTCTTTCTTAAAAACTCCAAATCAGGAACCAGTTAACCTCCTTATGAAAATAATCACTTGGTTTAACCTTCCTCTTAGTTTTGGTTCAATGGAATTTTCTCTCTTTTTCTTTCTCACAAGATAGCCGAATTTTGATGTGGAAGAAACCTAAATTGTTTTTCCTCTCACTCCCAAAAAAAAAAAAAAAAAAACGTTTTCCCTTTTGAAAAAAATACCAAAAATTCGTTTCTTAAGAATTCCTGGCCTTTATATAGAAGTCCAATCCTTTTCAAAATTTATCTCCTTCTTGAAAATAATTAATAGTTATTTTTCCAGATAAATTTTGAACCAAAAAATCATACAACTTTAGGGCTAGATTCATTGAACTCAAAAACGTTTTTCCAAAGGGAGATCTTTCCTCAAAAAATTCGGCCACCTTTGAAATTCAAAAGTTGATTAGTGGTTCAAATTTTAAATCAAGAATCTAGACCGGTCAAAAGATCCTAATCCTATTTAGATTCAAATTTCTTTTAAACCTTTTTTAATTTAAATAAGATTCACTCATTTGAATAAATATTTTCCACAAACATCAATCATATTAATTAATTTAAATCAATGGAATATTTCAAATTTTCTTTTCTCACAAAAACCATGCACCTCTCTTAATTAGGATAGAAAAATTCATGAAATAATCTACATTATTTAAATCAATTAATAATTAATGTTAGGAATATATTTGAATAATTTTGAAACAAAATTTTCTTCCCTCCACCTATCTAAAAACCGTGCACCACATTTAGATTAGGAGAGAAAAACTTTGTTTTCCAAAATTAAATAATTCAAACACAATCTTATTTCCAAAATTCAAATTAACCAATCATATATTGACAAATCATTTGTCTTCAAATTTCACATGTCCAATCCTTTCTGGATTGCATGTTAGATAGTACAATGTTTTGATAGACATTACTAAATTCCATTTAAATTTACCGATCTCATTAGGAACAAATCCCGAGACGCTATATCGAACTATATGAGCTAATAGAGGGACTCGATGGAAATATGTAAAGAGGCTCCTATAATTGTGAAAAATTAATCCCAGATTAATTATTCATCAATTATCAACTTCAAAACTATTCCACTAAAAGTTTAAAGCTGAACTCCTGTTTACACACCGTATTATGAAAGCTCTCTCACGTAGTGCTTCTTCCATGATTTATTCATTGCTTGCTTAATCCCCATATGTTATCCATGATTGAGTTAAGGATTTTTTCTGTTTTACCTTTTCAATCATTTTAACTTAAAGTTCCATTATTCTCCATTGAAAAAACTACCAATTGTAAAACCATACAATTGGTAAACCATCAGAGAACACAAAGTAAACCGATGGCCAAGATCTTGTTATAATATCTTTCAATCTCCGAATAATGCCTTTAAATAGATAATATGTACTATCGTTAAGATAATTATGGATTCCATATCTATGAATCTTGATTTCTCCATCCATAAGTCATGCACCCAAAACACAAGCATATTGGCCATGAATTAACAATGTCTCACCTGTAGTGCATTAAAGTACATAAGTCATGGATACAAACTCAGGTAATCATTTCAGGATTAAGATTAATACATGATAATAATCAAAGCATCATTGATTCTTATAAACAGAATTATTAAACCGAATCAATTAACACTTTAGGTCCAGTCCAATGTCATACATCAATACTGGTATACATTAAAGTTTCCACTCGGAACCTATCCGATGGTCAAGACAAACCATCCTTCCAAGGAAGTAGACAACTTTTACAATCTTATCATGAATAAGATCCCCAAATCTTATTCCGTCGATTGTGGACTATTTATCTAGACTGTTATCAAATTATCACGTCTTCTATGTATACACCGTATATATATGGTAATCCGATATATTACCAACAGCCAATGAGCATTTTATATTTGCTCAAAACAACCATACAATCAACAAATGAAAGTAAATAGGACACAACTTATTAAACATGAATAATCTCCTCTTATTAATATCAAAATGTCATATTTACCGAAAATCCCTAATATTGATTTTCTATCATTAGGGCACATTTAGATCCCAACAATCTCCCACTTACCCTAAGCGAGTAAATGTGACATATTACGCATCCCCATGCCTTCAACGTGTTCTTCAAATCTTCTGACAGCCAAAGTCTTCGTGAACGGGTCTGCAAGATTGTCCTCTGATGCGATTTTGCAAACCGTCACATTTCCACTCTCAACAAAGCCTCTGATGATGTGATATTTTCTGTCAATGTGCTTACTCCTCTTATGATGCCTAGGATCCTTGGTATTAGCTACTGCTGCACTATTATCACAGTAGAGCACCATAGCTTTATCTATACCAGGAATGACCTCAAGGTCACCAAGGAACCCACGGAGCCATACCGCTTCCTTTGATGCCTTACTGGCTGCCATGGTCGAGTCAGTAATACAAGATTGCTTAATACTCATCTACACAACGGCAGCATCTCCAAGGGTAAAGACAGATCTTGAAGTCGATTTCCTTGAATCCTGATCTGATTGAAAATCAGAATCTGTGTATCCTATAGGAACAAGGTCCTGACCGGAATACACTAGCATATAATCCCTCGTTCTCCATAGATACTTAAGTATATGCTTGACCGCAGCCCAATGGTTTGGTCCTGGATTCGAGTGATATCGACTTACCATACCAACCACAAACAAATGTCATGCCTAGTGCATAACATAGCGTACATGAGACTACCTACCGCTGATGTATAAGGTACATTTTTCATACGCTTGCTTTCTTCCGATGTCTTGGGACAGTCATCTCTAGAAAGCTTGATTCAATCCTGAAAGGTTGGGCACCTTTCTTTGAATTTTTCATAGAAAACTTCTCAAGTACTTTATCAATGTATAAAGCTTGGGAGAGTGCTATCGTTTTGTTCTTTCTATCTCTAAAAAGTTGAATACCAAAAATATAACTAGCTTCTCCTAAATCCTTCATGTCAAACTGTTTGGCTAACTAAACTTTGACAGATGATAATGTTGCCACATCGTTTCCAATAAGCAATATATCATCCCCATAAAGTACTAGGAAAACCACTTTCTCGTTCTTGATACGTTTATAAACATATGGTTCATCAATGTTTTGTTCGAATCCATAGGTTTTGATTGCTTGATCAAACCTAATATTCCAAGAACGAGATGCTTGCTTTAATCCACAAATGGATTTAAGCAACTTGCATACCTTGTCTTCTTGGCCTTTTACCTTGAACCCGTCTGGTAGTATCATATAGATATCTTCTTCAAGAGAGCCATTTAAGAAAGCTGTCTTACATCCATATGCCAGATCTCATAATCGAGAGTAGTCGCAATGGATAAAAGAATGTAGATTGACTTGAGCATTGCTACAGGCGAGAAGGTTTCTTCATAGTCGATTCCTTCTTTCTGCGTATAGCCCTTTGCTACAAGTCTTGCCTTGAAAGTTTCTACTTTCTCATCCACACCTCTCTTCCTCTTGTATACCCACTTACACCCAATTAGTTTTATGCCTTGGGGTAAGTCTACAAGTTTCCAGAACACATTGGAATCTATAGATTCCATCTCGGTGTTCATAGCCTTTTGCCAAAGACTAGAATCAACATCCTTCATAGCTTCCTTGTACGTAGCTGGATCATCAATATGTTCTATGGATTCTGCTTCAAAAACTTCACCATTGAACATGTACCTTTCAGGTTCCCTGATAATCTTCCCACTATGATGAAGCTCCCGTGATTGTTGATTCTTTAGTGTTTTTCCACACGGTTTTCAGTGACTTTAGGAATATCCAAACCCGAAGTCATCTCCTCAAGCACTATTTTGCTATGAGGTTTAAAGTCTTCTATGTAACTTTCCTCCAGGAATGTTGCATGTGTAGAAACGAAGATTTTGTTTTGCTTCGGATTATAGAACAGACCACCTTTTGTCCCTTTTGGATAGCCAACAAACAAGCACATGTCTGATCCTGACTCCAACTTATTCGCTTCCTTGTCCAGGACGTGTGCCGAACAACCCCAAATTCGAATATGATTCAAATTAGGTTTCCTACTAGTCCATAACTCGTAAGGAGTTTTAGGAACCGATTTGGAGGGAATGTTATTCAGAAGATAGCATGTAGTTTGTATGGAGTGCCCCCAAAATGACAAAGGTAATGTGGAATAACTCATCATAGACCGGACCATATCTAATAGGGTTCTATTACTTCTCTCAGCTACACCATTCTGTTGAGGAGTACCAGGTGTAGTCAACTAGGATTATATGCCATTCTCTATCAAATATCCTAAGAACTCATCCAATAGGTATTCCCCACCTCGATCCGATCAAGTGTTTTAATGGACTTACCTAATTATTTCTCAACTTCAGCCTGAAATTCTTTGAACTTGTCAAAGGATTCGCTTTTCCGGATCATCAAATAGACATATCCATACCTTGAGTAATCATCAATAAAAGTGATATAATATGTAATACCTGATTTTTATGACTGAACGATTCTTTGTATAGAACTTACATTAAACCGTAAATGCATTTATGGAAAAAGCCCAGTTAAGGGTTTTTAATTATGTTTTGTGAGTTTTATGGTTATATAAGACTCAAACAGGATTAATTAATTAAGAAAACAACCTTTTAAGTCAAAAGGAGCAATATGGCAAAATTTCTTGAAAAGTCAAACTTTGACCGAAAAACGTCACGGTTGACCAAAAAGTCAACTGTTGACCAAGAAAGTCAAAATTTGACAAAAAGGTCACTAATCGACAAGAAAGTCGATGGTTGATCCAAAAAGTTCAGGAAATGATGCTTCGAGTCTGTATGATTTATTAAGAAACCGTATGGAAATTGTACCGGACGAAAACCGGTTTTTCAGATAATAAGAAATGTTTAAGACTTAAGAACCACCCTAGAAAATCAAGTACATTGAGTTCAAGTATAGGGCAAAAGGGTTTTACGAAATAAGAAAAATTCTATACCGTCCATTTTTACGCCGGTAAATTTTGGACTGTATTTCGGTAAACCAATACTGAGTTTAAGTAAATCCAGTATTGGAAATACCTGAATTAACTTAAAAATGGGCTGCACATAGCAAGAAGAGCCAAACAAGCCTAAGATAAGCTTACCTCATTAACTTTTTGATTATGACATCATTAAGTGATTTAAGAAAAATTGGAAGAATTAGTTGTCTTCCACCTTAGCTAATGGCCGGCCACATGCCCCCCTCAAAGTCCAATTTCTGATTTTTTTGAGGACTAAATTGTGCAATTAAGAGAAATTTCCAACCTCTATAAATAGGGGGAGCATTGTTCACAATTTAGCATTGTTAGCCAAACTCTTGCAATTTTGTTCCACAAAATCCGAACTTTGTGTGAAAGAGTGAGACAAGAAAAATTTGCAAAACCAAGTGTGTGGGAGGCCTTAGGGTGGTCGGATTTAGGTTAGTAACCAAGCAAAAAGTTGGAAAAAAATTTGGTGCCCATTTTCCCTAGCAAGGCCGGTTCTAGGGGGGGGAGAAACCAAGCTTGATCCAAACCGGTTTTGGAGTTGGAGGCAGCCGGATTTGGTGCAATTTGGTGGCTGGATTTGGGGCAAGGAAGGCAGCAAGTTTGCACTTGCCAATCACCAAAACAGCCGGTGAATTGAGGAGGAGGAAGGAAGTGGAAACCCGAGCTAACCAAGCCAAACCGAGTAAGGTAAAAACCTTAACCGAGCAAGCTTTCATTTAAATTTCATATGGAGAAATTTAAATGTATTTAAGCTATGGTTTGTAAGGATTTAAGCCCACTTTTAAATTCTGCCTTAGCTTGTAATTTATGAGCATGTGCTTGATTTGTTTAGGTTTAGGGTTTGGTGGTTGATTATGTGCATGCTAGGTGTTTGTGTGAATGCCTAGGATTTTTATATGCTATGGATGAACGTAAATTTGGCTTGCATGTTGGAACCCGAACGTTAGAAACGTTATGCATGTCTGTTTTAGGCTCCCGCTGAGTTCGGTTGAGGTAGGGTGAACGTTTTAGGACGTAAACGAAATTTTAAACCGAAAACTGCCAACTCGGGTAGAAATTGGCCAGTTTCGGGAAAAACAGTTTTTGAGGCTTCTAGAGGCCGAATCAGGGGAAACTCAAAACATGAAAGTTTTTAAGTAGAGTTTTTCCTAGAGGACAGCGTGGACAGTTTTGTAAAATGAGGCTCCAATGGCCTTGGTTTTTACCAAAACCCGTGCCTAAGGTGTCCAGGACCCGAGCACGGCCAGGACAAGTTCCTCAGGGGTTTTGACCACGAAAACGCCAGAACTGGGTTTTACCCAAAACATAAAAGTTGTAGAGTTTTTAAATGTTTACAACTTTCATGAAGACAAGTTTTACATATTCAGTCTGGATTTTAAGATGAAAATGAATTTCGGAGAACTGTACAGGAATTATGGAAATCCTGTACAGGATTTACAAAGTTGACACAGAAAATGCATATTTTTGCAGTTTCACTGCAAATGGACATTGAGAAACTGTTCCAAAGGCAGTTTCCAATAGTCAATAAATTTATAAGTCTCGTTTTAAGATTTTCAATCCTTAAAATTAAAAAAAAGGGTTTATATACAAAAAATTAAGGTTTTCATTTCCTAAAAATAAGATTTTAAAACCAAAGTTAAAAACTACCCGAATAGGGTTACCAAAGTAACCAGTTAGGATAACGTAAAAATAAGTAAGGGCTTATAACTAAGGTTATAAAAGAATGTTGGTTATACTACCAACAGTTCTAACCCTTACTTTTATTTAATTTCTGAACGTTACACGACGAGGTGTCCCAGCGGAACCTAACTCCACGATTGGACACCGCATTTACGAACGAGGTAAGTACAACTCCGCCTACAGCATAGGCTTGTTGTGAATACTTGCCTAAGTATGATTGCTAGTTATGAATGCTACATGTTACATGCTCAGTGTTATAGATTAGCTTAGGAATGCTATGATTCTATGTTATGAACGTATGTTTTGTATGCTATGGTCTATAGAAGCATGATTAGGGTTAAGTTATGTTAAGATTAATTGAGTGAAACATCACGATGCATGTTCACTAATTAACAAATAAAAGATTAAGTTATGATGGCAAGCAATTGCCTGTGTCGTACCGACCCGCGTCAGGTCGGGTTGAGCTATGGCAAGAGTAAGTCCATAGAGCGTGCCCGGTACGAACACTCATGTTATGGGGCCCAAAAGTAAGGTTAAGTTAAGAAAGTTATGAAGAGATAAGAGAGCATAAGGAAGCATAAACGGATCATGCATACGATATGTCAAGTTATGTTATGAAATGTTATGCCATGTTATGATTAAGAAAGGTTATGAAATGTTATGCCATGTTATGATTAAGAAAGGTTATGAAATGGTATGCTATGTTATGTTATACAATGTTATGTTAGGTTAGCTTATGCTGTGTTTTTAATATTGCGGTATTAATAGTTGTACTTGCTGAGCTTTCGCTCACTGTCTTACGTCTATGCTGTAGGTAAGCAGCCTGCCAGCAACCAATGATACAAGATGGAAGGCGAGGTGTGCTGGACTGTGAAATGTGGGAATAATGCCGCCACACGTTTTGTTTATTATGTTAATATTTTACAAGCTTTATTTATACCTACACAACGTTTTAATTATTCAGTATAATTATTTACGTAGGTGCGTATATATATTTATACGGCTTATAAAAAAAAATATATATATATATTCCGCTGTTTTACGTATAAGTACGTAAGTATGTATGTATGTATGTACGGTAACGGCCTGTGCTAGGCGGGTCGTTACATAATACTCATACCCACAACGTGCTTCTATGTTCATGGGACCACAAACATCCGTATGCGTAAGTTCTTAAAGTTCCTCGGCACGACCATCCCTCTCCAAACAGGATTCATATTATGGCCAAGGTTCAACCTCATACATGTCAAGGCATTCCTCCTTTATCATCCTTTGAATTCTGTTAAGGCTTATGTAGCCAAGTCGTAAATGCCAAAGATATGATTTGTTAGAGTGAGAAAACTTATGTCTTTTAGAGTTATTTTACAATTCTGTATCAAGCAGTGAGTGCATCTTAGGTTTGATAAAATAAAGATTTCCATGCATTCATCCATTACAGATAAGCGAATTATTTTTCCTAATAACAACTTTATTATTAAAATAAACCGAATAGGAGTCTTTAATCAAACAAGCTACCGAAATTATGTTCCTCTTAAAACTAGGAACGTAAAAACAATGTCTCAAAACAATAAACCTAAATTCATCAAAATAAATATGCACTTCTCCCACTGCTTCTACCTGCACTAACGTCCCATTGCCGATTCTTAACATAAAGTCCTCCTCATGCAGACTTCTCGTTACCTTGAACTCCTGTAGAGAAATACAAACATGGTTAGTAGCTCCAGAATCTATAACCCAATTGTCCTTAGATTCTTCCACTAAATAGCCCTCAAGATACAAGACATTGAAATTACATTTCTGCTTTTGCAAAGCCAGGTATTCTCGGCAATCCTTTCTGAAATGTCCTTTCTTCCCACATTGAAAACACTTAGCCTTTTTGAGATCCACCTTTCGCTTCTTAGTGTTGGTAGACTTCTTAGAAACAGGTGCATTCACCGCAGGCTTGTTCCCCTTGTTCTTCACCTTTTCCTTATTCCTTTTGGGATTAGGAGCAGGCGAACTAGGTTCAGCCACATTTGCCTCAACCTTAGATCCAGAACCTTTAAAAATGTTCTCAAAGGCTTGCAACTCCTTCATCAATTCCGTTAAAGACATCTCCTTCCGGTTAAGGTTGTAGGATGCCTGAAAGAAATCGAAATCCTTGGATAAGGTTTGGAAAACCATGACTAATTGAGTTGCAGCATCGATCTCAGCTCCATTTGTCTGAGCCTCAGACAAATAAGCCATGACTTTCATCATGTGCTCCTTGATGGGAGTTCCAACCTTCTTTGTAATAACCGAATGCTTGAACGGGCTCATGATTCCATATAGGAATTTAAGTCCGTATTATCTGTTATATGATGTTTTGTGAAAATTATGAATATCAATATGAAATTCATAATTTATTCTCAGTATATGCTTGAGTTCTCGAGTAATTTATTATGAGACTCAATAATATGTTTATTAGGTCAAGAACGAGGCCTTTTGGTAAAAAGGCAAAATTAGAAATTATGACCTTGACCGGTCAAAGTTTGACCAGAAAAGTCAAAGGCATGAATATGACGGCACTGTATTATAGTAAGCAGTATTGAAATTATACTGTAGTTAACCGTCATTACGGATAAGATAGTAAGAATAAGATTCAAAACCACTATAGAAAAATCAAGCACATTATTTAGGACACTAAGGGCTAAATAGCTTAAAGCTATACGAAAAATTTTTACGCAGTCTAAATTTTTGCAGATGAATTTTGGACTGCAGTCCAGTATTGTAATACCTGATTTTCATGTCTGAACGATTCTATGTATAAATTTACATTGAACCGTAAAGGAATTTATGGAAAAAGCCCAGTTAAGGGTTTTTAATTATGTTTTGTGAGTTTTATGGCTTTATAAGACTCAAAAATGATTATGTATTTAAGAAAACGACCTTTTTAAGTAATAAGGAACAAAATCATGAAATTTTGTAAAATGGTCAAAGTTTGACCAAAAACGTCACGGTTGACCAAAAAGTCAACTGTTGACCAAGAAAGTCAAAACTTGACAAGAAGGTCACTAATTGACAAGAAAGTCGATGGTGGACCCGAAAAGTTCAAGAAAATGACTGTATGTTTAAACGTTTATCTGTATAAAATTACACCGGGTAAAACCGTGTTTTTACAGATAAAAAGTTATGTTTAAGATATAAGAACCACCCTAGAAAATCAAGCACATTAAGTTGAAGTATAGGGCAAAAAGGATTTTCAGAAATAAGGAAAATTTCATACTGTCCATTTTTACACGGATGAATTTTGGACTGCAGTTCGGTAAACCAATACTGTGCATAAGTGAATCCAGTATTGAAAATACCTGTGATAACTTAAAAATGGACTGCTTAATAGCAAGAAAAAGAGAAAAAGAGCCAAACAAGCTTAAGCCTTGCTTACCTCATTACCTTTTTGAATTTTGACATCATTAAGTTGGTTTAAGAAATTTGGAAGTAATTAGTTGTCTTCCACCTAGCTTCATGGCCGGCCACATGCCCCCCCTAAAAGTCCAATTTCTGATTTTTTTGAGGACTAAATTGTGCAATTACAAGAAATTCACAAACTCTATAAATAGGGGGAGCATTGTTCACATTTGGCAATTGTTAGCCAAACTCTTGCAAAATTACTCCACAAAATCCGAACTTAGGGTGGAAGAGAAAGGCAAGAAAATTTTGCAAAACCAAGAGTGTGTAGGGCTTAGGGGTGGTCGGATTCAAGTAGGAAACCAAGCAAAAAGTTGGAAAAAAATTTAGTGCTCATTTCCCTAGCAAGGCCGGTTCTAAGGGGGGAGGAACCAAGCTTGGATCCAAACCGGGTTTTGGAGTTGGAAGCAGCCGGATTTTAGTGCCATTTGGTGGCTGAATTTAAGGCAAGAAAGGCAGCAAGTTTGCACTTGCCAATCACCAAAACAGCCGGTGATTTGAGGAGGAGGAAGGAAGTGGAAACCCGAGCTCACCGAGCCAAACCGAGTAAGGTAAAAACCTTAACCAATCAAGTTTCATTTAAATTTCATATGGAGAAATTTAAATGTATTTAAGCCATGGTTTGTAAGGGTATAAGCCCACTTTTCAAGTTCTGCCCTAGCTTGTAAATTATGAGCATGTGCTTGATTTGTTTAGGTATAGGGTTTGGTGGTTCAATTATGTGCTTATGTGCATGTTTAGGTACAGGGTATAAGCCCACTTTTCAATGTTTAGGGTTTGTAGGATTATGAATGATGTTTAATTTGACTTGCATGTTGAAATCTGAACGTTAGAAACGTCATGCATGTCTGATTTAGGCTCCCGCTGAGTTCGGTTGAGGTAGGGTGGACGTTTTAGGATGCAAACGAAATTTTAAACCGAAAACTGCCAACTCGGGTAGAAATTGGCCAGTTTCGGGGAAAACAGTTTTTGAGGCCTCTAGAGGCCGAATCAGGGAAAACTTAAAACATGAAAGTTTTTAAGTAGAGTTTTTCCTAGAGACTAAAGCGGACAGTTTTGTAAAATGATGCTCCAATGGCCTCGGTTTTTACCAAAAACCGTGCCTGAGTGCCCAGGACCCGTGCCTAAAGTGCCCAGGACCCGTGCACGGCCAGGACTAGTTCCACAGGGTTTTTGACCACGAAAACGTCCGAACTAGGTTTTATCCAAAACACGAAAGTTGTAGAACTTTTCAATGTCTAAAACTTTCGTGAAGACAAGTTTTTCAGAATCAGTCTTGATTTTAAGATGAAAATGGATTTCGGAAAACTGTACAGGAATTATGAAAAACTCTGTACAGGATTTATAAATTAACACAGAAAAAGTGTAATTTCATAATTTCACTGCAAATTGACATTGTGAAACTGTTCCAAAGACAGTTTCTAATAGTCAATAATTTTATAAGTTTCAGTTTAAGGTTTTCAGTTTTAAAGTTAAACAAAAAGGATTTTTATACCAAAAATAAAGGTTTTCTTTTCTAAGAATAAGATTTTAAAAACCAAAGTTAAAAACAAACCGATTAGGGTTACCAAAGTAACCAATTAGGATAATGTAAAAATAAGTAAGGGCTTATAACTAAGGTTATGAAAGAATGTTGGTTATACTACCAACAGTTCTAACCCTTACTTTTATTTTATCTCAGAACGTTATACGCGGACGTGTCCCAGCGGAAATTAACTCCACGTTGGACACAACTTTTACAAACAAGGTAAGTACAACTCCGCCTACAGCATAGGCTTGTTGTGAATACTTGCCTAAGTATGATTGCTATTTATGAATGTTACATGCTAAGTGCTATAGAATATCCTAGGAATGCTATGATTTTATATGAATGATAAGTGCTATGGTTTTATGTTATGAATGTATGTCATGATGTATGAAATGTCAAGTATGCTATGATTTATAGGAGCATGATTAGGGTTAAGGAATGTTAAGATTAATTAAGTGAAACATCACGATGCATGTTCACTAATTAACAAAAGAAAGGTTAAGCTATGATGACAAGCAATTGCCTGTGTCGTACCGACCCGCGTCAGGTCGGGTTGAGCTATGGCAAGAGTAAGTCCATAGAGCGCGCCCGGTACGAACACTCATGTTATGGGGCCCATAAGTAAAGATAAGTTAAGAAAGCATAACAAAGCATAAACGATTCATGCATATGTTATGATAAGTCATGATAAGAAATGTTATGTTATGGTAAGTTATGTTATGTTATGATAAGTCATGATAAGAAATGTTATGTTACGATAAGTCATGATAAGAAATGTTATGTTATGATAAGACATGATAAGAAATGTTATGTTATGATAAGTTATGATAAGGAATGTCATGTTATGATATGTCATGAAATGTTATGTTAGGTTAGATTGTGTTGTGTTTATGTTATTGCGGTATTTAATAGTTGTACTTGCTGAGCGTTAGCTCATTGTCTTACGTCTATGCTGTAGGTAAGCAGCCTAGTAGCAACCCGTGATGCAAGATGGAGGGCGAGGTGTGCTGAACTGTGAAATGTGGGACCAATGCCGCCATGCGTTTTGTTATATGATTATTTTATAAGCTTTATTTATGCCTGCACAACGTTTTTAATTAATCAATATAATTACTTACGCATGTGCAAATATATTTATACGGCTTATAAAAAAAAAAAAATTATTCCGCTATTTTACGTATAAGTATGTATGCATGTAAGTATGTATGCATGTAAGTACGTATGTATGTATGTATGTATGTACGGTAACGGCCTGTGCTAGGCGGGTCGTTACAAGTATAACAATATGCCATGCTATGCATAAGTCATACGATGTTTGTTATGTTTTGTGAGACTATGTTGGTACTTGCTGGGCGAAAGCTCATCAGTATATTCCATACTGTAGGTAGGATGCCTGCAGCTTTACTTGGTGGGCCATGGAGACGATGCAGCAAGTGAAGGGCGGTGTAGGATACCACTACGCAGATTTTCTGCAACTTCTTTTAAAACAAATATATAAGTATATATATATAAGTATGAGACGAAGGTGATTTTAAGCTTGAGTTAAAAAAAGAAAATATTTCCTCAAATTTTCAAGTGAGTTTAAGTATTTAAAACTGAGATGTAGTTTAAGAAAGTACGGTAACGGCCCTACGTAGGTCGGGGCGTTACAAGGTGGTATCAGAGTGGTATCCTGCCAGCCTACTTCACTTTGCTTCGCATTGCTTCTGCAATGGCCCAAGTAAGTTAAAATATTTTTTTTTATAGTTAGAATTCGTTAAGATCTTGCATACGTAGTGAACATAGCTCGTCAATGGTCACACGGGACGATGATGTTGCGCGATGCCTTAGCTTCATGTACGAACATGATGGGAAAGTTTTATACCTTCTTAAATGTTATGAATTATGTACTCATGATGAGAAGAAGAGATGAACAAGGTTATGATGGATTATTATAGTTCTCTATGTAGAACCATGCCACCAAAAAGCAGAATGGCACCAACCCAAGAGGTTGATCTTGCGGCCCAACTGAATGAGCTAAGACAAATGATGGTAGCCCAACAACAAGAGATAGGTGGGCTTAGAGCTCAGTTGGCTCAACAGAATCAGGGATCCTCTCATGCGGAAGTACTGCCAGCACCAGTGAATCAGCCTAATGCACCGGAAAATCCTAATGTTGACCCGGTGATTCTGGAAAACCCTATAGCCCCTGAAGTGCCAGATGTGCCTTTAGTTGTTCCACCAGCACCGCTGGTACGAACTCCGGAAGAATTATATGACAAATTTCAGCGCATGAAAGCACCGGAATTCGAAGGGTCAACAAACCTGATTGAGGCTGACAACTGGCTGGTCGACCTCCAGGTTATCTTGAACTTTCTAAGGCTCAATGATCCAGAGAAAGTGCTCTGTGCATCATTTATGTTAAGAAAAGATGCTCGTCTCTGGTGGGAAACCATCCAGATTCGGCGAGACGTTAGTCGAATGACCTGGGAAAACTTTATTGATGAATTTAAAGAAAAATACTTCAACACAGAGGTTATAGAAGCTCATCAAGATGAGTTCAATAGTTTTCGCCAGGGTAATCTGACTGTAGCTGAAGCAGTCCAAAAGTTTGAACAGTTAGCACGTCTCTGTCCTCACCTCATTAGTTCCGAGAGAGACAAAGTAAGAAAAATGATGAGGATGTTTCGCTCTGATTTGGTAATAGTAATTAGCAGTGGACCCTATCCACCAACCACCATTGCTGATTGTGTCAGTCGAGCAATCTGAGCTGAGTATTGGATAGGACAGAACAAAGAGCAACGAGCTAAGTTCTTTAAAAATAAGAAGGAAGAGAAGGTTCAAGATAAGCAGAATCAGACAATACTAAGTCAAATTCCCCAGCAGAAAAGTCAAGGCGGACCTTTCAGTCAAAACAACAACTATCAAAAAAGGAGATGGAATACAGGAGGTTTGGGGGATCAATAGGATTCTCCCCAAAAGAAGAATACATATGATAACAACAGTTATCCCACTTGTCAAAAATGTGGAAGGAAGCACCCGGGAGATTGCTATTTTAGAACCAATCGTTGCTTCTTGTGTGGCAGAGAAGGCCACTATGCTAGGAATTGCAATACTAACGTCCAGCATCCGCAGAACCATCAGAGAGGTCCGGGATATCAACTTCATGCAGCACAGATGACACTCGAAGGACCTGTAATTTCTCAAGGAAGACTTGAAGCTCCAGAACCTCAGGGACGTATTTATGCCTACACTAAGGAAGATGTTCAAGCTGGACTATCCACGACGATTACAGAAAACTAGGTATAGGAAGTAATAGAATTGGAATGAGCAACATAGGGACGTGAAGAGGATATGAAAGAAAATCACCCATAATTATTCTAATTTTTGAGGACGAAAATTCTGTAAGGAGGGTGGATTGTAATAACCGAATGCTTGAACGGACTCATGATTCCATATAGGAATTTAAGTCCGTATTATGTGTTATGTGATGTTTTATTAAAATTATGAATATCAATATGAAATTCATAATTTATTCTCAGTATATGCTTGAGTTCTCGAGTAATTAATTATGAGACTCAATAATATGTTTATTAGGACAAGAAAGAGGCCTTTTGGTAAAAAGGCAAAATTAGAAATTATGACCTTGACCGGTCAAAATTTGACCAAAAAAGTCAAAGGCATGAATATGATGGTACTGTATTATAGTAAGCAGTATTGAAATTATACTGCAGTTAACCGTCATTATGGATAAGATAGTAAGAATAAGATTCAAAACCACTATAGAAAAATCAAGCACATTATTTAGGACACTAAGGGCTAAATAGCTTAAAGCTATACGAAAATTTTTTACGCAGTCCAAATTTTTACAGATGAATTTTGGATTGCAGTCCAGTATAACAATATTGTCCCCCCTTAGATCACGCTTGATACTTACTTAGTATCATTGATAATCCCTAGGGTTTAGGGCCTATCAAATATAGAGCGTAACTTGATAGGTTATTTAAAGTAACCTTGGCTACTAAACCTTACATACATAACCTTGGGCCTAGACCTTTTTAAAACACATCCCATTAGGTTACCCTATGTAACCCTGGTTTTTAGGCCCAACCAACATACTTGATATTTTGTTAGGTTACATTGGATAAGCCTTGGGCTTTGGGCCCAGTCCAATAACTCGGTATCCTTACCGGTTATTGTTCACCAAAACTTGGTTCAAAACTTCTTTTTCTTTGCTTTGGAAAAACTTAAGGTTTTATATTTATTTTCTTCAAAAATCCTTGTTCATCTTATCAAAATTTGTAATCTTATGAGTGGGTCTTGTAAAAACTATTAAATGATAGAAACGGCCTTTGGAACAGTTTCGACTGTTAATTTGTCAGTGTATGTGCAGGAATATCCTTTTCCTACATTGTTTTAGAAAATCCTGTGCAGAAATTTCTTGTTTCCTACACAGTTTTTGAAATCTAATTTTCTTTAAAAATCTAAGTCGAATCTGAAAAAGTTTTCTCCACAAAAGTTTTAGATCTAAGAAACCTTAAAACTTTCGTGTTTTACTCGAGACCCAGATCGGTCTCTAACCTACTCATTTACCCTGTTGAGCTCACCTGGCCATGCATGAAGTCTGGGCACGGTCATGCTCGGATTTTTGTCAAAACCGAGGCTGTTGGAGCCTTATTTTCGAAAACGGTCCATGCAGCCCACTAGAAAAAACCATTTCCTACAACTATCATGTTTTAAGTTTTATCAAAATCAGCCTCTAAGGGCCTCAAAATCTGCTTTCCAGAAAACTGACCAGTTTTTACCCGAACTGGTTGTTTTTCTTGTTTAAGTTGGTTTTACGTCCTAATCGTGAAATCTAACTCAACCAGCTACAGCGGGAGCCTAATATCAAACATGCAGCGCATTTCTAATGTAAGGTTTCATTAAACACAAATTAAATCATATCCATGCAACCCATTATTGATTTTGGATCAACCAAAGTTTGTATAATTCTAGGTTGCACAAACCATTCAAACTTAACCTAGCAACCCATCATGGCATTCTAGATCATGCTTAAACATATTTGGGGACATACAACATTAACAGTCATCTAGCATACAAACCATAATATCAAGCAAGCATAAGTATAAAACCATGCAAAACTTATAAATCAAACCACCCTTAACCTAATCAAGCACAAAAACCCTAATTTTTCTAAACTTGGCAATAAATCAAATTGAGCTTATGCTCTTACAAATCAACTTGAAATACACTTAAATTTCAAATTGATGCTTAATTTCAAAAGTTTAGGGCTAAGGGAGATTACTTTGATTGAACACAAAGTTAGGCTAGGAGTTTGGTCCACTTTTCCCACTTTCTCCTTGGCTCTCCACAACCGGCCTTGCTCCCTCCAATGGGTACCAAAATTTTTTGGTCACTTGGTGGTTGTTTCAACAAAGTCTGGCCACCCTCCAACACTTTTTTTCTTCACTTTTCTCTTTCCCTTTCTTTCTCTCGCACAACCGGCCCTTTGGCCTCAAATGGATACCTTTTTTCCAAACTTTTCCTTGTGTTCTAGCTCAAATCCGACCACTCCCCTTAAATTTCCCCTTTGAGTTTTTTATTTTCTCTCTTTTCTCTTACCTTCCCTATGCTCGGTATTTGAGAAGAAAAATGGGCAAGGTTTTGCTAGATTTTCCAAATTTTGTGAACAAAAATGACCACCACCTCACACCTATTTATAGGTGTGGGAAAACTTCTTAAATTTACCAAAAAGTCCCTAAAGAAGCAAGAAATTGCACAGAAGGATGCATAGGGGCCATGGCTTGTCTAGAACACTCCATAATACTTTCCATAATTTGCTTAATTCCTTAATGATGTCATAATTTTGGGATTAGATGATGTAAGCATCATTATGGTTTGTTTGCCTTTTTCCTTAATAGGAAGTCCATTTTTATGCCAAAACAGATATTTCCAGTACTGTGTTCACTAATACACAGTACTGTATACTGAACTGCAGTTCAAAATTTATCTGTATAAAAATGGACTGTATAAAAATTTTCTTTTTGCTTAAAGCCCTTTTGGCCCTTGATAACCTATTTAATGTGCTTGATTTTTCTATGGTGGTTTTAAATCTTATTCATGCTATCTTGTCCGTAAAAACGGTTTTTCGCAGTATTTATCCCACACTGCTTAACATTTATCAATATCGTCATACATTTGACATTTCTAGTCAATCTTTGACTTTTTGGGTCAACTTTGACTTTCTTGGTCAAACTTTGACTAACATAAAATCATAGAGTTTTTCTACCCTTTTAACCCAAAAGGTCACATGCTTGGCTAAGCAATCATTTTTGAGTCTTATAAAATCATAAGAACTCACAAAACTCAATAAAAACCCTTAATCGGGTTCTTTCATAAACACCCTCATGGCACAATTTAAATTTCTTTACAAGAAATCGTAACGTAGTAAAATTCAGTTATTACAATCTACCCCCCTTAAAAATTATCGTCCTTGAAAATTTGAACAAACTGGGGTAGTTCTTTGTAACGACCCGCCTAGCACAGGCCGTTACCATACATACATACATACATACGCATACATACTTACTTATTTAGCATAAGCAGCGGGAATTTTTTTTTTTTTTTTTTTTATATACAGTGCATATACGCGGAATGCATAATCATATAAACAATCTTCGAAATACTAAATCATATACAAAACAAGAACGAAATGCATAGCGGCTATTAATCCCACATTTCACAGTCCACCCCGCCACGCTCGCCATCTTGCATCATCAGTTGCCCGTACGTTGCTTACCTACAGCATAGACGTAAGACACATGAGCTTTCGCTCAGCAAGTACAACATACATAACCGCAACAATTAAACACAACATAAATCAACATACATATCATACTTAACTCATACATATCATACTTCATCATAACATACAAATCATAGCTTAGCCTAGCATCGCATAGTATATGCATGAACCGATTATGCTCTTATTATGCCATCTTATGCATTCTTAACTTATCTTACTTATGTGCCCCTTATCTTGAGTGTACGTACCGGGCGCGCAACTATGATTTGGTTGGGGCGGCCAGTCCATTTCCAACTCAAACCACAGTCCAACCCGACCTAACGCGGGTCGGTACGACACAGGCAAGCTTGCTTGCCATCATACTTACTTTTCATAATCTCATACTTGATCTTATTAGTGAACATGCTTCATGATGTCACTATACATAAATCATGCTCATATCTTAGCATTATACCTTAATCGCATAATCATGAACTTAACATAGTCATATCATAAACATAACATCATCACGTCATACACACCAACCATACTTGGGTAAGTATTCAACAGTAAGCCTATGCTGTAGGCGGAGTTGTACTTACCTCGTACACTATGTCCAGAGAGGTGCCGATCCAAATCAGGATACTGCAGCAGGCTATCTCCTGCTATATCAGAGGACATAGGGTAAGAATTCTGTTCTTATAGAATGCTGGTAATCAAACCAACATTCATCCCTAATCATAGTTATATGCCCCATTTCTTAAACATTGCTGGATACTTTCTCAGTATCGCGGATAACCCTAGAGATTAGGGTCTACTACACTTAAAGCGTAACTTGATTGGTTACTTAAAGTAACCTTGGCTAAACAGCCTTTCATAGCAGTTTTAGGCTGCTAATTCTTGACCTTGGGCCTAAGCCTTTTAAAACACAACTCCAATAGGTTACTCTAAGTAACCCCAAGTTTTTAGGCCCCACTAATCATACTTACTATTCTGTTGGGTTACGTTGAATAACCCTTGGGCTTCGGGCCCAAACCAATAACTCGGTATATTCCTGGTTATTGCCCATTCACTTTGGTTTAAAACCCTTTTTCTTTACTTTGGAAAACTTGGGGTTTTAAACTCACTTTATCTCAAAATCTTTATAAAACTTGAAATCTTATGAATGGGTCTTTAGAAAAACATTAAAAATGGAAACTGCCTTTGGAATAGTTTCTTGTAATAAATTTTTCAGTGTATGTGCAGAAATGTCCTTTTCCTACACTGTTTTAGAATACTCTGTGCAGGAATTTTCTGTTCACTGCACAGTTTTGAAATCCAATTTTCTATTTAAAAATCAAAGCTGAATTTAAAAAAGTTTTCTGCATAAAAGTTTTAAAGCATGAAAAACCCTAAAACTTTTGTGTTTAACTCGAGACCCATATAGGTCTCTAACCTACTCATTTTTCATGTTGAACTCACCTGGCCGTGCATAGGGTCTGGGCATAGTCAGGCTCGGGTTTTATTTAAAACGAAGGCCATTGGAGCCTTATTTTTGAAAACTGTCCGCCTTTTCCTCTAGGAAAAATCCTACTCTACAACTTTCATGTTTTAGGTTTTCCCAAAATCAGCCTCTAAGGGCCTCAAAACTGGCTTTCGAGATAACTGGCCAGCGTAAACCCGAATTGGCAGTTTTCTATCTTCATAAATTTTTTCGTCCTAAATCGTGCACACTACCTCAACCGCCCACAGCGGGAGTCTAGGATCATCATGCAACGTTTTTCTACCGTCTCAAATTAACTTACATGAACCCCAACATGATCATGCAAGTCAAACAACAAAATTGCATCAATTAAAGTTAGGGTTTTGCATGGTTTTATCCTAATTCAAACCATGGCATTAATAATTCAATCTAATACCGCCATTCATAATCTGTTTGACAGATTTTTAGGGGACATATAACCAACTAATCTTTCTAACAGGCAACCCTAGAAATCAACAAACATAAACATAGTCAAACTATCAATCAAAACCATCATTCAAAACCACACTTAACTAATCAAAGCACATAAACCCTTAAATCTAGGCTAGGGCTCGGAAATTTAAATGGAGCTTATGCTCTTACAAGCCAACTTGAAATACACTTAAATCTTCAATTTAAAACTTGAATTGAAAGATTTAAGGTTCAAGAGAATTTTTACCTCACTTAATTTGAGAATGGGTTTGCTTGGCTTCAAACCTATCTCTCCCTTTTTCCTTGATCTAACAACCGGCCTTGCTCTTCCCAATGAGCACCAAAATTTTTCCAGCCACTAAGGGGTTGTTCCTACAATTCTCCAGCCACTCAACACAAGATCAGCCACCTTCCAACACCTTTCCCTTTCACTTTCTCTTCTACTTTCTCTGCTGCCTCACAACCGGCCACCAAAGGCCAAGTTGGTTTCCAAATTTTTTTTCCAACTTCCTAGCTTGCTTCCCAGTGAAACCCGAACTCTCCTAAGATTATTTCCTTAATTTTTTAATCTTTTTCTCTCTTTTGGCTGCTGTCAAGGTTCGGATTTTGGGAGTAGAAAATTGGGCAAAGTTTGGCTATGTTTTCCAATTTTTGTGAACAAAATGTTCAAATGGCCACCTATTTATAGGTGAGGAAAACTTCTTCCATTTGCTCCAAAACCCTCCAAATTTTTAAAAATTTCCCTTAAACCCTCTTAGTTGGCCGGCCACCTCACATTCTAGAGCATTCCATAATTCTTTCCATAATTTCCTTAATTATGGAAATGATGTCATAATTTTAAAGTTAAGTGATATCATCCATAAAGGCATTGTTTGGCTTTTTCCTAAGTAAACAGTCCACTTTAATGCCAAACAGGTATTTTTTAATACTGTGCTTTCTTATACACAGTACAATCTTCTGAACTACAGTCCAAAATTTATCTGCGTAAAAATAGACTGTACGAAACTTTTCCTTTTTGCTCCAAGCCCTTTGGCCTTTACTATCCTTCTTAATGTGCTTGATTTTTCTATGATGGTTTTAAAACTTATTCTTACTATCTGCTTCGTAAAAATGGCTTTTCGCAGTATATACCTCATACTGCATAACATACTTAAGTTTCGACATCTAGTTGACCTTTTTAGTCAATCTTTGACTTCTCTTAGTCAATGTTGCCTTTCTTGGCCAACGTTGACTTTCTTGGTCAACTTTGACTTTCGTGGTCAACTTTGACGTCTTTTGGTCAAACTTTGACCAACATAAAAATCATCACGTTTTTATACCTTTTTACTCAAAAGGTATCATGCTTGACTAAGCAATCATTTTTGAGTCTTATAACGCATAAGAACTCACAAATTTCAATAAAAACCCTAAACCGGGCTTTTGCATAACTACCTTCACGGTACAATTCAAATTTCTATACAAGAAATTGTAACATGGAAAAATTCTAGTTATTACAATCTACCCCCCTTAAAATTTTCGTCCTCGAAAATTAGAATAAACTGGGGTAGTTTTTTTCTCATCTCATCCTCCAACTCCTAGGTTGCTTCTTCAACCTTGTGGTTTCGCCACAACACTTTAACCATGGGAATGGTTTTATTCCTCAGGACCTTTTCTTCCCAATCCAGAATTTGGACGGGCTTTTCTTCATAGGTTAAGTCCGTTTGAACCTCTACTGGTTCTTGACTGAGCACATGGGAAGGGTCTGGCACATACTTCTTTAACATCGACACATGGAAAACATTATGCATCGAAGCTAATTCAAGTGGTAGGGCAAGCTTATAAGCTAATTTTCCAATTCGTTCGAGAATCTCAAATGGTCCCGTGTATCTCAGGCTAAGCTTCCCCTTTTTACCAATCGCATTACTCCTTTCATAGGAGTATCTTTATGAACACCGCATCTCCCACTTGGAATTCCAAAGGCCTCCTACGTTTATCGGCATAACTTTTCTGTCTGCTAAAAGCTATGTCGAGCCTTTGCTTGATCATCTGAATATCCTCCGAGGTCTTTTTGATAAATCAGTGGTTTGTAGCTGCTTCTGCCCCACTTCCTGCCAGTGGATAGGTGATCGACATTTTCTTCCATATAATGCTTCAAATGGAGCCATACCAATCGAAGCATGATAACTGTTGTTATATGAAAATTCGATCAATGGTAGCTTCTGATCCCAGTTTCCTTTGAAATCCAGCACACATGACCTTAGCATATCTTCCAGTGTCTGGATGGTTCGTTCCGATTGACCGTCAGTTTGGGGGTGAATGCCGTACTGAACTTCAATTTCGACCCCATAGCATTGTGAACACTAGTCCAAAATCGAGAGTGAAGCGTCCATCACGGTCTGAGATGATCGATTTTGGTACTCCATGAAATCTGACGATCTGGAATACGTAGATTTCAGCTAATTTCTCCACTGAGAAGGTGACATTAATCGCAATAAAGTGGGCTGATTTGGTTAATCTATCCACAATAACCCAATCGAGTCATTCCCACTTGAAGTTCTGGGTAGCCCTACTACGAAATCCATAGTAATTTGCTCCCATTTCCATTCAGGAAGCTCTATCTTCTGTAGTTCTCCACCTGGATGTCGATGTTCAGCCTTAACTTTCTGACAAGTTAGGCATTTTGACACGTACTCTGCTACCTCATTCTTCATGTTGGGCCACCAATAACTCTCTCGGAGGTCCTTGTACATCTTGAAAGCTCTGGATGTACTGAATAGGGCGTCTTGTGTGCCTCAGACAAGATCTGGTCCTTAAGAAATTCAAGTTAGGAACACAAATCCTTCCTTTGAAATAAATAGCGACCATTTTCAGAGACCTTAAACTCCTTGTTCTTTCACCAAAGAGTTGTGCTTTCAGCAAAGAGGAATCCTTCCTTGATGTGACTTAATGGTCTCTAAAAGATTGGATGGAGGGACAGAACGACAATTTTCCCATTATCAGTTCAAGTTGAACTCAGAAATCTCCTTTTGTAGTGGCTTAGGAAATATTCCAACAGACATCAGCATGCCTACGGATTTCCTGCTTAAGGCATCTGCTACCCTATTGGCCTTTCAGGGTGGTAAAGGATCTCATAATCATAATCCTTTACAAGTTCCAGCATCTACGTTGTCTCATGTTGAGCTCTTTTGAGTAAAAATGTACTTGAGGCTCTGATGATCGGTGTAGATTTCACACTTATTCCCATACAGATAGTGTCTCCATATCTTAAGTGCAAAAACTATTACCGCGAGCTCCAAATCGTGTATGGGATAATTCTTTCGTGAATCTTCATCTGTCGAGATGCGTAGGCAACTACCTTCCCATTTTTGTGAATTTGGCGTACAGCTGGTTTCGTCTTAGCGTCTCCATCACCAACCTAAGGTGATGTTCGTGTTCCTCTTTGGACCTTGAGTATATCAAAATATCGTCAATAAAAACAATGACGAACTTATCCAAATACTCTTTGAATACTCGGTTCATGAGGTCCATGAACGCAGCTGGGGCATTGGTTAATCCAAATGGCATAACCAAAAACTCATAATGCCCGTAACGTGTTCGAAAAGATGTCTTGTAGACGTCTGACTCCTTGATCCTGAGCTGATGATAGCCTGACCGTAAATCGACTTTCGAAAACACTACCGCTCCCCTGAGTTGATCAAAAGATCGTCAATCCTCGGAAGGAGATACTTGTTCTTTATCGTAATCTTATTCAGCTCACGATAGTCGATACACATACGCAGTGATTCATCCTTCTTCTTCATGAATAATACTGGTGCTCCCCATGGAGAGTAACTTTGTCGGATAACCCTTTATCAAGCAGTTCTTGTAACAGCACTTACAGTTCCCTAAGCTCGGCAGGTGCCATACGGTAAGGCGCTTTCGATATCGGTGCAGCTCCAGGTAGCAATTCGATTTCGAACGAAATTTCGTGTTCCGGTGGAAGTCCTGGTAAATCCTTCGGAAAGATATCCACATATTCCTTTATGATGGGAACATCCTCCGGTGTCAACTCCACCTCACAATCTTTATCCACTATGTTAGCTAAATATCCTTGGCAGCCATTAGCTAACATTTTCCAAGCCTTCAATGCTAAAACCAGTTTGGTTGCAGAATTCCGAGATTGCTCGTAGAAATTAAACTCCTCTTCTCCGTACGGGTTGAACGTTACACAGCGTTTTCGACAGTCGATCCTGGCGTTGTATTTACCTAAGAAGTCCATCCCTAAGATCACATCGAAATCCTGAAGCTTGATCGCGATGAGATCTACAAACAATTCTATGCCACAAATAGTCACGGAAGTATTTCGTATCCAAAATTGGACCACAAAATCTCTCCGGATGACAAAGAAGTTTTGAAGGGTTGGTCTAGACTATCCACCTCTTCCTAATTTCTGGGCGAACTCCAAG
>CM046374.1:5758364-5791899 GCA_025413025.1 Ficus hispida
AATCGTAACGTAGTAAAATTCAGTTATTACAATCTACCCCCCTTAAAAATTATCGTCCTTGAAAATTTGAACAAACTGGGGTAGTTCTTTGTAACGACCCGCTAGCACAGGCCGTTACCATACATACATACATACATACGCATACATACTTACTTATTTAGCATAAGCAGCGGGAATTTTTTTTTTTTTTTTTTTATATACAGTGCATATACGCGGAATGCATAATCATATAAACAATCTTCGAAATACTAAATCATATACAAAACAAGAACGAAATGCATAGCGGCTATTAATCCCACATTTCACAGTCCACCCCGCCACGCTCGCCATCTTGCATCATCAGTTGCCCGTACGTTGCTTACCTACAGCATAGACGTAAGACACATGAGCTTTCGCTCAGCAAGTACAACATACATAACCGCAACAATTAAACACAACATAAATCAACATACATATCATACTTAACTCATACATATCATACTTCATCATAACATACAAATCATAGCTTAGCCTAGCATCGCATAGTATATGCATGAACCGATTATGCTCTTATTATGCCATCTTATGCATTCTTAACTTATCTTACTTATGTGCCCCTTATCTTGAGTGTACGTACCGGGCGCGCAACTATGATTTGGTTGGGGCGGCCAGTCCATTTCCAACTCAAACCACAGTCCAACCCGACCTAACGCGGGTCGGTACGACACAGGCAAGCTTGCTTGCCATCATACTTACTTTTCATAATCTCATACTTGATCTTATTAGTGAACATGCTTCATGATGTCACTATACATAAATCATGCTCATATCTTAGCATTATACCTTAATCGCATAATCATGAACTTAACATAGTCATATCATAAACATAACATCATCACGTCATACACACCAACCATACTTGGGTAAGTATTCAACAGTAAGCCTATGCTGTAGGCGGAGTTGTACTTACCTCGTACACTATGTCCAGAGAGGTGCCGATCCAAATCAGGATACTGCAGCAGGCTATCTCCTGCTATATCAGAGGACATAGGGTAAGAATTCTGTTCTTATAGAATGCTGGTAATCAAACCAACATTCATCCCTAATCATAGTTATATGCCCCATTTCTTAAACATTGCTGGATACTTTCTCAGTATCGCGGATAACCCTAGAGATTAGGGTCTACTACACTTAAAGCGTAACTTGATTGGTTACTTAAAGTAACCTTGGCTAAACAGCCTTTCATAGCAGTTTTAGGCTGCTAATTCTTGACCTTGGGCCTAAGCCTTTTAAAACACAACTCCAATAGGTTACTCTAAGTAACCCCAAGTTTTTAGGCCCCACTAATCATACTTACTATTCTGTTGGGTTACGTTGAATAACCCTTGGGCTTCGGGCCCAAACCAATAACTCGGTATATTCCTGGTTATTGCCCATTCACTTTGGTTTAAAACCCTTTTTCTTTACTTTGGAAAACTTGGGGTTTTAAACTCACTTTATCTCAAAATCTTTATAAAACTTGAAATCTTATGAATGGGTCTTTAGAAAAACATTAAAAATGGAAACTGCCTTTGGAATAGTTTCTTGTAATAAATTTTTCAGTGTATGTGCAGAAATGTCCTTTTCCTACACTGTTTTAGAATACTCTGTGCAGGAATTTTCTGTTCACTGCACAGTTTTGAAATCCAATTTTCTATTTAAAAATCAAAGCTGAATTTAAAAAAGTTTTCTGCATAAAAGTTTTAAAGCATGAAAAACCCTAAAACTTTTGTGTTTAACTCGAGACCCATATAGGTCTCTAACCTACTCATTTTTCATGTTGAACTCACCTGGCCGTGCATAGGGTCTGGGCATAGTCAGGCTCGGGTTTTATTTAAAACGAAGGCCATTGGAGCCTTATTTTTGAAAACTGTCCGCCTTTTCCTCTAGGAAAAATCCTACTCTACAACTTTCATGTTTTAGGTTTTCCCAAAATCAGCCTCTAAGGGCCTCAAAACTGGCTTTCGAGATAACTGGCCAGCGTAAACCCGAATTGGCAGTTTTCTATCTTCATAAATTTTTTCGTCCTAAATCGTGCACACTACCTCAACCGCCCACAGCGGGAGTCTAGGATCATCATGCAACGTTTTTCTACCGTCTCAAATTAACTTACATGAACCCCAACATGATCATGCAAGTCAAACAACAAAATTGCATCAATTAAAGTTAGGGTTTTGCATGGTTTTATCCTAATTCAAACCATGGCATTAATAATTCAATCTAATACCGCCATTCATAATCTGTTTGACAGATTTTTAGGGGACATATAACCAACTAATCTTTCTAACAGGCAACCCTAGAAATCAACAAACATAAACATAGTCAAACTATCAATCAAAACCATCATTCAAAACCACACTTAACTAATCAAAGCACATAAACCCTTAAATCTAGGCTAGGGCTCGGAAATTTAAATGGAGCTTATGCTCTTACAAGCCAACTTGAAATACACTTAAATCTTCAATTTAAAACTTGAATTGAAAGATTTAAGGTTCAAGAGAATTTTTACCTCACTTAATTTGAGAATGGGTTTGCTTGGCTTCAAACCTATCTCTCCCTTTTTCCTTGATCTAACAACCGGCCTTGCTCTTCCCAATGAGCACCAAAATTTTTCCAGCCACTAAGGGGTTGTTCCTACAATTCTCCAGCCACTCAACACAAGATCAGCCACCTTCCAACACCTTTCCCTTTCACTTTCTCTTCTACTTTCTCTGCTGCCTCACAACCGGCCACCAAAGGCCAAGTTGGTTTCCAAATTTTTTTTCCAACTTCCTAGCTTGCTTCCCAGTGAAACCCGAACTCTCCTAAGATTATTTCCTTAATTTTTTAATCTTTTTCTCTCTTTTGGCTGCTGTCAAGGTTCGGATTTTGGGAGTAGAAAATTGGGCAAAGTTTGGCTATGTTTTCCAATTTTTGTGAACAAAAATGTTCAAATGGCCACCTATTTATAGGTGAGGAAAACTTCTTCCATTTGCTCCAAAAACCCTCCAAATTTTTAAAAATTTCCCTTAAACCCTCTTAGTTGGCCGGCCACCTCACATTCTAGAGCATTCCATAATTCTTTCCATAATTTCCTTAATTATGGAAATGATGTCATAATTTTAAAGTTAAGTGATATCATCCATAAAGGCATTGTTTGGCTTTTTCCTAAGTAAACAGTCCACTTTAATGCCAAACAGGTATTTTTTAATACTGTGCTTTCTTATACACAGTACAATCTTCTGAACTACAGTCCAAAATTTATCTGCGTAAAAATAGACTGTACGAAACTTTTCCTTTTTGCTCCAAGCCCTTTGGCCTTTACTATCCTTCTTAATGTGCTTGATTTTTCTATGATGGTTTTAAAACTTATTCTTACTATCTGCTTCGTAAAAATGGCTTTTCGCAGTATATACCTCATACTGCATAACATACTTAAGTTTCGACATCTAGTTGACCTTTTTAGTCAATCTTTGACTTCTCTTAGTCAATGTTGCCTTTCTTGGCCAACGTTGACTTTCTTGGTCAACTTTGACTTTCGTGGTCAACTTTGACGTCTTTTGGTCAAACTTTGACCAACATAAAAATCATCACGTTTTTATACCTTTTTACTCAAAAGGTATCATGCTTGACTAAGCAATCATTTTTGAGTCTTATAACGCATAAGAACTCACAAATTTCAATAAAAACCCTAAACCGGGCTTTTGCATAACTACCTTCACGGTACAATTCAAATTTCTATACAAGAAATTGTAACATGGAAAAATTCTAGTTATTACAATCTACCCCCCTTAAAATTTTCGTCCTCGAAAATTAGAATAAACTGGGGTAGTTTTTTTCTCATCTCATCCTCCAACTCCTAGGTTGCTTCTTCAACCTTGTGGTTTCGCCACAACACTTTAACCATGGGAATGGTTTTATTCCTCAGGACCTTTTCTTCCCAATCCAGAATTTGGACGGGCTTTTCTTCATAGGTTAAGTCCGTTTGAACCTCTACTGGTTCTTGACTGAGCACATGGGAAGGGTCTGGCACATACTTCTTTAACATCGACACATGGAAAACATTATGCATCGAAGCTAATTCAAGTGGTAGGGCAAGCTTATAAGCTAATTTTCCAATTCGTTCGAGAATCTCAAATGGTCCCGTGTATCTCAGGCTAAGCTTCCCCTTTTTACCAAATCGCATTACTCCTTTCATAGGAGTAATCTTTATGAACACCGCATCTCCCACTTGGAATTCCAAAGGCCTCCTACGTTTATCGGCATAACTTTTCTGTCTGCTAAAAGCTATGTCGAGCCTTTGCTTGATCATCTGAATATCCTCCGAGGTCTTTTTGATAAAATCAGTGGTTTGTAGCTGCTTCTGCCCCACTTCCTGCCAGTGGATAGGTGATCGACATTTTCTTCCATATAATGCTTCAAATGGAGCCATACCAATCGAAGCATGATAACTGTTGTTATATGAAAATTCGATCAATGGTAGCTTCTGATCCCAGTTTCCTTTGAAATCCAGCACACATGACCTTAGCATATCTTCCAGTGTCTGGATGGTTCGTTCCGATTGACCGTCAGTTTGGGGGTGAAATGCCGTACTGAACTTCAATTTCGACCCCATAGCATTGTGAACACTAGTCCAAAATCGAGAAGTGAAGCGTCCATCACGGTCTGAGATGATCGATTTTGGTACTCCATGAAATCTGACGATCTGGAATACGTAGATTTCAGCTAATTTCTCCACTGAGAAGGTGACATTAATCGCAATAAAGTGGGCTGATTTGGTTAATCTATCCACAATAACCCAAATCGAGTCATTCCCACTTGAAGTTCTGGGTAGCCCTACTACGAAATCCATAGTAATTTGCTCCCATTTCCATTCAGGAAGCTCTATCTTCTGTAGTTCTCCACCTGGATGTCGATGTTCAGCCTTAACTTTCTGACAAGTTAGGCATTTTGACACGTACTCTGCTACCTCATTCTTCATGTTGGGCCACCAATAACTCTCTCGGAGGTCCTTGTACATCTTGAAAGCTCCTGGATGTACTGAATAGGGCGTCTTGTGTGCCTCAGACAAGATCTGGTCCTTAAGAAATTCAAAGTTAGGAACACAAATCCTTCCTTTGAAATAAATAGCACCATTTTCAGAGACCTTAAACTCCTTGTTCTTTCCACCAAAGAGTTGTGCTTTCAGCAAAGAGGAATCCTTTCCTTGATGTGACTTAATGGTCTCTAAAAGATTGGACTGGAGGGACAGAACCGACAATTTTCCCATTATCAGTTCCAAGTTGAACTCAGAAATCTCCTTTTGTAGTGGCTTAGGAAATATTCCAACAGACATCAGCATGCCTACGGATTTCCTGCTTAAGGCATCTGCTACCCTATTGGCCTTTCCAGGGTGGTAAAGGATCTCATAATCATAATCCTTTACAAGTTCCAGCCATCTACGTTGTCTCATGTTGAGCTCTTTTTGAGTAAAAATGTACTTGAGGCTCTGATGATCGGTGTAGATTTCACACTTATTCCCATACAGATAGTGTCTCCATATCTTAAGTGCAAAAACTATTACCGCGAGCTCCAAATCGTGTATGGGATAATTCCTTTCGTGAATCTTCATCTGTCGAGATGCGTAGGCAACTACCTTCCCATTTTTGTGAATTTGGCGTACAGCTGGTTTCGTCTTAGCGTCTCCATCACCAACCTAAGGTGATGTTCGTGTTCCTCTTTGGACCTTGAGTATATCAAAATATCGTCAATAAAAACAATGACGAACTTATCCAAATACTCTTTGAATACTCGGTTCATGAGGTCCATGAACGCAGCTGGGGCATTGGTTAATCCAAATGGCATAACCAAAAACTCATAATGCCCGTAACGTGTTCGAAAAGATGTCTTGTAGACGTCTGACTCCTTGATCCTGAGCTGATGATAGCCTGACCGTAAATCGACTTTCGAAAACACTACCGCTCCCCTGAGTTGATCAAAAAGATCGTCAATCCTCGGAAGGAGATACTTGTTCTTTATCGTAATCTTATTCAGCTCACGATAGTCGATACACATACGCAGTGATTCATCCTTCTTCTTCATGAATAATACTGGTGCTCCCCATGGAGAGTAACTTTGTCGGATGAACCCTTTATCAAGCAGTTCTTGTAACAGCACTTACAGTTCCCTAAGCTCGGCAGGTGCCATACGGTAAGGCGCTTTCGATATCGGTGCAGCTCCAGGTAGCAATTCGATTTCGAACGAAATTTCGTGTTCCGGTGGAAGTCCTGGTAAATCCTTCGGAAAGATATCCACATATTCCTTTATGATGGGAACATCCTCCGGTGTCAACTCCACCTCACAATCTTTATCCACCATGATAGCTAAATATCCTTGGCAGCCATTAGCTAACATTTTCCAAGCCTTCAATGCTAAAACCAGTTTGGTTGCAGAATTCCGAGATTGCTCGTAGAAATTAAACTCCTCTTCTCCGTACGGGTTGAACGTTACACAGCGTTTTCGACAGTCGATCCTGGCGTTGTATTTACCTAAGAAGTCCATCCCTAAGATCACATCGAAATCCTGAAGCTTGATCGCGATGAGATCTACAAACAATTCTATGCCACAAATAGTCACGGAAGTATTTCGTATCCAGAAATTGGACCACAAAATCTCTCCGGATGACAAAGAAGTTTTGAAGGGTTGGTCTAGACTATCCACACCTCTTCCTAATTTCTGGGCGAACTCCAAGGATACAAATGAGTGAGTAGCACCAGAATCAAACAAGGCGATAGCATCGTAGGTGGCGATAGAAATCTGACCTGTCACCACATGTGAAGTCCCAGCCTCAGCATCACCTCGGGTGTAAGCATAGATCCGGGCTTGAGGTTCAGGAGCCTCTAATCTACCTTGTGTGATTGAGGGTCCTTCCAGCCTAGCCTGGACTGCATGCAACTGACTGTTTGCGTTCCGGCTTGGGTACGGAGGGTTCTGGCCTTGATTATTCAGATGGCAGTTCTTGGCGTAATGCCCCTCCTTGCCACACAGGAAACAGGCATTCGACCCCATTCTACAAACTCCCGGGTGTTTCCTTCCACACTTAGAACACGCGGGGTAGTCAGTGCTATTACCCTCATTTCCTCTATTGTTCTTCTTCTGAGGGTAATTCTTTTGTTGCCCTTACCAGAGAAACTTCCCTTTCTCTTGTTCCTCCCAAAATGTTTGGAACCTTGGCCAGGGCCACTAACTTGTCCTTTCTGGGGCATTTCAAAGCTCTGACGAGGCTGAATCTGCTTAACCACGGCTTTTTCCTCCCTTTTTGTCTTGAAATATGAGCCCTTGCTTCCTTATCTTGGTTTATCCAATATTCGGCTCTTATCGCCCGACTCACACAGTCGGATACCAGGGTAGGTGGGCTACTGCCAGCACTAACTTGTTTGGCAATATCAGTTCGGAACATCTTCATCATCCTTCTAACCTTTTCCGTCTCATTTGGAACCAATTCCGGGCATAATCGGGCCAACTATTCAAATTTTTTGACAGCCTCCATCACTGTCATTGACCCTTGTTTCAAGCTGGCGAATTCATCCTGCTGAGCTGCCAGGATTTCCCTGTTGTAGAACATAGTGCGGAATTCCGTCACGAAATCCTGCCAGCTCATGGTGTCGCGACGCATCTGTACAGTCCTCCACCAATGTCTGGCGTCCTTCCTAAGTGCAAAGGAAGCACAGAGGACCTTTTCCTGTTCTGATAACCTCATGAAATCCAAAATGACCTGGATGTCGATCAGCCAATTATCTGCGGCGATCGGGTCCATCTATCCTTCGAATTCAGGCGCCTTCATTCACCTGAATCTTTCATACAGTAAGTCTTCCCGCACTGGCGGCATATTTACTGGAACTCCAGCAGGTGCTAAAGGAATCCCGTAATTCCTTAAATCTTCTTGTTGCACCTCCGGTTGAACTTCTGGTACCGGGGGTACCCTATTCTGTTGAAGAGGAACCTCCTCAGCTTGAGGTCTCTGGTTCAAATGAGCTAACTGCTCCCGCAATCTATTAGTTTCTTGCTGCTGTTCCAGCAGCTGTCGTTGCAAATTTGCTACGACGGTTGCGAGATCCGGCTCTGGTGGATTCACAGGCACTGCTCGACGAGTACGAACCATTTTCTAGCTCCTATCAAACCATAAGAAAAGATATTGTCATACTAGAATATCCTTTCTTTCATACGTTGTTTGTTTGTTTTTTTTTAATCGTAAAATAACACGTCATATCATATCAATATCATCATACTATAGCACATAACAACTCGTAACGTGATTTTCATAATCGTATCATATCACTTCATACTTGAACTGGCTTTTTGTGTTCTTACAAAAAGTACATTTTATTTACAATCTCGTAAATACATTTTGATACGATCGCTATACATACATGGTCAAAATTTCTGATGGAAGTGTCTAACACTTTCTCATCATACAACAGTACAAGCCTAGAGTCATAAAAATATAAGCTAGTACATCTCAGTCATGAAATAAAAGCAAAATACATATACATGGCCTAATCTATGGGCTCAATCGAAACTACGGAGGACGCATCGGAGTCTGACTCCTCAGCTCCGTCGGGAAGCAAAATCTCCTCCGGGTCGTCATCAAAATCGTCCATATCGTCCTCATCCAGTAGCTAGCCAGCATGCTCAAACTCAGGCTCTGGCTCCATGTCCTCCTCATCATCGCTAGAAATGTCGATGATCGGGGGTCCTCTGGCTGAACCTCCGGAAGGACTATGAGGTCATCCGGATCAAAATCGTCGGCAACCACATCCGCCTCGGCGTCCTGGGGCTGCATCTCCTGTACTGGATCTGCTGGAACCTGATCCTCAGGAACAGCCGGACCAGCCTCAAAAATCGGCTCTCCGTCCTCAGCATCATCGACTGGAGCCTGCTGATCACCCGCAACCCCAGCGGCCTGCATGGCGTGCACCACAGCCTCAGCCTCTAAAATATCAGCTATCATGTGCTCCACGGTCGTGCCAGGTATCGGCATGGGGACATACTGCCGGATCTACTGAAGCAGTCCGTCCCGAAGTGTCTGGAGTGCAAATTCCATCGAGTTAACCAAGTCCTGCGGGACATATGGCAACATCTCCTCCTGGAACCGCCGACAATAATGGCTCATGGGCTCCTGTGGGACGGCATGCCAGACTACTGCAAAACTAAGGTATCGAGCATGATACGTGTCTCGATACATCGCCGGGTCACGATGGGGTACACCTGCCCCCTCATCCAGTCTCGGTCCGTAACGTGTAACTAACAACGCACGGAAATGCGCCCAAGTACGACTCGTCATAGATCTCTCCTCAATAGTCATCCACCATAGTCGAACATCCACTGCTAGACATCAACTGGCTAAGGAGACCTGTAGTCGCTCCTCGATATGACTAAGACGGAAAATCTGCTCCATGTCATATAGCCATGTTGCTAACGACACCGTCCGTCTCGTGCCGTCAAAAATCATCGGGTGCGACTCATAGAACGACGCTACTGCTCGTCGATCCTCATATACTTGCGCGGGATCCATAACGTCGAGTCTAACATAACATAACTACATAATCATTAATTATTCATAAAATAAAATCACTTACAATGATGGCGGCGACGGCAGGCATACTGTGAAATTGGATAGCAGGGAACCGCTCTGATACCAACTCTGTAACGACCCGCCTAACACAGGCCGTTACCATACATACATACATACATACGCATACATACTTACTTATTTAGCATAAGCAGCAGAAATTTTTTTTTTTTATATACAGTGCATATACGCGGAATGCATAATCATATAAACAATCTTCGAAATACTAAATCATATACAAAACAAGAACGAAACGCGTAGCGGCTATTAATCCAACATTTCACAGTCCACCCCTCCACACTCGCCATCTTGCATCATCAGTTGCCCGTAGGTTGTTTACCTACAGCATAGACGTAAGACACGTGAGCTTTCGCTCAGCAAGTACAACATACATAACCGCAACAATTAAACACAACATAAATCATCATACATATCATACTTAACTCATACATATCATACTTCATCATAACATACAAATAATAGCTTAGCCTAGCATCGCATAGTATATGCATGAACCGATTATGCTCTTATTATGCCATCTTATGCATTCTTAACTTATCTTACTTATGGGCCCCTTATCTTGAGTGTACGTACCGGGCGCGCAACTATGATTTGGTTGGGACGGCCAGTCCATTTCCAACTCAAACCACAGTCCAACCCGACCTAACGCGGGTCGGTATGACACAAGCAAGCTTGCTTGCCATCATACTTACTTTTCATAATCTTATACTTGATCTTATTAGTGAACATGCTTCATGATGTCACTATACATAAATCATGCTCATATCTTAGCATTATACCTTAATCGCATAATCATGAACTTAACATAGTCATATCATAAACATAACATCATCACGTCATACACACCAACCATACTTGGGTAAGTATTCAACAGTAAGCCTATGCTGTAGGCGGAGTTGTACTTACCTCGTACACTATGTCCAGAGAGGTGCCGATCCAAATCAGGATACTGCAGCAGGCTATCTCCTGCTATATCAGAGGACATAGGGTAAGAATTCTGTTCTTATAGAATGCTGGTAATCAAACCAACATTCATCCCTAATCATAGTTATATGCCCCCTTTCTTAAACATTGCCGGATACTTTCTCAGTATCGCGGATAACTCTAGAGATTAGGGTCTACTACACTTAAAGCGTAACTTGATTGGTTACTTAAAGTAACCTTGGCTAAACAGCCTTTCATAGCAGTTTTAGGCTGCTAATTCTTGACCTTGGGCCTAAGCCTTTTAAAACACAACTCCAATAGGTTACTCTAAGTAACCCCAGGTTTTTAGGCCCCACTAATCATACTTATTATTCTATTGGGTTACGTTGGATAACCCTTGGGCTTCGAGCTCAAACCAATAACTCGCTATATTCCCGGTTATTGCCCATTCAACTTGGTTTAAAACCTTTTTTCTTTACTTTGGAAAACTTGGGGTTTTAAACTCAATTTTCCTCAAAATCTTTATAAAACTTGAAATCTTATGAATGGGTCTTTATAAAAACCATTAAAAATGGAAACTGCCTTTGGAACAGTTTCTTGTAATAAATTTGTCAGTGTATGTGCAGAAATGTCCTTTTCCTGCACTGTTTTAGAAAACTCTGTGCAGGAATTTCCTGTTCACTGCACAGTTTTGAAATCCAATTTTCTATTTAAAAATCAAAGCCGAATTTAAAAAAGTTTTCTTCATAAAAGTTTTAAAGCATGAAAAACCCTAAAACTTTTGTGTTTAACTCGAGACCCATATCGGTCTCTAACCCACTCATTTTTCCTGTTGAACTCACCTAGCCGTGCATAGGGTCTGGGCACAGTCAAGCTCGGGTTTTATTAAAAACGAAGGCCATTGGAGCCTTATTTTTGAAAACTGTCCACGCTTTCCTCTAGGAAAAATCCTACTCTACAACTTTCATGTTTTAGGTTTTCCCAAAATCAGCCTCTAAGGGTCTCAAAACAGGCTTTCCAAATAACTGGCCAGCTTAAACCCGAATTGGCAGTTTTCTATCTTCATAAATTTTTTCGTCCTAAATCGTGAACACTACCTCAACCGCCCACAGCGGGAGTCTAGGATCATTATGCAAAATTTTTCTACCGTCCCAAATTAACTTACATGAACCCCAACATGATCATGCAAGTCAAACAACAAAATTGCATCAATTAAAGTTAGGGTTTTGCATGGTTTTATCCTAATTCAAACCATGGCATTAATAATTCAATCTAATACCCTAACATGCCATTCATAATCTGTTTGACAGATTTTTAGGGGACATATAACCAACTAATCTTTCTAACATGCAACCTTAGAAATCAACAAACATAAACATAGTCAAACTATCAATCAAAACCATCATTCAAAACCACACTTAACTAATCAAGCACATAAACCCTTAAATCTAGGCTAGGGCTCAGAAATTTAAATGGAGCTTATGCTCTTACAAGCCAACTTGAAATACACTTAAATCTTCAATTTAAAACTTGAATTGAAAGATTTAAGGTTCAGGAGAATTTTTACCTCACTTAATTTGAGAATGGGTTTGCTTGGCTTCAAACCTATCTCTCCCTTTTTCCTTGATCTAACAACCGGCCTTGCTCTTCCCAATGAGCACCAAAATTTTTCCAGCCACTAAGGGGTTGTTCCTACAATTCTCCGGCCACTCAACACAAGATCAGCCACCTTCCAACACCTTTCCCTTTCACTTTCTCTTCTACTTTCTCTATTGCCTCACAACCGGCCACCAAAGGCCAAGTTGGTTTCCAAATTTTTTTTCCAACTTCCTAGCTTGCTTCCTAGTGAAACCCGAACTCTCCTAAGATTATTTTCTTAAGTTTTTTAAACTTTTTCTCTCTTTTGGCTGCTATCAAGGTTCGGATTTTGGGAGTAGAAAATTGGGCAAAGTTTGACTATGTTTTCCAATTTTTGTGAACAAAAATGTTCAAATGGCCACCTATTTATAGGTGAGGAAAACTTCTTCCATTTGCTCCAAAAACCCTCCAAATTTTTAAAAATTTCCCTTAAACCCTCTTAGTTGGCCGGCCACCTCACATTCTAGAGCATTCCATAATTCTTTCCATAATTTCCTTAATTATGGAAATGATGTTATAATTTTAAAGTTAAGTGATATCATCCATAAAGGCCTTGTTTGACTTTTTCCTTAGTAAACAGTCCACTTTAATGCCAAACATGTATTTTTTAATACTGTGCTTTCTTATACACAGTACAATCTTCTGAATTACAGTCCAAAATTTATCTGCGTAAAAATGGACTGTACGAAACTTTTCCTTTTTGCTCCAAGCCCTTTGGCCTTTACTATCCTACTTAATGTGCTTGATTTTTCTATGATGGTTTTAAAACTTATTCTTACTATCTGCTTCGTAAAAACGGCTTTTCGCAGTATATACCTCATACTGCATAACATACTTAAGTTTCGACATCTAGTTGACCTTTTTAGTTAATCTTTGACTTCTCTTAGTCGATGTTGCCTTTCTTGGCCAACGTTGACTTTCTTGGTCAACTTTGACTTTCGTGGTCAACTTTGACGTCTTTTGGTCAAACTTTGACCAACATAAAAATCATCATGTTTTTATACCTTTTTACTCAAAAGGTATCATGCTTGACTAAGCAATCATTTTTGAGTCTTATAACGCATAAGAACTCACAAATTTCAATAAAAACCCTAAACCGGGCTTTTGCATAACTACCTTTACGGTACAATTCAAATTTCTATACAAGAAATTGTAACATGAAAAATTCTATTTATTACATTCTTTCTCATCTAGTCTTCCAATTCCCAGGTTGCTTCTTCAACCTTGTGGTTTCGCCACAATACTTTAACCATGGGAATGGTTTTGTTTCTTAGGGCTTTCTCTTCCCGATCCAGAATTTGAACTGGCTTTTCTTCATAGATCAAGTCCGTTTGAACCTCCACTGGTTCTTGACTAAGCACATGGGAAGGATCTGATACATACTTCTTTAGCATCGAAACATGGAAAACATTATGCATCGAAGCTAATTCTGGCGGTAGGGCAAGCTTGTAGGCTACTTTCCCAATCCTTTCAAGGATTTCAAATGATCCCGTATATCTCGGACTAAGCTTCCCCTTTTTACCAAATCGCATTACTCCTTTCATGGGAGCAATCTTGATGAACACAACATGACCAACTTGGAATTCTAAAGGCCTCCTACGTTTACCGGCATAACTTTTCTGTCTGCTAAAAGCTATATCGAGCCTCTGCTTGATTTTCTTGATATCCTCAGAGGTCTTCTTGATGAAATCTGTTGTTTGTAGCTGCTTCAGTCCAACTTCCTGCCAGTGGATAGAAGATCGACATTTCCTTCCATATAATGCTTCAAATGGAGCCATACCAATCGAAGCATGGTAGCTGTTGTTATATGAAAATTCGATCAATGACAGCTTTTGATCCGAATTCCCTTTGAAGTCCAGGACACATGACCTTAGCATATCTTCCAGCGTCTGGATGGTTCGTTCTGATTGACCGTCCGTTTGGGGGTGAAAAGCCGTACTGAACTTTAATCTGGACCCCATGGCATTGTGAACACTATTCCAAAATCGAGAAGTGAAACGTCCATCGCGGTCCGAGATGATCGATTTTGGTACTCCATGAAATCTGACGATCTGGGATACGTAAATTTCAGCCAATCTCTCCACTGAAAAGGTGGCCTTGATTGCACTAAAGTGGGCTGATTTGGTTAATCTATCCACAATAACCCAAATCGTGTCATTCCCACTTGCAGTCCTGGGTAGTCCTACTACAAAATCCATAGTAATTTGCTCTCATTTCCATTCAGGAAGCTCTATTTTCTGAAGTTCTCCACTAGGATGTCGGTGTTCAGCCTTAACTTTCTGACAAGTTAGGCATTTTGATACGAATTCTGCTACTTCCCTCTTAATATTTGGCCACCAATAATTCTCTCGGAGGTCCTTGTACATCTTGGAAGCTCCAGGATGTACGGAATATGGTGTCTTATGTGCTTCTGACAAAATCTGGTTCTTAAGAAATTCAAAGTTAGGAACACAAATCCTTCCTTTGAAATAAATGACACCATCTACAAAGACCTTAAATTCTTTGTTCTTTCCATCAAAGAGTTGCGCTTTGAACAAAGAGGAGTCTTTTCCTTGATACGACTTAATGGTCTCTAGAAGATTGGATTGGAGAGACAGAACAGACATTTTCCCCGTTATTAATTCCAGGTTGAACTCAGAAATCTCTCTTTGTAGTGGCTTAGGAAACATTCCAATAGACATCAGCATGCCCACGGATTTCCTACTTAAAGCATCTGCTACCCTGTTTGCCTTTCCAGGGTGGTAAAGGATCTCACAATCGTAATCCTTTACAAGTTCTAGCCATCTACGTTGCCTCATGTTGAGCTCCTTCTGAGTGAAAATATACTTGAGACTCTGATGATCGGTGTAGATTTCGCATTTGTTCCCATACAAATAGTGTCTCCAAATCTTGAGCGCGAAAACTACCGCCGCGAGCTCCAAATCGTGCGTGAGATAATTCTTTTCGTGAATCTTTAGCTGGCGAGATGCGTAGGCCACTACCTTCCCATTTTGCATCAAGACGGTTCCTAATCCATTTTTAGAAGCGTCACTGTAGATCACGAAATTTCCTGCATCTACATCAGGAATTATCAACACCGGGGCACTTGTTAACTTTTTCTTGAACTCTTGAAAGTTCTCTTCACACTTCTAAGTCCATTCAAATTTCTTCCCTTTCCGAGTAAGGGCTGTGAGGGGTGTAGCAATCTTGGAAAATCCCTCGATGAACCGTCGGTAGTAACCAGCTAATCCAAGAAAACTCCTTATTTCCATAACATTCTTGGGTGCTGGCCATGCATTGACCACCTCCACCTTAGCAGGGTCTACGGAAATTCCTTCCTTTTACACTACATGACCCAAGAAATGAACTTTTTCTAGCCAAAATTCACATTTTGTGAATGTGGCATACAGCTGATTTCGTCTTAGCGTTTCCATCACCAACCTAAGGTGATGCTCATGTTCTTCTTTGGACCTTGAGTAAATTAAAATATCATCAACAAAGACAATGACGAACTTATCCAAATACTCCTTGAACACTCGGTTCATAAGGTCCATGAATGCAGCTGGGGCATTGGTTAATCCAAATGGCATAACCAAAAACTCATAGTGTCCGTAACGAGTTCGAAAAGCCGTCTTGGAGATATCTGACTCCCTAATCCGAAGCTGATAATAGCCTGATCGCAGATCGACTTTCGAAAACACTACCGCTCCCCTGAGTTGATCGAAAAGATCGTCAATCCTCGGAAGGGGATACTTGTTCTTGATCGTAATCTTATTCAGCTCACAGTAGTCAATGCACATTCGTAATGATCCATCCTTCTTCTTTACGAACAACACAGGTGCTGCCCACGAAGAGTGACTTTGTCGGATGAATCCCTTATCAAGCAGTTCTTGTAACTGCACTTGAAGTTCCCTAAGCTAGGCAGGTGCCATTCGGTAAGGCACTTTTGATATCGGTACAGCTCCAGGCAACAACTCGATTTCGAACAAGATTTCGCGTTCCGGCGGAAGTCCTGGTAAATCTTTCGGAAAGATATCCACATACTCCTTTATAATGGGAACATCTTCTGGTATTAACTCCACTTCACAATCTTTATCCACTATTTTAGCTAAATATCCGTGGCAGCCATTAGCTAACATCTTCGAAGCCTTTATTGTCGAGATTAATCTGGTTGCTGAGCTCCGAGACTGTCCGTAGAAGTTAAACTCTTCCTCTCCGTAAGGGTTGAGCGTCACGCAACGCTTTCGGCAGTCAATCTTGGCGTTGTATTTGCCTAAGAAATTCATCCCTAGGATCACATCGAAATCCTGAAGCTTGATCGCGATGAGATCTACAAGCAATTCTCTGCCACAGATAATCACAGAAGTATTTCGTATCCAAAAATTGGACCACAAAATTTCTCCGGATGGCAAAGAGGTTTTCAAAGGTTGTTCTAAACTATCCACACCTCTTCCTAACCTCTGGGCGAACTCCAAAGACATGAATGAGTCAGTGGCACCAGAATCAAACAAGGCAATAGCATCATAGGTGGCGATAGAAACCTGACCTGTCATCATATTCGAAGTCCCTGCTTCTGCATCTCCTTTGATGTAAGCATAGATCCTGGCTTGAGGTACAGGAGCCTCTAATCGGCCTTGTGTGATCGAGGGTCCTTCAAGCCTTGCTTGGACTGCATGTAGCTGGCTATTGGTATTCCGACTCAGATAAGGAGGATTCTGGCCTTGGTTGTTTAGGGTGCAGTTTCTCGTATAATGCCCCTCCTTGCCACACAGGTAGCAAGCATTTGACCCCATTCTGCACACTCCCGAGTGTTTCCTCCCACATTTAGTGCACATCAGGTAGTCAGTGTTATTACCCTCATTTCCTCTGTTATTCTTCTTCTGAGGGTAACTCTTTTGTTGACCCTAGCCAGAGAAATTTCCTTTTCTGTTGTTCTTTCCAAATTGTTTGGAACCTTGGGCGGGACTACTAGTCTGGCCTTTCTGGTTCGACTCAAAGCTTTGACGGGGCTGCGTCTGCTTCACCATGGCTTTTTCTTCCTTCCTTGCCTTAAAAATTTGAGCCCTTGCTTCCTTCTCCTGGTTTATCCAATATTCCACGCTCTTATTGCTCGACTTACACAGTCGGATACCAAGGTAGGTGGGCTGCTGCCAGCACTCACTTGCTAGGCAATATCCGTGCGGAACATCTCCATCATTCTTCTAACTTTTTCAGTTTCGTTTGGCACTAATTTCGGGCACAACCGGGCTAACTGTTCAAACTTCTTGATAGCCTCCATTACTGTCATTGACCCTTGTTTTAAACAGGTAAACTCATCCAGCTGAGCTGCCAGGATTTCCTTATTGTAAAACATGGTTCGGAACTCCATCACAAAATCCTGCCAGGTCATGGTCGTAACATCTCGACGCATCTGGACAGTCATCCACCAGTGTCTAGCATCTTTCTTGAGAGCGAAGGAAGCACGGAGAACTTTTTCCTGCTCTGTCAGTCGCATGAAATTCAAAATAACTTGGATGTCAATCAGCCAGTTGTCTGCGGCTATCGGGTCACTTGGTCCTTCGAATTCAGGCGCTTTCATTCGCCTAAATCGTTCGTAAAGCAAATCTTCCTGTACTGGTGGTATGTTCACTGAAATTCCAGTGGGTGCTAACGGAACTTCAAAGTTCCGTGGAATCTCTTGCTGTACCTCTGGTTGAACTTCTGGTACCGGAGGTACTACTGGGGGTACTCTGTCATATTGAGGAGGAACCTCATCAGCCCGTGGTATTTGATTCAATTGAGCTAACTGCTCTCGCAGTCTATCTGTTTCTTGCTGCTGTTCTAGCAGCTGCCGTTGCAGATTAGCTACAACGGTCGCGAGATCTGGCTCTGGTGGGTTTACGGGCATTGTTCGACATGGACGAACCATCTTTTAATTCCTATTAAACCATAAGAAAAGATATTATCATACTATCAGTATCCTTTCTTTCATGCATATCTTATCGTATTGCATCTCAATACATTACGTCATAACATAATAGTATCATCGTATCATATCACATACTTATCATATCATTCATACTCATAACACATCGTAACATGACTTTCATAATCATATTATAACATAATACTTCATACTTGAACTGTCTTTTTGTATTCTTACAAAAAGTACATCATATTTACAATACCGTAAATACTTATTTGATACATCATACTATACATACATGGGCAAAATTCACGATGGAAGTGTCTAATACTTTACCATCATACATAAGTACAAACCTATCGTCAAAAAGGAATAAGTTAGTACAAGTCAGTCCTAGAATCAAAAAGATATATACACGGTCAGCTTAATCTATATACTCTATCGTAACCACAGAGGCTGTGTCGGAGTTTGACTCCCCATCTCCATCGTCAAACAAAATCTCCTCCGGGTCGTCGTTAAAATCATTTATATCCTCCTCGTCCTCTAACCAACCTACATGCTCTAACTCTGGCTTCGGCTCCATATCATCCTCATCATTGCTGGAAATGTCGATGATCGGGAGATCTTCCGGTTGGTCCTCCGAAGCAACTACGAAGTCAGCGGGATCAAAGTCATCGGCACCCATGTCGGCCTCGGCCTCTTATGGTGGCACCTCCTGTACTGGAACTACTGGAATCGGGTCCTTGGGAAAAACTGGACATGCCTCAAAAAGCGGCTCTCCTATCCCAGCATCATCAACTGGTGCCTGATGACCACCCACAAAATCAGAGGCCTACATAGCATGCACAACTCCTCGGCCCCCAGAATGTCATCGATCATGTTCCCAACTGTCATACCAAGCATAGGCATGGGAACATACTATCAGATCTACGGAGGCAATCTGTCCCGAAATGTCTGCAGTGCCAGCAGCTCTGGGTTGGCCAAATCCTGCGGAACATGAGGCAACATCTCCTCCTGAAATCTCCGGCAGTAGTGGCTCATAGACTCCTGTGGGTAGGCGTGACAAACTACTGCGTAACTAAGATATCGCGCGTGGTACATATCTCGGTAAATCTCAGGGTCGCGATGAGATACACCTGCTCCCTAGTCAGGTATCGGTCCGTAACGCGCAATTACTAACGTGCGGAAATGTGCCCATGTGCGACTCGGCATCTGTCGCTCGCCCAGTGTCATCCACCACAGTCGAGCGTCTGCTGCAAAACCGGCTGGCTACGGAAACTTGTAATCGAGCCTCGATATGACATATACGGAATATCAGCTCCATATCATACAGCCATGATGCTAATGATACTGTCCGTCTCGTACCGTCAAATAACATGGGATGCGACTCATAAAATGACGTCACTGCATGCTCGTCTACTCGAGCAGGATCCATGTCGTCGGGTCTATCATAACATGATCGCATAATGAATATTTACTCATAAAAATAAAGTCAACTTACAATGATGGTGGTGATGGCAAGGAGACTGTGAAATCGGATAGCAGGAAACCTCTCTGATACCAACTCTGTAATGACCCGCCTAGCACAGGCTGTTACCATATATACATTTCGTACATATTTACTTAGCGTAAATAGAGGAATTTTTTTTTATACGAAGCATACGAGCAATTAACGATAATTAAATAAAGATGTTCGAACACCAAATAATATACATAAAATGACAAAACGCGTAGCGGCTATCATTCTCACATTTTACAGTTTGCCCTGCCACGCTCCCCCATCTTGCATCAGAGATTGCCCAAAGGTTACTTACCTACAGCATAGACGTAAGACGTGAGCTTTCGCTTAGCAAGTACAACATAAACATCCGCGACAACAAACAATACAAAACATAACTTAATTCAACATAACATAGCTTATTCTAACATAATTATGCATGAACCATTTATGCTTCATTATGCTTACTTATTCTTTCATAACTTACTTTCATAGCTTATCTTAACTTTACTTGCTTATGGGCCCCTTAACATAAGTGTACGTATCGTGGCGCGCAGCTATGGAGTGGTTGGGGTGGCTAGCCCAGTCCAACTCAAACCATAGACCGAACCCGACCTACGAGTGGGTCGATACGATACAGGCAAGCTCGCTTGCCTTCATACTTGCTTTTCATCATCTCATACTTGATCTTGTTCTTACTTAAGAACTGATGAACATGCCTCGTGATGTCACTCATACATAAGTCATAATCATATCTTAGACTTTGCATATCACACATCATACATCAAACCATAAACTTGGCATATCACACATCATATCCTAGCATCACATTTTTCTAACATACATCAGATCACACATTATAACATACATCAAACATACTTTGGTAAGTATCACAACAAAAGCCTATGCTGTAGGCGGAGTTGTACTTATCTCGCACACTATGTCCAATGATGTGCTGTTCCAAGTCAGGATACCACAGCATGCTACCTCCTGCTATTCCAAAGGACATAGGAAAGGATTAAAAATGTTGGTGATCTAACCAACATTCATACTTAATTTTAGTTATATGTCCCCCCTTAGATCACGCTTGATACTTACTTAGTATCATTGATAATCCCTAGGGTTTAGGGCCTATCAAACATAGAGCATAACTTGATAGGTTACTTAAAGTAACCTTGGCTACTAAGCCTTACATACATAAATAGTGTTAGGTTATTATTCCTAACCTTGGGCCTAAGCCTTTTTAAAACACATCCCATTAGGTTACCCTAAGTAACCCTAGTTTTTAGGCCCAACCAACATACTTGATATTTTGTTAGGTTACATTGGATAACCCTTGGGCTTTGGGCCCAATCCAATAACTCGGTATCCTTTCTGGTTATTGTTCACCAAAACTTGGTTCAAAACTTCTTTTTCTTTGCTTTGGAAAAACTTAGGGTTTTATGTTTATTTTCTTCAAAAATCCTTGTTCATCTTATCAAAATTTATAATCTTATGAGTGGGTCTTGTAAAAACTATTAAATGATAGAAACGGCCTTTGGAATAGTTTCTACTATTAATTTGTCAGTGTATGTGCAGGAATGTCCTTTTCCTGCATTGTTTTAGAAAATCCTGTGCAGGAATTTCCTGTTTCCTACATAGTTTTTGAAATCTAATTTTATTTAAAAATCTAAGTCGAATCTGAAAAAGTTTTCTTCACAAAAGTTTTAGATCTTGAGAAAATCTAAAACTTTCGCTTTTTATCGAGACCCATATCGGTCTCTAACCTACTCATTTACCCTGTTGAACTCACCTGGCCGTGCATGAAGTCTGGGCACGGTCAGGCTCGGAGTTTTCTCAAAACCGAGGCCGTTAGAGCCTTATTTTGGAAAACGGTCTACAATGCCCACTAGAAAAAACCGTTCCCTACAACTTTCATGTTTTAAGTTTTGTCAAAATCACCCTCTAAGGGCCTCAAAATCTGCTTTCCAGAAAACTAGCCAGTTTTTACCCGAACTGGCAGTTTTCTTGTTTAAGTTGGTTTTACGTCCTAATCGTGAAATCTAACTCAACCAGCCACCGCGGGAGCCTAAGATCAAACATGTAGTGCATTTATAACGTAAGGTTTCATTAAACCCAAATTAAATCCATTATTGATTTTGGATCAACCAAAGTTTGCATAATTCTAGGTTGCACAAACCATTCAAACTTAACCTAGCAACCTATCATGGCATTCTAGATCATGCTTAAACCTATTTGGGGACATACAACATTAACAATCATCTAGCATACAAACCATAATATCAAGCAAGCATAAGTATAAACCATGCAAAGCTTATAAATCAAACCACCCTTAACCTAATCAAGTACAAAAACCCTAATTTTTCTAAACTTGGCAATAAATCAAATTGAGCTTATGCTCTTACAAATCAACTTGAAATACACTTAAATTTCAAATTGATGCTCAATTTAAAAAGTTTAGGGCTAAGGGAGATTACCTTGATTGAACACAAAGTTAGGCTAGGAGTTTGGTCCACTTTTCTCCCTTTCTCCTTGGCTCTCCACAACCGGCCTTGCTCCCTCCAATGGGTACCAAAAATTTTTGGTCACTTGGTGGTTGTTTTAACAAAGTCCGGCCACCCCCCAACACTTCTTTTCTTCACTTTTCTCTTTCCCTTTCTTTCTCTCCCACAACCGGCCCTTTGGCCTCAAATGGATACCAAAATTTTTTCCAAACTTTTCCTTGTGTTCTAGCTCAAATCCGACCACTCCCCTTAAATTTCCCCTTTGAGTTTTTGATTTTCTCTCTTCTCTCTTACCTTCCCTATGCTCGGTATTTGAGAGGAAAATGGACAAGGTTTTGCTAGATTTTCCAAATTTTGTGAACAAAAATGACCACCACCTCACACTTATTTATAGGTATGGGAAAACTTCTTAAATTTGCCAAAAGTCCCTAAAGAAGCAAGAAATTGCACAAAAGGATGCATAGGTGGCCGGCCATGGCTTGTCTAGAACACTCCATAATACTTTCCATAATTTGCTTAATTCCTTAATGATGTCATAATTTTGGGATTAGATGATGTAAGCATCATTAAGGTTTGTTTGCCTTTTTCCTTAATAGGAAGTCCATTTTTATGCCAAAACAGATATTTCCAATACTGTGTTCAATAATACACAGTACTGTATATTGAACTGCAGTCCAAAATTTATCTGTGTAAAAATGGCTGTATAAAAATTTTCTTTTTGCTTAAAGCCCTTTTGGCCCTTGATATCATATTTAATGTGCTTGATTTTCTATGGTGGTTTTAATCTTATTCATGCTATCTTGTCCATAAAAATGGTTTTTCGCAGTATTTATCCCATACTGCTTAACATTTATCAGTATCGTCATACATTTGACCTTTCTAGTCAACCTTTGACTTTTTTGTCAACTTTGACTTTCTTGGTCAAACTTTGACCAACATAAAATTATAGAGTTTTTCTACCCTTTTAACCCAAAAGGTCACATGCTTGGCTAAGCAATCATTTTTTAGTCTTATAAAATCATAAGAACTCACAAAACTCAATAAAAACCCTTAATCGGGTTCTTTCATAAACACCCTCATGGTACAATTTAAATTTATTTACAAGAAATCGTAACGTCGTAAAATTCAGTTATTACAACCTCAATACTGGTATACATTAAAGTTTCCACTCGGAACCTATTCGATGGTCAAGATAAACCATCCCTCCAAGGAAGTAGACAACTTTTACAATCTTATCATGAATAAGATCCCTAAATCTTATTCCGTCGATTGTGGACTATTTATCTAGACTGTTATCAAATTACCATGTCTTTTATGTATACCCCGTATACATATGGTAATCCGATATATTACCAACAGCCAAGGAGTATTTTATGTTTGCTCAAAATAACCATACAATCAACAAATGAAAGTAAATAGGACACAACTTATTAAACATGAATAACCTCCTCTTATTAATATCAAAATGTCATATTTTCATAAAATCCCTAATATTGATTTTCTATCCTTATAGCACATTTAGATCCCAACAGGAGGAATTTGTACCTAAGAGTTTAGATACTTCAGGTTCTTTTCCTGGTTCGGACTCATGGCCTTGAAGAGAGGCGAGGACTTTATCTTTTGAACGATAGTTTCTTCTGAAGTAGGTCTGCAACTTAGTACATGTTATGTCCCTGTCTTTTTCTTTTGTGGGGTTGGTTTTTTTAGATGGTATTAAAGATAAGGGAACCGTTTGTCCTATATTTTCTACACTTATTTGCCTTACTTGTTCAGAATCCAAAACACTTGGATCAGATTTTTCAAAGAAATCAGTAGGATTTGACTCGTTAGGATCTAAAACTTGATTTTCAACAATTGTGTCCTGTCGAGAAGTTTGAAAAACGGTTTTTCTTGAATTTGAAAGACATCATCATCATTCAAATATTCTCCTCCCCCCCCCCCCCCCCTCCCTCCTAAAGATGAGTTCCAAAAAACGGTTTGTCTTCAAACAAAGTGACATCCATGGTTATGAACATTTTCTTTAAGATAGGGTACAAGCACTTATACCCTTTCTGAGTTGGTGCATATCCAACAAAGACACAACATGTGGCCCTAGAATCAAGTTTTCCTCTACTGTGATCATGGTTATGAATAAAAGCTGTGCATCCAAATATTTTTAGAGGAATGTCAGAAATAAGCCTAGTCGAAGGATAAATGTTTTGAAAAATACTTAATGGAGTTTTGAATTTTAGAATCCTAGAAGGCATTCTTTTATTCAAGTATGTTACTGTCAAAATTGCTTCACTCCAGAGATACTTAGAGATATTTTCTGAAAAAAGTAACGCTCTAGCCACTTCTAAACTGTGTTCATTTTTTCTCTCAGGTACTCCATTTTGTTGAGTGTATCAGTACATGAACTCTAGTGCACAATTCCTTTCTCAAGAAAAAAGATCCAAGAGTTTTATTTAAATACTCCTTACCATTATCACTTCTGAGAATTTGAATTTTTGTTTGAAAATGGGTGAGAACCATGGTGTAAAAATTTTGGAAGATACTTTTAACTTCGGATTTTCTTTTAACAAATAAACCGAACTTAATCTTGTATGAACATCTATAAATGTTACAAACCATTTTTTTTCCTGACAGAGTATCAATCATAGAGGGACCCCAAACATCAGTGTGGATCAATACAAAAGGTTTTGTGGGTTTATAGGGTTGTAGAGAAAAAGAAGAATGATGATGCTTAGCCAATTCACAAAACTCACATTGCAAAGAAGAAGGATTTTTATTCTTAAACAAATCAGGTGATAAGTGTTTCAAATAATGGAAATTTGAATGACCTAATCTATAATGCCATAATATAATTTCCTTATTGGCAACAAAGAAACACAACCATAGCATGTACTTTATACTGGCCTTTTTAATCTTGATTTTTCTTCAAAAAATAAAGTCCTCCACTTTCTCTAACACTACCAATCGTCTTCCCCAAGGTCAGCTCATGAAATTCACAATATGAAGGAAAAAATTAACTTGACACTTAAGATCACTGGTTAATTTACTTATTGACAACAGATTGCATGGTAGATTAGGTACATGAAGAACTTTATGAAGAGTGAGTGAGGGATAGATAATAATGGACCCTATTTCTGCTATGACCGACAATGAACCTTCAGCAATTTTGATTTTTTTGTTTCCTGCACACGGGTTATAGGAACAAAACAATTTTGAAGATCCAGTCATATGGTCAGTAGCACCTAAGTCAATAATCCATGAACAATATGGATTTGATTTTTTTCCAAGAAAGGGCTACAATGAAATAGTTACCCTATTTCGCCAAAGAACAGGAAGGATTGAGAACTGTGGAGATTGGAAGAGCTTGTACAAGTGGCTTAGCTGTTCCTTTGTGAAGGATTCCATCTCTGAGTTAACTGGTTGCCCTTGAGAATCATCGCCCATAGTTTGTAGTGCTCTGCCTTCCCCTCCGGTCTTCTTCTTCTGATTCGGTGGCCTCCCGTGGAGTTTCCAGCAGGTTTCCCTGGTATGCCAATGTTTCGTACAATGATCACACCAAGATTTTTTCTTCCGGTTCTCCTCTGAATCTGGCCTTCGAGAAACTAGGGCTGAATTCTCAATGTCAGGACATTCTTTGGTTCCTGCGTTTTGAGCATTACTCTCTACCTCGACTCCTCCCTCCTAACTTTAGAAAAAAAGTTCTCTGATTGATGGTAAAGGCTGTCGGTCGAGTATTCTGTCTCTCACTTCATCCAATTCTTGATTGAGTCCAGTTAGGAAGACATACACACGGTCATTCTCCTCCCTTTTTTTATGACGAACACTATCCTTTTGGCAATCCCATTCGTCCTCATAACAGAGGTCCAACTCCTGCCATAACATTACAAGTTCATTGTAATATGACGTCACATCTCAATCTCCTTGTTTCGCCTTCCAAGGCCTAGTTTTCAGGTTGAAAATCTGAGACAAGTTTTCCACATCCGAGTACATATCTCGAACTGCTTCGCATACATCTCTTGTTGACGGTAAGAATAGGTGGGGCTTTCCTATGGCAAGTTCCATAGAATTGATTAGCCATGCAATTATGAGAGTGTTTTCTGAGCGCCATACCTTCAAACTCGGGTCATCAGCCACTGGTTGTTGGACTTCTCTTGTTAAATGTCCAAGCTTTCCTCTGCCATCAATCGCAAGTCTGACCGATTGAGCCCACTCGAGGTAATTGCTACCATTCAGCTTATGAACAGTCAATTGCAGGGACAGGTTTGGGCTGGAATGTTCCATGCTGCTGATATAGGAGGTGCCGGTCAACTAGGCGTTGATTGGTTGGGGTTGACGGGTTGGTTGGGGTTGGCGTGTTTCTGAGGACGAGGTTGAATCGATATCAGTTTGGGAGGTTTTTTTTCTGAGAGTTAGTCATTGTTGCCCTAAAATCCATGGGAGGTTTTTTTCCGTCTTCGATACGATGCGGTTTTGGTGAAGGAAAAATAATTCTTTTCCATGTTTTATTTCAAAGATTACAAGCGGTATATATATAGGAGGATTGACTGATCCTTAGGAACTAAATTACATATTCTAAGGAGGCAAATAAGGAAACAAAATATTAGCTAATCTGCCAGCTCATAGATCAGCCAACCATCAGCCAGCTACCCGATCCCTAAAGTCTAGGGATTTCACAAACTTTGACCCACAATCTTCGACAGGTGCAAATTGTTTTTTTTGTTGTTGTTGTTGTTTTTTTTTTTTAGGACAAGTTGACAAGAAGATCACTCTTACTACAAATTTGTCACATTATCATTATTGTAGAGTCCACTTTTAGTTATGACGCTATTTTAAAATATAAAAATATTATTAACTTACTTCCTAATAGCTTAAGTTTTTAAAATAGATTGGTAAACTGACATGATATCAGAGAGGCAAATATATTTACTAGCATATACCCTAGTGAGTGCCACAATCTATATTAGGGTGTGGTACCTTTTTTTTAATTATATTTTTTTTAAGTTTTTCAATAAGGGTGTGGTTACTTTGACAGCTTAAAATGTGAACTTTTTTTTTTTTTTGCGAGAAATCCTAGAAGTTAATTTCGTTTGGAAAATCATTGTCACTCAGTTAAATCCGGATATATTGTTTGTCTAACTAACTAATTGAGTGATTCACTTATTAAAAGCTAAAAATAGAACTTTCTACCAATCCCATCTTCAGTAAAGGATGACCTTTCTCCTCTCTCATACTTGAAGCGAAGGCTTCTCACCTTTCAAAGAAGTAACATACTACTTATAAATTACTTAACCAAAAAAAAAAAAAATATATATATATATATATAAATTGGTATGTTAAACGGTTAATATTTATTTCAAAACAATTGAAATATAAAGTTATTATTGACATACATCCTAATAGCTTAAGCGTTTGGGATCATTTGATAAATTAACTAGCATTATAAGGGTATGGTCACTTTGACAGCTTAAAAATGTGAACTTTATTTTTGCGAGAAATCTTAGAAGTTAATTTTGTTTGAAAAATCCTCGTCACTCAATGTTAAAACCGGATATATTGTTTGTCTAACTAAATAATTGAGTCATTCGCTGATTAAAAGCTAAAAATATAACTTTCTACCAATCCCCAGTAAAGGATGACCTTTCTCCTCTCTCACACTTGAAGCAAAGGAGCAAATTTATTCTCACCTTTCAAAGATGTAACATACTACTTATAAATTACATAACCAAATATATATATATATATGTATATATATAAATTGGTATGTTAAACAGTTAATATTTATTTCAAAACAATTGAAATATAAAGTTATTATTGACATAAATCCTAATATCTTAAGTTTTTGGGATCGTTTGATAAATTAACATAGTATTATAGCGGGAGATCTTGAAATCAAACCCTTGTGATCGTATTTTTTAACCTATTTATTATTATCACGTGTTGGACCTTTAATATGTTTCAAGTTTCTTTTTAAATCTAGATGGCACGCGAGGGGGAGTTTCGAAGCCCACATCCTAACGGATGGATGGGTAAACTAACAAAAACAGAATCTGTAATATCCGAAAATTTACATGGACTCATGATTTCCTTATACATAAGAAATCTATGTTCATATTATGTGTTTTTGTGATGTTTCATGAAAATTGTGAATATGAATGCGAAATTCATAATTTTATCAGTAAATGTTTGAGTTCTCATTCGATTAGCTATGAGACTCAATAAGCAGTTTGCTTAGCCAAGCACGTGACCCTTGAGCAAAAAGGGAAGAAAAATCCTATGATTTCATGTTGGTCAAAGTTTGACCGAAAAAGTCAAAGTTGACCAAAAAAGTCAAAGGTTGACCAGAAAGGTCAAATAAATGAAGGTGCTGAGAGATGATAAGCAGTATAGGAAATATACTGTGAAAACTATCTTTACAAATGAGATAGCATGAGTAAGATTTAAAACCGCCATAGAAAAATCAAGCACACCAAGTAGGATATTAAGGGCAAGAAAGGTTTAAAGAAATAAGAAAAATTTTATACAGTTCATTTTTACACAGATAAATTTTGGACTACAATACAGTATAAAATACTGTTATTAGTTAATAACAATATTGAAAATATCTGTGTAGCATAAAAGTGGACTGCATTTTAAAGGAAAGGCCAAACAAGGCCTTATAATGACATCACCTTGATGACATCACCCTATCTTGGATTTATGACATCATTCTTCCTTAAAGAAAAATTGGAAAATCCTTGGATGACACCTAGCTAGATATGGCCGGCCATTTTGGAGGGTATTTGTGCAAAATTTGTGCAAATATTCTTGTTCCAAGGGCATCTAAGCAAATTTTGGATTAAAAATAAATCCAAAAATTAAATTAATTTTCAACTATAAATAGCCAGGGGGGGTCGGTTTTGGCTTCAAAAAAATCAGAAAAATCAGCAAAACTATGCCAAAATTCTCTCTCAAAAACCGAACATAAGGAGGAAAGGAAAGTGAGAAAAAAAGTGAAAAACCAAAGGGAGAAAACTTAGGGGAAGGTCGGATTTTGAACTAGGAACAGCAAGCAAGATTCAACAAAATTTTTGGAACCCATTTAGAGGAGAGGGCCGGTAGTGGTGGTGCTAGGATAAAGGGGAAAAAGCTGACCAAACCACTTGAATTGAGTAAGGTAAGCCTCTTTGATTTTAGGCTTTTCAATTCAAGTTCCAATTTGGAATTTAAGTGTATTTCAATGTTGGAATTGTAGAGCATAAGCTCAATTTAATTTTCTGCCCTAGTTTATAAATTTTAGGATTGTGCTTGATCATGGTGCTTAGGTGGTTTTAAATTTCAAGATATGCATGCTTATGTGATTGGTTGCATGAAAATTAGGGTTATGCATGATTGTATGTCCCAAATCTGCCTTAGGGTTTGAATGTGATTGTATGGATGAATGATGGAATGAATGTTAGAAAGCGCTGCATGACTGGTATAGGCTCTCGGTTGCGGCCGATTGAGGTAGTGTGCGCGTATTAGGACGTAAACCGAATCTAAGCATAAAAACTGCCAGTTCGGGTAAAACTGGCCAGTTTTCTGGAAATCTGATTTTGAGGCCTTTAGAAGCCGAATCTGGAAAAACTTAAAACATAAAAGTTGTAGAGAAGGATTTTTCCTAGTGGGTAGCGTGGACCGTTTTGCAAAATAAGGCTCCAATGGCCTCGGTTTTCACAAAAATCCGAGCCTGACCGTGCCCAGATTTCATGCACGGCCAGGTGGGTTCAACAAGAAATAAGAGTAGGATAAATTCCGAACTGGGTTTTGAGTAAAACATGAAAGTTGTAGGGTTTTCCAATATCTAAAACTTTCATGAAGAAAACTTTTTTGGATTCGATCCAGATTTTTGAATACAATTAGATTTCCAAAACAGTGCAGGAAATAGGAAATTCCTGCTCAATATTTTCTAAAACAGTGCAGGAAAAGGACATTCCTGCACATACACTGATGGTTCGACTGTGGAAAGCTGTTCCAAGGGCAATTTTCAACACTTAATGATTTTACAAATCCTACTCAAGAATTATAATTTTTCAAAAGTTGAACAAAGGATTTTTGAATTAAAAAGGACCTAAAATGTTAAGTTTTTCCAAAGAAAAGCCAAAGAAAATTTTGGACCCAAGAAATGGAGACTGGATTAACCAACAGTAATCTGGAAGGATATCCAGGTTATTGGACTGGGCCAAAGCCCAGGGTTACCCAATGTAGCCCAACAAGATACCAAGTTCAAATATGAACTAAGACAAGTAAGATATCATGTAGGGGGCATATAACTATGGTTATGCATGAATGTTGGTTGGATCCCCAACATTTTTAGATCCTTACCTATGTCCTTTATTATAGCAGGAGATAACCTGTTGTTGTGTCCGGACTTGGAGCGAGACACTAGCGGACATAGTAGACGAGGTAAGTACAAACCTCACCTACAGTATGGAAAATAGTAATCTATTTTCAAGTATATGACCTGATTACATGTTATTCCAAGTTATGCCATGTTATGTTATGCCATGTTATGTTATGCCATGTTGTGTTATGTCATGTGATGCTATTTATGATACGATAAGCCATGTTAAGTCATGTTAAGCCATGATACATCAAGTTATGCCATGTCTAGTTTCATGTGTATCATGATTATTAAGATCACATGTAAGGATTCTTAGTCTTGGAAATATAACAAGACTAAGTCTAAACCAAAACAAGTAAGGTGTCGTACCAACCTCCTGTTGATGCAGGAGGATTATGTATATTTCAAGTTATAATTATCAACCTTACGTTGATGCGTGAAGGTCATGTTCATGTTTTCCAGAATGGTTAAGGCCTTGCAAACCCTGACGTTCTGAGGCTTGCGCGCTTTTGGTACGTACACTAGGGGCCACATGTTAAACAAGATAATAAGTTCAAGTCAATAATTGGTTATAAAAGACTCATAATTAATTCATGCATGAGTTGCACGACATTTGTTATATTTTGTGAGATTATGTTTGTACTTGCTGAGCGAAAGCTCATCAGTATATTTCATACTGTAGGTAAGAGCCTGCAGCTTAATTGGTGGGCCAGGTGGATGATGCGGTGGGTGAAGGGCGGTGTGGGACACCACTACGCAAATGTTCCGCGAAGTTATGATAAGTTTAAGTTTATATATATTTTAAAGACAGTTATGTTGTATAAAAATTATGAGGATTTAAAGACTCGAACAATTTTGTAAAAAGTATGTATGTTTTATCTTAGTATGTATGCATTATAAGTTTCCATATGAGTAACTCTATTTAATGTAAGTTAAAAAAAAATTTTATTCTCGATTTTCCAAGCAAGTTTAAACAGTGTTATAAGTCCAAGTATGTATGGTAACTGCCCTACGTAGATTGGGACGTTACAGAATCAAATAAAAAGAAAATACTTTGTTGGAATGAAAGCTTTATTGTCGAAGCCCACTAGAATCAGTAAACTTTGCCTTCTCAGGCTTCATCACACCTCCATTTCTTAATCTTCAAAAATCCTAACATTCCTTTCAATCAAAATCATTCAGAAGTTCCGGAATTGCCGTACTTGCCATAAGATCTAGCCATTCTTTTAGATCCAAAACCTTTGTTTCTCCAACATCAAAGACACATTTGAGCAGAGAAAACAAGGGAAACCTTGGTACATAACACGCCAGACGGAGAAAAATATACAACAAACTGTCATTCCCTGAAAAACCAACAAAACGAAAACCTTTATCACACAAGATTTTCAAATGAAGTTGTTAGGCTCAAATCAGACTTCCTTGTCATCGACGAGAAAATGAAAAATTTAATGGAGAAACCCGAACGGTCACAAAGACCGATTATCCGGAACAATTCATATCATTCCATAAATTTTTATGTCAATACATGACAACTTGATCAAGTTAAAACAGTGTACCATCGGCTAATAAAGGCAATACGGTGGACTAATAACTATTTTCTTTACACTTACAAATGAACTGTTCTTTCCTATCTATATTGACTAAAGGAAAACCACCAGTTTTACAACTAACCATGTAAAGGGACATTTCTTTGGACTATTGAACTAACACCACTCAGTCTATCCACAGTAATGCAATGCTATGAACCTTCTAATTCCTTCTACGACCTGATTTTGTCTGCTTTCTTGTATTAGCCGGGGAAGATTGCTTTGAAGGTACCGGTAAGAGCGTTCCTCCTTTGATGCCATCTGACTCCGTCAAGTCACTAAGCGTTTTTTGGGCTTCAATATAGACAGTAAGGTCCCTCATCTGAAAGCAGCATATAGTTTTATATCAAGTGTTACGGAAATTTTAAAATACCAACAAGTCAGTAGCAACAAGCATAAACATCCACCTAAAAGTTCTTGCAGTACCTGTTCTTCTAGATCAAGTATCTTTGCATCCCTCAGCTTTAGCTCAGCAGCTTCCCTAAACAGTAGAATGGGGAACTAGTTATGTGAGGAGGCAAAGAATTCAATTTGGCTAGGCTACTAGGTTGCCATATCATATGCAATTGATAATCAATGGGGTCTCAGTTATTGCTAAAAAGGTGAAACGATAAGTTTTTTCTAAAGCATACAGGACTGGAAGAAACACCAGATTGAGTTTCTACGACTATACGGCCTCTGTAGTTCACATGTCAATTTCAGCAAGAACCATATTGCCTTAAGAGGATTAAGACTCTTGACCAAGAGACCGTTCAAACTTGGTCAAAAAGGACCATACCTTTCTTCAATTTCCTTGAATTTCATGCGACAAATTTCTTGGTCTTTGATGAGAGTTCGATTTATCTAAGGTGACAAAAACAAGAACAAACGATAAGAAGATGATTGAAAAAGAAGTGAAGATAAGTTTGGCAATAAAACAGAAGCCAAACCTGGGACAAGAATAAATTGAAGGAGATGTAACTTAAAGACTTACATCTGCAACAACGTTCCTTTCCTCTATACATTTTTGCAGTTTGTTTTGTATGTCCTGCATTTTGGAATTCACAGCTTCCTCGACTGCTTCGGTAATTGCGTTCTCCAGTTTACTTTTGGCTTCCGCAAGTAGAGATTCATAATACTAAAAGAAAAAAAAGTAACGATGAATTCATCAAGGAAATTTATCAGACACAGAGGAGGCTACAATGTCCAAATCCAAAAAGCACATTAGTACACAGGGTAAAACAAAATCCCCTGTGTCTAATCGGCCAGAGAAAGAAATATTTTTCCAACCATTTGTCTCCCCAGATATAAGTCTCTTAAAAACTGACGTATTGTATATTTTCTTAAATCGGATATCAACCTACATTTTTATTGGAGTAGCCACCAACAGAAAGCTATAGGGTGTAGGTTGGTAATGAAGTACTTACTTGTCTTTGGGTCTCAAGCTGGCTAGCAAGAAGATTATTGTACTCATTCACAATCTGTTGTCAAGTAGATAATCCAAAGATCAGTGCATTCCACGGGAAAGTGAAGGTAATTAACAC
>CM046374.1:5791999-5994163 GCA_025413025.1 Ficus hispida
AGGATACCACAGCATGCTACCTCCTGCTATTCCAAAGGACATAGGAAAGGATTAAAATTTGGTGATCTAACCAACATTCATACTTAATTTAGTTATATGTCCCCCTTAATCACGCTTGATACTTACTTAGTATCATTGATAATCCCTAGGTTTAGGGCCTATCAAACATAGAGCATAACTTGATAGGTTACTTAAAGTAACCTTGGCTACTAAGCCTTACATACATAAATAGTGTTAGGTTATTATTCCTAACCTTGGCCTAAGCCTTTTTAAAACACATCCCATTAGGTTACCCTAAGTAACCCTAGTTTTTAGGCCCAACCAACATACTTATATTTTGTTAGGTTACATTGGATAACCCTTGGGCTTTGGCCCAATCCAATAACTCGGTATCCTTCCCGGTTATTGTTCACCAAAACTTGGTTCAAAACTTCTTTTTCTTTGCTTTGGAAAAACTTAGGGTTTTATGTTTATTTTCTTCAAAAATCCTTGTTCATCTTATCAAAATTTATAATCTTATGAGTGGGTCTTGTAAAAACTATTAAATGATAGAAACGGCCTTTGGAATAGTTTCTACTATTAATTTGTCAGTGTATGTGCAGGAATGTCCTTTTCCTGCACTGTTTTAGAAAATCCTGTGCAGGAATTTCCTGTTTCCTACATAGTTTTTGAAATCAATTTTATTTAAAAATCTAAGTCGAATCTGAAAAAGTTTTCTTCACAAAAGTTTTAGATCTTGAGAAATCTAAAACTTTCGTTTTATCGAGACCCATATCGGTCTCTAACCTACTCATTTACCCTGTTGAACTCACCTGGCCGTGCATGAAGTCTGGGCACGGTCAGGCTCGGAGTTTTCTCAAAACCGAGGCCGTTAGAGCCTTATTTTGGAAAACGGTCTACAATGCCCACTAGAAAAACCGTTCCCTACAACTTTCATGTTTTAAGTTTTGTCAAAATCACCCTCTAAGGGCCTCAAAATCTGCTTTCCAGAAAACTAGCCAGTTTTTACCCGAACTGGCAGTTTTTCTTGTTTAAGTTGGTTTTACGTCCTAATCGTGAAATCTAACTCAACCAGCCACCGCGGGAGCCTAAGATCAAACATGTAGTGCATTTATAACGTAAGGTTTCATTAAACCCAAATTAAAATCCATTATTGATTTTGGATCAACCAAAGTTTGCATAATTCTAGGTTGCACAAACCATTCAAACTTAACCTAGCAACCTATCATGGCATTCTAGATCATGCTTAAACCTATTTGGGGACATACAACATTAACAATCATCTAGCATACAAACCATAATATCAAGCAAGCATAAGTATAAACCATGCAAAGCTTATAAATCAAACCACCCTTAACCTAATCAAGTACAAAAACCCTAATTTTTCTAAACTTGGCAATAAATCAAATTGAGCTTATGCTCTTACAAATCAACTTGAAATACACTTAAATTTCAAATTGATGCTCAATTTAAAAAGTTTAGGGCTAAGGGAGATTACCTTGATTGAACACAAAGTTAGGCTAGGAGTTTGGTCCACTTTTCTCCCTTTCTCCTTGGCTCTCCACAACCGGCCTTGCTCCCTCCAATGGGTACCAAAAATTTTTGGTCACTTGGTGGTTGTTTTAACAAAGTCCGGCCACCCCCAACACTTCTTTTCTTCACTTTTCTCTTTCCCTTTCTTTCTCTCCCACAACCGGCCCTTTGGCCTCAAATGGATACCAAAATTTTTTCCAAACTTTTCCTTGTGTTCTAGCTCAAATCCGACCACTCCCCTTAAATTTCCCCTTTGAGTTTTTGATTTTCTCTCTTCTCTCTTACCTTCCCTATGCTCGGTTTTGAGAGGAAAATGGACAAGGTTTTGCTAGATTTTCCAAATTTTGTGAACAAAAATGACCACCACCTCACACTATTTATAGGTATGGGAAAACTTCTTAAATTTGCCAAAAAGTCCCTAAAGAAGCAAGAAATTGCACAAAAGGATGCATAGGTGGCCGGCCATGGCTTGTCTAGAACACTCCATAATACTTTCCATAATTTGCTTAATTCCTTAATGATGTCATAATTTTGGGATTAGATGATGTAAGCATCATTAAGGTTTGTTTGCCTTTTTCCTTAATAGGAAGTCCATTTTTATGCCAAAACAGATATTTCCAATACTGTGTTCATAATACACAGTACTGTATACTGAACTGCAGTCCAAAATTTATCTGTGTAAAAATGGCTGTATAAAAATTTCTTTTTGCTTAAAGCCCTTTTGGCCCTTGATATCATATTTAATGTGCTTGATTTTTCTATGGTGGTTTTAAATCTTATTCATGCTATCTTGTCCATAAAAATGGTTTTTCGCAGTATTTATCCCATACTGCTTAACATTTATCAGTATCGTCATACATTTGACCTTTCTAGTCAACCTTTGACTTTTTGTCAACTTTGACTTTCTTGGTCAAACTTTGACCAACATAAAATATAGAGTTTTTCTACCCTTTTAACCCAAAAGGTCACATGCTTGGCTAAGCAATCATTTTTTAGTCTTATAAAATCATAAGAACTCACAAAACTCAATAAAAACCCTTAATCGGGTTCTTTCATAAACACCCTCATGGTACAATTTAAATTTATTTACAAGAAATCGTAACGTCGTAAAATTCAGTTATTACAACCTCAATACTGGTATACATTAAAGTTTCCACTCGGAACCTATTCGATGGTCAAGATAAACCATCCCTCCAAGGAAGTAGACAACTTTTACAATCTTATCATGAATAAGATCCCTAAATCTTATTCCGTCGATTGTGGACTATTTATCTAGACTGTTATCAAATTACCATGTCTTTTATGTATACCCCGTATACATATGGTAATCCGATATATTACCAACAGCCAAGGAGTATTTTATGTTTGCTCAAAATAACCATACAATCAACAAATGAAAGTAAATAGGACACAACTTATTAAACATGAATAACCTCCTCTTATTAATATCAAAATGTCATATTTTCATAAAATCCCTAATATTGATTTTCTATCCTTATAGCACATTTAGATCCCAACAGGAGGAATTTGTACCTAAGAGTTTAGATACTTCAGGTTCTTTTCCTGGTTCGGACTCATGGCCTTGAAGAGAGGCGAGGACTTTATCTTTTGAACGATAGTTTCTTCTGAAGTAGGTCTGCAACTTAGTACATGTTATGTCCCTGTCTTTTTCTTTTGTGGGGTTGGTTTTTTCAGATGGTATTAAAGATAAGGGAACCGTTTGTCCTATATTTTCTACACTTATTTGCCTTACTTGTTCAGAATCCAAAACACTTGGATCAGATTTTTCAAAGAAATCAGTAGGATTTGACTCGTTAGGATCTAAAACTTGATTTTCAACAATTGTGTCCTGTCGAGAAGTTTGAAAAACGGTTTTTCTTGAATTTGAAAGACATCATCATCATTCAAATATTCTCCTCCCCCCCCCCCCCCCTCCCTCCTAAAGATGAGTTCCAAAAAACGGTTTGTCTTCAAACAAAGTGACATCCATGGTTATGAACATTTTCTTTAAGATAGGGTACAAGCACTTATACCCTTTCTGAGTTGGTGCATATCCAACAAAGACACAACATGTGGCCCTAGAATCAAGTTTTCCTCTACTGTGATCATGGTTATGAATAAAGCTGTGCATCCAAATATTTTTAGAGGAATGTCAGAAATAAGCCTAGTCGAAGGATAAATGTTTTGAAAAATACTTAATGGAGTTTTGAATTTTAGAATCCTAGAAGGCATTCTTTTATTCAAGTATGTTACTGTCAAAATTGCTTCACTCCAGAGATACTTAGAGATATTTTCTGAAAAAAGTAACGCTCTAGCCACTTCTAAACTGTGTTCATTTTTTCTCTCAGGTACTCCATTTTGTTGAGTGTATCAGTACATGAACTCTAGTGCACAATTCCTTTCTCAAGAAAAAAGATCCAAGAGTTTTATTTAAATACTCCTTACCATTATCACTTCTGAGAATTTGAATTTTTGTTTGAAAATGGGTGAGAACCATGGTGTAAAAATTTTGGAAGATACTTTTAACTTCGGATTTTTCTTTTAACAAATAAACCGAACTTAATCTTGTATGAACATCTATAAATGTTACAAACCATTTTTTTTCCTGACAGAGTATCAATCATAGAGGGACCCCAAACATCAGTGTGGATCAATACAAAAGGTTTTGTGGGTTTATAGGGTTGTAGAGAAAAAGAAGAATGATGATGCTTAGCCAATTCACAAAACTCACATTGCAAAGAAGAAGGATTTTTATTCTTAAACAAATCAGGTGATAAGTGTTTCAAATAATGGAAATTTGAATGACCTAATCTATAATGCCATAATATAATTTCCTTATTGGCAACAAAAGAAACACAACCATAGCATGTACTTTATACTGGCCTTTTTAATCTTGATTTTTCTTCAAAAAATAAAGTCCTCCACTTTCTCTAACACTACCAATCGTCTTCCCCAAGGTCAGCTCATGAAATTCACAATATGAAGGAAAAAAATTAACTTGACACTTAAGATCACTGGTTAATTTACTTATTGACAACAGATTGCATGGTAGATTAGGTACATGAAGAACTTTATGAAGAGTGAGTGAGGGATAGATAATAATGGACCCTATTTCTGCTATGACCGACAATGAACCTTCAGCAATTTTGATTTTTTTGTTTCCTGCACACGGGTTATAGGAACAAAACAATTTTGAAGATCCAGTCATATGGTCAGTAGCACCTAAGTCAATAATCCATGAACAATATGGATTTGATTTTTTCCAAGAAAGGGCTACAATGAAATAGTTACCCTATTTCGCCAAAGAACAGGAAGGATTTGAGAACTGTGGAGATTGGAAGAGCTTGTACAAGTGGCTTAGCTGTTCCTTTGTGAAGGATTCCATCTCTGAGTTAACTGGTTGCCCTTGAGAATCATCGCCCATAGTTTGTAGTGCTCTGCCTTCCCCTCCGGTCTTCTTCTTCTGATTCGGTGGCCTCCCGTGGAGTTTCCAGCAGGTTTCCCTGGTATGCCAATGTTTCGTACAATGATCACACCAAGATTTTTTCTTCCGGTTCTCCTCTGAATCTGGCCTTCGAGAAACTAGGGCTGAATTCTCAATGTCAGGACATTCTTTGGTTCCTGCGTTTTGAGCATTACTCTCTACCTCGACTCCTCCCTCCTAACTTTAGAAAAAAAGTTCTCTGATTGATGGTAAAGGCTGTCGGTCGAGTATTCTGTCTCTCACTTCATCCAATTCTTGATTGAGTCCAGTTAGGAAGACATACACACGGTCATTCTCCTCCCTTTTTTTATGACGAACACTATCCTTTTGGCAATCCCATTCGTCCTCATAACAGAGGTCCAACTCCTGCCATAACATTACAAGTTCATTGTAATATGACGTCACATCTCAATCTCCTTGTTTCGCCTTCCAAGGCCTAGTTTTCAGGTTGAAAATCTGAGACAAGTTTTCCACATCCGAGTACATATCTCGAACTGCTTCGCATACATCTCTTGTTGACGGTAAGAATAGGTGGGGCTTTCCTATGGCAAGTTCCATAGAATTGATTAGCCATGCAATTATGAGAGTGTTTTCTGAGCGCCATACCTTCAAACTCGGGTCATCAGCCACTGGTTGTTGGACTTCTCTTGTTAAATGTCCAAGCTTTCCTCTGCCATCAATCGCAAGTCTGACCGATTGAGCCCACTCGAGGTAATTGCTACCATTCAGCTTATGAACAGTCAATTGCAGGGACAGGTTTGGGCTGGAATGTTCCATGCTGCTGATATAGGAGGTGCCGGTCAACTAGGCGTTGATTGGTTGGGGTTGACGGGTTGGTTGGGGTTGGCGTGTTTCTGAGGACGAGGTTGAATCGATATCAGTTTGGGAGGTTTTTTTTCTGAGAGTTAGTCATTGTTGCCCTAAAATCCATGGGAGGTTTTTTTCCGTCTTCGATACGATGCGGTTTTGGTGAAGGAAAAATAATTCTTTTCCATGTTTTATTTCAAAGATTACAAGCGGTATATATATAGGAGGATTGACTGATCCTTAGGAACTAAATTACATATTCTAAGGAGGCAAATAAGGAAACAAAATATTAGCTAATCTGCCAGCTCATAGATCAGCCAACCATCAGCCAGCTACCCGATCCCTAAATTCTAGGGATTTCACAAACTTTGACCCACAATCTTCGACAGGTGCAAATTGTTTTTTTTGTTGTTGTTGTTGTTTTTTTTTTTTTAGGACAAGTTGACAAGAAGATCACTCTTACTACAAATTTGTCACATTATCATTATTGTAGAGTCCACTTTTAGTTATGACGCTATTTTAAAATATAAAAATATTATTAACTTACTTCCTAATAGCTTAAGTTTTTAAAATAGATTGGTAAACTGACATGATATCAGAGAGGCAAATATATTTACTAGCATATACCCTAGTGAGTGCCACAATCTATATTAGGGTGTGGTACCTTTTTTTTAATTATATTTTTTTTAAGTTTTTCAATAAGGGTGTGGTTACTTTGACAGCTTAAAAATGTGAACTTTTTTTTTTTTTTGCGAGAAATCCTAGAAGTTAATTTCGTTTGGAAAATCATTGTCACTCAGTTAAATCCGGATATATTGTTTGTCTAACTAACTAATTGAGTGATTCACTTATTAAAAGCTAAAAATAGAACTTTCTACCAATCCCATCTTCAGTAAAGGATGACCTTTCTCCTCTCTCATACTTGAAGCGAAGGCTTCTCACCTTTCAAAGAAGTAACATACTACTTATAAATTACTTAACCAAAAAAAAAAAAATATATATATATATATATAAATTGGTATGTTAAACGGTTAATATTTATTTCAAAACAATTGAAATATAAAGTTATTATTGACATACATCCTAATAGCTTAAGCGTTTGGGATCATTTGATAAATTAACTAGCATTATAAGGGTATGGTCACTTTGACAGCTTAAAAATGTGAACTTTATTTTTGCGAGAAATCTTAGAAGTTAATTTTGTTTGAAAAATCCTCGTCACTCAATGTTAAAACCGGATATATTGTTTGTCTAACTAAATAATTGAGTCATTCGCTGATTAAAAGCTAAAAATATAACTTTCTACCAATCCCCAGTAAAGGATGACCTTTCTCCTCTCTCACACTTGAAGCAAAGGAGCAAATTTATTCTCACCTTTCAAAGATGTAACATACTACTTATAAATTACATAACCAAATATATATATATATATGTATATATATAAATTGGTATGTTAAACAGTTAATATTTATTTCAAAACAATTGAAATATAAAGTTATTATTGACATAAATCCTAATATCTTAAGTTTTTGGGATCGTTTGATAAATTAACATAGTATTATAGCGGGAGATCTTGAAATCAAACCCTTGTGATCGTATTTTTTAACCTATTTATTATTATCACGTGTTGGACCTTTAATATGTTTCAAGTTTCTTTTTAAATCTAGATGGCACGCGAGGGGGAGTTTCGAAGCCCACATCCTAACGGATGGATGGGTAAACTAACAAAAACAGAATCTGTAATATCCGAAAATTTACATGGACTCATGATTTCCTTATACATAAGAAATCTATGTTCATATTATGTGTTTTTGTGATGTTTCATGAAAATTGTGAATATGAATGCGAAATTCATAATTTTATCAGTAAATGTTTGAGTTCTCATTCGATTAGCTATGAGACTCAATAAGCAGTTTGCTTAGCCAAGCACGTGACCCTTGAGCAAAAAGGGAAGAAAAATCCTATGATTTCATGTTGGTCAAAGTTTGACCGAAAAAGTCAAAGTTGACCAAAAAAGTCAAAGGTTGACCAGAAAGGTCAAATAAATGAAGGTGCTGAGAGATGATAAGCAGTATAGGAAATATACTGTGAAAACTATCTTTACAAATGAGATAGCATGAGTAAGATTTAAAACCGCCATAGAAAAATCAAGCACACCAAGTAGGATATTAAGGGCAAGAAAGGTTTAAAGAAATAAGAAAAATTTTATACAGTTCATTTTTACACAGATAAATTTTGGACTACAATACAGTATAAAATACTGTTATTAGTTAATAACAATATTGAAAATATCTGTGTAGCATAAAAGTGGACTGCATTTTAAAGGAAAGGCCAAACAAGGCCTTATAATGACATCACCTTGATGACATCACCCTATCTTGGATTTATGACATCATTCTTCCTTAAAGAAAAATTGGAAAATCCTTGGATGACACCTAGCTAGATATGGCCGGCCATTTTGGAGGGTATTTGTGCAAAATTTGTGCAAATATTCTTGTTCCAAGGGCATCTAAGCAAATTTTGGATTAAAAATAAATCCAAAAATTAAATTAATTTTCAACTATAAATAGCCAGGGGGGGTCGGTTTTGGCTTCAAAAAAATCAGAAAAATCAGCAAAACTATGCCAAAATTCTCTCTCAAAAACCGAACATAAGGAGGAAAGGAAAAGTGAGAAAAAAAGTGAAAAACCAAAGGGAGAAAACTTAGGGGAAGGTCGGATTTTGAACTAGGAACAGCAAGCAAGATTCAACAAAATTTTTGGAACCCATTTAGAGGAGAGGGCCGGTAGTGGTGGTGCTAGGATAAAGGGGAAAAAGCTGACCAAACCACTTGAATTGAGTAAGGTAAGCCTCTTTGATTTTAGGCTTTTCAATTCAAGTTCCAATTTGGAAATTTAAGTGTATTTCAATGTTGGAATTGTAGAGCATAAGCTCAATTTAATTTTCTGCCCTAGTTTATAAATTTTAGGATTGTGCTTGATCATGGTGCTTAGGTGGTTTTAAATTTCAAGATATGCATGCTTATGTGATTGGTTGCATGAAAATTAGGGTTATGCATGATTGTATGTCCCAAATCTGCCTTAGGGTTTGAATGTGATTGTATGGATGAATGATGGAATGAATGTTAGAAAGCGCTGCATGACTGGTATAGGCTCTCGGTTGCGGCCGATTGAGGTAGTGTGCGCGTATTAGGACGTAAACCGAATCTAAGCATAAAAACTGCCAGTTCGGGTAAAACTGGCCAGTTTTCTGGAAATCTGATTTTGAGGCCTTTAGAAGCCGAATCTGGAAAAACTTAAAACATAAAAGTTGTAGAGAAGGATTTTTCCTAGTGGGTAGCGTGGACCGTTTTGCAAAATAAGGCTCCAATGGCCTCGGTTTTCACAAAAATCCGAGCCTGACCGTGCCCAGATTTCATGCACGGCCAGGTGGGTTCAACAAGAAATAAGAGTAGGATAAATTCCGAACTGGGTTTTGAGTAAAACATGAAAGTTGTAGGGTTTTCCAATATCTAAAACTTTCATGAAGAAAACTTTTTTGGATTCGATCCAGATTTTTGAATACAATTAGATTTCCAAAACAGTGCAGGAAATAGGAAATTCCTGCTCAATATTTTCTAAAACAGTGCAGGAAAAGGACATTCCTGCACATACACTGATGGTTCGACTGTGGAAAGCTGTTCCAAGGGCAATTTTCAACACTTAATGATTTTACAAATCCTACTCAAGAATTATAATTTTTCAAAAGTTGAACAAAGGATTTTTGAATTAAAAAGGACCTAAAATGTTAAGTTTTTCCAAAGAAAAGCCAAAGAAAATTTTGGACCCAAGAAATGGAGACTGGATTAACCAACAGTAATCTGGAAGGATATCCAGGTTATTGGACTGGGCCAAAGCCCAGGGTTACCCAATGTAGCCCAACAAGATACCAAGTTCAAATATGAACTAAGACAAGTAAGATATCATGTAGGGGGCATATAACTATGGTTATGCATGAATGTTGGTTGGATCCCCAACATTTTTAGATCCTTACCTATGTCCTTTATTATAGCAGGAGATAACCTGTTGTTGTGTCCGGACTTGGAGCGAGACACTAGCGGACATAGTAGACGAGGTAAGTACAAACCTCACCTACAGTATGGAAAATAGTAATCTATTTTCAAGTATATGACCTGATTACATGTTATTCCAAGTTATGCCATGTTATGTTATGCCATGTTATGTTATGCCATGTTGTGTTATGTCATGTGATGCTATGTTATGATACGATAAGCCATGTTAAGTCATGTTAAGCCATGATACATCAAGTTATGCCATGTCTAGTTTCATGTGTATCATGATTATTAAGATCACATGTAAGGATTCTTAGTCTTGGAAATATAACAAGACTAAGTCTAAACCAAAACAAGTAAGGTGTCGTACCAACCTCCTGTTGATGCAGGAGGATTATGTATATTTCAAGTTATAATTATCAACCTTACGTTGATGCGTGAAGGTCATGTTCATGTTTTCCAGAATGGTTAAGGGCCTTGCAAACCCTGACGTTCTGAGGCTTGCGCGCTTTTGGTACGTACACTAGGGGCCCACATGTTAAACAAGATAATAAGTTCAAGTCAATAATTGGTTATAAAAGACTCATAATTAATTCATGCATGAGTTGCACGACATTTGTTATATTTTGTGAGATTATGTTTGTACTTGCTGAGCGAAAGCTCATCAGTATATTTCATACTGTAGGTAAGAGGCCTGCAGCTTAATTGGTGGGCCAGGTGGATGATGCGGTGGGTGAAGGGCGGTGTGGGACACCACTACGCAAAATGTTCCGCGAAGTTATGATAAGTTTAAGTTTATATATATTTTAAAGACAGTTATGTTGTATAAAAATTATGAGGATTTAAAGACTCGAACAATTTTGTAAAAAGTATGTATGTTTTTATCTTAGTATGTATGCATTATAAGTTTCCATATGAGTAACTCTATTTTATATGTAAGTTTAAAAAAAAATTTTATTCTCGATTTTCCAAGCAAGTTTAAACAGTGTTATAAGTCCAAGTATGTATGGTAACTGCCCTACGTAGATTGGGACGTTACAGAATCAAATAAAAAGAAAATACTTTGTTCGAATTGAAAGCTTTATTTGTCGAAGCCCACTAGAATCAGTAAACTTTGCCTTCTCAGGCTTCATCACACCTCCATTTCTTAATCTTCAAAAATCCTAACATTCCTTTCAATCAAAATCATTCAGAAGTTCCGGAATTGCCGTACTTTGCCATAAGATCTAGCCATTCTTTTAGATCCAAAACCTGTTGTTTCTCCAACATCAAAGACCACATTTGAGCAGAGAAAACAAGGGAAACCTTGGTACATAACACGCCAGACGGAGAAAAATATACAACAAACTGTCATTCCCTTGAAAAACCAACAAAACGAAAACCTTTATCACACAAGATTTTCAAATGAAGTTGTTAGGCTCAAATCAGACTTCCTTGTCATCGACGAGAAAATGAAAAATTTAATGGAGAAACCCGAACGGTCACAAAGACCGATTATCCGGAACAATTCATATCATTCCATAAATTTTTATGTCAATACATGACAACTTGATCAAGTTAAAACAGTGTACCATCGGCTAATAAAGGCAATACGGTGGACTAATAACTATTTTCTTTACACTTACAAATGAACTGTTCTTTCCTATCTATATTGACTAAAGGAAAACCACCAGTTTTACAACTAACCATGTAAAGGGACATTTCTTTGGACTATTGAACTAACACCACTCAGTCTATCCACAGTAATGCAATGCTATGAACCTTCTAATTCCTTCTACGACCTGATTTTGTCTGCTTTCTTGTATTAGCCGGGGAAGATTGCTTTGAAGGTACCGGTAAGAGCGTTCCTCCTTTGATGCCATCTGACTCCGTCAAGTCACTAAGCGTTTTTTGGGCTTCAATATAGACAGTAAGGTCCCTCATCTGAAAGCAGCATATAGTTTTATATCAAGTGTTACGGAAATTTTAAAATACCAACAAGTCAGTAGCAACAAGCATAAACATCCACCTAAAAGTTCTTGCAGTACCTGTTCTTCTAGATCAAGTATCTTTGCATCCCTCAGCTTTAGCTCAGCAGCTTCCCTAAACAGTAGAATGGGGAACTAGTTATGTGAGGAGGCAAAGAATTCAATTTGGCTAGGCTACTAGGTTGCCATATCATATGCAATTGATAATCAATGGGGTCTCAGTTATTGCTAAAAAGGTGAAACGATAAGTTTTTTCTAAAGCATACAGGACTGGAAGAAACACCAGATTGAGTTTCTACGACTATACGGCCTCTGTAGTTCACATGTCAATTTCAGCAAGAACCATATTGCCTTAAGAGGATTAAGACTCTTGACCAAGAGACCGTTCAAACTTGGTCAAAAAGGACCATACCTTTCTTCAATTTCCTTGAATTTCATGCGACAAATTTCTTGGTCTTTGATGAGAGTTCGATTTATCTAAGGTGACAAAAACAAGAACAAACGATAAGAAGATGATTGAAAAAGAAGTGAAGATAAGTTTGGCAATAAAACAGAAGCCAAACCTGGGACAAGAATAAATTGAAGGAGATGTAACTTAAAGACTTACATCTGCAACAACGTTCCTTTCCTCTATACATTTTTGCAGTTTGTTTTGTATGTCCTGCATTTTGGAATTCACAGCTTCCTCGACTGCTTCGGTAATTGCGTTCTCCAGTTTACTTTTGGCTTCCGCAAGTAGAGATTCATAATACTAAAAGAAAAAAAGTAACGATGAATTCATCAAGGAAATTTATCAGACACAGAGGAGGCTACAATGTCCAAATCCAAAAAGCACATTAGTACACAGGGTAAAACAAAATCCCCTGTGTCTAATCGGCCAGAGAAAGAAATATTTTTCCAACCATTTGTCTCCCCAGATATAAGTCTCTTAAAAACTGACGTATTGTATATTTTCTTAAATCGGATATCAACCTACATTTTTATTGGAGTAGCCACCAACAGAAGCTATAGGGTGTAGGTTGGTAATGAAGTACTTACTTGTCTTTGGGTCTCAAGCTGGCTAGCAAGAAGATTATTGTACTCATTCACAATCTGTTGTCAAGTAGATAATCCAAAGATCAGTGCATTCCACGGGAAAGTGAAGGTAATTAACACAATTTGACTATGCAGCAATCTAATCCACTAATGATATCTCCACAGATAGGTTCAAAATCATTATTTCTAAATAATCCTAAAATCAAAAACATTTGTAATACTACCAGCGTTCGTAGGAAATACATACTGCATCGACTTTGCTGCTATAGAGGGCTCCGCCAAAGCCAGAATCCTCACTACATGTGCAACTAGCACAATCGGTTTCAAATGACAAGAAATGGGCATTCATCTCACCATACTTCCCATCAGCTTTCGATTGGTTCAGTCGGTGAACATAACTATCACCAACATAATCCCAGATTTGCTGTGTTGTTAAGTCAAGAGAATAGCAATGCTGTGTATCCTTCCAGTGCCTAATAGCATGTCCTTCTTTGTATCTTCAAGTGTGTGTATAAAGTTCAGGAAAGGAAAAAGAGTATTAACAATAGAAACATTGAAATTATCAGAAATGCATAACTCATCAAATAAATAATACTCAAATCAGATGACTAACTCCTTTTATCATTTAACAGTCCCTGGCCGAAAGACATTGCGTACAAAAAACTCCCATAAATACAGTACCTTCCACATCCGACAAAACCACATATCAAGCAGACCCAGAGATTTTCAATTGTACCACAGATAGAGCAACTTGGTTTATCATCTTGCTGCTGACAGAATCGGCAAACCTGACGACATTCAAAAAAATAAATCAGACTTATCTTCAGAAAAGTTCATGACCTTTGAGCAGTGCAATGATTCTAAAAGGACTCAATACAAGTAAAGGTGCAAAAGAAACCCTTACAGCTACTAATATCACCATGGACAAACAACTCAACTACCGTAAACTCGAAAACTTCAATTAATATATAACTTGGAATTGCATGCTAGCTACACTAATAGAAAGACAAATAATGCCGTCACCAAAATAATACAGACCACAAGCGAGAACCAACCAATATATCCAGTTAACAAAGAGAGACATACAAATGAAAGAGATATTTTAATGACAACAGAGAACCAATTCACCTGGCAAGATAAATGAGTCCATTTTATAGTGCAAGGACACTGGAAGGAATGGTCACAGACTGCAGTCAGTATTCCACTGGTGTCTGGATCCAATCTCTCTAACAATATCAAAGAATCACAAAATGAAACAGTTATCAGCACACAAGCACGTTAATATTCAGCACAATTTGCTAAAATCACAAAAGCAAAACTTAAGTCTGTGCAATGCCAGTTCAATCAACAACATGAGAACGGAAAAAAAAAGTTATAATCTTTTGTGTCTCACCAAGGCAAACCGGACAAGTGGGTAACTCAATGCATGCATCGGGGGGTGTTCCAGCCATTGCAGCCGATTCAGTGAAGTCCACAGAATGCAAAAACAGAAGGTGGCAGACCTCAGCCTGAAATTGATTGAGCCACAAGAAATCAAGAAACAGGTGATCAAAAATCATTAAAAATAAAAATCTAATAAAATCGTATATACCTCGCCGGGTTTGAACTTCTTCCCATTAAAACAGCAATAAAACCCATCAGAGCACATATGGTTCATAAGCCTAATCACAACACTGTAACGATCTTCCATCCCATCGTTCCTGAATTCACACAAATGGAAACTTGCTTTGGTGAGGACCCAAAAAATAAATAAATAAATAAAAATAAAATAAAAGCCAATTTATCAAATGTTTATGTTCAAAACGTAACAAGACAGATAACCACTGAGTTGATCAAAGAAAAATTTTAAAATTTTCTTAATTCATTTTTATTTTTTTGGCTAGGAACATCACATGTAAATACTTTCTTAGCAAAAAGAAAATCAAATGCTCCATTTTCCCTAGGATTTCTCGAAAACCCAATTGAGGGTTTTGAATTTTGATCAACAACCAAGAACAAGAACTCATTTTACATCCGCAAAATTCCACCGGAAAACGAGACTTGAACAAAGGAAAATGGAACTGAGAAAATCGAGAAAAACCTGATAAATATGAGCTCGGTGATATGGTCGATGCGGGTCCCACAGAAACGGAGGAAATCCTCGAAGGAGAAGTAATTGGGGACGGCGATGGCGAAGAGGCAAGTGGACCTGGAGCTAGGGTTCGGGAGCACGGAACGAGCAATGGTACGGAACAGGTGAATAATGCCCTTTCGCTCGTAGAACTTGGAAGTCGACGGAGTTTTCTTGGCGGCCGTAGAGCCTTTTGTTGTCGTTGCTGTTGAGAACTCCAAGTTCTCGAAGGTGAGAGGCTTGTTCGCGTCCACCGAGTGGACTCGGATCAAGAACATGGCTTTGGCTTTCTTGGGTCGACGACTCGTAAGCTTGACCCAGTTGTGAGAGAGAGAAAGGGAATTCTGAGAGATTTGGAAGATATGGAAGCCAAATAAATAATATTCGCGGGGAAATCGGCAGCTGTTTTTTTATTTTATTTTATTTTATTTTAGTTTTAGAGAAACGGAGCAATGACTTATTTCAACCAAAAAAAAAAAAACACGGAGCATGTCGCCGTTACAAATCTAAGGGACCGTTTCGGGGAATTTGAAAAACGATGTTTTGAAAGTTGGGTTGAAAATATATATTTAGGATGAAAACTCTTGAAAAAGTTCTGTAATGTAAAAAATGACATAAAATTTTGAAATATTTTTGGAAAAAAAATGCCAAATAGTATTGTTTTATTTATCTCGTCGTTACAAGTATTTTAACATAAAAATCATCTTATTTCGATTTGAAATAAGAAAGTTATTGACTTTTAAAGTGAGTTTTTGGAAAATAGAAGAGAGAAAAACTTTGATTTAGAATTGAGATTTTGAAATTCATTTGATATTTTACCATCTGGATATCTCTAACAAGTATCTAATTATATTTTAAATTATTCTCATCTATGCCCTTGAACTTCAGGATCGCTCTCATCTTGTCTCCAGAACATTTAAACTTCCACTTTACCCCTTCTATCATAATTTCAATTCAAAATAGACAACAAAAAAAAAGTGAGTTAAGTGCGTTCATTTAATCTTTTTTCTATTAGTTTTTAGTAGAAATTCTAACGGAATGGACTTAGTAAGACCATCTCCTTTCTTTGTCATTTTTAAACTGTGATCGAAATGATAAAGTGAAATTAAATTCAAAGCTTAGGGAGCAAAGTGTGAGTTTTTCAAGTTTCAGGACATACATGAAAATAGTCATCTGATTTATTTTATTTGGGTAAATTGTTAGGTTGGTCTTGAAACTTTTAAGTTTTTACAATTTTGATATCTTTTTCCGTAGATTGAGTGACTCTAATTATTAAAAACATGGCTCCGGTAGTTCATTTTGTTAAATTTTTGATGAAATAAGTTAATATGTATAGCAATTTTGATATCTTTTTCTGTAGATTGAGTAACTCTAATTATTAAAAACATGGCTCCGGTAGTTCGTTTTGTTAATTTTTTGACGAAATAAGTTAATATGCATCACCTTGAACAAAATTACTGATGAATTTCATCTAAAAATAAACGAAATGAACTATTATAATATCATTTTCATAGTTTAGGGTTATTTAAAATATGAAAAAAGAACGGTGACGAAATTTGCATATAATTTAATGTTTAGGAATGAAACATGCAATTTGCCTTATTTATTTACCTTTTTTTTTCATTTCTTTTTTTAAAAAAGGGTAAATATGTGATGAGAAAGAACAATGCTAAAAGATGCTTGCAAGCATTATTTAGTGGTCATTCTACATCTTACTTAATTATAAAGTGTAGAGTTTGAATTCACTTAACCCATGTTCAAAATAATAATAATAATATTAATATTTATCAGAAAATAAGAAAGAGTGGAGAAGAATAGTGAATGCCATTGATTTACTCTTGTGCACTAGTGGTATATTTATACAAGAAATCCTAGCTCTAAATCAGGATACTAGCCTAAATAAATCAATTAGAATAAGTCAAATTTATCTAATTTGGGATTCCCAAATCATCTCCATAATTACATCAATTACAGGTTAAACTTTCCCATATTCCCCTTCAAGCTGGTGAATAGAAATTCTCCATTCCCAGCTTGGAACCTTTGTTTGAAAAGTTGTACCACTCAAACCTTTAGTGAGTACATCTGCAAGTTGGCGGTATGTAGGCATATAAGGAGTACATATCAATCCACTTTCTAGCTTTTCCTTGATAAAAATGTTTGTCAATCTCTATGTGCTTTGTCCGGCCATTTTGTACTGGATTATATGCAATGCTGATTGCGGACTTGTTGTCACAATAAAGTCTCACTGGACTATCCCACTTGATCTTCAAGTCTTTCAAAATGATCTTCATCCCACTTGGGCCATTGCTCGAAATTATGCTTCAGCACTAGATCTTGCCACCACATTTTGCTTCTTACTCCTCCATGTCACTATATTTCCACCTAGAATGGTACAATACCCGGTGGTTGATCTTCTATCCATTATAGACCCAGTGTTGTCTACATCGGTGTGTGCTTCAAGTACTAACCCCGCACTTCTTCCAAACAAGATGCCTCTTCCTGGAGTGCCTTTAAGATACTGTAACACTTAGTTGATAGCTTACAAATGAACCTCTTTCGGACTATGTATAAACTGATTAATCGCACTAATAACATAGGCATATCTGGTCTTGTATGAGAGAGATAAATCAGTCTCCCTATAAGTCGTTGATACCTTTCTTTATCCTCAACAACATCTTTTTCGGTCTCTCTAAGTTTGTGGTTGGGATATATCAGTGTGCTTACCGGCTTACATACCAGCTTCCCAGTTTACTTGAGAAGATCTGTAACAAACTTCTGTTGGGAGATGAAAATTGACTTATTTGAATGTGCAACCTCAATTCCTACGAAGTATTTTAGTATTCGTAGTTCCTTGATCTCGAATTCCTTGGCCAAGTACTACTTCAAGACATGTCTCTTGTATTGATCATTCCCTGTCATGATGATATCATCAACATATACCAAGAGAGCAGTCACTCCGCCTAAATTCGAATGCTTCACAAACAATGTATGATCTCCTTGGCTCTGTCTATATCCCATCTCTATCATCACCTCTGCAAATCTCCCAAACCATGCCCTTGGAGAATGATTGAGCCCATACAAGGCATTCTTGAGCTTGCATACTTGATTGGCACCTATGTTTCTTCCGAATCAAGGTGGAATCTCCATATAAATCTCCTCTTCAAGATTGTTGATGGTGTAATTTCTCCGACATCGAAAGACCATCTTTTCACTAGTGAACTGGGTGCACGAGAATGAGTAGACTAATTTTCACGTTAGTGGAGAAGATTCGATGACCCTTATATACCTGACCATACTAGATAAATCAGTTGTTGAGGACCTTTCTCCGAGCACCGTGTTAGTCTACCACCACCATCATTGTGCTGCTTTTCGAAGTAGCTCTCCTTTGGGGATCTTGAGCAGATCACTATAGGGACCTATGGTATCGGCCCGGGTAATACTTTCCTTACCACGACTAAACCCCCGCCTAGATGGTCAGCCCTACACTGTCCCTACCACGTCATCCCGTATCGGCTGACAACAATACCATGATACAGCATGCCACACCCACCACCCTGCACCACTTGATGCCTACCATCCAGTGCCTGTTATTGTACTTGTCCTTACTCCTGCCTTGGCGCTAGCCTCCACAGCCTGACCAAACTAACACAGTACTTGCCTCTTGTGCTAGTACCAATATCTATACTTGTGTTCCCCCGTCACCCGACTAGGAGGGTACATGGCACTGGCCTAGTGGAGGTCCAGTGCCCATACACCCGGAGCATGTCAACCCGCCAAGACCACTCAGAATATGACCTACTAGGGTCACCCAAGCACCTGGACTCGCGGGGAACGCCTACAAATAAATGATTGCATGATTCACTCAGGTATGGACTATTTTCCTTGTCAAAACTCTGCTTCTCTGCTTGTTCATCAGTGCTACTTACTGACTTAAGCATCGAAGTACCCTTAGCAGACATCCCACTAGTGTCTCCCTTACTTCGAGGTGCTTCTCTTTTGCAAGCAACTAGGTGAAGAACGACTACGCAAGGATGATCACATCAAATGATCCCATCGGGTGTTATGTCAAAGGCTTTTGGCATCAATAAAGATCTTAATGCAGAAATGCATTTTTTACATCAAATTACTGCAAATCCCAATTATAATTGGCAGCTAAGGACAGTAGAATTCTAACAATATTCATCAAGGCTACAGGAGCAAATGTCTCTTGATAATATACTCCATATGTATTAGTTTATCTTTTGGCTACCAGTCTCGCCTTATACCTTTCTAGTAACCCATCTGCTTTATATTTTACCATGTACACCCACTTATATCCCACTAGTCATTTTCCTATAGGTAATGTCACCAACTCCCAAGTCTTATTCTTTCCTAAGGCCTACATCTCAACATTCAAAGCTTGTCTCCAGTTTTCATTAGATAAAGCCTCAGATAAACTGGTGGGTGTGTGAATACTATTTAAACTTGTAAGAAAAATCCTATGGGTTGGTGAGAATTTTTCAAATGACACAACATGAGAGAATGGGTACAATGGTCGTTTGGTGCATTCCCTAGTTCCTTTTCTAAGGGCAATAGGATGAGGATCATGTTCTTTAGGTTCAACTGAGTTATGTTTCGACTCATCTTGTAGGACAGGGATAGGAGTTGTTACCTCATTTCGAGGACTTGGGTCTGGTTCTTCGATTAGCATAGGTTCAGGGACTAAATTATGCTTCCTTGAGTACATTTTGTCACCATCAACAGCCATCACATGATCAATAGAGGGTGCGACAGACGAACTAGGATTTGGAAAAGGTACAACAGATGATCTGGGTGCAACAAAAGTCAGAAGATTTGAAGAAAGATCAAGAAGTGGGAAATCTCGATCCTGGTCCTTATCTTCCATAATCAAATTCTCCCCTTGAAGATAAGGAATGGCGAAGTAAGACTCATTCTCATTGAATGTGACATCGGATGAGAAAAATAATTTTCTAGATATATGGTGGATGATAACACTTATACCCCTTTTAAGTAGAGAAATACCCAACAAAAACACATTTGAAAGCCCTCTAATCCAACTTCCCCCAGTTTTGACTATGAATATGAACAAAAGACATACATCCTAATATTTTGGGAGCAATATAGTTCATAGTATTTAGATTGAAATAGAACTTCGAGAGCATTTCCATTGGACTTTTGAACCCTAGGATTTTGGAAGGTAGTCTATTAATGAGATGTGTGGCTGCTAGAACTGCTTCCCCCCAACATGATTTAGGTATATTTTTCTGAAATAAGAAGGCTCGAGTTATATCAAGTAGGTGACCATTCTTCCTTTCAGCAACTCTATTTTGTTGTGGGGTATTTACATAAGATGACTCATGAATTATCCATTTTTTTTCTAAAAATATGGAGTTAAAATCTGATTAAAATAGTCCCTAGCATTGTCTGACCTAAACCTTTTGATTTTGACATCAAATTGGTTTTGTATCATGTCATGAAACTGTAGGAGGATTGTACTCACATCAGACTTGTGTTTAAGCAAGAAAATCCATGCGACTCTAGTGCAATACCAATGAACGATACAAAATATCGTTCTCCAGAAATATTAAGAATGGTTGAGGGACCCCAAATATCACTATAAATTAGATCAAAAGGAACCAAACTTCTTTTGTTGCTAGTTGGAAAGGTTGCACGTTTGTGTCTTGCTAATTCACATACATTACAATGAAAATTCTCAATGTCCAACCCCCTAAATAAAGAAGGAAACAAGATCCTACGAGTCCTAAATGCAAGTCTATGATGGTGAAGCCATACTTTTTCTTTATTAGAAAGGTGATGTTCAGAAAGAAACGATAAAGATGATTTGCTCTTGATAAATATTCAACTTACTTGGTGTCTCAAGATAGTATAGTCCATCTTGTTCCTTAGCAAGTCCAAACAATCGTCCCCAAATTCTGGTCCTGAAATACATAGTGAGTAGGAAAAAATGTTACATTGCAACAAAAATCTTTAGTAAGCTTCTGTATGGAGATAAAATTAGTGGATAACTTTGGGACATGAAGAACATTTTTTAGTGTGAGTGTGACTGATTTGAACATCTTCCATCCCTGCAATAATGGTTAGGTAACCATTGGCTGTGGTAATTTTCCTATTGCTTGGACATGGCTAATAAGTACTAAATTTCTGTGACGAATGAGTCATTTAATTCTATAGCACTTGAATCCAAGATCCAAGAGTTGACAAATATTTCATCCAAGATATTTAATCTAATTGACACACGAAACTCACCTGAATGTGCCAATGAACTAATACTTGAAGGTCTCTCAAGTTTCTTCAGAAGAGTTCTCTACTTCTTAATCTCATTATAATTGAAGTGGGCCTGCCTAAGAACCTCCAAACATTGCTCTTATCATTTTTTTTTAATTTAAAAAAACAACTATAGAGTGGATAACTCTGAGTACTCAGAGAACAAAGAAAAAAAAAAAGAGAACGAAAAGACTTTAATCTGAAGAACTCAGAGACACGAATGGTGTTGACGGCGAGCAATATGCGATGGCGGCAGGGACTCACGGTGATGATGAATGGAGTTACGACGGTGAACTACCCAAACGGAACCCTACGGTGGCGACTTGGAGAATAGTGGCGGGGTGAAACCTAGGGCAAACAAACTCCCATGGTCGTGAACCCCAACACAAGTGAAACCCATAAACGACGATGACTATCAGAAGTAAAGTGACGACAGCAACCAGAGCAGAAAAGGTGACCTCGACAGCAGAAACCTAGGATTTTGGATTTTTCAGATCTGGGTGTGGCTAAGACGAAGGTGGCGCAAACTTCTGGCACGGCCGTGGGAACAAACAGCAGTGTCTCTCTTATTTGTCTATGCTTGGTAGCAATGAAAGCCCGAGGAGGAAGACAGTAATGAAGGCCAAATTTGAAAAATTTAAGAAAAACTTCAATTAAGGCCTGGATGATGACAACAATGAAGATCGTTGGAGAAATCTGTGTGAAGCAATGAAGGCTTCGAAAATTGAAGGAACAGATTACCCCAACAAGAGCCTAAGGCTCTGATACCATATCAAAAATTAAGAAAGAGTGGAGAAGAATAGTGAATTTCATTGATTTACTCTTGCACACGAGTGGCATATTTATACAAGTAATCCTGGCTCTAAATAAGGGAACTTGCCTAAACAACTCAATTAGAATAAGTCAGATTTATCTGATTTTCCTAAATCATCTCCCTAATTGTATCAATTACAGGTCAAACTTTCCCACAATAACAATAATAACAATAATAACAATAATAATAATAATGATAATAATAATAATAAAAAAAGTAATAGTATTCAAAGTCACATAATAATTATATAACTTATTTTTTATTAGTTGTAATGTTTAACATTATTGATATCTCCAAAAAAATTTTTGTTAATGAGAAATGTTGCGTGCACTTGTGCGTGTGTGAGATTTGGGTTCTTAATTTTATGTGGGAGAAGGAGTTTAGTCTTTTTAATTTTTTTTAAGTAATAAGTGATATACAACCTATATAGGAAATAATTTGTGTCTTAACAAAAAAAAAAAAAAAAAGGGAACCATTTAAACAATGGTTAAGATTGTTAGACCTTCTGTTTCATTTTATATTTCCTTCTCTTTATCCAAATTAGGTTATTTGTGTAAGAAAAAGGTGAGTTACAGAGTAAGTCAAATTTTTAACGTGTGTCAAAAAAAATTGCTAGCTGTTTTATACATGCAGAATCACAAACGATCACAGTTGTCAAACGGATCAAATAGATCAATAGTGCAACAACGCGTCGTGATACATAAAGAACACATACATATTATTTACATATGATAGTAAATAATATTTTTTATTAGCCATAATTAAAGTAAATAGTAAGGTTTTACAGAAAACTACTATTTACTTCTTTTTTCTAAAAAGAAATAGCAATTTAATAGCTTATTGGATAACTGTTTTGAGATTTTTTTTTTTTTAATTTTGTTTTTTAAACCTATGATCCAAACATGGGCTAGATATTGGTTTGGATTATTAGACCTTCCGTTTTGTTTGATTTTAAATATATTTTATTTGATTTTTTTTTAAATGTTGATTGAATCAAATTTGTAACATACATTAAAAAGTTATTAGGAGTTACAGGTAGAAACATTAATGACTCCAATTGTCAAATAAGTTGATAGAAGAAAAACGGCATGAGGAGTCACAGTTTAAACATTTTTTTCTAACCAAGCAAGTGTCACAGCACATGCAATCTTATAAAAACAAATCAAGATTACAATTATGTGGGATTACTCCCATCAAAAATAAAATATTGAAAGATATATCATTTCTCTTATAATATTTAGTACAATATCTTCTAATAATTGTTCTAATTTAAAAGAGATTTTAAAAAAAGTGTTAAAAAGGGTGTTTTGATGAAGATTACAATTACGTGGATCACTCCCATCAAAAATAAAATATTGAAAGATATATATATCATTTCTCTTATAATATTTGGTATGAAATCTTCTAATAAGTGTTCTAATTTAAAAGAGAAAAAAAAAAAAAGTGTTAAAAAGGTGTTTCTCCTACAAATATCGGCTAGGATTATTAGATCCATTTCATTTGTATTTCTTTTCGATCTTTATTTAAAGTTGTTTTTGTGTGTGAAACGTAATTTATTAATCGAATCAAATTTGTAACTAATGTCGCTGAAAGTTGTAAGAGTTACAAGTAGAACAACAAATAACTACAACGGTTTAATAATTGATTAGACTATCAATACAACGAGTTGGATGATACAAAATCATGCAGATGGGTTGACTATTTGCTGTCGTGGTTTGACTACGTGAAGAAGAAATTTGAGCCGACTTAAAAAATTAAGCACCACATAACATAACATGATATATTTTATAGTTATGTAGATTTTTAGTATTTTTTTTAAATCTTAGGTAACAGAATGAGTATGTATACTTTTTTTTTATTATTTTTTATTGAAAAGATACTTGGCTTTAGAAAATAAACCAAGAGACATCTCAATTTTAAGGAAGATAATAATAATAATAATGATGATGATGATAACGACGAAACTTCTATGGTGTCGCAACTTGGTGTAGCCCGATACAGTACTATGTTTTTTGTCCAATAAGATTGGGACAAGTCAGCCAAATGGAAAAGGACAACAAAACACTTGTTGTGGGCCCCACTTTAAAAATCATTTCAAATTTTCTTCTTTAATCCACTCCTTCCCTATTTTTTTTATTTTATTATTTTTTTTATACCCTTCTGGAAATGCAATTTTTTTTAGCAGCATTGAAATGCTTGAACGTGGCATTGTGGAAGGCATTAAATTTGGATTAAATAGGCTGAAATAAATATATAAAAAATAAATCTCTATTTGCAAGTGTTTTGTGTGCTTCTGGTTTCGAAGCTTTGTTTGTTTGTTTGTTTTTTTTTTTTTTTGTTAGTTGATGCTTTTCTACCCAAAAAAAAAAAAAAAAAAAGACTGTGTGAAGACACTACTACAGAATGTGGATTTCACGACGGTTTTTAACCGTCGTGGAAGAAATCCACGACGGTTCTCCAACCGTCGTGGAATCCAGAGTCGTGGAATCTTTTAATATTCCACGACGGTCTTTTTACCGTCGTGGAATAGGTAAAATAGGGCCAAAAAATAGACTATTTAGAACCATACCACGACGGTTTATGATGGAAAAAACCGTCGTGGAAATGAATATACCACGACGGTTCTTATGAGCCACCGTCGTGGTTGATTGGTCTACGACGACGGGTTTTATCAAGTCACCGTCGTGGTATTCATTATACCACGACGGTTATTTCGTGTCACCGTCGTCGTATTACTACATACCACGACGGTGATTTGTTAGAAACCGTGGTGGTATACCAATATACCACGACGATTCTAAACATCCACCGTCGTGGTAGTTCTCCTTACAACGACGGTGGCTTTATTGTATAATAAAACCGTCGTGGTATATTGCTCTACCACGACGGTTGCTACATTTAACCGTCGTGGTAGGTTATGTACCACGACGGTTCTTTTCTAAACCGTCGTGTTATTTATAATTCCACGACGGTTTCTGTTGAAAACCGTCGTGGTATGTTGTCAAGTGAACAAAACAAATTACAAATCGTTCATTTTGAATACCAGTTCATTCATTCATCCCACGGATTAATTACACAGCCAAGAAAAAAAAAATAACAAAACTGATATCTTAAATATAATGTCACAATGTACAAAAAAATTAAATATAGCGCCTATACAAAATTCAACAGCATGCTAATGTGCGGGTTTATTGTATGAAGCGCATAATATATTGTGTCCACTCCTGCCTAACCAAATTCAAATCAGCTTCGGTATAAGACGTCTTCTTTTGAAGTAGGGCAAGGCCATCGACGGTCAAGCATATTTCTCGCATGAACCCCAATACAAAGTAGCCGCATTGCACATTTCCTTGTTGTATTGGGCAGCGAGCAGTCTGAATCAACGTTTGTAAGTTGCGTCGCTTTGTTATTCCTCGTCCCACCAGCAACTTCCAATCGTTTAGTGCCCTAACAAACCAACAAATATCAATACATCCAGAACCACAACAACAAGAATAGCAATCTAATCATTAATATCAACATCAAAGAATACTTACAACGTAATTAGCTGTTGAAAATCTTCACCCGGATCGTTTCCAAGAGGATTAAAATAGAGGACCGAGTCATCCCACGGATTAACAACAGCCAATATCCAATGTTGGCCGCTGTTATATGGCATGAGAACAAGCCTTCCCCTTGGTGTGTTTGTTATGATCCGGATGATATTGTCGGCTCTCTCTCTAATGTACGCAACGCGATCTACATTCTGTTGCACTGGCGAGACAAGGAATGGAGAAACAAAGTCGTAACGCTGCTCCATTCCGGCTTTTGCACAACAATCCGCTAGATAGCTGCAAAATAATTAAGTCAAACTTGCAGCCCGAAAATAATTGTAATACAGTATCACGGTACTAATTGGAACAAGAAAAATGACATTACCTGATGTAAACCATTATACTGCTTGCACTAATTTCTTGAAAAGAAATGAAATGGTATACATCTTCATACCCAATATATATGGGCATGTCATCAGCATTGACAGACTGTTGTTGTGGGCACGCGATCTGGGTACCATCAGTCAAGCACCGTTGTGCGTAGTTCGCCAAGCGTCTCATATCAACCGGAATGGTATCAAAGTCAAACCTCAGTTCTTCTTCACCGGTTTGCTGTTGTACCTCCGGTTCTGAGTGTAGTTTCTTCCTCCCGGCTCTCTTCTTTATAAATTTGGTTCGCTTGGCACTTGGCTCGGGAGCTTGACTGGGACCTCGGCTGGCCTGGCTTAAACTGCTTTGCAGGACGATGTTTTTTTTGGGCCACGCAACAAACCCCCCGATGGCCTCTTCAATATAGGTGGCTTCATCCGTCGGAATCGGAAGGAGTGCACGTTTAATTTTTGGGACGCTGATTGTCACACGCACATTCCCCTCGCCTAATGGAACCCCATGGACTGTGTCGGTTGGAACACAGTCCATGTATGCCCTGCCAATTGCAACCAGAACTTCTCCACCATTAATGACATCAGTCAAGAAAAGCTGGCATTCCTTACTTTCATTAGGCATGGGCTGCTGATCCGACGGGCCGGCTTCCTTCTCATTGACGGTGCAACTAGCCTTGACACTATTGTGTTGATCAACAGCAGGTTGGGATGCTTCCTCAGCCATCGTCTCACGGTCGATACCGTGCTTTGCACAAAGTTCCTGCACCGTTCTTTCCAAGGCAGCCAACTGTCGTTTCATGTTGGAGACTTCATGGTTCTCCCTCGATATATTCATGGCATTGTAGTATTGCGTCTGCGTGACAAATTTTGACTGCCCACGAATACGACCGGAATGCTCGGCATTGCCCAAAGACTTGGTCAAAATGTCCTCCGTACCCACGGATTCGAAGCTGCTTTGCGTCTGTTGTTGTGTTAAATCGTCCTATAACAAATACACAATATGTTATTGAGCCCGTAAACATAATGGAGACAATCGTGGCCGAATATCAATAACATTTCGTATACTTACTATTGTTTCGCCAATAATTTTAACCGACGGATTCTTGTACTGTCCATCGGGTTTGAGACGCGTGTCCCGCCAAATAACATGTCGGGCAGCATATTCCCCCGTCTTCTCGAACTGCAGTTTAGCAATTAAACATAAGAAACATACATAAAACACGTAATGTGAATTAACCAATTATTGAGTTGAAGTTGTTTGGCAAAGTAATTAACGTACGATTTCTTGATCGCGTTTCCTATATCCGTCACGGCCTGTCGTAGATCCGTATACGCTCTTTTTCCTGATCTCAGTTCCTTGTTGGGAAAGCCGCTTGAAATCAGCCGTCTGTCGATACGTAATAAACCTTTCCCAATCGTCCTGGCTGATGGTTGGGTAATTTCGAACCACTTTGGCCGGTCGTTGCCAAACGGATTCTTCGTGGATATGATCCCTAACAAAGGCTTGGTACAGATCATATCTGAAACCCTTCGCCGACTCCCCACATGACTTCAAAACCTGTTTTTTGTGCGATTCGTCAACAGTGAATGAAGTGACTACTTCCAACCACACTCGTTCTTTCCTCGTTTCCAAATCAGCACTTCTGAAGTCAGCAATCCAAATGGGAATGTGCTCCCGAGCAAGCACTCCAACCCAACTCTGTAATTCATCACCTCCCTTGCCTAATGGTTGCCCTTTCGCGTCAAAGGAAACCGGAATTCGTTCTCCCCTCGTCCTAACAACGTGCACTCTTTTAAGGAGAGTTGCTCGTCTTTTTCCATCTTCATCAGCATTGAATCTTGGTGCGTTCGTTCGTCGTGGTTTCGAAGCTTGAGTTTGGGTTGAGCAATCCTCCTCGTGAGAGTTTGACATTGTTAATCAATCTGGAAAAAAACTGCAACACGAACCGTTATAAACAAAGCATCATTGACATTAAATCATTACAAAGAGCCGGGGTTCTGCAACACATTACTATCCAAACATATAACGAACAAATACATTTAACGAACCAAAATCATGACCTTTTAACCTTAAAATGCCCAAAGTAATGCCAAACACATCCAGTTTAAGGAACTCTAAAACTAAATATCAAACAAATTAAGAGGCATTTAAACAAACGTGTTATCAACCTAAGCCTTACCCAACTATTTAAAATAAACTTTATGACTGAGACAATCAACAGCAAGAAATGAATATTTTCGCAAACCACATTCATATGCTTTATGCTGTAACAAACAGAAATTTCATTCACCGAACTTGAAATTTAGACAAGCAATATAGAGTTCAACTTACCGGCGTGTAGAGCGTGGGCACGGGCAGAATGGTTTCTAGTCTGGGCCAACACGGGTTGTGGACGGATAGAGAAACTTGGAAATGACCGAAAAACCTTGGCGTTGGTGGAGGATTGAGCGAGGAATGGAGTCTCAGAAGATTGTAAAAGACAGTCGATGGAGTCGGATGACAGAAAATTTTTTGGGCAAACTTGCGATTTGAGCAGTGAGTGAAAAGATGAGCAGAGGTTTCGAATGAAATGTATTGGGGAAAAATGGCGTCTGTTTGGGTTTTATTAAATGCGGGAAAAATTTAACCTATTCCCAAAAATTTTAAAAGAGCCGCCTTAAGCCTACCACGACGGTCTTTAAAAAACCGTCGTGGAAATAATTCAAATTTCCTTGCCTACCACGACGGTCTTTTAAAAAAACCGTCGTGGTAGACTTCATGGACTGATTCCACGACGGTTTACTACTGACCGTCGTGGTATAGAATTAAAGGGCTGGCAAAATCGAAAAGGGTGTGAATATACCACGACGGTCTTTTAATAAAACCGTCGTGGTATATCAATATATTACGACGGTCATAATAAAGACCGTCGTGGTATAGCAATATATTACGACGGTCTTAATGAAGACCGTCGTGGTATATGAGATACCACGACGGTCTTTTAAAAAGACCGTCGTGGTATATTAGATACCACGACAGTAAATGAAAAGAACCGTCGTGGTATCTTTCGAACATGCAAAATTTGTATTCAAAATTATACCGTAATCCAGATAAGCGGCCAATCCTGATAGTTGTGCAATTATTCACCACTGTTGCTATATGCTTCCATACACTTTTGCATGTATAAATAATCAATGATACATATTTATCGCGTAAATAAAAACCCGTGTCGAAATGTTTACAACGTAAGAAACGTGAACTTGTATGTTAAGCAATTTTTCCCTTCTTTTTTTTGGGCTTCTCGACACATGTCCACTCGACGTCCAATCGAAGTAAGTGTGAAACGTCGTCGTCAAAATCATCAATCTCATCCACCGGTGGCAAACCCTTTGTAAAAGGTGGAATCTCGGTGCAATCTTCAATATCTTCTTGGCCATCCCGGATTGATCTTGGCTTCATTGGCACGACCAAAGATAACTCTAAATTTGCAGGATCCGTTGTATAAAATACTTGTACCGCTTGTGACGCCATGATGAAAGGATCATTTTTGTAGCCCAATCGCCTAAAGTCCACTACTGTCACGCCATCACTATCAACCTTAACATAATTATTGTCAGCCCACTTGCATTTAAATAGGGCTATTCGCAAGCCACAATAATCAAGTTCCCAAATATCTTCAATGAATCCAAAGTAATTCATGGAACTATATACCGGATTCTTGTCCTTTGCGAATGAAATATGCATAGACTCGGCCCGAAGTGTGACACCACTATTCTGTACGGGATGCTTCTCATCTCTTGCCCGAGTGTAGAAGGAGTGGCCATTCACCAAATACGATGTATATCTTGTGACTATCGATGATGGACCTCTGGATAGCTTCATTACGTCCTGTGAAACGCCTTGCTTCATATGCAAGTATTTTCTTATCCACTCAAGAAATGACCGATTCTGCTCATCTTGAAACCACTTCTCACTTCTTCCTTTTCTTGGATTCGCAACTCTTAATTCCGCCATATGGACTTGAAAGAAAGGCTCCATTTCCTTAGCATTGTGCAGAACATACAAACATGCTTTTTCCCATTCATCTTGACATACCGGTGAATGAACGGCCGCAGAGAGTCCTTTCGATATAAATGGGCCGCTCGTTGGCAACCCTATTGGGTCCGCGTTGGACAAATACTCAGAACAAAATTCAACAGCTTCCTCGGATATGTAGTTTTCCACTATACAACCCTCCGGCCTATTTCGGTTCTTCACATATCCTTTCAAAACCTTCATGTACCTTTCAAAAGGATACATCCACCTCAAATACACCGGGCCACATAACTTAACTTCCCGAACTAAGTGCACACAAAGATGGATCATTATATCAAAAAAGGATGGTGGAAAATACTTCTCAAGCAGGCACAAGGTCATAACCAATTCCGATTGTAGCGAATCTAACATCATTGGATCAATTACCTTGGAGCATATCGAATTGAAGAATGAGCATAACTTTGTAATTGCGTATCTCACATCTCTGGTTAGAACTCCCCGCAAAGCAAGTGGTAATAATTGTTGCATCAAGATATGACAATCATGTGATTTCATTCCAACGAGCCGCAAATCTTTCATCGAAACCAACCTTTTGAAGTTAGAAGAGTACCCACTTGGCACTTTCACGGAAGCAAGCCACTCACAAAGCTTTCTCTTTTCGTGCCTAGATAATGTGTGCTTCGCCGGTGGTAAGTAAGTGCCGTTCGATCTTTTATCGGGGAGCAAATTCGGTCTAATCTTCATCTCTTTAAGATCCAACCGTGCCTTTTCACCATCTTTAGTCTTATTTGGAATGTCAAGCAACGTGCCCACTATCGACTCACAGACGTTTTTCTCAATATGCATAACGTCTAAGCAATGCCATACGTAAAGTGACTTCCAATATGGAAGTTCATAGAAAATTGACTTCTTCTTCCAAGGGCCATCGACAGCTGGATCCTTACGTTTTCTCTTCCCCAAAACTACGTTGACATCTTTAACCATCTCAAAAACATCTTCGCCAGACAAAATTCGAGGAGCGATTCTTTCTTCGGTATTACCATCAAAAGCCTTCTTCTGTTTGCGATAGCGATGATTTTTCGGCAAGAACCTCCGATGACCAAGGTAAACGGTTTTCCTACCGTATTTCAACCTGATGGAAGATGTTTCCTTCATACAAACGGGACAACCTATAGAACTCTTCACAGGATAACCAGAGAGGTTGCCAAGTGCAGGAAAGTCATTAATTGACCAAATCAACATTGCGCGAAGATTGAACGTATCTTGACGGTAAGAATCTCTTACTTGTAAACCATCATCCCACAACCTGTTTAGGTCATCGATTAATGGTGCCAAGTAAACATCAATATCATTCCCTGGTTGTTGAGGGCCTGATATCAATAATGTCAACATCAAGAACTTCCGCTTCATGCAAACGTCTGGAGGGAGATTGTAGTTGACAAGTATGACTGGCCAGGTACTATGCCGACTACTCATGTTACTGTGCGGGTTTATTCCATCCGTCGACAAACCGAGACGTAAATTCCTTGGTTCTACACTAAAGTCTGGATGATTGTCATCGAAGGTCTTCCATTGCGGTGCATCGGCCGGATGCCTAAGCTTGCCATCGTCTACACGTGTATCGTGATGCCATGTCAAACTCTTAGCATGTTTTGCATTACGGAATAAACGGCGGAAACGTGGAGCTGGTGGAATGTACCATAACACCTTCACCGGCACTCCTTTACTACCATTCGATGGAATCTTGCCCTTCTTCCATCTTGACTCATTACAAACCGGACATTCATCTAAATCTTCATTTTCTTTCCGATAAAGTACGCAATCGTTTGGACAAGCATGTATCTTTTCGTATTCCATTCCCAACATGCTCAAAGTCTTTTTCGCCTCGTACATACTAGGTGGCACTTTGTTATCCGCCGGTAGAACATCTTTTAGAAAAGCTAAAAGAGTCGTGAAACTAGAATTCGTCCACCCTCCCGACGCTTTCATATTCCATAATTTAACCAATGCCCCTAATTTTGTATATTTTGTACACCCGACATACAAGGGCGTTTCGGCATCATTAATCATTTCCTCAAATAACTCCGGACGGTGCACAAAGTTTTCTTCCAAATTATTTATCATATTGTACATAGATTCACCACCGTCTTCCTCCACAATCGGATCCTTATCTTTAGTACTAGTCTGACTATACTTAAAACCGACGAAATCTTCACCATGTAAATACCATGTTTGGTAAGAACAAATAATCCCATAAGCAAGCAAATGGCCTCTAACATCATCAATTGAATGGGATCTATGATTACCACAAGCTTGACACGGACACCGAATCTTATCGTCTTGCGTATGAGCTTTGGCAAATGACAAAAATTCTTCGACACCATCTTCATATGCTTTAGACAATCTATCAAACCACATCCATTTCCTATCCATGATTAGCGCGCAAATCCTAAATCAATCAATAAAAGTTCTTGATAAGTTAATATAAGGTGTGCATCTTTTTTAATTTTTGGCATGAATATCATTAATTGCATGCACTTAATTCATAGCTAGTTATATACAAAGACCCCTGCTCATGCATTAATTAAATCAACAAGATATTTACTAAATTAAAACTCCAAAAAACATAACAAAAACTAAAAGTACCATTATAAATTAAAAACCGGCCCGGGTTATTTAGCTTAAAAAAACAAACTATAAATACATGGTAATATATAGGATTTATATATAAATAAATTTTTTTAATTATTTAACTGAAAAATCCAAACTAATTTAAATAAAACCAAATTAAAAATACATTGATCGTCATGAGATCACTTAATTAATTAAACACTTTGCAGTATATAACGTATCAAAAGCAATCCAACAAATTTCAAATTAAAATTTACATAATATGGCCGGGTTCGTAAATAAAAATATAATACAGAGGAAAACAACTTCCTTGTTTAGTTAATTTGTGTCATCATCACTTATAAAAACGACGGGAGAGCAGTAGAGGCGGTGGTTAGAATCCTTTGCGGTGTATGGAACTGTTGAAGGAGCGACCTGATATGATTTTGGTTCACGGCAGCAGCTCTACCAATGTGGAAAAAACAGGGCAACACCTTTTATATAAAACTGAAAAAAAAGTACGATGTTTCCACCACGGTTTTATGGGAACCGTCATGTAAGAACGAGATTACACGACGGTTTTTAGACAACCGTCATGTAATCCACGGAACTACCACGACGGTTGTATATAACCGTCGTGGAATAGCTAGATTATTACACGACGGTTCCCATAAACCGTCGTGGAATATATACTTCCATGACGGTTTTACACATCCGTCATGGAAATACAATATTCCACGACGGTTTCTGTTAACCGTGGTGGAAATCTAAAATTCCACGACGGTTTTCGGATGCCGCTTTTCTGTTCCGTGTTTTTGCCATCGTTTCCACGACGGTTTTTAAAAAACGGTCGTCCAATCTCAGTCGTGGAAGCGACATTCTGTAGTAGTGAGAATTAGTGTAATACGCGATAAATTGCATTTGTTGCTACTAAACTTTAAGGGACAAAAGACTTACAGTTGCTAAATCTATTATTTTACGACTAAAAGTTAATCGCAAAAATATTTAGTTGAGAATTAGTATAATGTTTTCGACATTAAGTTTATTTAGTGACTAGAGGCATATTTAATCACAAAACTCTTTTTTAGCAAACAAATTTTTTTCTCTCGTTAAATTTACCTTAGTCACAAAAACATTCAATAAAATAAAAGGTATATTTATTTACATGACTAAATTATCAAAAGACTATTAAAAGTGGATCTTCTATTTGGTTATTTTGGTATTATATAAATATGTGATGTAGGAGTTCTTTTTTTTTTTTTTTTAATATTTATATTACATTCTTGCTATGTTAGTCAAAGTAATATAATCTAATCACTATTAGTCTCCACCGCCATCTCGCCGTTAGTTGCTGACACCACCATCTTCACCAATGGCATAATGTTGTCATCTGACATTTCACTTGTATATGGTTTGATAAATCTTATTTTATATAGTATTCCACTGTTTTTGTTTTTTATTTAGCTATATTTTTTTAATAGTCAAACCATCTAAGTGGATCTTTTATGAGGTTATTTTGGTATTTTACAAATATGTAATGTAGGAGCTCTTTTTAGATTTTATTCTTGTTATGTGGTTTCGGATATTATTATTTAATTACTGTTGGCCATTGTCGCCATCTCGATCGACATTAGTTATTGCCACCACCATCTCTACCAATGGCATGATATTGTGTTTGGCATTTCACTTGTATTTGGTTTGTTAAATCTTATCGCTTTTAGCATTTTAACGCTTTTGTTCTTTTTTTAACTTTATCTTTTAGTAGTAAAATACTCTCTCTCTCTCTTTTTTCCTTACCCTCTCGTTTTCTTTCTTTTCTAAGAAAAACCAAACATAGATTAAGGGTCCGTTTGGTGAAACGGTTTGAGATAAAATTTTTAAGTTTGAGTTATTGACTTTTTAAAAATTAGTTATAATTTTTGTTGACTTTTCAGAAAAAAATAAAACATGAGATGAAAAAATACAGTTTAGTTTGAGTTGAACCATTTCACCTAAGACATAAGAGTCAAAAAAAAAAAAAAAAAAAAAAAAAAAAACCCCAAATATTCTTAAACATGACCATCCATGTGGGAGGAGTAAAAGAAAGGAGTATCTGTCATTGACCGCTTATGTTTCAGTACTCTTTTTTGTCGGCTTGGAATCTGAAGCAAACATTTTTGCTCATGTCTTAGACAAAGCATTTATAATAAATAAATTCAAAAAAAAATCTTAAAGCAATTTGTACAGTGTGGCCTTTTGGGTATCTCTTGATTCAAACTTTTGAAAAGTCCTAGGCTAGTGTTGGACACCAATGTGTAATATTGTCGTTTGGTATTTAACTTGTATTTAGCTTGTTAAATCTTGTTCATTTTAGTATTTCACTGGTTATGTAGTTTATTTAACTATATATCTTAGCAACCAAGCAGTCGAAGTATATTACAAGTGGATCTTCTATGAGATTATTTTGGTATTATACAAATATGTTATGTAAGAACATATATATATATATTTTTTTTAATATTGCATTCTTGTTATGTTATTTCAGTTGTCGTTTAAGTATTATCATCTAATTACTATTAGTCGCCACCAGTTGCTGCCACCACCATCTCCACCAATAGCATAATGTTGTCATTTGACATTTGACTTGTATTTAGTTTGTTAAATCTTGTTGTTTTAGTATTTCACTGTTTGTGTTATTTATTTAACTATATTAATTTCTTAATAGTTAAACTGTCTAAGCGTATTGAAATTGGATTTTCTGTAAGGTTATTTTGGTATTATACAAATATATAATGTAGAAACTCTTGTAGATTTCGTTCTTATTATTATGTCGTTTTAGGTATTATTATATAATTACTGTTGGCTGCCGCCGTCATCCGGAGTTAGTTAATACAACCACCATATCCACCAATGGCATAATATTGTATTTGGCATTTTACTTGTATTTGGTTTGTTAAATCTTGTTGTTTTTAGTATTTCACCGCTTCTATTGTTTATTAAACTATATCTCTTAACAGTCAAACCGTCTAAGTGCAATAAAAGTGGATCTTCTATGTGGTTAGTTTCGTATTATACAAATATATGATGTCGGAGAGTTTTTTTAAAAATTGCGTTCTTGTTTTGTCGTTGAAGTATTTTAATCTAATTCCTATTGGTTGTGGCAGCTATCCCGACGTTAGTAGTTGCCACCACCATCTTCACCAATGTTATAATATTGTTTTTTTGGCATTTAACTTGTATTTGGTTTATTAAATCTTATTGTTTTTTTGTAGCTTTTGTTCTTTATTTATTTAAATATATCTCTTAACAGTAAAATGTTCTCTCTCTCTCTCTCTCTCTAATTTTTCCTTACCCTCTCGTTTTCTTTCTTTTCTAAGAAAAACCAAACATTGACTAAAAGTTAAAAAAACCCATATACTCTTAAACGACCATTGCTTGCCGGAGGAGAAAAAGAAAGGAGCATTAGACGTTTGACCACTTATATTCTGTTGCAGTGCTCTATTTTTTCGGCTTGGAATCTAAGAGCTGGTTTGGAAACCAAGCTCAAATTTGGTTTTCCAAGCTCAAGTTTTGTTATTTTCTTTAAAAATTTTATCTTTTTTTCTCAAAAATTTTTGTCTTTTTCCTAAAAAGTCAACAAAATTTATTATTTCAACTTCAAAAACTTAACTCAAACTCATTTATCGAACGGACCCTAAACTTTTTTGTCATGTCTCAAACAAAGCATTTGTAATAAAAGCAAATAATAATAATAAATATAAAAATCTTGAAACAATTTTCTCAACGTGACCTTTTGGGTATCTCTTAATTCAAACTTTTGAAAAGTCCTAGGCTGGTGTTGGGAACCAATGTCATAATATTGCCGTTTGGTATTTTAGTTGTATTTGATTTGTTAAAACTTGTTGTGTTTTAGTATTTTACTAGTTCTATTGTTTATTTAACTATATCTTTTAACAATGAAAACCGTATAAGCTTACGTTTGGCATTAGATCTCAAATTCAAATTTTTCATATCAGTTTTTGTCTTTTTTTGAAAAGTTAACAAAAATTATAACTAATTTTTAAAAAGTCAATCAACTCAAATTTAAAAATTTCAACTCAAACCGTTTTACCAAACGTTCCATAAGTGTATTAAAAGTGGATTTTTTTTTATGAGGTTATTTTGGTATTATACAAATATGTAATGTAGGAGCTCTTTTTTTATGTTATACTCTTGTTATGTTATTTCAGTTATCATTTAAGTATTATCCTCTAATTACTATTAGTCGCCGCCACTGTCTCGACATTAGTTGCTGCCACCACCATCTCCACCAATGACATAATGTTGTTGTTTGATATTTCATATGTATTTGGTTTGTTAAATGTTGTTGTTTTTAGTATTTCACTACTACTTCTCTTATTTATTTAATTTGATTTCATAATATTGAATCCGTCTAAGTGAATTAAAAATGGATATTCTATGAGGTTAATAGTCAAATTGTACGATAAATTCAAGATGTGTGGGTGCAAAAAAAAAAAACCAAAAAGAAATTATTACAAAGAAACGGCAACATTTTCTTACTGGTGCATAAAAGTCCGAAACCATATTCTTTTTGAGTAATCCTATATAACCCCGTGGGGCTATGACCTTCCCATGTGGCACTGGGTCTAACAGATTTTTTATTCCTTTTTTTTTTTTTTAAGTCCAAGTGGCTTTGCATATTTTTTAATTTTAATACTAAAATGAGAGGAAGAAAGCGTGTTGAAGAAGCTTTTAATGTCCTTCATCTACTTCCCGCCCAAGTGCCTTTTCCCCTTCTATTCAGAGCAAAAAAAAAAAAAAAAAAAAAAAACCTCCTTTTTCAGTTCTTAACTTTTGACATTTTTCCTCCGTTTCATCTGTAGAAGAAGAAGACGAGAATGGAGTCATGGACAAAAAGACAAAGATGGTTGGTGCCTTCATCTTTTTCCCTTCTCAATATTTATGTATATTTATTTACACTCCAGATCTTTTGAAAGTGTTTTTCTAGTTATTATCTTGTTCCACTCTTTCCACATTAGAATATTCCCATTAGATATCATGTTTTATGATGGGGAAAAAAAAAAAAAACGAAAATTTTCTTTTCTTTTCTTTTCTTTTCCGTTTTAGATTTTATTTTTTAGTTAGGTTTTTTTTTTTTTTTTTTTTTTGGAGATTTTATTGAACGTATTTAATTGTTGATATTGTGAATTATTTTAATTGTTAGTTGTTTTTCGAATTGTAGTGTATTTTTCTTCATTTATCAATTATCATATATGAATTTGTGAAGTGAAAGTGTTGCATAAAAAGGTTGAAATGTCAGTGGAAGAAGAAGACATAACGTTGGAGAAGGACATGAATTACAAAGATGTAGATGAGGAAATTGTCGAAAAGAAACATGATTACAACAAGATTCTAAGAGCACCTGAGCCTGGTATGAATTTTCCTTCATTGGATGCTCATTTTGAGTACTATAGGCAGTATGGAAGGCAAGAAGGCTTTGGAGTCGAAGGAAAAACAAAACAAATCGTCCGTCCGTAGATGGAAAATTGAATTTTATCTCTCTGTCATGCTCCAAAGCAGGGAAGTCACGATGTACTAAGCAAAATTACCTTGCTCTGAACCCATTGACAAAAATGGGGTGCAGTGCAAGGCTCGGGTTAATGGTACTGTTCTTGAGAGTGGAGAATGTAAAATTAACTCTGTGGTGATTGAGCATAATCATGGGTTGAGCCCGCGGAAATCTTTATTTTTTATATGCAACAGATAGATAAGTGCAAGTGCCCAAAGAAGACTTGAATTGAATGATCGTGCAGGTACAAGTGTTGCAAAAAATTATTAGACTTTTGTTGTTGATGCTGGAGGTCATAACAAGGTACCGTTCTTAGAACAAGATTGTAGAAATTATATTGAAAAAGCTAGACGGTTACGACTTGGAGTTGGGGATGCTGAAGCAATTCATGACTATTTTGTTCGAATGCAAGCTAAAAATACAAGCTTCTTCTATGTGATGGATGTGGATGACCGAGCACGAAAAAAAAAAAAATTATTTTGGGCCGATGCAAGAAGCCGAGCGACTTATGAGGAATTTGGGGATGTAGTCACTTTTGATACAACGTATTTGACAAATAAGTATGATATGCCATTTGCTCCTTTTGTAGGGGTGAATCATCATGGTCAATCAATCTTATTTGGATGTGCGTTACTATCAAATGAAGGTATTGCAGACTTTTGTTTGGTTGTTTAACACATGGCTTGCGTGTATGTCTGGATGTGCTCCAAAGGCTATGATTACTGATCAAGATAGAGCAATGCAAAAAGCAATTGAGGTTGTTTTCCCTTACACTTTGACATCGTTTGTGCTTGTGGCATATAATGAAAAAGCTACCAATGAAGTCAGTGTGAACAGATAAAAATAGCAATAAAAATAGCAATGCAAGGCTCTGTTTACAAATTCTTTTAACTCAAGAAGAATTTGAAGAAAGTTGGAGGCAAATGATCGGACATTTTAAGCTTAATGGAAATGGTTGGTTGAGTAGTTTGTATGAAGAACGACATTATTGGGTCCCGGCTTTTGTCAAAGACACTTTTTGGACTGATATGTCAGTCACACAATGGAGTGAAATTATGAACTCATTTTTTGATGAGTACGTAAATTCAAAGAATTTAATTAGGTGTCAAGCAGGAATTAAAGTTGGATACGATGATTGGTGTGGCAATGTTGAGGGTCAAAGATGTGATCGGTTGCTAAAAAAATTTGATAAAGCCATGGATGCTGCTGTGACATCTGATGAGAAATTCATGAAGCTATGGAATTTGTTAGATGATTTTTTTTTTTTAACAAAAAAATCATCGACATGAAGCAGATTGTGGTTTGGGCCAACTAAATGATCAAAGCCCAAATGACATCGGTGATAAGGTTGGAATCCTCTCCCAAACTGGTAATGAAAGTAAAAGACTTCTTAGTCCTTTGTCTGTCCAAAATCATGGACTTGCACCAAAAAATAGGAAGATCTCCAAGGTTGAAAAGATAGCGTCCAAAAGGAAGAACAAAGTTGCAAAAGTAGACAAGAAAGGAAAGCAAATGGAGGCATGAATTTTATGATAATTTATAATAGTTTATTTTAGTTGACTTTGAATGATATGTAATTGGGACGCATTTGTCCAATTTATTTGGGGGGGGGGGGGGGGGGGGGTGGTGTGTGGTGGGTTGGGATAGAGGAATGTGCAAGGAATGAAAAAATTTGTGTTGGGAGTATTTCACCGCCTTACACCTTAAGTGATGCTACACAAAAAGATAGTTGCATTGCTCCTCAAGGCAATGATGAAACATATCAAAAAGCTAGTTTGAGACTCTTCATTAGAATTTTCTTTTCACTCTCTATCAATTTCTTATTAGTTTTTTCTTTTTTTCTTTTTTTCTTTTTTTGCTTTTGTTATGTCCTATTATCATGTTTCTCTCCCACTCAATCTGCTAACTCTCAAAACTCACATTTTCATTTCGGCAACTTTAGTCAGTAGAGGAAATTTCAGGTACATATTTATACAACTACTTTTGTTTCATGTTTACTTCTCTACATTGGATTTATTGAAGATATCAGAACTTCAAACTGGGCTCATTTTTTCTCTTTTTCTTCTTCGTGACAGCGCATAATATTTTGATGAAGAAATTAGTAAAGTTCAGCTGTTTTGAAGAGGAAATTGTACATTTTTGTACCAGTTTTTTTCGGTGCAGAATTTTGATGCTTTTTTTTTTGTTGGGGGGGGGGAGGGAATGATGTAGTTGAACAATCGTATATACATTGATTGTGCTAATCGTATGAAGCATGTATTAAGGTTTTTTTTTTTTTCTTTTTTTTTAAAGATTGTGTGTATATATATATATTAAGATTCTCAGTTGAATGAAATCTTTATTTACCTGACTCTATATTACCAAGTTTATTAGCCAAATATATATGTTTATTGTCATTTCATATTTTATTTACTTATGATTTATGGGTCTTTATCAATATATATATATATATATATAAAGCAAGCTTATTTCTTGGGGAGAGGCTGTGGTACAGTCTCTCCCAGAGACCCTATCAGTAGAGTTCTTTTTTTAACTGTTAGATTTTAATTAAACGGTTGATATATCATTATTATCATAGACCTTACCTCATATAAACTTTCTCACCCCAAGTCTTCTCCGCCGCAGGCGACTCACCCCGACGTCAGTGACTCACCCCGACGCCGGCGACCCACCTTCGGTACTTTTTCTGGCCGCCGGCGTCTCTTTCTCTCTCTTCTCTTCTCTCTTCCCCTCTCTCTCTCTTCCCCACCCCGGCCCCCCAGCCATGATGGCCATGACCACCCCAGCCCCGACGACCCACCTCCGGCCCCAACTCCGGCCGCCGGCGACCCCCTCTTTCTCTCTCTTCTCTCTCTTCCCCTCTCTCTCTCTTCCCCACCCCGGTGCCCCCAGCCCCAACGGCCCCGACACCCCAGCCCAGCCCCCCCTCCTCGTCGGCCCCTGGGCCCCAGCCAACCCGGCGCCCCCATCCCCCTCTGCCTCTCTCTTCTCTTGTGACAATCGCAATTTCGAGGTTTTGCGATTGGGCGAGGGGCGAGGGCACGGGGCGAGGGGCGGGGGTTGGGGGGAGGCCGGGGGAGGGGGTGCCGGAGGTGGGGGGATCACCGAGCTGGGGGCCGGTGGGGGGGGGGGGGGGACTGGGGGTAGTCGGGGTGGGGAAGAAAGAGAGAGGGGAAGAGAGAAGAGAGAGAAATTGGGTCGCCGATGGCCAGAAAAAGTACTGGAGGTGGGTCGCCGGCGTCGATCGCCAACAGCGAAAAGGTCGCCGGCGGCGGAGAAGACTTAGGGTGAAAAAGTTTATATGAAATAAGGTCTATGATAACAATGATATACCTATAATATATCAACCGTTCGATTAAAATCTAATGGTTAAAAAAAGAGCTCTACCGATAGGGTCTCTGGAAAAGGCTCTACCACAGCCTCTCTCTATTTCTTGTTGATATGAAGAGAAAAAAAAAAAAAAAAAAACAGGTTGGGTAAGGTTACGGTAGAGACTCTCTGAGAGTCTCTACCGGTAGATACCTTTTTTTGACCGTTAAGATTTAATCAAACGGTTCAAATATTGATGGTGTACGATATTTATCATACACCTAACCTCACACAATCATTCCCACCTAAACTCTTCTCCGTCGCCGGCGACGGACGCCGGCGACTCATCTCCGACGCCGGCGACCAACTCCGGCCACAGCCCCGGCCGCCGCCGTCGCCGCCGGCGATCCTATTTTCTCTCTCTTCCCCTTTCCCCTCTTCTCTCTCTCTCTTCCCCTCTCTCTCTTCCCCTCCCTCCCGCCGGCCCCCACCCCCGCCGGCCCCCACCCCCGGCCTCCCCCCACCCCCGGCCGCCTCCCTCCCCCGGCAGCCCCCCGACGACCCCCCTCTCTCTTCTCCTTTCTCTCTCTTCTCTTCTCTCTCTCTCTTCCCCTCTCTCTCTTCCCCTCCCTCCCGCCGGCCCCCACCCCCGGCCCCCGGCCCCGCCCCCTCCCCCGGCCTCCCCCACCCCCGAGACCCCCCTCCCCCGGGCCGCCACCCTCCCCGGCCCCCCCTCTCTCGCGCGATTTCGCGATTTCGCGATTTCGGGGGTGGGGGGAGGCCGGGGGAGGGGGCGGGGCCGGGGGCCGGGGGCCGGGGGTGGGGGCCGGCGGGAGGGAGGGGAAGAGAGAGAGGGGAAGAGAGAGAGAGAAGAGAAGAGAGAGAAAGGGGAAGAGAGAGGGGGGTCGTCGGGGGGGTGCCGGGGGAGGGTGGCTGCCTGGGGAGGGAGGCGGCCGGGGGTGGGGGGAGGCCGGGGGTGGGGGCCGGCGGGAGGGAGGGGAAGAGAGAGAGAGAAGAGGGGAAAGGGGAAGAGAGAGAAAATAGGGTCGCCGGCGGCGACGGCGGCGGCCGGGGCTGTGGCCGGAGTTGGTCGCCGGCGTCGGAGATGAGTCACCGGCGTCCGTCGCCGGCGACGGAGAAGAGTTTAGGTGGGAATGATTGTGTGAGGTTAGGTGTATGATAAATATTGTACACCATCAATATTTGAACCGTTCGATTAAATCTTAACGGTCAAAAAAAGGTATCTACCGGTAGAGACTCTCAGAGAGTCTCTACCGTAACCTTACCCTTAACTTTTTTAGAAGGAAAAGAACATTACCCAAAAAAATGGGGGAGGAGGGGGGGGGGAAGATTATGATAAAGTTTCTATATATTATCTCAGTTCTATTTTAAATCATTCAAAATTAATCAAATAAATAAAAAAAATTAAAATAATCGATTAAAATATTAATATTTTTTAAGAAAGACATACCAAATAAATAAATAACTATGAAAAAACAAAAAAGAATAAAAAAATTGTGGGACCAATACCACATGGGAGGGGTCATCACCTATGGGGGTTACATGTGATAACTCTTTTTTTTTTTTTCTTTTTTCTTTTTTTCTTTCTTTTTCCCCCCGTCAATTACGCGCTTTTGCTCCTTTGCCACTTCGCGCTCTGCTACTTCTGTGTACTTCACACTTTCTAGAGAGAGAAACCCAAACATCTAGAGAGAGAAACAAAGCAGAAGCAGAAGACGCAGACGAAGAAAGTAGAAGAAGAAGAAGAGGAAAAATTCTCCATCTGATTCTTCGATTCCATTTCTCCGATCGAACAAGATCCGCCATTACAGCGCTTCAATTCAAGGTATTTCACCAGCAGAATCACCGACACCTTGAATTTTTTTCCATTTCAATTTGGTGAAAAACATAGAAAAATAAAAAAAAAACTGATTTTCAGCTTCTAGTTCTAGTTCGATTCTCTAACAATGGCGCCGAGCACGATCCGCAAGGCGATCGGTGCCGTGAAGGACCAGACGAGTATCAGCCTGGCGAAAGTCGCCGGCAACATCGCGCCGGACCTCGAGGTCCTCGTCGTGAAGGCCTCGACCCACGACGAAGACCCCGCCGAGGAGAAGTACGTCAGGGAAATCGTTAACCTGACCTGCTACTCGCGCGGCTACGTGAGCGCCTGCGTGGCCGCCGTGTCGAAGCGTCTGGGGAAGACTCGCGATTGGATCGTGGCTCTCAAGGCCCTGATGCTCGTCCACCGGGTTTTGATTGAGGGCCACCCGTCCTTCGAGGAGGAGATCGTGTTCGCCACGAGGCGAGGGATGAGGATTTTGAACTTGTCCGATTTTCGCGACGAGGCGCATTCGAATTCGTGGGATCACGCCGGGTTCGTGAGGCTCTACGCGGCCTATCTTGATGAAAAGGTTGAGAGTTTCGTGTTCGAGAAGAAATCGAGAGGTGATCGCGAGAATGGCGAGCGTAGGGATGAGTATGATAATGGGGCGAGGCCGGGGAGATCGAGGTCTTACGACGATTTGAACGATTCGGAGCAGAGAAGAGAGGCCGCTGTTGCGAATACTACGCCAATGAGGGAAATGAGGCCTGAAGTGGTCTTGGGAAAGCTGAATCGGTCGCTTCGGATTCTTGATCGGATTCTGGCTTGCAGGCCTGCAGGGGCGGCTAAAAGCAATAGGCTTGTGATTGTCGCGCTTTACCGGATTGTGAAGGAGAGTTTCAGGACTTATGTCGAAGTCTGTGAGGCGTTGAAGGTGTTGTTGGATAGGTTTACGGAGATGGAGTATGGGGATTGTGTTAAGGCTTTCAATGTTTATGTTGGCGCGGCAAAGATGATCGATGAGCTTGCAGCGTTTTACGGTTGGTGTAAGGATATTGGGATTGGGAGGTCGTCTGAATTCCCGGAAGTGCAGAGAATAACTGATAAGCTTTTGGGGACGCTTGAGGGGTTATTAAAGGAGATGGCCAATAGGCCGAAAAGTACGGAGAGAAGTAGGGAAGATAAGGAGCCAGATAAGGAGGAGACAGTTCAGGATATGAATGAGATCAAGGCTCTACCTCCGCCGGAGAATTACACTCCGCCACCGCCGCCACCTGAAGTCGTAACCAAGCCACCACAGGCTCAACAGGAGACTGAAGACTTGGTGAATTTGAGGGACGATGGTGTTTCGGCAGACGAGCAAGGCAACAAATTGGCTTTGGCTCTGTTCTCTGGGCCTTCAACAACTACTAACACAAACGGTACTTGGGAAGCTTTCCCTTCGGATGGAGAGCCCGAGATGACCTCGGCATGGCAGAACCCGGCTGCTGAAACTGGTAAAGCAGACTGGGAGTTGGCACTGGTGGAAACCGCGAGTAATTTATCAAAGCAAAAGGCGGATTTACCTGGTGGTTTCGACCCATTGTTACTAAACGGAATGTACGATCAAGGAGCAGTGAGGCAGCATGTGAGCACCACGCAGCTTAGTGGTGGAAGCGCAAGCAGCGTGGCGTTGCCAGGCCCGGGCAAGAGCACGTCTCCGGTGCTGGCTCTGCCTGCACCGGACGGGTCAATGCAAGCAGTGGGCAATCAGGACCCATTCGCCGCTTCCCTTTCCGTGCCGCCTCCATCGTACGTTCAGATAGCGGAAATGGAGAGGAAGCAGAATCTGCTTGTGCAGGAACAGCGGGTGTGGCAGCAATACGGAATGGAAGGGATGCAAGGGCAAGTGGGTTTGGCCAAGATTGCTGGAGGACCTGGGTATTATGGTCCAATGGTGAATCCTCAGCAAATGATGCCTTATGGAATGCCACAGTTCAACGCCATGGGACAACCGGGAGGATACTACTATGCACCTTTTTGAATTTGGTTTTGCCTCTCTTCCCTTCTTTTCAACAGTTTAATATTGTCCTGTTTTTGCTTTTGGGTTTGCTTTTGTTTTTGGTCTTTTTTGAGCTGAAAATCCTTCTGTGCTCAAATTTGCATAATATGTGAGAAACAATGCATTGTTTTGGGATTTTGGGCAAGTACAGTTGGGAGAATTAATGCAATTCCCCTTTGTCCTATGTAGTTTCATACTTGTGTGAAATCATAAAGTTTGTTTTTTTTTTTTTTTTTTTTTTTTTTTGCGGGTGGGGGTGGGGGAATGTTATTGCATTTGTATTTATTTTTTTGGTTTTGCTTTTAAAACAAAAACCCATCAGAATCGCTGGATTTAGGAAGCTGGGGCCTAGGAGGCTTTCATGTTTGGATGGTGTTAAAATTATTATATAAAGAGATTTAATTTTATTTTATTTTATTGAAGTATAAAATATGGTCAAAATGGCGTTAATATGACTGGGTCGTTGGCCGACAGGAAATTAGACCGGATCTATCTTGACTTCAGCGTTTGGCCACAGGGCACAAGGAAAATAGACTGTATAACAAGTATAAATGATTTTAAAAAAAAAATCGTAAATGACAAACAGACGGTGTATTCTATCTATCTATTCTCAATCTTTTGGGAGATTTGTCTTCTTTTTTATTTTTTTAGAAAAAAAAAAAAAAACTAATTAAAATAGATTTCGTTCAAGATCTTTTTAGAGTTTCGCCAAGGAGTTTCGAATTTTTTTTTTTTTTTGGTAAGAAAGAAGGACAATTCTGCAATGGGATGGAGTAAAAATTTTACACCTTTTAATTTCAATGGCGGTTAGAAAGGCTTAAGGATCACCAAGTGAAACTAAAACCTCCTACACATTATAAAATTCCTTATTCAAGCGAGATTTAATTTAAAAAAAAAAAAAAACAGAGAGAGAGAGAACAAGAATAACGATATGCCTGAGAACTCTTAACGGTGAGGGGATCGACGGCCCTCATGCCGGTGGACCACGAGCTTGATTGCTTGAGGCCGAGGGGGCTCAACAGTTACCCCTGCGATGACTAACCAAATTGAAAAACTATTAGATAAAGACAAAAAATTAATAATATTACTATTTTAATATCATTGTTTTCAAAATAATAAGATCTTTTTTTATTTTTATTATTAATTATTTGTGTGTGCTCACTTATTGGAGAGTAATCTCCTATTTTTTTTTTCATCAGGTAAGATAATATAATTCAAAAGTCAAATATTTAAATTTCAAAAAAAAAAAAAAGGCCAATCGAATGAAAAAAAAAAAAAAATTAAAAAGAGAAAAGGCGTTTAATGTTCTTCAAAGTCTGAAATCCAATTGGAATCGTTTGATGATAAACGCGCATGAGACTTTGTCTTCCCCAACAGTGTAGTCCATGCCCCATTAGGATCGGACTGAACTGCTAAAAAAAAATTACACTCACAGGTTTACACGTATCAATTTAAAACAAGAAAGTTAACAGGCGTCTTGTAAGGCCTTTCTAGGGAACATTGAGACTTATAATCAAATTTTAAAATTATATATATATTTTTTTGCTGTTCAGTTTTATTTTTTACACAATCTTATAATTTAAATTTTAAAAATTCATAATTTAACATATATAAATTTAAATAAAATTTTTTTTTTAAATTATATATAATTTTAAGATGAACGAAATAAGCTTCACATAATTTTTTTTTTTCCGAACATATCTCAAGTTTTTACTATTTTTAACTTTAATAATTCAAATATTTTGATAAATACACAATCAATTCAAACTCAAATTTTATAATCGAAATCTAAATATCAAATGCATGCTTAGTCTCTAGTTACAAATAGTTGAAATTGAACCAAAAAATTAAACATCAGTTTCAGAAAACAAAAGAATACACTAATAAACTTACACGGGTCCATATTCAGCAAGGAAACAAGAACGTAAATTGAGTATCCGTGCTTTTTACATACGTTATATGTTGAAAGCCAAAAGAAGGCTGAAAAAAGAGCCCTACTAAAACCCAACCCCCCTAATGACTAGGGAATCTATTACATTTAGCGGGAACCAAGGCCAAACCAAACCAAACCAAACCCATAGAGAGCCTCCACAAACTCAAACTCACTCAAACTAAGCCACCACCAAAAAATGCAGCCCTCCACCGTTGTCGTCCTCGACAACGGCGGCGGTCTAATCAAGGCCGGCTTCGGCGGCGAGATGGACCCCACCGCCATCATCCCCAACTGCCTCTTCCGCCCCCTCTCCTCCAAAAAATGGCTCCATCCTTCCCCCATTTCCACCACCCCCTCGTCCTCCGCCGCCGCCGCCGCCGCCGCCGCCGCCGCTTCCGACCCCATCGACCTCACCTCCGCCGCCGTCCGCCGCCCCATCGACCGCGGCTACCTCATCAACCCGGACCTCCAGCGGGACATCTGGGCCCACCTCCTCTCCTCCCTCCTCTTTCCCCAGCGCCCCAACCTCGGTGGGCCCTCCCACTCCTCCCTCCTCCTGACCGAGCCCCTCTTCTCCCTCCCCTCCGTCCAGCGGGCCACAGACGAGCTCGTCTTCGAGGACCTTGGGTTCGCCGCCCTCTACGTCGGCGACTCCCCCTCCCTGGCCCACCTCTACGAGGCCAGCCGCCGCCCCTCCGGCCTCGCCTCCAAGGCCCAGTGCAGCCTCGTCGTCGACTGCGGCTTCTCCTTCACCCACGCCGCTCCGGTCTTCCAGAACTTCAGCCTCAACTACGCCGTCAAGAGGATCGACTTGGGTGGCAAGGCTTTGACCAACTATCTCAAGGAGTTGGTCTCTTATCGCTCTGTTAATGTCATGGACGAGACCTTTTTGATGGATGATGTTAAGGAGAGGCTCTGCTTTGTCTCTCTTGATGTTGCTCGTGATCTCAAGATCGCCAGGTTTGTTTTTGTTTTGTGTTTTTTGTGATCTGGGTTTTTGTTTTTCTGGGGTTAATTCAGGTGGGTTTGCTTGGTCTTGACTGTTTGTGAGATGCGCAATGTGGGAAACTTGGGAAAAGTTCAAGTTTTGAGGTGCACTTGTTTGCTTATTTTGTTCTTTTTTCTATGATAAGTGTTCTCTTTCTCCTACCCCCCCCCCCCCCCCCCCCCCCCCCCCCCACATTAAGTGAATTTAGTCGATTTTGATTGTGATCTGGGTTTTTGTTTTTCTGGGGTTAATTCAAGTGGGTTTAGTTGGTTTTGACTGTTTGTGAAACGGGCAACGAAGGAAACCTGGAAAAAAATGACATATTGTGATGCACTTAGGTTGTTTTTTTGTTCACTTTTTCTTCTATCATCTGTGTTTTTCTTTTTTTTTTTTTCTTTTTTTTTTGTTTTGGGGGGGGGGGGGGGGGGGGGGGTTGGGGTTGGGTGTTGGGGTTTTCCTGGGAGTTAAGTGAATTTAGTTGATTTTGATTGTGATCTGGATTTTTGTTTTTCTTGGATAAATTCAAGTGGATTTACTTGGTTTTGACTGTTTGTGAAATGGGCAATGTAGGAAACCTGGAAAAAGATCGACTTTTTTTTTTTTAAGGATAGAAAAAGATGGACATTTTGAGGTGCACTTATTTGCTTTTTTGTTCTATTTTTCTAGGATCTTTGTTTTTTTTTTTTTTTTTAATAATTTAAGTGAAGTAAATAGTTTTTACCTGTGATCTGGGGTTTTGTTTTTCTGTGAATAATAATTCATTTGGATTTACTTGGTTTTGACTGTTTACGAAATGTACTATGTGGGATAACTGGAAAAAGATGGTTTGAGGTGCACTTATATGCTTTTTCTGTTCTTTTTTCTTGTATGATCTGTGGTATTTATTTATTTATTTATTTATTGTTACCTGATAATCAAGTGAACTTAGTTGGTTTTGAATGTATGAAGGAAACCTGGAAAAAAATGTAGTTAGTTATTTATTTTGAAATAATTCAAGTAAATTTGGTTGAATTTGACTCTAGGAAATGGGCTATGGAGGAAACCCGGAAAAGATTACATTTTGAGGTGCACTTATTTGGGTTTTTTTTTTTTTTTCTTCTTCTTTTTTCTGTTATATGTTCTGGTTTTTTTCTGTAAGTTTTTTCAAGTAATTTTAATTAATTTAGTTGGTTTCGACTGTATTATAATCAACCAGGAAGAAAAACACTTGAGGTGCACTTGTGTGTTGTTCCTTTATACTGCAGTCTTGGCCTTTTCTTCTCTTTTTATTTCTTTCAAGTAATTCGGATGAGTTTAGGGTTTTGACTGTATATGAAATGGAATTTGAAGGAAACCTGGGAAAGAAAATCTCTTGAGGTGCACTTATGTGCTTCCCGATGGTGTGACGCATACGAAGGGTTTTGTTAAGGACCCAGATGAAGCGCAAAGATATCTGTCCTTGACAGATGGAGATAGAGATCAGACTCCGAATGGTACCGCGGACCAGCCTCAAGTCACAGAGAAGTTAGAGAACCGAAAGAAAACTGATTTGACTAAAAATGTAGAATCTTTCTGAATTGCTTCCTCGAGCAAACTATGGTTTTTTTGGCAATGTCTTTACTTATTTGTTTTCGTGCTGTTTAATTGTTTTGGTTAGGAATTTGACTTGACGAACGAACGGTTCCTTGTCCCAGAAATGATATTCCATCCTGCTGATTTAGGTCAGTTGACAAACTCCTATTCCGTCAAAAAACTAATGAAAATTCTTGTAAGTTCTCTCATTAGTGACGATGCTAACTTTCAATATGTTCATCGTTTTAGGAATGAACCAAGCCGGACTTGCTGAATGCATTGTTCGAGCTGTCAATTCCTGCCATCCTGATCTTCACCCACTACTATATGAAAGGTGATCTTTTGCACAATCTTTTACAACTATGCTTGTAAACTTTGTTCGGTAATACTTCATAGTTCATACTGAATTCCTTTTTTTTCCTTGGGCAGCATTATTTTAACTGGCGGGAGTACATTATTCCCTCGGTTCGCTCAGAGACTGTATGCTCTGCTTTCCTTTACTCTTAATTTTGCTACATTGGGTTCAAGTTTTAAGTACTTTTGACCTCGAATTGATCTTGTGCAGAGAGAAGGAACTCCGCCCTCTTGTTCCCGATGACTATCGAGTGAAGATAACAGCTCAAGAAGAGTAAAGCTTCCTCCTAGATAGTTCATTTAGTTGTTCCAAAGATTACTATTTTTCCATGTCAGTAAAAGTTTGTGTTTTATTCTCTAGTCCCATACTTAGTGTTTGGCGAGGAGGATCACTGCTAGCGTCAAGTCCTGATTTTGAAGCAATGTGTGTCACCAAGGCCGAGTATGAGGAGCTTGGATCTGCTCGATGTCGGCGGAGATTCTTCCACTGAGTGTTGACGATGGTGAAAACGATGAGATCTGACTGAACATCCCGGCAGACGGAATGCTACTTTTTAGCCTCTTGGACCATTATTGCTAATGGACTCCTGAGAGGAAGTTCGATGTTGGTTCTGCAATACAAGAAGCTCAGAAACACAAGTGAATTGAGAGAATTATTCTCCGTGGACAGTAAGCACTCCGAGGAACAGCTGCAGATCCACGACATGAACTTTATTGAGAAACAGTTCAATTCATGGAGAGACTAAATCTGGCATTGTTGCTACTGTTAGCAGAACCAACCTCCCTAGTATGTGCTGCGCATTTGGTGCAGAAATCGGAGACAGGGAACTCGGCCATATTCGATCAACCGTTGTTCTCATGACAAATGGGGGAAAATGAACGGAAAATTCTCCTTCCTTTAAGGGTTTCATAGAAAAACTCGTGCATTATCGACTTAAAGACGACGGTTGACAAGGCAATGATTCCTTTGCTACTTCAAGAGTCAGTTTGGTATTGGTTTTGGGTCTATAAAACTCGTTGCACATTAAATGATGTGACTGGTGTGTTTGGTAAAACTGTTTAAGAGTATCTTACACAAGCATCAGTGCAATTTTACAATTATTTAAACATTTTTGGTCTTTTAACCTATGATTCTTGCTTGTACTTACTCATGCTCTAAGTAGAAATAGAGGGAGTGTTTGGCATTGTTTTCAAGTGTTTTTAGAAATGTTTTTGCACGTCTTATGAAGTGTGAAAGTGATTATGTTTTCTATTTGGCATTTGGTTAGCAAATGTTTTGAAAATGAAATGGAATAAAAAATGATGAGAATGGTTTTTTGTTAAGGAATGGGAAATGGTATAAAGAACTTAAAAACAGCACAATCTCAAATTAAAGCCCAGGTGTTCTTAATCACACTTCATGGTTGGCAACTGGAAAAAAGAAAAGCTGGTCTTGGCCATCGACAATTAACAGACATATGGTTTGTTTGATGGAGTTTTTTAAAAGTTATTTTTGACTTTTTGAATTCAAAATTCAAAAGTTACTTTTGAAAATATTTAGATAATTTATCAGAAGAGTTTTGAGTATGCAGAATAACTTCATGTTTGTAAAATAGCTTTTGTACTCCAAAAAAGCTTCTTGTAAAATTACAAAATATTTATATATGAATTTTAGAAAAAAACTCTTTCGACTATATTTTAAAAAAATGATAAAATTACCTAAATAATTTTTTTTTTCATCTATCAATCAATATGACACAAATTCCCAACTTTTAATCAACATGACATAAGTTTACTCAACTTTAGTTTAATTTTGTATCATATTGATCTAATATTAAGTTTTTGTATCATATTGATACAATAATATTTAAATTTATGTTATTCAAATGTTTTCCCCTTTTAAAACTTGTATTAGAACATAAGTTAAACATTTTAAACTGTATTTTAACATTTAAATTACTTATGAAAAAGCTTTTTTAACATTATATCAAGTTAACAAACACGTAACTGAAAAATTATAGCTTTTCTTGTCACTAAAAGCAAAAGTAAAAATAAAATCTCTGTTAGAGAGACACAGATTAATGCTGACTTTGTAATTGAAAATTTATGTAAAGAATATGTGATATAGTGATACAACTATTGTCACAAAAAGGGACATAATAACCAATGCTTTTAATTCTAAATCCAAAACACTTTCCAACATTTCAAGTTCATCCTGTAAACATGAAGCTATGAAGCAAGTAACATCATTTCTCTCCTATGGAACCCGCAATATACGAAGATTTGTTCGGACAAAATTTCCTATTTGATGCTACAAGACAGCTATCCAGTGATACCCTCCCACAAATCTCTTTGCCGGTGGCTGTTTTCGCAAGCAGGCGGTTTGAATATTTTGAAAGATCACTTTACTATCATTTCTCTCGCCTTCTCACTCTTAAGTTGTGGGTTGCAGAAGAACATCCTTTGTCAATCCCTTGCTCTCTCCTCTAACACAAAATCACGCACAAGTGAAGTAACCAACCAAGCCTATGACCTCAATCAGAATGCGGCTGTGAGTCCATGCACAGGTGCACCAATTTTCTTTGATATTCTCCAAAGTATTCACCAACTGCAATAACGTCTTCATTTTCTGGATCTAAGCCGGGTAACTTGAGCAGCTTTTCTTTGGTAGAAAAGCTAGATTCATCGTCCGAGTGTCCCAAATCGGAGATGATTTCAGAATGGATTTCACGGCAGGCAAGGATGAACATGGCTGCCGTGTCAGGCTGTTGGGCTTCACGAAGCGCGGCCAGTGCCTCTTGAAGTGCGCCAGCCGCAACATACAAAATCAGAGCCCTGCATTGAACCTTGATAAGCTCAGAACACATCAGATGATTCAAGAAACTAGTAAGAAAAAAGAGAAGCAAAACAGTGATACCTCCATAAATTGTGTTCGCTGTGAAGGACATGGTCAGCCCATCTTAGCAATACCCTATGAGAAACATGTGTAAAATCAACAACGAGAGAAAATTTCCAAGAAAGAAATAAAAGTATTGTATGATTCTATACATAGATTTAAGAAGCTGCAACTAGGTAGACAACGGAAATAACTACAGAAAGAAAAATGTGCGACGAAAAAACCTTGCATAATCAGTTCCCTTCAGATGCGTAGCAGCTAAAGTAGCAGCATCAGTCCAGCATCCAGCATCTTGTAGCTGCATAAGAGATGGATGTCATAGCTAGTCCAGCTTACATAGTACTTTTATTGGTCGAATAAGTAGAACTCAGGTATTTATTCATTTCTTTTCCAAAAACTAGGACTGAATTAATTAAGTAGCTAAATCGCTAAAGAAAGAAACCTGCAGATTTCATGTAATATGCGTTTAGTTACAGATTTTTTAAGTACTATCGGCTTTGTTAGGACTTCAAAAACAAGTATACTTTGATAAATGAATCCACAAAATATGAAAAGAGAAGCGTGTTTTTGATTCAAAGAGCCTAACCTGAGAACAAGCTTCTTGATACCTTCCAACAGCACAGAGAAGATGAGTGCCAGACAGTGACCTATCAGTCTGGACCATGTTGGCTGCAACAACCTAAAATAGAAATATCGCATTCAGCACCGAAAACTCTCAAAAAGGTAAACATATTTAGTACAATGACAACACAACTTTAGTCAAACATAAGTAGTTCCCATAGGCATTTCACCTTCACAGCAAGTTCGAGAAGAGAACTTGACACGGCAGAAGAAAGGGCAACTGCCCGAAGAGCATTGATGTAAAAGAATGTGCTCTCCGGATTAGTTGAGAGCAGCAAACTAACTGCAGCTTCTAGATTCCCGACCGACACAAGCCTGGATCATCAAAGCACAACACAATTAATAAAAAGCAGATGTAATCTTAGAATATTAAAGTCAAGCATTGTTGAATTTATAACAATCTTAAATTTTTTGTGGGCAATAACCGAGGCTTTCAAGGAGTTGCTAGATTAAGGTGCTTTGACAAAGAGCCCATTAGTGGCTTTTCGGATCTCTGTTTCTTTCTGACGAGAGCTTGCAAGGTATCATTGTAGTAAGCAGTAAAGTAACTGATCATAATCCCTCGATTCTCCGTGCCATAATGTTAGAAAATATACGGTTTTCTACTTTAGGAAACTAGTATCTGTTGATATTTGTACAGCTAGCCTATTAGGAAATCATGTAAATAGCTAATTGTTAGGGTTGTAATTAGAATTCCTGATTTTAGGATTGTTTCCTTATTTTATGTTGTTTCCTGTTTTTACTAGGCTAGAATCAATTATTTATACCCTTGTACTGCACCCGAATTAATCAATAAAGAATTATTCTTTTCACCTCTTTTGTCATGGTATCAGAGATCTAGGCTCAATTTTCTGGGAATTATAGCAGCCCTCTTTAGTATTTTTCTTACCTTCTTCATCGTTCTTCAAACCCTAAAATTTACCACCCCTCAAACCCGTCCGAAAACATGACCAACACCTCTGCAACCAGCAACATCTCGGAGACTACAGGGATTGAAAACCACGGTCCAACGCCAATGGGAGAATTGCAGAATATTCAAGCAGCCTACAGATTGAATGGGCAGAATTACTTGAAGTGGTCACAGATGGTTCGTACGTTTTTGAAGGGAAGAGGCAAGCTGGGGCATTTACTCGGCAATGGGCCTAAACAGGGAGATCCGAAGTTCGATGCGTGGGATGAGCAAGACTCCATGGTGATGTCCTGGTTGTGGAACTCAATGGTTCCAGAAATTAGCGACACATGCATGTTTTTGAGTACGGCTAAGGACATTTGGGAGGCCGTGAGACAGACTTACTCCAAGGTACGTGATGCAGCCCAAATCTATGCCATCAAGACCAAGGTCACCGCCACCAGGCAAGGAGATCGTTCAATTACAGAGTACTCAAACCTATTAAAAGGTTTGTGGCAGGAGATGGATCACTATCAGAACATTCAAATGAAGTGTAGTGAAGATGCGGCTGCCCTAAGAAGGTTTGTAGAAAAAGACCGAATTTATGACTTTCTTGCTGGATTAAACATTGAGTTTGATGCAGTAAGAGTGCAAATACTTGGAAAAGAAGATCTGCCATCACTGAATGAGACCATCGCAATAGTCCTAGCAGAGGAAGGAAGAAGAGGGGTAATGGTCGATACTCGTACAGCAGATGGATCGGCTTTGGTGTCAAAGAATACAAACATGAAGAATCCCAGTGTGGAACAAAACTCGGGGGAAAATAACAGGAACAGGGACTCAACGAAGACAGCCAATAAGGACTCGCTATGGTGCACTTACTGTAAAAAGTCAAGGCACACAAGAGACACGTGCTGGAAAATTCATGGCAGGCCACAGAATTCCTCTGACAGGAGTAGACAAAAGCAGGTATACACGGCCAAGATAGAGCCAAACAATCCTGACTCCCAAGAGAAGCCGAATGTAACCTTCAACAGTGAGGAACTTGAGAAGTTGAAGAATCTGTTGATGACCCTTGAGAAGCCATCTAACAACTCAGGTACCTGCTCCTTGGCATTTACAGGTATAACCACCACTCCTCATGCATTTCAAGTGCTGGGTAAGGACTCCAATATCTGGATTATAGACTCGGGTGCCACGGATCATATGACTTATTCTTCACAAAAATTTTTGTCATACAATCCCTGTCCTAGTAACCGAAAGATAACAATAGCAGATGGGTCGGTAACTACTGTTGCTGGTCAAGGGGATATTCGTATAAATGATTATATCACACTAAAAAATGTTCTGCATGTCCCAAAACTATACACCAACCTGCTGTCCATACAGAAACTCACCAAAGAGTCTAATTGCAGTGTGATTTTTCACCCATCTCATTGTGTGTTTCAGGAACAGGAAACGAGGAGGATGATTGGACGTGCTAGAGAGAGGGGCGGTCTTTACTACCTTGAGGAACCAACGGGAAAAGCTGGAGCTACGGGTTCTTCGACTTTATCTTTTCTTTCCGAGTCTTCAACATCCAATAAAGACAAAATTTGGCTTAGACATCTTCGTCTTGGTCACCCGTCGTTTAGTATTCTCAAAAGTATGTTTCCTTTATTGTTCAAAGGATTGTCTGTTGAAAGTTTTCATTGTGATGTGTGTGAACTTGCCAAACACAAACGTACATCTTTTCAAATAAGCAATAAAAGAAAGTCTGTTCCATTTTATCTTATTCATAGTGACATTTGGGAACCGTCAAACGTTGCTAATATTTCTGGGGCTAGATGGTTTGTTTCATTTATTGATGATTGCACACGTGTGTCTTGGATTTTTCTCCTTAAAAATAAATCTGATGTGAGCTCAATATTTCCAACCTTTTACAACATGATCAAAACTCAATTTGGGGTAGGGATTAAAAGGTTTCGATCAGACAATGCTAAAGATTATTTCAATCAAGTCCTATCTCCTTACTTCCAAAAACAGGGTATCATTCATGAATCCTCATGTGTCAATTCACCCCAACAAAACGGAGTGGCAGAAAGGAAGAATGGTCACCTTTTGGCCATGGCAAGAGCCTTTCTGTTTCAAAAAAATGTCCCAAAACAATACTGGGGGGAAGCTGTTCTAACCTCAGCCCATCTGATCAATAGGTTACCAACTAGAGTCCTTAATCTTAAAAGTCCTATGGAAATTCTTCAAAACTTCTTTCCTGATTTCTCTGTCTCAACTGGTCTTGCTCCAAAAATATTTGGTTGTATTGCCTTTGTTCATGTGCATTCTCAAAACAGGGGGAAACTTGATCCGCGTGCTCTTCGTTGTGTCTTTATTGGATACTCTTCCACTCAAAAAGGCTATAAGTGCTACCACCCTCCAACAAGAAAAACATTTGTTTCTGCCGATGTCACGTTTGTCGAAACAGAACAATATTTCTCTACTCCTTATCTTCAGGGGGAGACCTCATTCAAAGAAGATAAGGACAGAGACCTGTTTCTTCTTGAGTTTCCAGAGTCACACCCAAACACAAACTCTCCGCCTGAGCCAATCCAAAATGTGTCTGTTCCAACTCCACAGCCAGAACCAAACCCAAACATTACTATCCCAATCCAAGAAATGATAAATGAGAAGCAGACTCAGAATTCCACTCGTCCGCTGTTGACTTACTCAAGGAAGAAGGCACCGACTCCTCAATCCATGCAAGTTCAACCATCCGAATCTGATCCTGTTGAGGTAACTGTTAATCCTACTTCTCCTGATAATGTGTTTCCAGTGGTTAGTGATGAACCAAATGATTATGATATCCCTATAGCTATTCGTAAAGGAACAAGAGCTTGCACTCAACACCCTTTATATTTATTCCTGTCCTATAGGAATTTATCTCATAACCACAGGTCATTCCTTACTAGCCTAAACACTGTGTCTATTCCCAAGACTTTATCAGAAGCAGTTAAGATTGATCATTGGAGGAAGGCAATGCAGATTGAAATGGAGGCACTCGAAAAAAACCAGACATGGGACTTGGTGAGGCTACCTGAAGGGAAGGAACCGGTTGGGTGCAAGTGGGTTTTCTCGGTTAAATACAGGTCTGATGGCTCCCTTGAGAGGTACAAAGCAAGATTAGTTGCCAAAGGGTATACACAGACTTACGGCATTGATTATCTTGAGACATTTGCTCCCGTGGCCAAGATGAATACCGTGAGACTACTACTATCCTTGGCTGCTAACCTTGGATGGAGACTGCATCAATTCGATGTCAAGAATGCTTTTCTACATGGCGATCTTGAGGAAGAGATTTATATGGAGATCCCTCCAGGTTTTTGCTCAGAAAAGGAAAAGAATATGGTGTGCAGATTGAAGAAGGCTTTGTATGGTTTGAAGCAGTCTCCTAGAGCCTGGTTTGGGAGATTTGCCAAGGTAATGCTCCATATGGGATACAAACAAAGTCAAGGAGACCACACTTTATTCATCAAGCATTCGGCTTCAGGAGGAGTTACTGTATTACTGGTCTATGTGGACGATATTATAGTGACAGGAGATGATTTGATGGGGATGGAGAAGTTAAAAGATAGACTAGTGAAGGAATTTGAGATCAAAGAACTGGGCAAGTTGAAGTACTTTCTCGGTATAGAGGTGGCCCATTCTCAACAAGGGATCTTTATATCACAGCAAAAATATGTGTTAGACTTGCTGAAGGAAACGGGGAAGCTGGGATGCAAACCGGTAGATACTCCAATAGAGTTCAACCATAAGCTCGGTGATGATCCCCAAGATGTTATAGTGGATAGGCGCTCCTATCAAAGACTTGTGGGAAGATTAATTTACCTGTCTCATACTCGACCAGACATAGCTTATGCAGTGGGTGTCGTAAGCCAATTCATGCACAACCCGAAGGAGTCTCATCTCAAAGCAGTACACCGGATTTTGCAGTACCTAAAAGGAACGCCAGGCAAAGGAATTCTATTCAAGAAGGGAGAGGAACTAAATCTGGAAGCCTATACGGATGCAGATTATGCAGGCTCTATGGTTGATAGACGGTCCACGTCCGGTTACTGCACCTTTCTTGGAGGGAATCTTGTAACGTGGAGAAGTAAAAAGCAAAATGTGGTAGCAAGGTCCAGCGCAGAAGCCGAATTCAGATCAATGGCTCTCGGGATATGTGAGTTATTATGGCTGAAGATTATTTTAGAAGATCTAAAGATTGAATGGAAGAAACCAATGAGACTCTACTGTGATAACAAATCAGCTATCAACATTGCACACAACCCAGTGCAACATGACCGGACAAAACATATCGAAGTTGATAGGCACTTTATCAAAGAAAAACTGGACAGTGGTTTAATCTGTACTCCTTTTGTCTCAACCAGGAATCAATTGGCAGATATGCTCACCAAAGGATTACCTAGCGCAGTGCTTCAAGGAATAATTAGCAAGCTGGGAATGGAAGATATCCACTCACCAGCTTGAGGGGGAGTGTTAGAAAATATACGGTTTTCTACTTTAGGAAACTAGTATCTGTTGATATTTGTACAGCTAGCCTATTAGGAAATCATGTAAATAGCTAATTGTTAGGGTTGTAATTAGAATTCCTGATTTTAGGATTGTTTCCTTATTTTATGTTGTTTCCTGTTTTTACTAGGCTAGAATCAATTATTTATACCCTTGTACTGCACCCGAATTAATCAATAAAGAATTATTCTTTTCACCTCTTTTGTCACATAAGTTTCAGCTTATACATAAGAAACAAGTACATTTACATAGTTGCAAATGAACAAGACAACATCACGCACAAAAATATCTTTGCATGCACAAATAAAAGAGCAACAGGAAACACTTACTCATGTACACGGTTCTGAACATCCTCTTCTCCCTCCAATTTCTCATGCCAAGGGATACGCTCGTTAGCATTTGCCCACAGCTCTTCTTGTTCGAAAGCCATCAAGCTGAAGTTACCTTGACTCTGCTAACCAGAGAGCACAAGTTAATGTAGACGATATCACATCATTATAAGTTACGCATGTTAAAATTCGAAGCAGTTTGCAAAGTCTAGCAGTTCAGTGATTTACCAACGGATCCCGCTTTCCCATCCCAGGCACTGATTTCCCTTTTGATGTTATCCTACTCAAGATAGATCTATCATCAAGCTCTGAATCAGCTGCCGATACTGCAGGCTTTTGTTGAGGCCTATTTACTAACTTCCTCATCAAATGGTTGAGAGCACGTGACAGTTGTAGCCAGAAAAGTGCTTCCAAGGATTCCCCGTAGACAGCAGCAGCAAAAGCAAACCTCACGGTACAACCTTTGTTCACCAGCTTAGCATATAATTTTGCTCTCTCATCATCAAGTAAGCAGCCTTGAACAAAGTGAAATTCATTTAAAAAAAAAGGTGACAGAAACACACAAATCAAACACTTGAGTTGAGCTCTTTCAACATTTCAAAAGTTGAAGATATGATGAAACTCACCTTCTTTCCGATACGGCTCTAATATTTTAAGAAGCAACTCTGGCACCACAGGGTCTCCAATAGATGGTAAATCAATCATATAATTTCGAAGGTCCCCACTGGATTTAGGAGTTCCAGGAATTACGTGAGGTCTCTTTTCTACAGTTGTACTGCAGGTATTAAACCAAGAGGGACTTACACCTAATTGCAAGATCATTCGTAATGCCTGGATGAGGGAAAAAGGCAGATAACATCAAGCGAGTCATTGGCATGGAAGATTATGCTCGTCTAAAGTTTGAATGCCATTATGAAACAAAGCAGCATTTGCAATATAAATGCGATTCATTAACATGAATCTTTGAAAATACTTCTTTAATCAATCAAGTCAAGACTAGATGGAACTACTTCAAGGAAGAATATCAGCGTTTTCAAGGAGTTTATATCTGTGCTTAGGTGCATAGCTGTTCAGCATGCTATCCTATTTTCTTCAGCTTATTCCTATAGATAAAGAAAACTACTAGTCTAAGACGAGTCCAAATTAGCCCTATGTAGTACTTACACTGACCTATCAAATATATAGGATCATAATAAACAATCAACAACTCAATCGGAATCACATAATGTAAAACACATGCTTTTGTATATTGAATTACGAAGGAAAATTAGAACTATTGTTACCAGGGCATGTGGTGTAGGAAGTAGTATTGGAGAACATATAGGCATTGGCCGGAAGCGTTCTTTTGTAGATCTCAATTGGGATGTGTAACCAGGTTTTTTGTCAACTCTGCATGCAATGAAAAGCAAATTTTTAAATATCTGCACAAGAGATGGCAATTATTCATCAAGGTTATCAATTGAATTTCAATTTATATTTTCCTAGGTCAGAACAACGTATACATATTGAGACCTAATCAGTTGGTCAAATTATGAAAATTCATAGACTATCACATCCTGGCTATTGTTTGATACCTAAAAAATAAAATAAAAATAAAATAAAATAAACTAAAATCAAAATTCACCAAGGATTGGGCTGAAATGAAGTAGCACTTCAACAGACCTCTGAGTAAATCCTACTTCAGCAATAAAAAGTGGAGAGAAAAATTGAATCATACTCTACAGCAGTTTAACATGCTTAGTTCCCATGAACGGCCTTCTAACAGGCTTAAACTATTTAGAATTCAACAACTCACAAATATATTCAGGTTCAAGCAGCTATGTTTCTCGTTTCAAGTAATCAGTTCAAAATGACATCTGGAACTTACACATTAACCTCTAGAAGGCGAAAGCTACTATCAGCTCCAGCAATACATAGTACCAATGGATCATTTTTATCAGTTCGCAAAGGAACCCAATCAAGTTCCAGCACAAGAGTTCCAGGAAACTGAGGCTGTAAAAGGGAATTGGCCATTGGATCTGGTGAATCCTGCAATCAGAAAACACGAGTGATAGAATTAAAATAAAGAGCAACTAAAGACTCAAAGGAGAAAGAAAAACCATCGTGAAATAAAAAAGAATCAAAGGAGCAACCAAAAACATCATGTAATAAAACCGAAGCATAAAAGGTTTTTTTTTTTAATTTAAAAAAAAAAAAGTGTAGTACGAACATGCCAAATTCCAATAAATGTCTGTTTACGAAGTTAGCAAGAGTAGAGAATTAATCGATTTTCAGACCATTTGACCAGGAACTGAATCTCACATGAAAACAATATTTACAAGAAAATAATGCCACGTCACAGACAGAATATTCTTTGTTGCCTATCACCAAAACAAAAGAAAGAAAGAAAACATAAACTGAAGAAGAGAAAGCTTTGTTATTTTGCATTTTTTAAAATTTTTTAATGAAATGAAGGAAGATAATGTTGATGCTTTGTATTTTCACACTTACAAGATCAAAAATGGAAAACGTATTGTCATAAAACAACACAGCTATACGCCCCCTACTCCGGTCTCCAGGAACAACAGGGGAGAATTTAATTCGCCGAATTCCTTCTCTATGAGTATTAAAAGATGACGACTGCCCGGTTGTCACATCCCACCAGCGAATGTTTCCCGACCTGTCTCCCATAACCTATGGAAAATAAAACATAATTTTCACCATGATGATAAAAAAAAGAAAAAAAAAATCATAATTTTTACTAGAATATGACAAACTAAAAATTACTAGGACATGAAAAATAAATAAATAAATAAATAAGTGGTAACAAACCACGTGAGGCAACCGGTAGGCCATGGCCGTTATTAGTCCATCAGATGAGACAAATGAAGAAGAAGGCCACTTTGGTCTAGAAATAAACAAAAGTAAACCTTATGAGAAAACTGAACGGAACAGAACTTAGTTTATTATTAGGGAACATCTACCATCACACCAGTTTGGTCACAGCAAGTCAGCAACAATACACCAGTTTATGTTTACATAAGTGCTTTAAGAACCACATGCTACAACCAACTGTCAAGCCAATATGGTCAAAACAACAGTACACCGGTTTATATTGAGATAGAATGATACCTGAAATCACGGATTCTTCGCCCTTGAACCTCAAAAACACCAAGAGCACCATTTACAAGTGCAAATGCAAAGCTCTCAGAAGTTTCATCTTGAGATGCATCTGAGGTCTCTGTATTCAGAAATACTTCTTTAAATACTTCAACAAGTAGAATGCCTAAATAACTAAAAAAAGTTTAGATAAGTAATGCGTCTAGTTAATATATAAGCATATAGAGCTACAAGCTCACTGGAATCAGTTGAAGATGCTCCATCTGCTTCGCCAGATGGACTCTCTTTGGGCCTAGAAGATCCACTCTGACCAGGCCGTGGAACTGTTGGAAGGGTCCATTCCAACACCGTAAATGGAAGTGCTAATGATCTAAGCTACATTAGATATAAGCATTATAAATATCAAAAGTATATTGAAGGAGGAAAAAACAAGGGAAGGTAAAAAATATATAGTAGTAGATTTACCATAATAGGACTTTTAGTCATTGCCCAAACTTCTACAGGTGCATCACGAAACAGAATTAAGAGGTACCTGCGACATTGTTGATAGCATACTTGATCTTCATTCATGCATACATACATATCATAAACCCCTTGAACAGGTAACAACAAATCAATAAGACAAGTATATCTTAGTTCGTATTTTGTTTCGCCCTATGGTGCAGTCAGCTGGATATTTGTAGGTGAAACAGTGACAGGGAATTCAGCATAGATGCTCCCCAAACTTGTCACCTTTGGCAAGTTGTCCCCCAAGCTTTTTCTTTTGGCAATTTGCCCCCTGAACTCTCTAAATTGTTGCAATGTACCCCATTTAGTCAATATATTAAACAAAAGATTAAACTTGGAAGAATTGCATTAGGGTAGATATGAAAAATTTGGGTCAGAAATGGGGTTTTCCGTCTTCACATGTGGCGCACGTGAGTTTTTCGTGACTAATTTAACGAAAACATCAACCATATGGGGTACATTGCAATAATTTAAAAAGTTCAGGGGGGCAAATTGTCAAATTAGAAGGTTCGAAGGTAAGTTGCCAAAAGGTAACAAATTTAGGGGCATCGATGCTAAATACCTTCCACCTTTCCTTATACTGCATGAAAAAAGTACATTTTAATTCCATTGTCCAACTCAAGATTCATTAAAGACCTTCGTTAAACAGAGGGAAAAAAAAAATAGACAGTAAAGTCACAAACATGATGCATTAGGTTTTAAATTAATGAGAAGAAATTGCACAGGCTATCAAGGTTTGAAGTCTACCTTCCCGAGGAAGAGGACCGTAGAGCCCTTATTGGTGCACGTTCTGGCTTTTGTAATACTCGGAATGGTCTACTAAGGCCACTTCTAAGACAGGTCACAACAAGCCTGTTAATAAAACCTCCAGACTTCTCATTTACCTGATTCCACAAATGTTACAATATCAGTGGCAAGAATAATGAGAAACGTGGATTCAATTCAAGCAATTGACAACATTCAAACTCAAGTGCAATATACCTGAGTAAACGAAAATGAGACCACCCTTGAATTTCCAAGCCATCGTAATCCCCTAACCATGCCATTATGAACAGAGAGACTTGCAGCAACAGCATTAGCCGAAACATCAACAACATCAATTGTCCCGCTTTGAGTTCCCAAAGCAACCAAAGGAACAGCTACAGCAGAGTGATTTCCCCCACCTTGAGATTAATCAAGTTACACAGCATTACAATTTTGCAACAAAATTCCATTAAAAAAAGCATCACAAGTAACAGAAAATCCATACAAAAATCCCGAAACTCAACCCAAGAAAAAGGAGAAGAAAATTCAACATGTACAGACTATAGTAGATTTAATAGATTAGCAAGAAGATGAACTAACGGGCCAAGGTAGCTGTTAAAGAAGGTGATGGAACAGCTAGCATAGTCACTTGTGAAGAAAGAAGCTGAAGCTGTCCAACTAAGCTAATCTGCATTAGTTATTTGGCATGTAAGCACGACAAATATAACGTAAAGATGCATAAAGATGATGTGTCATATAGATATTCAAAAAATGCTGGTCTCACTATTCATGAATTAACCACCAAGATGGAAAATGAATAGTTAGGAAGTATCTCGGCTCAAACGCAAACAAACTAAAATAACAAGACCACATCTCTGCTGTTTTACAGTCTTTTCCATAAGTACGTGATAAAGAAAAAGTTTGAAAAATTACTGTACTGTTAATATTAAAAGTATAAAATAAAAAAATAAAAAAAAACAATTGTATCATACTAGTATAAACTGCAACCAGGTAAAAAATTATAGAATGTGCATGTAACCCAACAATCAACCAATTTTGCAGATCGAATAAGATGGGTGTATTCACTTCATGGCTATTTAGACGAGTTTTTAGCAGGAAACCCACTAGAAGCCATGAGCCTTTGACCTTTTGAAAACCAAAAAATAAAAAAAAAATAAAAAAAGTACTTTACAGACATACCTTAAATGACATATCAGCTTGCTTGCTGGTGGACTTTGCGCGGCTGCTTCTGCCATCAGTCGCATGCTCTCTTTCCTTGCCTGCTTCCATTGCAAGTCCTTCCCTAGAAGAATTTGTACCATTAGTATTTGTATCTGAGACGGGAATTTCACTTGGATCAGCGACAGTTCCCACGTTAATTTCTTGCTTCTGAGTATCTTCATCCCCTTCAGTGGTCAACAACCAACTCCATATTTTTCCATCATCAGAAATCGAGATCAAGTGTGTCTTGGAAATGAGAAGTGGTTCGTCATAAAAATCAAAAGGACTATCAAAATCCTCATCTGGAAGAGGCGAATTGGGTATATCAGAATAAAGCCTGCCAACAGTTTGCAAGGGGGAATCCGATTGGCAGATTATGGCAGCAAGAACTGAAGGAGAAGGCACAGATGTGCCTAACGATGGCATCAACTCTTCCATCGTACACATTGTGTGCACCTGCTCTTCTCTGTAAAATATGCAACTTGAATCACATTCTTCGGAACAAAAAGGTTCATGTACGACGTCCCAATCGCATACACAACAATCATTAAACAAATAAAACATACCTGCCAAAAAAAAATCTCAATCCCACATTCCAATTTAACAATTTGTTTCTTTCAGCTGCCTTAAATTCAAAGAACCTCTACATGGTGTATTGGAAAATTTCTTTTACAATTGTGTGTCCTTGTGAAAATCAAATCATACATTATACTTTCAGTCGTGATTTTTCTAGGACAAGAATCATAAACACAACACCTTTTCCGCCAAACAAATATCGTCTAACGAACTAAAAGAATTGAATTGAAAAGAAAACTACACTATATCATCAAAAAATACGTATGATCTAGATGATGTTTCAAGTTTCAACAACAATTGGATCAGTGACATGATTCAATTTAGCATTTCTTGTACTGCAACACTATAGTATCAACATTCGTAATGCAATAGTCAGTTCTTACCCTTTTCGCCGCCACGTACTGAGCTTCCCGTCCAGGTGAGCACAGTAAAGGAACTCGTTGTTCGGATCCGGCAACACGTCGAGAAACTTCCCGCAGCCACGAGGCAATGCAGCGGAGAAGAGCACCGTCTCGTACCGCAAATCGAACACCACCAGCTCCTTCGGAAACGTCACGAACAGAATGTGCTTCCACATCGGCGAAAATGAGAACTTCGCGGCGTAAAGCGGAAACACCGCCGATGCCGGCGATGAAGACGACGATGAAGAAGAAGAAGAAGAAGATGATGATGATGATGATCCTCCATTTGCCGCGTCCCTCTCAAGCTTCAGCAACTCGGCGCAATCGGTCCGAATCTGAAGCTCCTTAATCACCACGTCGTTGTCCGTCTCCCCTAACACTTTGACCGACAAGAGGAATCCTTTGAGTCCGATCACGCAGAAATGGCGCGAATCGAAGGGATCGCGGCGAATGCAGGAGAGGAATTCCGGTCCGGCGTCGTACTTCCAGAAGCACCGGCCGGTGGAGGTGTTGTAGAGGGAGAGGGACGACGGACCGGCGATCGCGGCGAGGAGGTAAGAGTCTGACCTCGCCTGGACCCAGCAGAGGTCCTGAATTCCTAGCCGGACGGGGTCGGACTCTAACCAGAGAACCGGAGATCGGAGCCGGAGGTCGACGAGCGCGATGCGGCCCTGGCGGTCGGCGGCGGCGAGGAGGAGATGGGAGGTCGAGGGCTCGGTGGAGAGGAGGTCGCGGCAGAGGGGGAGAGGGGTCCACCGGACGGAGGTGACGAAGGGGGACAGAGAAGAGGAGTAGGAGGAAGAAGAGGAGTTGGAGGTCGGAGGAGGCATGGGGACGGTGGAGACGAGCTGCATTGAGCGGGAATCGACGACGGAGATGGAGCAGCCAGAGGCGAAGGCCAGGAGGCCGGAAGGGCTGAGATCCGCGGATCCGAAGTTGCTCCGGCTCGGCGGCCCCGGCAGCATCGCGTCCCAGGAGTCGTGCGGCGACGCTGCCGCCGGTCTCGGGCTCGTCATTTTGGGGGTTTTTTTTTAATTTAATTTTTTTAATTTGGTTTTTTATTTTATTTTCTCTTTTTATTTATTGATCTGAGTTTTGCGCGGGGAAAAGAGAAGAGCAAGGTGGAAACGTTGTTTCGAGAGTTGATATTTTATTTGGTCTGAATTTTTAATGAATTTTGGGTATCTTGGTGATTCGATCTTATTTGTGTACAAAATTTAATCTTCATGCTTTTTTGTTCAGATATCTAGAACCCGATGTCTTCTAAATTTTATTATTCTTTATTTATCCATAAAATTTTTAATTTAACAATTAGCTTACTCAACTTATTAAATTGTTGTTATTTATTCTTTTTGAATTAAATTTTTACTCAATTAAACATGAAAAAAGTTTATGTATGCATATGTGAATTCAAAAAATCTTATTTCTGACTAAAATTTTTTAAATCTAATATAAACTCTTAGGTAAATCTTTTAATTTCAAATCTTTAATTTAATCTAAAATTAACGAAAAGTAATACATAATAATAATTTAACAAATTTAGGAGATAATTGTTAAAATTAATAGTTATCAGGGAAAGTTATCAAAAAAAAAAAAAACACACACACACAGAAGTTTAGGGGACATATTGTTAATTTGTATAATTTTGAAAAAATTACATTTTGCCTACTCAATTTTTACTCGGGTTGTTACTTTTACCCTGCCAAGTCGAGGAAAATCATCACTTGACCACCTAAATATTTATTTCTTTTCCAATTAACACTAAATTTGATGATGAAATTTCCTAAGTTTTAAATCTAGTCAAAACCTATAAAATTAAGGGTTTGTTTAGTGTTTAGGTTTAACTCCAACTAAACTATATTTTTTTATATTAGTTTTTGTCTTTTTCTGAAAAATCAACAAAATTTATTACTAGTTTTTGAAAAGTCAAACAACTCCAGTTTAAAAATTTCATTTCTAACAGATGAACCAATCACAATCTAAGAATATTCGTAAAACCTACCAACCCATCTTGTCCACTGGTTCCACTAATTAGGAAAAACCCTTGATTAGTTGGACCTATAATTTGGTGTAGACAACTATCTGTAGTATAATCTCGATATTTTAATAACCTCCATTAAATATATTTTAACTGGTCTCAACTTGGAACTTATATGATAAACTAATAATAATTCGTTAGATTCATTAGATAATACATTTAAGAAAAACACACACATAGGTCGCCCTTAATATACAAATTAATAATCTCCTCATACATCAAGATTACATATATATATACACATAACTCAATTAGGAGGCATTGTCATTGTTGATTTCTTTACACTTCTGAGATTAGAAGCTATTGTGTTTAGTTTTACCATTGGCAATATTGCTTTTTTTTTTTTACTACTTATATATAGATGTTTTTGCTTGACTTAATGTTCATGAAGTATATTAATTAAGTATAATCGAATGTAATTTTTGTTTGTTTCAAAACTAGATAAATTCATGACTTCTATTTAATAAGACTAACTACATTCATGAATCACTTTTGGTTAAACATATACATAGAATAATGATAATTCATAATTCGAAGAGTGGGTAATGTTCATATAGTCACAATATACAATATTAAGTTCAATGTTTTGGGGAAAAAAAAAACAAAAAACAAAAGAGAATACCTTGATAAATAATTTTTTTACCAAATAAGGTATAGATGAATAAATTATTAATTTATCGATTAAAGAAGATCTTGATTCATTTATAAATTTTCATCATACCAATGGTATTAATTTATAAAGGTTTAACTGTTTTTGTTTTTTTAATAGTCATTTGTCGGTCAATTATTGTTCAATTCCGGACTGACATTGCTAGTTTTTCAATTCTTGAAAATTGAGCATCCCAGACAAATGAAGCGTTAGCTGCAAGATTTTAATTAATAATGATTATGATGATAACAAACAATAGATTTTAAGCTGACAAATAACTAGCTTCGAGTTGTAGTTTGAGCAAAATTGTTGCGATATTGTCAACTTAAGATTTGGGAAGCAAATCTTAGCCCACGTTTGGTGATATAGTTGAGTTGAGTTTTTTGGTGATACAATTGAGTTGAGTTAAACTCAATTGTACTTTATGATTGATTTTTTATTTTCTTCTAAAAAAAGTTAACAAAAATTATAATAAATATTTAAAAAGTCATTCAATCTCAACTTAAAAATTTTATCTTATTTCAGACTCAACCCAAATTCCAAATAAATCCTTAAAGACTTGAAATTGCAAATGATCACAAAAAAATTGAGACGTATCAACCTGATAATTAGTCTTGTATTAATTAGGTGAGCATTCTTTCAAATTCTTATTCACCTTGGAAAAAATATTTCACAACATTGCATTAGAATATTTATGTATGTTTTCTAATTGTATGGAGAAATATTTTTATATTTTGACACTTGTATTAAATTGAATCTAATGCTCTGTTTGGTGATTTAACTCAAATTTAAATTTTTTATTTTAGTTTTAGTTTTTTTTTTTCTGAAAAATCAACAAAAAATATAATTAGTTTTTAAAAAATCAACCAACTCCAACTAAAAATTTCAACTCCAATCAACCGTAATATCAAATGAAAGCTAAATCATTCAAACAAGGGTGGATTTTCAAAGTATCAAAAAAGGGAGAAAAGAAGACTTTCCAGTTTTGGATTCGATTTCTCCAAAAGAGAATTGTGTATGCCTTTGTTTAGTCGACCGTAAGATGATTTCCAGTTGGTCGATACTAGTCTTCAAACCAATTGTAATTGTAGTTGTTTAACAATACAATATTAATGGCTTCTTTTTTAAATGTTTGAGGTCCAAAATCATTTTAATTGCTTCCCAATTTGTATTGAAAACTTCAAACACGTACTCTCTCAAATCTTAAGTTGCATTTATATCTCATCTTGAAAGAACATTGATTACGAATACCCTCTCCTAAGCCAACCTAGTCACAAGCATTCATTGAGTGTTTACACTTCTTCTTAAATCTAAATTATGTCCAATTATATTAGGAGAGTTTCTCGCAAATCAAACTTTCATATTTCCAATAATCAACTTTATACCTTGTCAATTCCTATGTTAATTTTGCGTGTTAAGCATAGTCAGCATCCTAAATTAAAGCTTGTTGGTCGGCTTCACCAATTTATACAAGGCTCTATCAATTCGAAAGACGATATAAAAAGTGAAAAGCCAAGCTGTGATTAGCACGATAGCATGATTGTAAATATCTACGATATTTTTGAAATTTTCACCAAAATTTTCATATTTGAGTGGTACTAAAATATATTTTAGATGTAATATCTTTTTCGTTAAAATATCTATGAAATAGTGAAAAATATCGGCAAAACGAAGTCCAATTTTTACTAAATATCGTCAAATATTGAGGAACTATCAAAAATTTTGGGTGAAAATTACAATTTGAAAATTTTTTAAAGTTTCATTTTTCATGTTTATTATTTTTTGAAATGATATAATTATCTTTTTTTTTTTTAAATAAATAATGAAATAGAGCAACTATAATTATATCTTATAAAAAAAAGAGATAAGATAAAATAAAAAATAACACATAAAAGCTAGGGCTGTTCCAGATAACCGGCAAACCGACACTGACCACCGGCAACCGCTCAAACCGACCGGAGAACACCGACCTTCGGCGGAACCGACGTCGTTGGTCGGTGAACCGAACCGCTAAAGCAATGGGCGGTCCGGTGGTCGGTCTGAGGTATGGAACTCGGCCTAGAACCGAAACTGACCGAATGATCTCCTTGTTCAGTTTCAGCTATGGCTACCACGCGAAGGAGGGAGATGCCATCGTGGAGGAGCTGTGATTCGTGAGGAACAAGATGATGAAGGGTATATTCAACCATAAGCCCAAAGCCTAGGGCCCAAAGCCTAGGGCCCAAGCCCAATTAGAAAGCCCAAAACTAATAATGACTTATAAAGTCCCTCCCAAGCAACAACAAGTGCGCATCGCCGTCCTCTCCTTCTTCTCAGACATAGACCTGTAAATCATTTGCCGGATCGACTTATTTTTCTTCGCTTCTCCTCCTCATCGCGCCCATTTCTCTTGACACCTATGGCTTCGAAAACCGACACACCAAACGAGAAAAAAGCTGATCAATTCTGTCGGTTAACCAAACCGTTCTCACTCTCGTCAGCTCGGCACTCGATTTCTGTCCACGGAAACCGACGTGGTCGGTCGGTGAACCGAACCTACAAAAAAAGTTGGTTACCGATGGACGTTCAGCCCTGATTAAAGCTGAGAGAATATATTCTCCTAAATTTTTACAAATTTTGTACAATTTTTTATTTATGAAAATAGGTTGGGAAGAGTGTGAGAGAGATTGTAATATCTCTCATTACCATTGGGTAGTGAAAACAAAAGTCCCATATAAAAAGGAATAATTATTTCAATTTAGCGGTCATAATTATTTCTGATGACCAACAGATACGTTTTTTGACTGAAAATGCACATTTTAATTTAAAAGTTGCACTTATTAAATCAAAAGGTACGACTGTTATATCTGTTGTGACTGTTGGGTCAAAAGGTGCAATTGTTGTATCTGTTGCAATGCTTCATGAACAGATGCAATGCTTCATGAACAGGTACATCAAAATCTATAAAACTCCAGTTTCTGATGTTAATTTAAATATCTTGTTCTGTAATTTAATAAGATTGCTACTTATTAAATTCGTGGGTTTGTTGTATTTTGGAGGTAATTTGCCAAAACACCCGATAACAAACTGTTCGTAGTGGGGGCAAATAAAACCTTAAGGAAAGTGATTCCTACGCCTCAAACCCTTTTAATCTATCCTATTTTACTCCATTTCATTATATCAAAACAGTTTTCCACCACTCACTTTTCTACAACAATCTTAAGGTTTTATTTTATGGAGGCCGGAAAGATGACTTCGTTTCTGACTCCTGATGTCAAACTTGATCGCTTTGATGGGATGAATTTTACTCGTTGGAAAGGAAAACTGTTTTTTCTTCTCACAGTTCTGAAAATTACATATGTCCTAGATTCGAATCTTCCTCTAATTCCTGAACCCAAAGATGACGATTCTGAAGCATTGAAGGCCGAAAGGAAGAAGAGGCAAGAAGACGAAGTGATGTGTCGAGAACATATTCTGAATACTCTGTCGGACAGGTTGTACGACCTATACAATTCAATGGAGAGTCCGAAGGAAATTTGGAATGCACTCGAGTACAAGTATAAAATAGAGAAGGAAGGTACGGATAAATTTCTCATATTTTGATACATATGCTCCTGTGGCTAGATTAACATCCATAAGAGTGCTAATGGCTATTGCATCAATACATCACTTGTATGTGTATCAAATAGATGTCAAAACGGCTTTTCTTAATGGTAATCTAGATAAAGAAATTTACATGGAACAACCTGAGGGTTTTGTTTTGCCTGGAAATGAGAAAAAAATTTGTAAGTTAATCAAATCACTTTATGGGTTAAAACAAGCACCAAAGCAATGGCATGAAAAATTTGATTCGGTTATATTATCACATGGTTTCAAACACAATAATACCGATAAATGTATTTATTCTAAGTTTGTAGATGATTTTGGTGTGATCATTTGTTTATATGTTGATGACTTACTTATCTTTGGAACAAACATGCATGGAGTAAATGATACTAAGAAGTATTTAACTTCACAATTTAAGATGAAAGATCTTGGTGAAGTAGATACTATCTTGGGTATTAAAGTTAAGAAAAATAGTGGGGATTACTCGTTATGCCAATCTCATTACATTAAGAAAGTGCTTCTTAAATTCAAACATTTGAAATTTAAAGAAGCGAATACCCCATTTGATTCTAGTATTAAGTTACTAGAAAATTCTGGTAGAGCAGTTGCTCAACTTAAATATGCAAGTGTAATTGGAAGTTTGATGTATGCAGTGCATTGCACAAGACCAAATATAGCATTTGCTGTGTGCAAAATGTCTAGGTACACGAGTAACCCTAACATTGAGCATTGAAAAGCAATTGGGAGGATACTTGCTTACCTCAAAAGAACCATTAATTTGGGTTTGTTTTATAATGACTATCCAGAAGTACTTGAAGGGTACTCTGATGCAAGTTGGATAACTAGTGCAAGTGATAACAAATCCACTTCAGGATGGATATTCACTATTGGTGGAGGGGCTATATCTTGGGCATCCAAGAAACAGACTTGCATAACTCATTCAACAATGGAGTCTGAGTTTATAGCACTAGCAGCTGCAGGCAAGGAAGCAGAATGGCTGAGAAACTTATTATTTGATATACAATTGTGGCCATAACCGATGCCATCAATTTCTTTGTTCTGTGATAGTGAAGCTACTTTGTCTAGAGCTTATAATAAGGTGTATAATAGAAAGTCTAAATATATTAGCTTGAGACACGAATATGTAAGGCAATTAATAACAGATGGTGTTATTAATGTTGTATATGTTAGGACAAACAAGAACCTAGCAAATCCTTTGACAAAAGGTCTAGCGAGAGACCTAGTCAAGGATACATCTAGTGGAATGGGATTGAAACCTATCTTTGAAAGAATCACCGGTGATGGTAACCCAACTTTGTAATAGTATTACCACTACTCCAAAGTTTAATGGGTAAATATAAGTTACTGTTAAGTGATCGGTCAAGCACTGAAATTTAAAGTTTGTGTCCCTTCCAGAATGTTCAGTGCAAATAGCTACGTGTGGAGGATGAGTATAAACTCTTAATGAAGTTCAAGTCTTGAGTAGCTAAGACATGCAGTGAACTTCACCTAAGTGGGCATAAGAAATAGTGCCGTTTCTAACAAGAGTTTGTTTACTCATGTAAATGCTCATGAAACCAAGATAGAGCACATGGCCATAATAGTGCTATTATAAATGGAACATAACTTAGAAACTGAGTGTCGAAGATATTGAGTTTGAGTTATTTTAGGAAACTAGTTATGTAATTTATTTTTCTGTTTATTATAGCTGATCTGTAGGAGATTTGGGCCTTGTTTCCCGATCTCATTTAGGGGTAATACTCTGTTAGTTTCCGGTTTTAGTGGGTCTAGTTATTTCCCTGTTTTCTCTATTTAAAGGCAGTGTATTATTATCAGAAAACAAGAAGAAAATATTCCTTCTCTCGATTTTCTTCATGGTATCAGAGCAGTCTCTGAAACCCTAATTTCTTATTCATCATGGCTGCCGAAGGAAGCTTGCCAACCACAGAAATCACTCCAGTTCAGAACCAGAATAGTGGGACAGCCTCAGACACCTCTCTGTTCTCCATTACTGGCCACAAACTGAACGGAAATAATTACCTACAATGGTCCCAATCGGTAATGATGTTCATCTGTGGGAAAGGAAAAGAAGACTACTTGACCGGTGCTGCCAACCAGCCGAAGAAGGAGGATTCCAAGTATAGAGTATGGAAACTCGAAAACAATAAGGTTATGTCATGGCTGATCAATTCCATGACTAATGATATTGGAGAAAATTTCCTGCTCTATGAGACTGCAAAGGACATATGGGAGGCAGCCAAAGAGGCCTACTCTCATATCGAAAATACGTCTGAACTATTTGAGATTGAGAGCATGCTTGATGACCTGCGACAAGAAGACCGTTCGGTGACTCAGTATTTCAACGCCCTCAACCGATATTGGCAACAACTCGATCTTTGCGAGAACTACGAGTGGCAATGCCCTGAAGATGGAGTCAAGTTCAAGAAGATTGTTGAGAAGAAGAGGCTGTATAAGTTCTTGATAGGACTTAATAAAAACCTTGATGAGGTTCGAGGTAGAATCTTAAGTATGAAGCCTCTTCCAAACATTCGAGAGGCGTTTTCTGAAGTGCGTCGGGAGGAAAGCAGAAGGAAAGTCATGCTGGGCTCTAATGGATCAAGTACAAGTGGAGAGAATTCTGCCCTTATTGTTCGTGGACATCAACAACAACCGGGACAACTACTACAACAACAACAACAAGGTGGGCAGAAGAAAAGCCGACCATGGTGCGATCATTGTCGAAAAACTGGTCACACAAAAGACACCTGCTGGCATATCCATGGCAAACCCGATGATTGGAAACCTGCCTGGGAGAGAAAAAGCCGTGGGAATCAAGCTTCAGCTGAGGAACAGCCAAAAACTGCTGCTGCCGTTGCCGAAACCAACCTGTTCAGCCAAGAACAGTTAGCATTACTGCAGAAATTGTTCGGTCAGCAATCACTCAGCCCTACTGTTATTTCAAACAGCTCCATGGCACACAAAGGTACCATTTTTTATGCTCTAAATGTTGCGAAGCAATCCACAAGTCCTTGGATTATAGACTCGGGGGCTTCAGATCACATGACCGGAGATGCAACGATCATCACAGATTTGCATCCTTGCCAAGGCAATTGGTCGGTAAAGATAGCAGATGGAACGCTCTCAAGAGTAACTGGAACCGGTTCAGTTGTACTCTCCAAGGATTTAATCCTTAAATCTGTCCTTTTAGTGCCAAAATTGGATTGTAATCTATTGTCTATTAGTAAATTAACTCAGGATCATAATTGTGTTACTAAATTCTACAAAAACTTTTGTGAATTTCAGGACTTGGATTCGGGGAGGATGATTGGCAGTGCTGATGTGTGCTCGGGACTCTACCTCTTCAAAAGGACTACTTCTAATCATGGACAAGTTTGCAAGGCTGGTGAACCCAATAGTCATGTTAAAAATTATTCTTTTCATGTTTCCAATCCTTATGATAATAAAGTAATGTTATGGCATTTTAGACTAGGACATCCAAACTTCTTGTATCTTGAAAAGTTGTTTCCTACATTATTTAAGAATAAAAATCCGACTTCTTTTCAATGTGATATTTGTCAACTTGCCAAACATACTTGTAACTCTTATCCAAGTCAGCCTTACCAAATGTCACACCCTTTCTCTATGATCCATAGTGATGTCTGGGGACCATATCGGGTTAGACACATAACTCACTCCAGATGGTTCATATCCTTTATAGATGATCATACAAGACTTACCTGGGTATTTCTTATGAAAGACAAATCTGAAGTGGGCCAAGTGTTTAAGAACTTCAATTCTATGATCCAAACACAATTTCACACAAAAATTCAGGTCCTTAGAACAGATAATGCCAAAGAATACTTCAAAACTGCCTTAGGTGATTACCTATTGAGTCAGGGTATTGTACACCAAAGTTCATGTGTAGACACACCCCAACAAAATGGGATTGCTGAACGAAAAAATAGACATCTACTTGAGGTAGCCAGATCACTCATGTTCTCAACTCAAGTACCAAAACACCACTGGGGGGATGCCATTCTTACTGCCACTTACCTCATAAACGAATGCCTTCTCGAATACTGAACCACCAAACACCATGCCAAACACTCCTCAAAACCTACCCAAACACTCACATCATATCCAATATTCCCCTAAAAATATTTAGGTGTTCGGCTTTTGTTCACATCTATCCACAAAATAGAGGGAAGCTCGATCCTAGGGTAATCAAGTGCATATTTTTGGGGTACTCTCCACACCAAAAGGGGTACAAGTGTTATTCACCTGTCACACGCCGTTACTACCATACTATGGATGTAACATTCTTCGAGAATCACCCTTACTACACCAAATCCGATATTCAAGGGGAGAGAAACTATGAGTCGGAATATCAACTTTGGGATTCATTAGAATTGACTTCTAATCAAAATTCTGGTGTAACCATTGTTCCAAGCCTTAGCCTTTCCAACCAAGAATCCGAAAACATTCCTAGCCAAGAGCCCGAATCTCCCACTTCCCAAGGTGTTCAACCAGCAGTGAGTGAACTCAGGGTCTATTCGAGAAGAAGTAAAACTCAAGATCAGTTAGAGGAACGAGCACAATCTGGACCTGTTCAAGATTCCAATCCGAGTTCAACAACTGATCATGGTAACACTATTACTGAGTCTCTAAACAATCCAATTGAAGAAGATGATCTGAGTTTACCAATTGCCTTGAGGAAAGGAGTAAGATCATGTACTAAGCACCCATTACATAATTATGTCTCATATAAGGGACTCTCATCTCGTTTTCAGGCTCTTGTAGCAAACATGAATGAGATACAGGTCCCTTGCAATATACAGGAAGCACTGAAGTCAAATAGGTGGAAGACTGCAGTTCTTGAAGAAATTCATGCCTTGGAAAAGAACAACACGTGGGAAATTGTGCCTCTTCCAACTGGAAAACATCCAGTAGGTTGCAAGTGGATTTTTACGGTGAAATACAACGAGGATGGCAGTGTCAACAGATATAAGGCGCGGCTGGTTGCGAAAGGATTCACTCTATCATATGGAGTTGACTACCAGGAGACCTTTGCACCGGTAGCAAAACTAAACACAATACGTGTTTTGCTATCCTTGGCTGCAAATCTAGATTGGCCTCTACACCAACTAGACGTGAAGAATGCATTCCTTAATGGAGATCTTGAAGAAGAAGTTTTCATGACTATTCCACCCGGGTTTGAGACTCCAGCTACAACCAACCGAGTCTGCAAACTGAAGAAGTCATTGTATGGACTCAAGCAGTCTCCCAGAGCATGGTTTGACAGATTTACTAGAGTAGTAAGGAGGAATGGATACACTCAGTGCCAAGCCGACTATACACTTTTCGTCAAAGCTTCTTTTGAAGGTAAACTTGCGATTCTCATTGTCTACGTGGATGATATTGTTGTTACAGGCGATCACGATGAGGAGATAGCCCAACTTAAACAGATTTTGGCCAAGGAATTTGAAATCAAGGACTTGGGAGCTCTTAGATACTTCCTAGGCATGGAGGTGGCTCGATCCAGGACGGGCATCTCAGTTTCACAGCGCAAATACGTCCTTGATCTTCTAAAGGACACTGGGATGATTGGGTGTAAGCCGGCAGATACTCCTATGGATTCTACGAATAAGCTTGGCAACGCAGAAGAAAGTGCACCTGTAGATAAAGGCAGATATCAAAGACTTGTAGGAAAGCTCATCTATCTGGCTCACACTCGACCAGACATTGGTTTTCCAGTGAGTGTTGTAAGCCAATATATGAACAATCCAAGGGAAGTTCACATGGAGGCCGTTTATAGAATCTTGAGATATCTCAAGTTAGCTCCTGGTAAGGGTCTATTCTTCAAGAAAACTCCAGACATAGGAGTAAAAATCTTTAGTGATGCAGATTGGGCAGGTTCAATCAGTGACAGGAGATCCACTTCTGGCTATTGCTCATATGTGTGGGGGAATTTGGTTACTTGGCGAAGCAAGAAACAATCAGTTGTCTCCAGGAGTAGTGCAGAAGCAGAATTGAGAGCTATGGCACACGGTATTTGTGAAGGAATATGGCTAAGAAGACTACTAGGGGAGCTAAATATGTCTCTAGAAGACCCTATGAAGATGTTTTGTGACAATCAATCGGCCATCAGCATAGCTAAGAACCCGGTTCACCATGACAGGACAAAACATGTAGAGATTGACCGACATTTTATAAAAGAAAAAATTGAAGGAGGAGAAGTTCAAGTCATGTATACTCCAACTAGTCTCCAAGTTGCAGACATTCTAACCAAGGCTCTACCGAAGAAGTATTTTGAAGATCTAAGTTCCAAGCTAGGCATGAACAACATATTCAGCCCAGCTTGAGGGGGAGTGTCGAAGATATTGAGTTTGAGTTATTTTAGGAAACTAGTTATGTAATTTATTTTTCTGTTTATTATAGCTGATCTGTAGGAGATTTGGGCCTTGTTTCCCGATCTCATTTAGGGGTAATACTCTGTTAGTTTCCGGTTTTAGTGGGTCTAGTTATTTCCCTATTTTCTCTATTTAAAGGCAGTGTATTATTATCAGAAAACAAGAAGAAAATATTCCTTCTCTCGATTTTCTTCACTGAGATAGCTCATATGTGATGTATTTCCGATACTGACATCAAAGATGAGGTTTAATGCTTTGCACACCTTCGTCTTGTGAGTATTTTCAAGTATAGTCACTAATTGAAGGTTTAAATCGAAAGATACCTTTTGTAAGTATGAGTATATCAATAAGAAATTGGAGAAATATTACAATCTAATGGGGGATTGTGAGAGATATTGTAATATCTCTCATTACCATTGGGTAGTGAAAACAAAAGTCCCACATAAAAAGGAATAATTATTTCAATTTAACGGTCATAATTATTTCTGATGATCAACAGATACGTTTTTTGACTGAAAATGCACCTTTTAATTTAAAAGTTACACTTATTAAATCAAAAGGTGCGACTGTTATATCTGTTGCGACTGTTGGGTCAAAAGGTGCAATTGTTGTATCTGTTGCAATGCTTCATGAACAGGTGCAATGCTTCATGAACAGGTACATCAAAGTCTATAAAACTCCAGTTTCTGATGTTAGTTTAAATATCTTGTTCTATAATTTAATAAGATTGCTACTTATTAAATTCGTGGGTTTGTTGTATCTTGGAGGTAATTTGCCAAAACACCTGATAGCAAACTGTTCGTAGTGGGGGCAAATAAAACCTTAAGGAAAGTGATTCCTACGCCTCAAACCCTTTTAATCTATCCTATTTTACTCCGTTTCATTATACCAAAACAGTTTTCCACCACCAACTTTTCTACAACAAAGAGATCAATAAACCTACCTATTAAAATGTTTACAATTATATTCAACTCTATTCAAAAAAACATATCATGATATCGGTTTTACTTAAATTAGGATGGCACTCCAATCATGTTTGAATCTCATAGGATTTTCTTTTGGTATTAAGATATATAAAATACAATATATTTCTTACGTAAAACTTGTGTATTATATATCCTTTTAATATTTGTGCTATACTAAAATTTTAAAAATTTATTTTAAAGCATATTTCAATAACTTCCCTAAATTTTTTCTGATATTTTCACCAATGGATTACTAATATTTTCATCGATATTGATATTTTTATCTTTGCAAGAAATTCTATAAAACGGAGCAATAATATGCATCATGAAAAGTTTTATCATAAATTGTCAAGTATCAAAATTATGTAAATTTTATAAAATTGATATGACTACTTCGTCTCTGTTTTTTTTACTCCTAACAAATTACTTTTTAGTTTTATGAAACTTTTCTTTCATAATATGAATAATTTTCCATATAAAATATATTGTTTTTCCAAAAGAAAAAATATGTAATGTACTGTTTGAAATCTTTTTTTCCTTTCAGTCTTAAAATATTTGCCGTTGTCCAAAAAAACAAAAATCCATGTACAGAATTATTAAACATTCCCTTGGTCAAATTATCTATTTAGCGTTGGTTATCGTTAATTTGTGCAATATCTATTCTTGTGATTCTTGAATTTACATATTTGCTCTTTAATATTTCCAATAATTATCAAAAGTTATAAGAAGATTTTAAAATCACCTCACCCTTTTTTTGGGTAGTTATTCTTGGTCTAATAGGAAGGAAACAATCAGATGTTTCCGTTGATTGTCGTCCATGGCTATTGTTGCTTGGAAGTCAGCTATAGCGAAGACGGGGTGACGAAATAGTGATGTAGACAAACGGATTTGGAGGACAGTTATGGAGAAGAAAGGAGGGGAAACTGTGAGTATAAAAATGAAAGTCAAGCTAAAGAAAGAAGGGGAACAATGACGATCTCAAATGCTACGGACGATGGCGTGAAGTTGTGTGAATCTATCAGATGTCGTGAGAATCGACATGGGCCACTAACAATCTTCAGTCATCGACGCTTATCTGCCATCATCGAAGAGTATTCTGATAGCTTACTCTAACGTCAGCGACCTATAACGAGATTATGCTCCGCCACTTTAGCTTGACTTTCATTTTTATATTATACTAGTTCTTAAGTACGTCTTTGCACGTATGGATTGAATTTAATGTGTTGATTTTAAAATATATATATATATCTATACACACACAAAAATCAATTTTTATAAAAAAAAATTAGGAGATTTTAAATTTCTGAATAAATCATTATCTTTTCTTAATTTATTTATTATATATTAAAGAGTTTAATGTTGGAAAAAACGGATCCGATATCAGAGTTGCGGCGCAGCGGAAGTTTTAAAATTTTTATGCCATTTCGAAAAGAATCTCATGATGCATATAACAATAAATTAAATTCATGATCAAGCGTACCTTATTTCTCAGATTTCGGAATCACTAGAGCGTTTGATAAACATGTCTTCTCTACTATTCTTGAGTTCCACATCTTAGAGTGTGTGTGGGCACACATTCTATGAATCCAAGCGACCGGTAATACTTTCCGAAGTCTAGATCCCTCCTTCTCAATTCCGATGTTCCTCGTTGAAAATATGATCCAACTTCTTTCTTCAAAACTACAAAACAAGAACCGGTTAACCTCCTATGAAAATTATCACTCGGTTTAACCTTTCTCACAGTTTTGATTCAATGAAATTTTCTCTCTTTTTCTTTCTCACAAGATAGCCGAATTTTATGAAGCAAAAGAAACCAAATTATTATTTTTTTTTTCTCAAAAAACGTTTTTCTTCTAGAAAAATATTAAAAAATCAGTTTCTCAAGAATTCTTAGCCTTTATATAGAAGTTTAATGCCAAAATTTAATTCCTTCTTGAAAAATAATTAATAATTATTTTTCTGGATAAATTTTGAACTAAAAGATCATACAACTTTAGGGCTAGATTCATTGAACCTTGAAACGTTTTTCCAAGAGGAAATCTCCTCAAAAATTTGGTCACTTTGAGTTTCAAGCTTGATTGATTGTTCAAATTTTAAATCAAGAATCTAGACTAGTGAAAAGATCCTAGTCCTATCTAGATTCAAATTTTTTGAATTTAAATAAGATTCACTCATTTGAATAAATATTTTCCACAAACATCAACCATATTAATTAATTTAAATCAATGGAATATTTCAAATTTCTTTCCTCACAAAAACCGTGCATCTCTTTTAATTAGGAGAGAAAAATTCATGAAATAATCTCCATAATTTAAATCAATTAATAATTTAATGTTAGGAATATATTTGAATAATTTTGAAATAAAATTTTCTTCCCTCCACCTATCTAAAAACTGTGCACCATATTTAGATTAGGAGAGAAAAACTTTGTTTTCCAAAATTATATAATTCAAACACAATCTTATTTCTAAAATTCAAATCAACCAATCACATGTTGACAAATCATATTATTTATCTATATCAATCATACATGTCCAATCCTTTTCCGGATTGCATGTTAGAGAGTACATGTCTTAATAGATATTACAAAATTCCATTTAAATTTACCGATCTCATTAGGAACAAATCCCGAGACGCTATATGGAACTATATGAGCTAATAGAGGGACCCGATGGAAATATGTAAAGAAGCTCCTATAATTGTGAAAAATTAATCCCAGATTAATTATTCATCAATTATCAACTTCAAAACTATTCCACTAAAAGTTTGAAACTGAACTCCTGTTTACATACCGTATTACGAAAGCTCTCTCACGCAGTGCTTCTTCCATGATTTATTCATCGCTTGCTTAATCCCCATATGTTATCCATGATTGAATTAAGGACTTTTTCCGTTTTACTTTTTCAATCATTTTAACTTAAAGTTAAATTGTTCTCCATTGAAAGAACTACCAATTATAAAACCATACAATTGGTAAACCATCAGAGAACACAAAGTAAACCGATGGCCAAGATCTTGTTATATTATCTTTCAATCCCCGAATAATGCCTTTAAGTAGATAACATGTACTATCGTTAAGATAGCTATGGATTCCATATCTATGAATCTTGATTTCTCTATTCACAAGTCATGCACCCAATACACAAGTATATTGACCATAAAATAACAGTGTCCCACCTATAGTGTATTAAAGTATATAAGTCATAGATACGAACTCAAGTAATCATTTCAGGATTAAGATTAATACAGGATGATAATCAAAGTGTCATTGATTCTTATAAACTGAATTATTAAACCGAACTAATTAATACTTTAGGTCCAGTCCAATGTCATACCTCAATACTGGTATACATTAAAGTTTCCACTCGGAACCTATCCGATGGTCAAGACAAACCATCCCTCCAAGGAAGTAGACAACCTTTACAATCTTATCTTGAATAAGATCTCCAAATCTTATTTCATCGATTGTGGACTATTTATTTTGACTGTTATCAAATTACCATGTCTTCTATGTATACCCCGTATACATATGGTAATCCAATATATTACCAACAGTCAAAGAGTATTTTATGTTTGCTCAAATATACAATCAACAAATGAAAGTAAATAGGACACAACTTATTAAACATGAATAACCTCCTCTTATTAATATCAAAATGTCATATTTACAGAAAATCCCTAATATTGATTTTCTATCCTTATGGCACATTTAGATCCCAACAATCTCCCATTTGCCCTAAGCGAGTAAATGTGACTACGCATCCCCATGCCTTCGACGTGTGCTTCGAATCTTCTGACCACCAAAGTCTTCGTGAACGGGTCAGCAAGATAGTCCTCTGATGCGATTTTGTTGTAATACCCGAAACTTTTATGGCTTATGATTCCTGTAGAAATAAGGAAAACCTAAGTCTGAATCATGATCGGAGTAGAATATCAGTATAAGTTTGAGTTCTCGATTAATTAGCTACGAAACTCAAAAATAGTTTGCTTAGGCAAACATAGGTTTTTTTTTTGGGAAAAAGTGCAAAATAGTAGTTTTGACTTTTATTCCGGTCAAAGTTGACCAAGATGATACTGCAGTGTAATTTATCGGTATAGAAACTATACTGCAGAAAACTGTCGTTACGGACGATTAAGCTAGAATAAGATATGAGATCACCCTAGAAAAAAATCAAGCACACCAGTTAGATACGAAGGGCAAGAAAGGTTTTAAGAAACAAGAAAAATTTGATAAAGTTCATTTTTATACAGATAAATTTTGGACTGTAGTACAGTATAAAAATACTGTGTTTAAGCAAACACAGTATTAGAAATATCTGTGTAGCAGAAAAATGGACTGAATATTAAGGAAAAGCCAAACGGGGCTTAATATGGATGACATCATCCTATCTTTAATTTATGACATCATAATTGGATTAAATAAGCTTGGAAAGAAAACCAAGAACTCTCTAGAACAAGATGACATAGCCGGCCACCTCAGGGACAAAAATGCCAAAATTTTATCTTTAGGGGTTAAAGTGAAAATTTTGGAAAATTGATGATGTAAGCGAAGTGATGTCATCAAGATGATGTCATCAAAGTGAGATAAACTTGGCTTGTTCACCAAGAAAGCAACCGGCCACCTAGGGGGCATTTTTGTAAGAATTTTCACTTTTGGGGCAAAAGTACAAATTTTGAAAATTTGGTGATGTAAGCAATGAGGTAAGCGATGATGTAAGCCATGATGTCATCCCTTGCTTGCTCTCCAAGTCTTGGCCGGCCACCTTGACACCTAGCATGCCAATTGCATTATTTCCTCTAAGTTTAGGGGCTAAAATGCAAATTTTGGAAAGTTTGCATTTGCCTATAAATAGGGGTGGCATTTAAAAAAAAAAAAATCAGAAAAAGCAGCCAAACTCTTGCCATTCTTCTGCAGAAAAATCCGAGAGAGAGAGGAGGAGAGAAACCAAGAGAGAACCAAGAGAAAAGTTGGAAAAAGCCAAGGGAGGCTAGTTAGTGTGCACGTTCGGTTTCAAGCTAGAAACCAAGGACAAATCTGGAAATTTTGGACCCAATTTCTGGACAGTGGCCGTGCATGGGAGAGGAAGAAAAGGGAGGGAGATTTCGGTTTGCATACCCTAACCCATCCCTAGGGTTAGCTAAGGTAAAACTCCCTCAAACCCTAACATCTTTTCCATGCAAGTTCGATGGGATATTTAAGTGTATTTCCATGTTGATTTGTATGAGCATAAGCTCACTTTAATTTTCTGCCCTAGTCATGATTTTAGGGTATATGCTTGATTAGTTAGGGTTCTTGGTTTGGTAGTTCCAATATTGCATGTTAAGTGTTTGTTATGTTGATTAGGGTTCATGTGCTTGATGCATGATGTGAATTTTAATTTGCATGGTGATGTTCGAAATTGTGATTAAAGAAATTTACGCTAGAAAGCCGCTGCATGTGTGTATTAGAGCTCCCGCAGTGGCTGGTCGAGCTAGATTCCACGTCTAGGACGTAAAACGAATTCTAAACCGAAAACTGCCAGTTCGGGTGCCAACTGGCCAGTTTCGGGAAAAGTGAAATTTGAGGCCTTTAGAGGCCGAACTGGGTAAAACATAAAACATAAAAGTTGTTCATGAGGGTTTTTCCTAGGGAACAACGCGGGCAGAATCTCAAAATGAGACTCCAATGGTCTCTGTTTTTACAAAAATCCGTGGCTGGTCTGCCCAGGCCCAGTTTACAGGATCAGCCAGTTTCAAACAAAAACTGGTGCAAATACAAGCAGAAATGGATTTTTCTCAAAACACAAAAGTTTTAGGATTTTTCAAGATCTAAAACTTTCGTGAAGACAAGTTTTTCAAAATCGGAATGGATTTTTAAACTGACACGGATTTCTAAAGAGTGTGCAGGAAACAAGAAATTCCTGCACAGGATTTTCTAAAACAATACAGGAAAACTGTATTTTTGCACCAACACCAATGTTTTAACTATGGGAACTGTCCCAAAGGCAGTTTTCAACAGTTAATAATTTTTACAAACCCTACTCCAGAAAATACGATTTTTCATATGTTAAACAAATGATTTTAAAACCTAAAAGGTTGAATTTTCCAAAGAAAGGTAAGAATGGATTTTTTTACCCAAAAGTGGTCTTACTTTTGGTAACAAGACAATGATAGATGGTAACCGGGAAGGATACCCGAGTTACTGGACGGGGTCCAAAGCCCAAGGTTGACTTAGGATAATTGGACTAAGATTGACTACCTCAAGGGTTACTCAAGGTAACCCAACAAGGTATTGAAATTGGGTTTGATCTTAAAACCCAAAAGATTATGAATAAAAATGACAAGGCATAGGTTAGGATAATAACCTAACCCTATTCATATATAATTGGGATTAATACCCAAGGTTACCTTATGTAACCAAGTAAGTCATCATGAGTTTATAGGAGGTACATATGACTAGGGTTACTATTAAAGGTTGGTTAAGGATACCAACATTGTATGAAAAGATTTACGGTGAGATAGGCTAATCCTTATCTTACACCCTAATTGAAACAGGAATAGAACCTGTCGATGTACCTTGACGGAACCTTAGGTCAAGTTTCAAGAGCATAGGAAACCAGGTAAGTACAGACCTCACCTGCAGTATGGAAAATAGTAAAAGCTATTTTCAAGTATACATGTTATGCTATGTTATGCTATGCTATGCCATGTTATGATATGCTATGCTATGCCATGTTATGCTATGTTATGATATGTGATGCCGTGCGATGATATGCTATGACATGTAATGCCATGTTTTCTAAAAATATCATGGTTTTAAAAAAAATGCCACGTTGTGGCAAATGTTAAGAATGATGTGACATGGTGACATCATGAAGCATGTTCACTAATATTGAACCACATGGTAAGATAAATCAAGTAAGGTGTCGTACCAACCTCCCGTGATCGAGGAGGCTACATGTTCAAAATCAGTTGTGACATTTACCTCTCGTTGATGCGTGAGGGTCACGTTATAATTCCCAGAACTGTTAGGGCCTTGCAAACCCTAGCTTTGTCTGGAGGCTGCGCGCTTTTGGTACGTACACTAGGGGCCCACATGTTGAGACAAGATAAAGAGATCAAGATTGAGTCTATAATAAATCATAAGACATTCAATCGATCATAAATGGATCATGCATATGTTACAAGATGATTTGCATGTTTTTTTTTAGATGTTTGAAATGTTTTTGTGAGATATGTTTGTACTTGCTGGGCGAAAGCTCATCTGTATATTTCATACTGTAGGTAGATGCCTGCAGCTTTACTTGGTGGGCTATGGAGACGATGAAGCAAGTGAAGGGCGGTATGGGATACCACTACGCAAGATTTTCCGCAAATGTTTTTAATTATGAAGTTGTATATGTATGTAATGTTTCCAAGGTCCGATTTAAAAGGTTATGGTGACCTTATAATCGGCATAACAAGTTATGGGTAGGCATGATGAAGATTACCCATAAGCACAAGTTTAGTTTCGAGTTATGATTTTTAAAATAAAATTTAAAGTTTTAAAGTTTAAAGAAAGAAAAAAAAAATTTATTCTGAAATTTTCTATAAAGTAAAGTATCCAAGACTAAGATTTAAGTTAAGCAAGTATGGTAACGGCCCACGTTTACGTAGTATGCCCCTACGTGGACGGGTCGGGGCGTTACATTTGTAAACCGTCACATTTCCACTCTCAACAAAGCCTCTAATGATGTGATATTTTCTGTCAATGTGCTTACTCCTCTTATGATGCCTAGGATCCTTGGTATTAGCTACTGCTGCACTGTTATCACAGTAAAGCACCATAGCTTTATCCATATCAGGAACGACCTCAAGGTCACTAAGGAACCTACGGAGCCATACCGCTTCCTTTGATGCCTCACTGGCTACCACATACTCGGCTTCCATGGTCGAGTCAGCAATGCAAGATTGCTTAATACTCCTCCATACAACGGCACCACCTCCAAGGGTAAAGACAGATCCTGAAGTCGATTTCATCGAATCCTGATCTGATTAAAAATCAGAATCTGTGTATCCTATAAGAATAAGGTCCTGACCGGAATACACTAGCATATAATCCCTCATTCTCCATAGATACTTGAGTATATGCTTGACCGCCGCCCAATGGTTCGGTCCTGGATTCGACTGATATCGATTTACCATACCAACCGCAAAACAAATGTCTGGCCTTGTGCATAACATAGCGTACATAAGACTACCTACTGCTCATGCATAAGGTACATTTTTTATACGCTCCCTTTCTTCCGATGTCTTGGGACAGTCATCTCTAGAAAGCTTGATTCCAATCCTGAAAGGTTGGGCACCTTTCTTGGAATCTTTCATAGAAAACTTTTCAAGTACTTTATCAATGTATGAAGCTTGGGAGAATGCTATCATTTTGTTCTTTCTATCTCTAAAGAGTTGAATTCCAAGAACATAACTAGCTTCTCTTAAGTCCTTCATGTCAAACTATTTGGCTAACCAAACTTTGACAGATGATAACATTGCCACATCATTTTCAATAAGCAATATATCATCCACATAAAGTATTAGGAAAACCACTTTCTCATTCTTGATACATTTATAAACACATGGTTCATCAATGTTTTGTTTGAATCCATAGGTTTTGATTGCTTGATCAAACATAATATTCCAAGAATAAGATGCTTGCTTTAATCCATAAATGGATTTAAGCAACTTGCACACCTCGTCTTCTTGGCCCTTTGCCTTGAACCTGTCTGGTTGTATCATATAGATATCTTCCTCAAGAGAGCCATTCAAGAAAGCTGTCTTGAGCATTGCTACAGGCGAGAAGGTTTCTTCATAGTCAATTCCTTCTTTCTACGTATAACCCTTTGCTACAAGTCTTGCCTTGAAAGTTTTCACTTTCCCATCCACACCTCTCTTCCTCTTGTATACCCACTTACACCCAATCGTTTTTATGCCTTAGGGTAAGTCTACAAGTTTACAGACCCTATTGGAATCCATAGATTCCATCTCGGTGTTCATAGCCTTTTGCCAAGGACTAGAATCAACATCCTCCATAGCTTCTTTATATGTAGCCAGATCATCAACATGTTCTATGGATTCTGCTTCAAAAACTTCACCATTGAACATGTACTTTTCAGGTTCCCTGATAATCCTCCCACTACGATGAAGCTCCTGTGGTTGTTGATTCTTTAGTGGTTTTTCCACATGGTTTTCTGTGACTTTAGAAATATCCAAACCCGAAGTCATCTCCTCAAGCACTACTATGCTACGAGGTTTAAAGTCTTCCACATAACTTTTCTTCCGGAATGTTGCATGTATAGAAACAAAGACTTTATTTTCCTTCGGATTATAGAACAGACCACCTTTTGTCCCTTTTGGATAGCCAACAAACAAGCACACTTCTGATCGTGATTCCAACTTCTTTTCTTCCTTATCCAGGACGTGTGCCGGACAACCCCAAATTCGAATATGATTTAAATTAGGTTTCCTACTCGTCCATAACTCGTAAGGAGTTTTAGGAACCGATTTGGAGGGAACGTTATTCAGAAGATAGCATGCAGTTTGTATGGCGTGCCCCCAAAATGACAAAGGTAATGTGGAATAACTCATCATAGACCAGACCATATCCAATAGGGTCATATTTTTTCTCTCAGCTACACCATTCTGTTGAGGAATACTAGGTGCAGTCAACTGGGATTGTATCCCGTTCTCTATCAAATATCCTAAGAACTCATCTGATAGGTATTCCCCACCTCGATCCGATCGAAGTATCTTAATGGACTTACCTAATTATTTCTCCGCTTCAGCCCCAAATTCTTTGAACTTGGCAAAAGCTTGTGGGTCATCAAATAGACATATCCATACCTTGAGTAATCATCAATAAAAATGATATAATACTCATACCCACCACGTGCTTCTATGTTCATGGGACCATAAACATCCGTATGCACAAGTTCTAAAAGTTCCTCGGCACGACTATCCTTAGCAGTAAAGTGTCGTTTAGTCATCTTGCCCTCCAAACATGATTTACATTGTGGCCAAGGTTCAACCTCATACAAGTCAAGGCATTCCTCCTTTATCATCCTTTGAATTCTATTAAGGTTTATGTGACCAAGTCGTAAATGCCAAAGATATGATTTGTTAGAGTGAGAAGACTTATGTCTTTTAGAGTTCTTTTCCAATTCTGTATCAAACAGTGAGTGCATATTAGGTTTGATAAAATAAAGATTTCCATGCATCCAACCATTATAGATAAGAGAATTGTTTTTCCTAATAACAACTTTATTATTAAAAGAAACTGAATACGAATATTTAATCAAACAAGCTACCGAAATTAGGTTCATCTTTAAAACTAGGAACATAAAAACAATGTCTCAAAACAATAAACCTAAATTCATCAAAATAAAGATGCACTTCTCCCACTGCTTCAGCTTGCACCAACATCCCATCACCGGTTCTTAATGTAAAGTTCTCCTCATGCAGACTTATCGTTACCTTGAACCCCTGTAGAGAAATACAAACATGATTAGTAGCTCCAGAATCTATAACCCAATTGTCCTTAGATTCTTCCACTAAACAACCCTCAAGATACAGGACATTGAAATTATCTTTCTGCTTTTGCAAAGCCAGGTATTATCGGCAATCCTTCTTGAAATGTCCTTTCTTCCCACAGTGAAAGCACTTAACCTTTTTGGGATCCACCTTTCGCTTCTTAGTTTAAGTAGACTTCTTAGAAACAGGTGCATTCACCGCAGGCTTGTTTCCTTTGTTCTTCCCCTTTTCCTTCTTCCTTTTGGGATTAGGAGCAGGCGAATTAGGTTCAGTCACATTTGCCTCAGCCTTAGATCCAGAACCTTTAAAAATGTTCTCAAAGGCTTGCAACTCTTTCATCAATTCCGTTAAAGACATCTCCTTCCGGTTAAGGTTGTAGGATGCCTGAAACAAATCGAAATCTTTGGATAAGGTTTGGAAAACCATAACCAATTGAGTTGCAGCATCGATCTCAGCCCCATTTGTCTGAGCCTCAGATAAATAAGCCGTGACTTTCATCATGTGCTCCTTGATGGGAGTTCCAACCTTCTGCCTGCAGTTCATGAGACCTTTGATAGCATCGGTCTTAGCTTGGATAGTTTGTTAATCAAACATCTCCTCCAGGTTATCCATGATCTGCCTAGCAGTTTGATGTTTCTCATGCTGTTTCTGGAGCACGTTAGACATGCTCGCCCGAATATAGCACATGGCACTTAGGTTATAATTGTTCCAGCACTCAAGCGCTACAAATTCCCTATCAGGAGCATCGATCGTAGGCATAGGTGGTCTAGGTTGGGTTAGGACGAAACTGTGTTTCTCAAAGTTTAGGACGATAAGCAAGTTCCTTTTCTAGTCATTAAAATTCTCGCCAGTTAATTTGTTTTGCGTAAGTATCACAGATAAAGGGCTCGACATTTTGATCTATAATAAGAAAACATGTAATAAGTATGAGCAAACATCCTATCAGTTTATAAAATTGATTTTGTAATGAAACAAAAAGATCTTTATGCAATCTAAATGTTTATGTGTAAAATCCTTAAAACACATACCTTACAACGATAATTCCTAGCTTCTGCTTTCTAAGCTACCGAGGGGTAGTCATAGAATAAGTAGCCAAGAACACGGATCCCTTCCGATTAATACATATTCGTCCATGGAGCCAACTCCAATAAATATATACTAACTATCGTTTATTTGGCCACTACTTTACATGTCAGAGCCTCGAGGGAGGATTAATAAATAAAGTAATACGAGTGTATAACCATCGTTTTCAATTTTGAATCCATATTTTATATCCGCCACCGAGGGGTGATCATAAACATAAAATATGCCCAAAATTGTTATCCTTTCAGAAATCCAAATCAGTGTGCGCTCTAGATAAGATACCTATCCGAAGGGAATTCTCGGGTCAAAACCGAGTAGTAGGCACTACTATGCGTAACTATTGGACCAATGATAGAGGCCGTAGGTCTTAGTATATAAAACCTTCTCCCGCTCAATCTTTTAAATTAGGGTTTTTGTTTTTCATGCATAAACAATATTTATTGAGTGGCACTCTCTAGTCTATATGGCATATTATCAATACATCACGAAATAGTATAGCATATTCATCTAGCAACACATCATCCATGGTTTGCAAAATACGTAAATGGCCGTGGATCATGATTCCATCCTAGAGAAAAGAAAATTGTAAAATTTACAAAAATTAACCGAAACATATATCGGCCTTCATTTGTAGATCCATGCCTTGTATCCTTCTTCAATGTGTCTTCCTTCTTCAATGTCACATCTTTTTCAATTTAAATTTAAAATTCAAATTTCAAAAAAGATTATATGTGATTTTTAATTTTAATCAAAATCACAAAATATCAAAATTTAAAAAAATATCCGGTTTATTAAATTTTAAAATTCAAAAAAACATTTGAAATTTCAAATTTCAAATTTCAAATTTAAATATTAAAATTTTAAAATTCATAATAATATCCATTAAATTTAAATTTAAATTTTCAATTTTGATTTTCAAATTATCAAGATCACATATCATTGGAAAATTAAATTTTCATAAAGATTCTGTGATTTTTTTTATTTAAAAAAAAACTTTTTTTTTTAATTAAAATTAACAAACAAAATTAAAATCACATCCTTTGAAAATTTACATACATTCGTTCATCTTCAATCTCCTCGAATCCATTGTATCCGAATTTTACAAAAAAATTCCTATGCCGTTTCCGGCTTACAAAAATTATATGAATTGAAAGAACGACCTAGCGGTGATAATAGACCGCATCTATTACACTTGAAAAATTTAGATACAAATTCTAACCTCTATGGAATCATGACCGACAAAATTGAACAAGCATCATATATTATAAAAATAATATAAAGCATTCAACCATACATCCATTCATAATATATTTAACATACATAAAATAAAACCTAGAGTGCCAACTCTCTAAAATATTTCATTAATGCATAGAGAGAAATTTATTTGATCAAATAATTTATGTTATATGCATAATCATTAGTAGGCTCTGATACCAATTGTTGGAAAAAATAGATCCGATATCAGAGTTGCGGCGCAGCGGAAGTTTTAAAATTTTTATGCCGTTTCGAAAAGAATCTCATGATGCATATAATAATAAGTTAAATTCATGATCAAGCGTACCTTATTTCTCGGATTCCGGAATCACTAGAGCATTTGACCAACGTGTCTTCTCCACTATTCTCGAGTTCCACGTCTCAGAGTGTGTGTGGGCACACGTTCTATGAATCCAAGCGACCGGTAATACTTTCCGAAGTCTAGATCCCTCCTTCTCAATTCCGATGTTCCTCGTTGAGAATATGATCCAACTTCTTTCTTCAAAACTACAAAACAAGAACCGGTTAACCTCCTATGAAAATTATCACTCGGTTTAATCTTCCTCACAGTTTTGATTCAATGAAATTTTCTCTCTTTTTCTTTCTCACAAGATAGCCGAATTTTATGAAGCAGAAGAAACCAAATTATTTTTTTTTCTCAAAAAATGTTTTTCTTCTAGAAAAATACTAAAAAATCAGTTTCTCAAGAATTCCTAGCCTTTATGTAGAAGTCTAATCATTTTCAAAATTTAATTTCTTCTTGAAAAATAATTAATAATTATTTTTTAGGATAAATTTTGAACCAAAAAATCATACAACTTTAGGGCTAGATTCATTGAACCTTGAAACGTTTTTCCAAGAGGAAATCTCCTCAAAAATTCGGCCACTTTGAGTTTCAAGCTTGATTGATTGTTCATATTTTAAATCAAGAATCTAGACTAGTGAAAAGATCCTAGTCTTATCTAGATTCAAATTTCTTTTAAACCTTTTTGAATTTAAATAAGATTCACTCATTTAAATAAATATTTTCCACAAACATCAACCATATTAATTAATTTAAATCAATGGAATATTTCAAATTTCTTTCCTCACAAAAACCGTGCACCTCTTTTAATTAGGGGAGAAAAATTCATGAAATAATCTCCATTATTTAAATCAATTAATAATTTAATGTTAGGAATATATTTGAACAATTTTGAAATAAAATTTTCTTCCCTCCACCTATCTAAAAACCGTGCATCATATTTAGATTAGGAGAGAAAAACTTTGTTTTCCAAAATTATATAATTCAAACACAATCTTATTTCTAAAATTCAAATCAACCAATCACATATTGACAAATCATATTATTTATCTACACCAATCCTACATGTCCAATCATTTTTCGGATTGCATGTTAGAGAGTACATGTCTTAATAGACATTACAAAATTCCATTTAAATTTACCGATCTCATTAGGAACAAATCCCGAGACGCTATATGGAACTATATGAGCTAATAGAGGGACCCGATGGAAATATGTAAAGAGGCTCCTATAATTGTGAAAAATTAATCCCAGATTAATTATTCATCAATTATCAACTTCAAAACTATTCCACTAAAAGTTTGAAGCTGAACTCCTGTTTACATACCGTATTACGAAAGCTCTCTCACGCAGTACTTCTTCCATGATTTATTCATCGCTTGCTTAATCCCCATATGTTATCCATGATTGAATTAAGGACTTTTTCCGTTTTACCTTTTCAATCATTTTAACTTAAAGTTCCATTATTCTCCATTGAAAGAACCACCAATTATAAAACCATACAATTGGTAAACCATCAGAGAACACAAAGTAAACCGATGGCCAAGATCTTGTTATACTATCTTTCAATCCCCGAATAATGCCTTTAAGTAGATAACATGTACTATCGTTAAGATAGCTATGGATTCCATATCTATGAATCTTGATTTCTTTATCCATAAGTCATGCACCCAAAACACAAGTATATTGACCATAAAATAACAGTGTCTCACCTGTAGTGTATTAAAGTGTATAAGTCATGGATACGAACTCAAGTAATCATTTCAGGATTAAGATTAATACATGATAGTAATCAAAGCGTCATTGATTCTTATAAACGGAATTATTAAACCGAACCAATTAACACTTTAGGTCCAGTCCAATGTCATACATCAATACTGGTATACATTAAAGTTTCCACTCGGAACCTATCTGATGGTCAAGACAAACCATCCCTCCAAGGAAGTAGACAAACTTTACAATCTTATCTTGAATAAGATCTCCAAATCTTATCTTGAATAAGATCTCCAAATCTTATTTCATCGATTGCGGACTATTTATTTTGACTGTTATCAAATTACCATGTCTTCTATGTATACCCCATATACATATGGTAATCCAATATATTACCAACAGTCAAGGAGTATTTTATGTTTGCTCAAATATACAATCAACAAATGAAAGTAAATAGGACACAACTTATTAAACATGAATAACCTCCTCTTATTAATATCAAAATGTCATATTTACAGAAAATCCCTAACATTGATTTTCTATCCTTAGGGCACATTTAGATCCCAACAATTAACATAATCAATTAACCAATAATCAAAAGTAAACATGATAATTTGAAGACTTGGAAGAAAAATTTTTTTTTTTGTTGAGATATATTTGAAAAAAGTTATTTTACACAGGGATAAAATTGAAACAATAAGAAGGAATTATGTAAAAGTTTTTGCGAGATGTATCAAAAATAAAATTAAAAAAAAAACATTTGTGGAGAAAAAGTAAAAACAAAAATTAAAACAAAAAATGAGGCAAACAACTCAACAGAAAAAGAAAATAAAGTTCATAAAAAGACAAATAAAGACACCAAATTTTTGAACAGTGTCAAAAAACAACACCCTTTTATAATATAATTATAGGTATAGATATAGAAATATTATGTGAAAGAGACAAGTACCTATATTTAAGTTTGTCACCATGGCAACCGTTTTTTTTTTAATTGCTTTCTTTTAAAGATCCCACATCGACCAAATAAAGAAGAATATACATTTGCCCAATGTATAAAGGAAATCCTTCCTTCAATTGTAGTCATCCCAAATGTGAGAAATCATTTAGGTCATGATAAATGATAGGGTTAATTTCACTTTTAGCACTTCTGAAATAAATAATATTAAAAACAGTACCACTTTTTTTTCCCTTCATTATTAGCACTCAAAGTGGGATCCAGTAGCATTTAATGTATATCAAATTACGGGTTTACCCTCATCCCCTACAAGCTTAAATATCCCTCTTCCTCGCATGGCCCAAAAATTTTCTTTCAAACCAACATCTACAGTGTTTTAGAGAGAGAAAACTGAAATCTAAAGAGAGAAAAAGTTACCACCCACCGGAATCTTATTTTTTATTTCACTTTTCCGCCTAGCTCCCCACCCATTTTGAAACCCAAATCTTCATATAATAGAGAAAATTTCTATCTAAATAGAGAAACTTCCATTTAGAGAGAAAAACTTCCATTTAGAGAGAGAAACTTCTATCGAAAGGTTTTTTTGTTTTTTAAAATCTAACATTTTTTGTCATTTTTTTAGTAAAGGTCATAACCATTATGACTACCCGATCATAATCGTTATGACCAGTTTTTTTTTTTTTTTTTCAAATCCATCGAAATTTTTTTTTAAAGCTTACATTTTTGGTCATTTTTAAGTAAATGTCATAACCATTATGACTACGCGGTCATAACCGTTATGACCAGATTTTATTATTTTTGTAAATTAATTTTTGACCATTTTTTCGCAAAGGTCATAACCATTATGACCACTCGGTTATAACCGTTATGACCAGTTTTTTTTTTTTTTTATAAAGAAAATTTTGACCATTTTTTAGCAAAGGTCATAACCATTATGACCCATTGGTCATAACCGTTATGACCAGTTTTTTTTTTATTTGTTTAAATGAATTTTTGACCATTTTTTAGTAAAAGTCATAACCATTACGACCACTCGGTCATAACCGTTATGACTAGTTTTTTTTATTTATTTAAATTAATTTTTGACCATTTTTTAGCAAAGGCCATAATCATTACGACCACACGGTCATAACCGTTATGACCAGATTTTATTATTTTTGTAAATTAATTTTTGACCATTTTTTAGCAAAGGTTATAACCATTATGACCACTCGGTCATAACCGTTATGACCAGTTTTTTTATTTGTTTAAATGAATTTTTGATCATTTTTTAGCAAAGGTCATAACCATTATGACCGCGCGGTCAATACTGTTATGACCAGTTTTTTTATTCGTTTAAATGAATTTTTTAACATTTTTTAGCAAAGGTCATAACCATTATGACCGCGCGGTCATAACCGTTATGATCAGTTTTTTTTTAAAATGAATTTTTGTCCATTTTTTAGCAAAGGTCATAACCATTATGACCACTCAGTCATAACCGTTATGACCACTTTTTTTTTTTTTATATAAATGAAATTTTGACTATTTTTTAGCAAAGGTCATAACCATTATGACCACTCGGTCATAACCGTTATGACCAGTTTTTTTTTTTTTTTATAAATGAATTTTTGACCATTTTTTAGCAAAGGTCATAACCATTATGACCACTCGGTCATAACCGTTATGACCAGTTTTTTTTTTATAAATGAATTTTTGATCATTTTTTAGCAAAGGTCATAACCATTATGACCACTCGGTCATAACCGTTATGACCAGTTTTTTTTATTTGTTTAAATGAATTTTTGACCATTTTTTAGCAAAGGTCATAACCATTATGACCGCGCGGTCAATACCGTTATGACCAGTTTTTTTATTTGTTTAAATGAATTTTTGACCATTTTTTAGTAAAGGTCATAACCACTATGACAACTCGGTCATAACCATTATGACCAGTTTTTTTTTTTTTATATAAATGAATTTTTGATCATTTTTTAGCAAATGTCATAACCATTATGACCCCTCGGTCATAACCGTTATGACCAGTTTTTTTTTTTAAATTAATTTAAAAAAAAATGGTCAAAAATTAATTTAAACAAATAAAAAAAATTGATCATAACGGTTATGACCGCGTGGTTATAATGGTTATGACCTTTACTAAAAAATGATCAAAAATTCATTTAAACAAATAAAAAAACTGGTCATAACGGTATTGACCACGCGGTCAAAATAATTATGACCTTTGCTAAAAAATGATCAAAAATTAATTTAAAAAAATAAAAAAAACTGGTCATAACGGTTATGACCGAGTGGTCATAATAGTTATGACTTTTGCTAAAAAATGGTCAAAAATTCATTTATATAAAAAAAAAATCATAACGGTTATGACCGAGTGGTCATAATGGTTATGACCTTTGCTAAAAAATGGTCAAAAATTCATTTAAACAAATAAAAAAACTGGTCATAACGGTATTGACCGCGCGGTCATAATGGTTATGACCTTTGCTAAAAAATGATCAAAAATTAATTTAAACAAACAAAAATAACTGGTCATAACGGTTATGACCGAGTGGTCATAATGGTTATGACATTTGCTAAAAAATGGTCAAAAATTCATTTATATATAAAAAGAAAACTGGTCATAACGGTTATGACCGAGTGGTCATAATGGTTATGACCTTTGCTAAAAAATGATCAAAAATTAATTTAAAAAAATAAAAAAAACTGGTCATAACGGTTATAACCGAGTGGTCATAATGGTTATGACATTTGCTAAAAAATGATCAAAAATTAATTTAAAAAAATAATAAAAAAACCTGGTCATAACGGTTATGACCGAGTGGTCATAATGGTTATGACCTTTGCTAAAAAATGGTCAAAAATTCATTTATATAAAAAAAAAAAACTGGTCATAACGGTTATGACCGAGTGGTCAAAATGGTTATGACCTTTACTAAAAAATGGTCAAAAATTCATTTATAAAAAAAAAAAAACTGGTCATAACGATTATGACCGAGTGGTCATAATGGTTATGACCTTTACTAAAAAATGGTCAAAATTTCATTTAAACAAATAAAAAAATTGGTCATAACGGTATTGACCGCGTGGTCATAATGGTTATGACCTTTGCTAAAAAATGGTCAAAAATGAATTTAAACAAATAAAAAAAAACTGGTCATAACGGTTATGACCGAGTGGTCATAATGATTATGACCTTTACTAAAAAATGATCAAAAATTCATTTAAACAAATAAAAAAACTGGTCCTAACGGTATTGACCAAGCGGTCATAATGGTTATGACCTTTGCTAAAAAATGGTCAAAAATTAATTTAAAAAAAAAAAAAACCTGATCATAACGGTTATGACCGAGTGGTCATAATGGTTATGACTTTTACTAAAAAATGATCAAAAATTCATTTATATATAAAAAAAAATATCATAACGGTTATGACCGAGTGGTCATAATGGTTATGACCTTTGCTAAAAAATGGTCAAAAATTCATTTAAAAAAATAATAAAATCTGGTCATAATTGTTATGACCGCGTGGTCATAATGGTTATGACCTTTACTCAAAAATCGTCAAAACTTAATTTAAAAAAATAAAAAAAACCGTTGTGACCACAGTCCCCCTTAGTGACACATGGCCATACCATGTTTTAATTCATATTTGCCTATGTCCCCAATTGAATGATAATACCCTTTTTTGAAATTTTTTTTAACATTCAAACATAAGTTATTACAATATGATATTAAAAATGTTAAGGTATGGTCCTATCTACCGTGTAGTAATGTTTGAAAAAAATAAAAATATAATTGTTTGTTAGGCGAAATCCTTGTCCCCATCGTCATCGCTTTTGTAATTGTTGTCAATTTTCCGGTTGGCATGGCTCAGAGGTAACACGCTAGCCACTCCCGAAATAATTTCATTCGTCCGGCGATTACCCAATAACTGACATCCCTCCCTTCTATCAAGCATTCAGCATATTTAATGGTAAACACTCCACAATCACCCCTGTTGCACGAATGACAAAGATGAGTAAAAATCGCATGATCCATTTAATGCGTTATAGTTTTATCAAAATAGGCTGGTATGAGCGCTTACCCATTGGATTGTTGAGGGATGTCTTTCATTATGTTGACTAGTATGGGGTGAGTTCCGGAAGGTTGTCTAGGTCTGAAAGCAAACAAATCTAAGCGTCCAGCCAGCAATGGAATGAATATTGACAAACAGGCCATTCCTTCTCGGACCGCAGCATTGTGAGGGCCTTCGTGCTGCAGAGAGTCGTACACGTCAATGGTCCAGCTTTTCAGATCTAGCTTCGCTAACACCCAATGTTTAAGCTCGGCCAAATGTACTGGTATTAGCACAGTTATAACATCAAACCATGATGCCCTACTCTGGACATTTACGCCAAGCATGATCGAGAGCAAAGTTTCACAGGTACCCCAATCGAACTTGTCAGGTGCACTTTGGTAGAGAATATACAATGAACGAACCTTTGAACAAAAGTACGTGTCAACCGTGGTCACCTTCCGTTTTTCCAACTCGGGGAATTGCCTGATCTTCTTCCTCAAGTAGTAAAAGGCGACATCAACGTGCTACGTTAACATAACATTAACAAAGTCGGTCAATGTTAGATGGTCATCAAACAATGTACCTGCTGGTTGTTATAATGTATTTAACTTGATGTTGAAGATAAATCCAAGGAAAATACTTACTTCGTCCCATAGCCAAACAGGGGAGGTAGCTAATTCATAGTACCAGCTTTTTTTCTCTACCTCCAGGCAACCGAAGTCATGGGGATTGTCAAGTTTATCGTGCTTGGCAGTGTATCGTGGAGGTCGTTTACTAAACCATGTCAAATATACAATTCATACTAGTTTAGTGCACATCCAAATATGGTACACACAACCGACAATGTTATGTTATTAAACATTACCCTGGTAGAGTCTTCTTCAATAATCCTTTACTGAACCAATCCCTGAACTCCGCCAACGTCTGCTCAGGAGGTTCATCTGCGAGACCATGTGGGAGTGCAGACTGTGAGGCAGTCGGTTGTTTGGAAGGGGATCCAATCTCAGATGTACGACCCGTTGGCCGTTGTCCTAGCCTTGATAGTCTCGCCCTCTTCCTCTTAGGGATCCACAAAGGACATATGTTAAACGAGTTAATCAACTGGATAATTCCATATAATTGTAAGTTGTCAGTCATAGTTATGCGTCGCAACCACGGCCAGTAAGGCTTTCTTGTTGGAGGGCTCGTCAGTAGTGACAGAACCATGTGGTGCGATGATTAAATCAACCTCCTCCTCCTCGGCCGTCACATGTTCCACGTCAGGCATGGGCTCCTCACGTGTTCCAACGAGTGGCTCATCGTTTAGGCTCGCCTCGGCCCCCTGTACATCCTGGGCATTTTCTTGCGGAGCGATCACCTTTCCGGAGGTGAGAAATTCCATGGCTGCCTGCAGGCCTACATCGATGTCAGGGGAAGGCGTCTTGTAGGCAGCTGAATCAGGCTTCTTAGCATGAACGTCGTCGTTGCTGTCGACATTCGGCGCATGATGTTCATGTCCTTTTTCTTTGGCCGTCAACTTTTTCAGAACAGATCTTAAAAGTTTATTGGAATGGGATTGTGCCTTTTTTAATTCGTCTAATTTTTTATTGATTGCATCCACTTCGCCTCTGATCTCATTCCTGAACTCCATCCACTCGGATTTGGTTTCAGGGCTACGCCTGGGGACCGAAGTCTTCGGAGGTGGTAATTGAGGCAGTAACTTCGGTTGGTTCAAAAATAGTCTCGCCACATTATCGTTCTTTAGCTCATCTTCGGTGAGAAACAAGATAAAACAATTCTGCAACACAAATTTTGTAAATTAGTCATTCATAGACAATGCCTTTGGTTGCTGCGAACGTACTCGGTCATAACGGTAGTGACCAGACGGTCAATTCTGTTATGACCAAAATGTGAGGGATGCTTTTTAAAGTTCATCTTCACAAAACCATCATTTGAAGTACCTGGAATTCGCCAACCTCCGCAAATGCCCGGTTAACGTCGTCAAACCTCACAATGTCCGCCGTGGTCCATGATGCCATTCGCGGAACGGCTGAAAAGTAATTGGTTGTGAACTTTGCTGCTATGGATGGTAGTGTCTCATATGCCCAGATGACTAAGGCATGTGGGAAACTAGGAACGCTGTAATGAATAGTGTTGATATTTTTCCGTTGGCTTGTCTTCGATGTCAACGTGTTTTCCACTTTAGAGTAAGCTTCCTTTCTGTCGTGGTTGCTCACATTAGTTTTGGAGAATCAAGAATCATCAATTTCCAGTAGCTTCTTCTTCCTGTAATTTTTTTTTCTCTTAACAAAAAAAACGAGATACAAGAAAAACTATTTGCAACAAGCTTATACTCCTATTAAAGAGTTCATACAAATTCTAACAAATAAAAGCGATAAATGATAGGAAACTATTAGATCATATACAAAGAAAACACACAACTTATATTCCTAATAAGGAGTTCATCGAAAGAAACAAATAATTGACATTACTTAATCCAACACGCACGGTGAAAATTTAGCAATTAGTTGCTTTTGCTGAAAAACAAAGGTAACACAGATTATATATATATATATATGTTATCAGTGTTAATAATCACTCCTATATTGTTATTGCTACTACTAATACTACTAATGTGACAGCTACTAATGAACAGTGATGATCTTTTTCCGTTGGCTTGTCTTCGATGTCAGACCGAGTTGCCTCCCATGATAGAACACCCCAAGGAAAATCGTTGAATGCATCCAAGTTTTCGGCCAAGCCAAAAAATTTGGGGTCGATCTTCATGGGGATAGCATTTGATAAAGGGATTGAAAATATAATGTACAGAAGGCTAAGCTTTACCGCATCCTCGTCGGTCTCAAAATTAGCATTCGACAGTTGCAACTCCAAATTTTCTCTCGAAACACCCTTAACCGTCGAAAAATATCTTGCCATTAATCTGCTTTCGACTACGGGAAGCTGCGTAGACCCTGCACATTTGAGCCCGGTTATTAGGCAGAAGTCGTTGATGGAGAATCTGCCCAAATCTTCACCAATCTCGAACCACAAAGAGTCACCCATGGCTGTGTGATTTATCAGTCGCATGACAATGTTGTGGAATAACTGTCCAGCCCACCCTAGAGACTCTAAATGCATGAACGGTTGGATGCATGGCTGGGCCTTGACAGACTCTAACTGTCCTCGTTTCAACCACTTGCCCAGTTTGTTCCATGTCTCCTTGATGTTTATGAATGTATTGATCTTCGCCCTCGTTATCTCACTGTCTGGGACGAGGCGGACGTATCGACACTGTGTTAATGAAAACATAAAATGGTTACTAAAAGAAAACGTACCAGGTGTAGCGATAGCATATATAAAAATGATAAGTTTTTATTCCCACAACCCAAAAACAAACTTTTCACCTCTTCGGCCGTCGATGTCTTGTTTTTTTTTTTTTTTTACTCAATTCATTCACATCCATTCCCCCCCGATTTCTCTCTAAATCTGTGATAGTCACCATTTTCGGCAAATGGAATTTTCTTGTATAAGGATTTCTGCTGTGCTCTAACGACGGTTATGGTGTGGAATGGGGTCGTGTACCGAACGGTTTAAAGCTTTCTCTCTCTAGGACCGGTGTTTCCCCCTCTAAACACTGTAAAAGGTGGATTCAAAATGGGTTTTTTCAACCGCCTCAGATGGAGAGTCACTCTTAGGCATGTGGGACATGAGGGCAATTCCGGTATTTAGCCCTGTTATGACCGTATAAATGACTGTTGGCATTCACAGAACACTAGTCAAAAGCATTGTGACCGGAGTCGTACATTAAGTCGGTCACAACGGTATTGATCGCGCGGTCAATACCGTAGTGACCGCCTTAGACACACGACTCCCAACAGGCATTGATTAGCCTTTCCTGACCGCATTTAATACGAGATACTCGATTTTTGTGTAAAGTGGGTGAGTAGAATGAAAATATTATTTTTTTGATTTTATTATTTATTTTTTTTTATATATAATGTAACCGTACGGTGGTCACAACGGTATTGACCGTTCGGTCAACTTCGTAGTGACCGTCCCTGTGAGTGAAGGAATCGTCATCAGGTACGGTCACTACGAAGGTGACCGCGCGGTCAATACCCTAGTGATCGCCTTAGACGCACGACTCCCAACAGGCATTGATTAGCCTTTCCTGACCGCATTTAATGTGAGATACTCGATTTTTGTGTAAAGTGGGCGAGTAGAATGAAAATATTATTTTTTAGATTTTATTATTTTTTATTTTTGATATATAATGCAACCGTACGGTGGTCACAACGGTATTGACCGTTCGGTCAACTTCGTAGTGACCGTCCCTGTGAGTGAAGGAATCGTCATCAGGTACGGTCACTACTAAGGTGACCGCGCGGTCAATACCTTAGTGACCGCCTTAGACGCATGACTCCCAACAGGCATTGATTAGCCTTTCCTGAACGCATTTAATGCGAGATACTCGATTTTTGTATAAAGTGGACGAGTATAATAAAAATAGTTTGACAACGGTATTTTTGTTTTTTGTTTTTTGATATATAATGCACCCGTCTAAGGCGGTAACTACGGTAGTGACCGCGCGGTCAACTTCGTTGTGACCGTCCCTGAGGACGATGCCTTCTCTCACAGGGACGGTCACTACGAAGTTGACCGCGCGGTCAATACCGTCGTGACCACCGTAAGGGTCCATTATATAACAAAAAAAAAAATCTAAAAAATTATATTTTCATTCTACTCGCCCACTTTACACAAAAATCGAGTATCTTGCATTAAATGCATGTTGGGAGTCGTGCGTCTAAGGCGGTCACTACGGTAGTGACCGCGCGGTCAACTTCGTTGTGACCGTCCCTGAGGACGATGCCTTCTCTCACAGGGACGGTCACTATGAAGTTGACCGCGCGGTCAATACCGTTGTGACCACCGTAAGGGTGCATTATATATCAAAAAAAAATCTAAAAAATTATATTTTCATTCTACTCGCCCACTTCACACAAAAATCGAGTATCTCGCATTAAATGCATGTTGGGAGTCGTGCGCCTAAGGCGGTCACTACGGTAGTGACCGCGCGGTCAATTTCGTTGTGACCGTCCCTGAAGACGATGCCTTCTCTCACAGGGACGGTCACTACGAAGTTGACCGCGCGGTCAATACCGTTGTGACCACCGTAAGGGTGCATTATATATCAAAAAAAAATCTAAAAAATTATATTTTCATTCTACTCGCCCACTTTACACAAAAATCGAGTATCTCGCATTAAATGCATGTTGGGAGTCGTGCGTCAAAGGCGGTAACTACGGTAGTGACCGCGCGGTCAACTTCGTTGTGACCGTCCCTGAGGACGATGCCTTCTCTCACAGGGACAGTCACTACGAAGTTGACCGCGCGGTCAATACCGTTGTGACCACCGTAAGGGTGCATTATATAACAAAAAAAAAATCTAAAAAATTATATTTTCATTCTATTCGCCCACTTTACACAAAAATCGAGTATATCGCATTAAATGCATGTTGGGAATCGTGCGTCTAAGGCGGTCACTATGGTAGTGACCCGCGGTCAACTTCGTTGTGACCGTCCCTGAGGACGATGCCTTCTCTCACAGGGACGGTCACTACAAAGTTGACCGCGCGGTAAATACTGTTGTGACCACCGTAAGGGTGCATTATATATCAAAAAAAAAATCTAAAAAATTATATTTTCATTCTACTCGCCCACTTTACATAAAAATCGAGTATCTCGCATTAAATGCATGTTGGGAGTCGTGCGTCTAAGGCGGTCACTACGGTAGTGACCGCGCGGTCAACTTTGTTGTGACCGTCCCTGAGGACGATGCCTTCTCTCACAGGGACGGTCACAACGAAGTTGACCATGCGGTAAACTTCGTTGTGACCACCGTACGGGTGCATTGTATATATAAAAAAAAAAAAAAAAAAAAAAAAATTTTGTGACCACCGTAATGGCATCCAATTGCTCATAGGGAGTTTATCTACTAAGATTACATGTTCGACCGAATTACAAACAAATTATAACTACTGTGAATGTAAGATTCAGTATGAAAATAAGGAAAAAACTAAGTACACGAAAAATTGTCGTTATTTATTTGCGTTGATAAATTGTGGGAAAATTTGTTTTCGACCACATAATTAAGAACTGTGAGTGATGAACGATGGATTCGACCTTGCTGGACGGGTTCTTAAGGGTACTGTATTCGTACAGGTTTGTCGGTTGTGTCCATAACCATTACATCTACCACACCGGACTGACTCATGTTCTTCTCCTTGGGACAAAATCCTTCGAACCCGTGGCCTTCTGTGTAACGCCCCGACCGTCCACGTCGGGGCGTACTACATAAACGTGGGCCGTTACCATGTTTGCTTAACTTAAACCTTATTCTTAACCTTACAGAAAATTTCAGAATAAATTTTTTTCTTTTCTTCTTTAAACTTTTTTTTAAAATCACAACTTAAAAACATCACATATGTAACATGGTACATATTCCTTAAAACATACATATACAACTTGATAATTTAAATAGTTTGCGGAAAAACTTGCGTAGTGGTATCCCATACCGCCCTTCACTTGCTGCATTGTTTCCATGGCCCACCAAGTAAAGCTGCAGGTATTTACCTACAGTATGAAATATACTGATGAGCTTTCGCCCAGCAAGTACAAACATAATCTCACAAAACATAATCAACATTGTGTAACTTATGCATGAACCAATTATGATCAATTACGTATCTTTTATGCACTTGAACTTATTATCTTGCTTAACATTTGGGCCCCTTGTGTACGTACCAAAAGCTTGCCAGCCTCAGAACGTCAGGGTTTGCAAGGCCCTTAACAATTCTGGAAAACATGAACATAACCCTTCACGCATCAACGGAAGGTTGATTATCACTTTACCCTCACGCATCAACGAGAGGTTGATAATCATAAACTTGAACTTATAACATACATGATTCTCCTGCATCAACAGGAGGTTGGTACGACACCTTACTTGTCTCGGTTTAGTCTTAGTCTGGTTACATTCCCAAGACTAAGAATCTTTACGTGTGATTTTATTAGTGAACATGCCTCATGATGTCACTATCTCATAATGTATATCAACCATAGTATATACATACACATGGCATATCTTATCATAACATATCATAGCTTGACATAACATACATGACTTGTCATAGCATGGCATAACATGACAAAACATGGCTTAACATGGCAACATATAAATCATAGCATATACATGAAAACAGTCATACTTGAAAATAGTATTTACTATTTTTCATACTGTAGGTGAGGTTTGAACTTACCAGTCGTCCTATGCTCTTAGTTTATTGTCCATACATGGCATGACTACAGTTCATACTCCTGTTTCCGAACAGGGTGCAAGATAAGAGTTATTCCTATTTTATCTTACCATAAATCATAATCATTAAATGTTGGTATCCTAACCAACATTCATGAATAACCCTAGTTATTAACTTATCTTAGTACAAGGGTATCAAAAACATAACATAAACTTTAAAACTTACTATCTTTTAAAACCCTTGAATTCTGAAAACTGTACTTGAAATCAGTCCTTAAATTGGATCCTTTTCTAACAGATCTGTTTCGAATTTGAAAACATTTCCTTCATGAAAGTTGTAGACCTTTAAGGTTCCTACAACTTCTCTTTTTAACTCAAAACTCAAATCTGACTTAAACATGCTTGTTTCTGCCTTTGAAAATTCTTCGACCATTTTCATTACCCTAAAATTTGGTCTCGGGTTTTTGTAAAAACGAAGGTTTTAGAGGCCTTATTTTCAAAAACTGTTTGCGTTGGCCCCTAGGATTTTCCCTTCTCTACAACTTTGTAGTTTTGGCTTTTTCATGATTCGGCCTTTAAGGGCCTCAAAATTCACTTTCCAAAATACTGTCCAGTTTGACCCGAAACTGGCAGTTTTCATTCGGTATGGTTTATAAATCTAAACAACAACATCAAACTCTTAATTCTCTTAACTAAAACGTAAATAAACAGCTAGAGGTTAAAAGATTTACCTCAAGCTTCACGAGAAAGGTTCTAGCTTAGGTTTTCGAAGTTTTCTTTTTCACTAGTCCAACCAAGACCGAACAAAACTGAATCTGTCTTTCACCTTTCTCTCTTATTTGGCTTCGGTTCTTAAGGGGAAAAAGAGGTGATTGTTGGCTGCAAGGTTAACTAAAAGAAGTTACAGATTTTGCCTTCACCTATTTATAGGTGAAGACTTGTTCTTGCTTTGCCAATTAGTCCTCCAACAAATTTCATTTTGCTCACAACACCTTGTGTGTTGGCCGGCCATGATTGGCCCTAGAAAATGAGTAAGCACAGCTAAGGTGACTTACTCACCAAGGCTACTAGGTTATGTGGCATGTTCTCAAGATGGCTGGCCATTAGGTGATGATGTGTCAAAATCTTAGCTAGCCATGAAGGCAAAGCTAGATTGGCTTATTCACCTAAGCTAAGCCATAATGTGTCATTCTCCAAATGGCCGGTTTTTGGTGCTGATTTGGCAAGGCCTTGGCTGGCCAAAGAAGCAAGCTAAAAGGGTGACTCATCAAGGCTAGGCCATGAGGTGTCTCTTCCTCCAAATGGCCGGTTTTGGTGCTGATTTGGCAAGAGCTTGGCTTGCCAAATAAGCAAGTTAGAAGGGTGATTCACCAAGGCTAGGCCATTAGGTGTCTAAACCTTATGGTGGCCGGCCTTAGGTGGCTTGGTGTGCTTGCCTTTGCTAGCCAAATAAGCAAGGCTAGAGTGCTTGCTTACCAAGGCTAGTTTCATGATGTGTCTAGCCAAGGTGGTGGCCGGTTCCTTAGTGTGCCACAAGGACAAATTTTTTACTTAATGATACATCACAATTAGCCAAGTAAGCATGGCTAAAATGCTTACTAAGCAAAGCTAGGTTTTTAGGTGTCAAACTCATAAAGAAACACCTAATTCCCTATCTACTAATCAGCCCTTAAAATCATAAAATTTTCTTGCAATTCTTCATAAGGTGGCCGGCCATACAATGCTAGGTGTAGAGTTTGCAACATAGCTTAGTAGGCAAAGCTACCAAGCTTACTAAGCAAAGCTAAAATTGTGAAGTGTCAATCTCTAATGAACTTCAAATTTTTCATACCTTGCCTATTGGTTCTTAAGAGCAAAATATCTGCTCATTAACCCTTGAGGTGGCCGGTTATAGAGCCATATGGAAGCTTGAGAAGAAAATACAATTTTCAAGCCTATCTTTAACTTGTTTTCCTTGGTTTCCAATGTAACCGAGCTTGTAACCGATCATTGGCCCAGTTAGATTTGGAGACTTAGATAAGAAAATCCATAATTTACATACTTATCCATCATCACTTATTTTTCTCAAAATTACACTTTAGTCCCTAAAGAACAAACTATTTGCACTTTAGCCCCTAAAGGCAAAAACATTTGTACTTTAGTCCTTAAAGGTGGTCGGCTTTGAAACTTGGCTTCCAATTCTTGCTTAGTCATCCATTTAAGGACGAGGTGTCAACCGATAAAGCTCCATAGGCTATCCTCTTAAATACAGCACATTTCAAATATTGTTTTCAACTAACAACAGTATAATTGTACTGGACCACTGTCCAGAATTTATCTATACTTAACTGGACTGTGTATAGGATTTTCTTAAGACTTGAAACTACTTAGTCAAACATTGACCGGCATAAATTCCTATTTTGCCCTTTTTCCTCAAAAGGCTTCACGCTTGACTAAAGCAAGCTATTATTGAGTCTCGTAGCTACTTAAACGAGAACTCAAACATTTACTGATTTTCAACTCAGATCATGAGTTTCATATCGACATACTAGATTCAAACTTGTGATTTTCCTTATCTAAAAGGAAATCATAGGTTCATCAAAATTCTGGGTATTACATTCTGGGCCTACGCTTTGTTTTGGGAGGATTGACAATTTGCGACCTGACATCTTCAGGAACATCCCAGCCATCGGCGCTGCCAATAGGATGGACAACAGACGAATAACAACCATAAAGATAATCTTTCGTGTAGTAATTCGAGTAATAATTGTAAGGATCTATACGTCGGTGGTTACAAACAGCCATGGCATGAGGGTAAGGAATTTGATCGACCTGAAATCGTCGGCACGTATATGTCCTTTCGCTCATGTCGACGATCCATATTTGGCTAGCATTGTTAGTAACCGCGTACTCAAACTGATCGGCTGGCCGCAGCTGTAACAAAGTGAATTTTAATACATTGACCAACTATGATATCGGGGAAAATTGGCATATATGTGTACTCGAGTTGTGGTGGTAAGCACGTACCGTTACTGTTAGGCCTAGTGAGAAGTTGGTGCGAAGCAATTTCTCAGCCTTTGGAGCAAGCTTCGCTGTCAATTTTAGGGCCTCCTCACGCCTGTGGACAAACCATCTTTGTTGTAGTTCCCTCAACCATTCCACTAATAATCCAACTAGCATTAACCTGGCTTTCCGATCAACATTATTCAATGACTCCGCAATGTTGGTTGTCATGATTGCATACCTCCGGCCGTTGAAATATGCTCGTGACCATTTTGTAGGATCGGCCTGCATGAGGTATCGGTACATGTCGGGATTACGATTACGGATGGATTCCATATGACGATGGTGCTCACATAAAAGATACGACCTCGATGCACCATCAAAATAGGTCTTCAAAGGGCCTTTGAAATCCTTGTACTTGGTCTTAAGGTTTGCAGCCAAGTGTTGAACGCATATCCCGAAGGCAGCCTCCGGATAAATGAGGTTGGCTGCATATTCGATACCCTTATGCCTATCAGCAACAATAGCAAGAGAATCTCGGGTGCCGATTGAAGCCCTTAGCTTCTCGAAGAACCATGTTCATGTTTCGCTGCTTTCGGAATGAACGATCCCAAATGCTAGTGGAAATATGCAGCCATTTGCGTCGTGACCGCATGCTGCAAGAAGCATTCCCCCAAACTTGGCCTTTAATGCGGACCCATCAACCACAATTACTGGTCGACAATAAGGCCAACCGTGCTTCGAAGCAGCTAAGCACATGTAGAAGCATTGTAAGCAATTTGATGAGTCTGTCTCGATGTCAATGTCAGATCCAGGATTTTTCCTCTTCACCATCTCAGCCCACGCGGGCAGAACTGTAATATAAACAAGTAATAAAAATTATTATAGCACTTGTCGTGAATATAAAACTTATAATGTCGGTAATTAACATATTATAAGATAAAGAAAAGGGATACCATTATATGACTCTGCATCATTGCCCCTCAAGCTGGTTAGTGCTGCTTCCTTCCCTCGCCATGCCCGGAGATAATTGAAAGACACTCCAAAGTCGGCCTACATGTCTCGCATGATTTCTCCAGGTCTATACGAGGTATTTGTGGGATTCAAGTATTTTTCCTTGACACACTCCCCAATCATCCAACTCTTGGCTTGACGATGATGCCCTTGAACAATTTCGATTGAACAAGTATGGACGTCGTCGTACCGCTTCACGACAAACATTTCACTTCCTCGCATCCTAGTCACACGCAATTGCCATGGACAGTTTTTGATATCTATACATATCACGTGTAATAGAGTAGAGTTCGACCTCTTCACTCTGAATTGATAGTGTTTACTCATGGCATCGTGATGAAGATGGAATTGCAACAACTTTTTGTTCTGAAAAATGCAGTTTATTCGCAATGTGACAGGTGTATAATCAGCAACAACTACTGAATTGGATAACCTGTCAGTGATTGGTACATTATCGGATTGAGATGTCACATTCTTGACAGTAGAATGTGCTCCAATGCTTACTTCGACACTATTCTCGTTTGATTGATGAGCATCACACCCAAAATTCAGTTCGTCTACATAAGGAGGGATATGAGGAGTAGGAGAAGGGATGACCAGATTCCTCGCATCTAACCGTTGCATGGCTTCATCACTCTGTACACCCTCTATGCCCTCTCTGGAAAGTTGGACTTTTATGTGGTTGCTTGCACCCAGCTCCGGTGGCATTACCTCAGCCGCAGCATCATCCAATACGTCGATGGTAATAGGAAATTTACTAAGCACATGAACATCCTTCTTCTTCAATTGTATATAGAATTTAACGTCATCATCACACTGTATCCGGACAAGAGGATTACCAGGTTCAACACCGTATCTCATGACTATAGTATTGGTTGGGACCCTCAGACCAATTGCACGTCTGACCAACTTAATAAGTGCAACGTATGTTGCAGTCTCGGGCACCAATATTCCCTTCATTTCTCCACCAACATAACTCAATGTGACGTCCCATTGACCATTGTACTTGATGAAAACACAGACGTCCTCCATTTACTATGAATCTGCAAAGAGTTATCGAATATATAAAAATATGAGAACAATTATGAAGCACAATGAGATGGCTTAAATGTTATATCTGGTCACAATGATAATGACCGGGTGGTCAATATAAAAATGAATCACAATGATGTTGACAGGATGGTCAATATGGAAATGACCAACTTATTTCATATTGGTCACCATGCTGATGGCCGGATGGTCAACATCAGACTGACCGGGTTATTTCGAACTGGTAACAATGATGATGACCAGATGGTCAATATGAAAATGATCGGCTGCACGATGGTCACAATGATGATGACCATATGGTCAATATGAAAATGACCGGTTAATAACCGGTTAATTTCAAAACTGGCGACGATGGTCACAATGATGATGACCAGATGGCCAATATGAAAATTACTGGTTAATAACTGGTTCATTTCAAAACTGGTCACGATGGTCACAATGATGATGACTAGATGGTCATCATCACAGTGACCGGTTTGTCGTGAAAATTTTTTAAATGACCTTTTTTGTTTCAGAGGGCCATCTTAACACACCCCCATTTAAAACATGTATTAACAAATAAAATCAACTAAAACCCACCATTACCTCAGATTGGTTGTTTAGAAATGAGACGAAATCCACTGAAATGGAGTTGAAGCAGATCTGCGAACTTGTCCGACGCAGTTTTAACAGACCGAAAAAAAAGATTAGGGGATATTATGCAGGCTTAGAGTTAATTTGGATCAATGGGTAATGGTGCATTGAGGATTCGTGAGGAGTGGGTGCGAGAAAATCAAGAAAACGAGGGAAGAAAAATAAAAAATTTTTCTGTTCAGTTGGTTAAATAGCGTCGCTGTGGATGTGGAGGGAAGGGAGTGAGGGTGGCGGGATAGCAGGAAATTTTTTCAGCTTTAGGGTTGGCTGAGGGCATATATGCCTTTATACATCAACCAAAACAGTGTGTGGTGACGTGGCGGTGCTAAAATTGAAGTGGACAAAAAGTGGTACTGTTTTTAATATTATTTATTTCAGAAGTGCTAAAAGTGAAATTAACCCTAAATGATATTGATGAAGGCTTTTAAATTAAAAATAAATATCATCAATCGAAAACCAACAAATGAGATACAAAGTGTAAATGAGACATAAAGTGAGATACAGTACAAATGAGACACAAAGTGAGACACATTTTAATGACTTATCTTTCATTACAATGACTTATCCTTTCTAATTATAGTGAGACTTATCTTCTTTCATTACAATGACTTATCTCTTATTACAAGGACTTATCTTTTCTAATTATAGTGAGACTTATCTTTTCTAATTATAGACAAGTGAGACACAAAGTGAGACATATTACAATGACTTATCTTTTCTAATCTTTATAAGGACTTATCTTTTCTACTCTTTACTTATTTTGTTTAATTTACGCATTACAATGACTTATCTTTTCTAATTTTTACTTATTTTATTTAGTTTTAACTTAATTTGGTCTTAACATTTGGTTTAAAATTCATAGATTTTTTTTAACCATCTTAATTGTCAAAATCATACTTGTATTCGAGGTATCGAAGATTTATTTGACTGAAAATTAAATGGGGAAGTAAACATTTGAAAAACAATGAATTCTTGAATACACTTGCATTTATACAACAATTAAAATATTACAGAAGTCACGTGAAACGTTAAAAATTATATTAGTAATACCATCAATTTAACAAGACATTGTAACGTAACAACATTAGATAAAAAATTGTAAATATTTTAAGAAATCTTGATGCGGAATATAAATAGGTGGTGATATCCCATTTTATGTCTCAATCGCGTCTCCTTAGCTTTGCGAGTCCATCAATTGTCTGGAGAATGAATTATTTATCCATATTACCGATAGTACGAACATATATTTATGAGCTTACACTTAACAAGTGCAAATTAAGTATCGGACAAATTATACTTTTGCCTCTAAACTTTTGGCTTTGTCATAAAACACCCTACGAACTTCAATTTATAATATTTTCCGCCCTAAATTTTGACAAAAGTTTATATATTTCCCCCTCAATTAAATTTTTGACCAAAGATGCATATAACATTGTTGAAAGCATGAGTTGGGGGCATTAAATGTAAAATAAATTATTAATTGATTAATTATAGGAAGAAATAAGTGATTAAGAGTTTGGCTCACAAGTCCAAATAGGGAAAAATGATATATCATTGCAAATGTTATGATGTCTAGTTTATATATATATATAGATACACACACAAAAAAATAGTTTTTCAAAATACTATGGTTCACTAATACAAAACATACTAAACTCATGGCTGGTATAGGATTCTAGTAAAATTTCCCAGTTCGTAGTTAGAACTTGCAAATTTCACGACAAAGTTTATACTTATGTTTAAGGGGCTCATGTTAGCTTGTTAAAAGCTTAAATTGTCTAGTTTTTTTAGATGTACAGCTTGTTCTCTCTGAGTTTGAGAGGGTTCAGATTTAAGCAAACTCGTGGCTGGACTATGCCTTCAGGAAAATTTCAGTTTTGAACCATAATATATGAAAAACTTATTGTAAATTGCATACAAGTCCAAACAGAGCTGCTGAAAATAGCTCATGGGAAAGCTTAACTAATAGAACTATAATTTATTGTTTCATATAAAACTGTTTAGGAGTCTAAAACCTCAATACAATCTACTGCAGTTCACAAATGAACATAAAAACTTGCAATAGTTGATAAAACAATCATACTGACTTGATTTTAACCAATCAAAAGCTCAAAATGCATTGCATAAACTCTAGAATCATGCCACAATTAATATGTTCCATGCTAAGTGTTTAATATTCTTCCATATCTCTTACAAGTTCATAACTTTACCAAAGAAAAACCTAGTTCCTACATGGATGACAGATTTTACCTAACAGTGAGAGTATTAGATGAGTGTTTTTGCACTTTGTGAGAGCTAGAAAGGACTAGGCTTTAGAGGTTTAAAACACAACAAAATGAGCTAAAAAAGCAGCCTACAAAAAAATGTCTTTTTTTGGTTGGGGAGGTTTATGGAGGAAAGTTGTGTGAAAATTAAGGAAAAATGATTCCTTTCAAGCTTGTACGCTTCATGTCTTTGTTTACCCATACCATTTCTTTGTTTACTCTTGCATGTATGAGCACTTTTTTTGCTTCCAATCACTGGTTCAAATTTAATTGACATTGGTCTTCGTACCACTCTTACAACCGTTTTTTCCCCTATACTTCCCCCCCCCCCCCCCCCCCCCCCTTCTTTCTCTTTTCTTTTTCCTCCTATTTTCTACACCATTGATCAAGGTTATCTTTCTCTTTTTCATCTGTTGGATCTTCAATAACATCAAACCATGTCTTAAGCTCGCATTGGTTCATTGAAAACAAATCCTGACTACTAACTAGTTTAGGATTCTCTCTAGTTAAATCCACGCTATTAATTTAATACTCAAATCTCATCCATTGATTTCTTGATCAATTCTTCATCATTGAATCTACTCTTAAGTAATCCTAATCATCCACTCCAACATACGTCACCAACTTAATTTGTTTAAACCTTAATCCAATATATCCTTATTTAATTTTTCCTAAGATAATAAATTGACATTTCTAGTAGCCAAGTTATTAGTTTATCTTATTGGCATTATTTCTATTTTATTACATGATCTGATCTTGAAATTTATTTATAATTATTTATGATATATATTGTCTCATTTGAATAATCAATTTATTAGTTTTTTTTTTATTCATTTATTATTTGTTCTTTTAATTATTTGACAAAACACTATGAAATGGCTTAAATGTCAATTCTAATATTATAATGGATGAAATATAAGAAGGTGTTAATTTTAAAATAATCTTAAAAATTATCATAAAATTGTGAATAGATATATACTGTCTAATACGATTGTTAAATAGACCGTTATAAACACTAATAAAATTAAAATAAATGATTGAGTCGGATCAGGCCTACCTATTTGACATCTCTACAATTCAAATCCGTAAAATGACATTGAATCATTTTCAATTAAAATTTTTTTTTTGGTAAATATGTGCAATTATTTTCTATACCGGCCATGTAGCCCCCACAACTTGTCACACCACTTTATTGCACACACGTTAACCTCCAAGCAATATATGGCCAATATCCCACATTACACACTCCACAAAATCATCACTATAGAATATTATATTAATTTATACACCTATTAAAAAAATTTCAAGCAAAACAAAAAAAAAAAAAAAAAAAAAAAAAAAAACAAAGAAAAAATATTTTATCCTAAGGATCACCTTCTCCGAACACTACATATATACATAAACAAATAATAAATAAATAAATAAACAACACGCAAAACCGGAAAACAAAAAATATATATACAAATATATATAGAGGCGTAATAATGGTGGTGTGTGAAGATGAAGATGATAGTGGATGAGAAATATTGCTATGGGGAGGAAACACATCTGACGGTGCACAAGACGTCTGTGTTTTTCCCAGGCGACGGCTTCGTGGCGTACGACAGTCATGGGCAGCTTCTGTTCAGGTTCGAGTCTTATGGGCCTGGCTCACGGCCCATTGACGAGCTCGTTCTCATGGATGCCTCTGGAAAGTCTCTCCTTACCATTTCTCGAAAGGTAACTTAAAAAAAAAAAAAAAAACCTCTTTTTTTTTTTCTCGTTTTTGATAAATAAAAATTCTGATTTTTTTTCTACTTTTGGTAAGAGATGAGAAAAGAAAGACAAAGCTGTGGTCTTGCTTTTACTTTCTTTTGACCCTTTAATCAGATTGTGTTGAGTTTTTTTTAGGGTAGTAATATGATATAGTGTTTCTTTAGAATTAGCTCCACAGATCTTTAGATTTCACGTTCGAAATTTAACAGATTTTGTTTTAAATTATTGCAGTGGGTATTTGTTGATGTTACACAAAAAAAAAATGATATATTGTTTTTTTTTTTTTTTTTTTCCGTTTATAGAACACTATATTGAGAATTAGATAAACAGATAGTTTTTAAATATATGAAAGAATTATCATTAATAAATGATTAACTCTTATATATGTATATATTGGTCGTAGATAATGTGATATATTGTTGCAATTGTATGTAAAATTTCCTTTCTCCGTAGTATAGTTGCATTATTTTTTTTTTCTCAATTGAAATTGTTGTTATTATTATTTTTTTTTTAATTTTTTGTTATCATTATTATTTTACTCTTTGAAACATTTTTTTTTAATAAATAAATGGAATTTGAAGTACTCGAATTCTCACTGGCTCCAAACATGAATTTTGCTATCTATTTTTCGTATCCTTGTTTGAAAATTGTGGATATTTCTTATGCAGGCAGCTAAGAAAAAGAACAAAAGAAAAACCATAGAGGTTTTTGATGTTAGATTGGCAGCTGAATTATTCTCCCGTACATTATAATTGTCTTTTATTTTTACTTTTTATTTTTTATTTTTTATTTTTTTTTTTACTTGGAGGTGGGTGATTGGAATTCTTCACCTTGTGATTATAATTTCTTTTTTTTGAATTTACAAAATTATGTATCCCGGAAGACTGAAGTATACTTATAAACAACAGCATGAGTAATCCCATGTAGCATTACTTTCTAAACAATCTTCCTATTTGAAAGAACAAACTCACCTCATTTCATTTCTAGTCAAAATTAATATCAATTTCAAATTGTCCACTTGTAACAGGGTGAAAAAAAAAAAAAAAAAGAAAGAAAGAAGATAGTCGGGTTTCACGTGGTTATTTGACAGTTTTACTATATTATCACATTGAAAGTAATTAAATCACCAACAAGCGATATAATGTTTTTTTCTTCAAAAATTGATACTTTGAAATTGTTTTGGAAGACAGAAGCCAAGTCTTCATCAACGGTGGGAAGGCTATTTCGGTGAGAAAAAGGAAGATCAGGAGCCATTGTTTACTACGCATAGATCATCGATAATCGGACGGTCAGAAGTGCTGGTGGAGGTATATGGTGATGCTGATGAGGAGTACCATATTCAAGGCTCATACACCCAACGGTGTTGTAAATTTTACAAGTCATCACGACAGAACTCATCAAGAGAACAGATGGCCGAAATCGAGCGAAAAGTGGACCCCACCACTCATGTGATGCTTGGTAAGGATGTTTTCTTGCTTGTTGTTAAGCCTGCCTTCGATTGTGCGTTTGCTATGAGTCCGGTGCTTATTCTTGATCAAATGTATGGTGACCAAGAGGTCAGTGATGATGTGGGCACGATCTTAGAGGACTCCGCCCACTAATCTGTTCAAATAGATTTTTCTAAGGAATTTATATTGTAGGACCACCATATATTTTTCATCATTGATATGAAATGTATTTTAATCTTTGAACTAAATTTTTAATGATGAAGTCTATAAGTGTCCCCGTTAAAAACTTATAATGTGTGATTTGAAATATACCTTCAACCAAAATTTTTTAAAATATACCAAAATGTTGAAAAAATAATTCAATAGTTAATATGGTAGTTACAACCAATATTTAAAAATTGTAGGTTCTATCATAAAACTTTCCTATTTTTTACTTCGTATTGTTTGGTCAGGAGGGTAACTTTGAATTTGTTTCAAAAGGTTTACATTATCTCTATGTTTTTTTTTTTTTTCCCTCGTGTTTCCCCTCTTTAATTTTCTTTCTTCAACACGCTAGTAAGTTTAGTCGAGATTTTAGAGGTTAGACCTAAAACAATTTATGGGCTTGGGAAATATTGTAGCAGAGCTTTCGGCTTAGATTGATCATTGAGTTTGGAATAATGAAGATACTCTTAGAATTTTTTAGTTACTAACAGAGACAAAACTAAAATCTTTAGACAAAAAATACAAAACTTTTAAATTGTAAACTTAAGGGTAAAAATGAGGACTAATTAATAATTTTTATTAAAAAAACGATAGGATTAATTTAAAAGAAAATTGATGTTTAACTCGATGAGTTGAAATTGGGCATTTTCCGTACAAAATTGAGCTCCACCTAATAAGTAGGATCGGCCTTTTACGAAAAGAACCCTCGCGCTTCTATCAAGATTTTAGCTATTCGTAACATTTATCTGCTAGGGTTTGGAAAATGACATGTTAAGTATGTGGCACTATTATTGAGTTATTTTTGTAAAAAGAACCATTAAGTGAAGATGGAGGCTTTTTAGGGGATAATTTCGTTACAGTTGCTATAAGTTATATAAATTTTTTAAAAAATTACTCTTGAACTTAACTAATATCTCACACTTATAATTACTCTTAACTTGTATATACTAGAAGTGAGAAATTGCTTTAAAAGGTTCTTTTCAGTGCATGTTGTCCTAACTAGTGGCACCGCTTGTTGCCTTTGGAAGGCATTTGGGAAAATTATTGAAGAGAAAATGAAAAAGAATGAACGTAGAGATTGAACGACAAAGAGGGGATGTGAATAAAAGGAAAATTCAGTTTTTTAAGCTAACTTCTAGTCCCTAATACTAAAGAAGTGGGTAGTTTTGTAATTGAATGGTTAATTCCCTAACTACCACCTTCAAATATGCGACACTTGTCTTTTTTGTCTAAAATTTATAACTGAAAGACCTATTTTTAAACAACAATATTATGAGACACCAGCAATGTTGATGTTGAGTAACACTCATTAATTAGTGTGTTTCATGCTATAGAACTCACAGGTGGGACATCTTGTATTAATAGTAGTATTTTGTACCGGTGGTGCCTCCAATACAAGTACAAATACTATAGTCTAGATATTGTGTGATGACAATGCAAGTGGTGTACATTACTATTTAAAAAAAATCCAAAAAAGGGTTAAATTAAAAAACTTTTGAGTATGGGTAACCTACAAAATGTCACTTTTAGGATTGGAGAATAAGAGCAAGAAATGATAGTCAATCCCTTATTTATTTGCACTTTTTATTTTCAAATGAAAATGAGACTAGTAGACTTCACACCGATTTTTGATTGAGGAATGAGATTGATACAAATCCGAATATTATGATTAAGTGTAATTGGCCTAGATAGTCCATGAATTCTTTAAAAGGTGATGATTTGATCCATATTTTATTTTTTTAGGCTGAGATGACCCTGAACTGATAGAATATTTTAGTAATTTACTAATAAAAAATTAAAAAAATAACTCATAAAAAATGAAAATTCATCAGTCCCTAGAAGAAAAAAGGTAAGCTAAGCAGTTATACATCGCTTGAGAATAAATATATTTGATGGTTTATAAGTAAATAGATTACCTCCTAATGGTACGAGGCCTTTTGGGATGAGTCTAATAGCAAAACCGTGCAAGCACGAGGCACAAAGTGGATAATATTATACCAAATATAGGCATGGATCGGTACACCTCCCTTCTACCAGCTTACTCCCCCCCCCCCCCCACCCCCCTCCAGCAACTCCCTCTTTTCTCCCATCCCTATCCACTGGCTCCCTCGCTCTCTCTTTGCTTATTTAGGTTTTTTGTTTAGCTGGCCAGAAATAATTTTCCAGTTTTAATATTTTGTGGTTTGAGGGGGAAAATAAAAAGAAAGAAAAACTTAGGGAAATTGTAAATGAGTAAGGAAATAAAAAATTAAGGGTATTTTGATCTTTTTATTATAAAAATAATGACTTGAGCAAGATTCTATTAGAAATTTAATGGTTTTAGACGGAAAATACTATAATGGTCAATATTTTAAGAGTTCAAGGTCAACTTGACCAAAAAAAAAAAAGGGCTAAGGGGCAATCAAACCGTCACCTTATAAAGAATTCATGAACTATTTAGACCAATTACTTTATTATTGAATTCATATATTACCCCTAATTTACTTTCAAAATGTTATATAAAAAGATATAAAAAAAAATGATAATACCTATATTAATTGTTTTATTCACTTTATATTATATAATTATCCTAAATATTACTAACTTTGTTAGAATAGGTTAAAAAAATTATACTAGAGTAATATGTATTATATCCTGTTAAAATTTAATTTTTGATTATAATAAAATAATATGAATCTTCTTTTCGCATTTTATTTTGCTTATTTTAATTCAAGTTTTCACACTTTATTTTTAATTTTCTTAAACAAAAATAATTACACAACTTATATTATTATTGTTATTATCCTAATATTATAATAAATAATTAAGTTAATTAAAATGTTGATTATGATATCCATTACTCATTCAAAAATAATAATAATAATAATAATTTGAAAACATAATTAGGAATGTGTATATAAGTAAATTTACAACGGTCATTCCGATTTTGTGTTTAAATAAATATATGAATGAAATTCGTAATAGTTCCGATTTTGAATCCTATAATCCTAGTACACAACTTATTCAGATTTTAAATCATTGCTACAAATTCTATTTACTCTGTTTCATATTCATTGTGATTACATATAAATAAAAACATCATAGATGGCTCCGCCACAACCAATAATGAGCCATAGAGCCATAAGTGGAATTTATTACTTTTTTTTTCCCCTTGTCAAGTGGATGTATTGTCTTGCTGGTCTTTGTGTTCTCTCACCTATTTTGAAAGCCACAACAACTTCAACATCCGAGTAAACCTTTATAATAGAAAAAGTCACCACTTTTTCTTTTTTAGTGTAAAATATGATACGTCAGAATACAGCGATACTATTTAGCTTCGCATGACTGCGCACGCTCATAAAAAAGTGGGCTTCGACGTTGGGATCCAACTTCTTTTAGACCCAAAGTCCAATGTTGCCACCAAATGCACTTTTGAGAGAAGAATGTGAGTTTCTCAAAGATTTGTGGACCAAAGAGGGAGAGATTTGGTTTAAATTGACATCGTCGGTTTGCAACTAGAAAAGAAAGGGGATGGGGGTGCGGCGCGCTACCACTTTGTACAGTCCTTTAGCTCAGAGACCACCCAAATTCTTCTTTTTATAGTTGCCTTTTCTACCATCTTCCACTAGTTAGAAGGAAAAAAAAAAGAGAGGCTTTTTTGCACTTTCCTCTTGCACTAAACGGATAATGGCAAGTTCTTATTTACAAAAAAAAAAAAAAAAAAAAAAAAGGAAAAAGAAAAAGAAAAAGAATAATGGCAGAAGATTAAGCATGTTTTCGGGGCGTAATTCAATTCCAAATATATTTTTTTTTTTGTATTTCTTTAAACAATCAACTCAGTTTCACTATTCACAACTCTAACTATAATTTAAATATTCAAACTTTAAAATTCCATTACTTTGAATATATAAGTCCAAATGAGATTTTAATTGTATAGAATTTCATCACGAACAATCCAATATTGATATATTTTTTTTGAAACAGATTTTAAAGTTTTACACTTTTTAACTTCAATCAGCTAAACACATCTGAAACGCACAACTCAATTCAACTCAATTCCCATCAAATTTTTGCAACTCAAATTGTTTCCCCAAACACATGCTAAATGCATGTTATCCCTCTCAAAGTCTGATTAATTTAAACGATATGGAATTTAAATAAGTATCACTCACTTAGAAAGTACACTTTTAAATAAAAACTATTTAATAGCAAACTAAAAGAAAAAAAATAATGAAAAAGAAAAAGTTATTCTCAATTTGTCTTTAAAGAAAGCATGAATTCATTTCATTTGAAAAAAAAAAAAAAAAAAAAAAGAACCTTTGGAAGCTTTTACAAATGAAAACACAATGCAAAATTTGAAGTGTCATGAATTTCCTTTTTTTAGGTGTTGATTTGTGTTGGTTTCCACTTGGGGCTCATATGTGATGTACTTTGCTTGTATTATGTCATAATAGCTTCCCTATTACCTATCCACTCATGGATTGGTGGGTGGGGAATGCAAGGAAAGGATAGGGGCATTCTAAGATATTTTGTGTAACATCAATGAGATAAAGTTGTTCTTTTATTATATTCACCAAGAAACGTATTTTTTATTTTTTTTTTCAAAAACAAGACCCTATTGTATTTAGTTACAATTTTTTTTTTTTGAGATAATAACTAAAAATTATTTGAAAGCAAAAAAGTACTGATAGAAAAAAAAAAGTGGGTTGTACTTTGAAGCACCATTTATTGAGTAAAATGGACCTTGCATAAGGTCTGCCTAGTGCCTATATACCTAAACTTCACCACCCTTTTGCTCCCAAGAACGGCTCTTATAAGCAATGGGGAATCTTTTTTCCCCCTCCAGCTAATTCAATAGAGGAAAAGGTTATTTGAATGAATGTTCAAAAAATTGAATTCAATAGACGAGGTCTTGAACTTCATATCTTTATTAGATTATGTAATCAGTGCTTATACCAGTTTTTGACACAGTATAATGAGAATACTTACCAGAATAGTTAGGGTTTCCTCTAATTCTTTGAATAACAAGTATCATCAAAACTAGACCCACAAGTCACTCAAAACTTTTACCATCTTTGAGTTTTCAATTTGAATGCTCAAAAAAATTAAATTCAATAGACATTGCTTTGAACTTTAGATCTTTATTAGATTCTGCAATCAACGTTTATACCAGATTTTAGCACGGTGTACTAAGAATGCTTGACAAGGAGGGCTATGGTTTCCTCTAATTCTTTATACAACTAGTATCATCAAGATTGGACCCTCAAGTCACTAAAAACTTTTACCATCCTTGAGTTTTCAATTTGAATGCTCAAAAAATCGAATTCAATAGATGCGGTTTTGAATTTCAAATCTTTTATTAAGTACTATAATCAACGCCTCTGCTACATTTTGACACGGTATACTGAGAATGCTTCGCATAAGGGGTTAGGGTTTCTTCTAATTATTTGTACAACAAGTATCATATCTTTGAGTTTTCAATTTAAATGCTTAAAAAATTGAATTCAATATGTGCGGTTTTGAACTTTAGATCTTTATTAGATTTTATAATCAACGTATGTACTAAATTTTGATAAGGTGTACTGACAATGCTTCACATAATGGGTTAGGGTATTCTCTAATTCTTTGTGCAACGAGTATCATTAAAAATGGATCCTCAAGTCATTAAAAACTTTTATCCTGAGTTTTCAGTTTGAGTGCTCAAAAAATCAAATTCAATAGACGTGGTTTTGAACCTTAATTCAGATCTATTATTAGAATTTATAATCAATGCTTGTGCTACATTTTAATATGGTATACAAAGAATGCTTCGTAAAAGGGGTTAGGGTTTCTTCTAATTGTATATACAACGAGTATCATCGAGACTGGACCCTAAAGTCACAAAAAAAAAATGTTTTTTAACCTATCGTTGCGTATTGAAGGTGACTGTGGATGGAGATGGGGGGGGGGGGGGGGGGGGGGGGGGGGGGTTGTTGGGATGTTGGATTGCTCAGCAACAAGGAAAAGGAGGTTGGAGGGACAACTTTTGTGATTGTACAGCAATTTCCAAAGAGGACAAGACATGAATGAGTGGAGGAAGGGCCAAAAGCCCATGGGGGTGTGTCAAGAGAGTGTCAAAAACTGTCCGAGACAGTGTTGTTGTTTTTGTTGTTGTTGTTGGCTTAGAAGACCTCTCAGCAAAATCGAAGATTTTGCATCAACTCAAGAACATTGGGTATCTATGGATGTTTCTTTGATGGGTTCCTGTCACTTCATTTTGGTGGGTAGGGATGGTTTGATGGAAAGAAGAAGCCAATTCTGCAGTACCATATGAAAATATACCATACTTATATAAAAGACTATTACTTTAATAAGAAATTGTTAGTGTTTTATTTGATTTTGATTGTCTTTTATGATTGTTTGAAATGTAATTTTGAATGATAAATTCATAGTCTAGAATATTCATTCTAATGTATACCGAAGAGAGAGAGAAGAGGTGATTGGTAAAAATAAATAGAAAAATGGAGAGAGAGATATATGATTTGTAAAAATACATAGAAAAAAATAAATTGATGAATAATATTTTGAGTTATTTACTGTTCATAGATATTTATATATCTATATATGTATTGGAGTATAATATATCATATATCCAAATACACATTATATTATATTAAGATATAATATTTAATGAAAGTATTTTATCAAACGGAATCATTATATGATGATTCAAAAGTGGTTGAAATAGGAAAAGTAGTTGGAAAAAAAAAAGGTACTATTATAGTGATTAGTGCTAGTTTTAGTTAAAAGTCTATAGTTATAGTAAAATGGATGTTACATATTTCCTATAGACTCATCACATCAACTTAGTCCTTCGGTCCAGTCACATACAATGTTACATAATAGCGTATTGTCTTATTTATTAAATGAAAAATGATTTCTTCTGCTATTATCTTTTTTCGAGAGCATTAAATAACAAACCAGAGTGGTAAAATGCCACGAAAGAAAACCATTCCTTTGGGTTTCCAATCTTTACACACACTTCCCTTAAAACAAAAAACAAAATAACAAAATAACCAAAAAAAAAAAAAAAAACTTTTGACACACATAATTATTATTGACTTGAGGTTTAAACAACATAAAATAATACTAAACGTCCGTTTAGAACATATTGAAAATTTTTAACTTAACTCTAAAACTCTTAAATCTACATTTTATTTTCTCTTCATTCCATTTTTCAAAAATTTAGATTTAAAAAATTCATAACTTTTTTATTTTAAGTCAAAATGATATAATTTTTGTTAAATCTTACAAAATGATGTAAAAAATGAAATAAAATCTATATAGCATAATTTTTTCCAAACGTATTTCAAATTTTTATATTTTTTTTTTTCTGTATTACAGTTCTTTTTCAATTTCCACCTCAATCAAACATATTTTAACTCCAACTCCAATTATTATTCTAAGCGGACCCTAAAACTTCTAAAGAGGCGGAGTTTGATCCAAAGTTAAAATCAATTAACAAATACCCTTTTTCGTATGTTGTAATTTGTAGTCTTTTAGTTTGCTTTCAGTGTAGATAATTGAAAAGTATTATGGACTATTCGCATTCGTACCGTTCGAATTTTGAGATGGTTTTCACCTTATTTTTTAAACTTCAAAATTTTCTACTATGTTTCTATAAATTATGATTTTATTCCACTTTACAACCTCTTCAAATTTGATATTGGTTCAGGATATAGTCAGAATTGAATTTAATCCCTACTTCAAATTTACGATTTTACCTTTCGGAAAACTCAGATGTAAGTGCATGTGGAGTTTTTCCACCTCTTTTTATACGAAAATTAAACGGAGGGACAAAAAGTTAAAAATAAATATATCCAAGTTTAGAGTAGAAAAGACCCCAAATTTAAAAGATACTTTGTATGAAAAATGCTAGCTCATTTAATCCACAACTTCCAAGAACAAACTATTCACAAATTTAGGATAAATATGTGGGCACATACCAGTTAACCCCAAAGGTGAGACAAGGACGGACCAATTCGAGCTGACCGAGAGCATACGTCTTATCCAGTGTACTAAACACAACCTTAATAATTGTCACAAAACCTTAATAATTGTAACAAAAAGTGAGATTCTATTTAGATCAAAGACATTAAAACAAACAAAAGGTTCTTTTTTGAGACAAATATAGATATAGAATTTGAGGGCTCAAAAATCCAGATAAACTATTATTTCGTCATTGAACCCGTTCTCACCTCAAAGACGATCAAACCATCACGGTGGGACGGACTCATTGAACCCTTACTCTTAAAAAGATATACGAACGGCTTAAAAATAAAATCAAATATACTTTCAAACTTTTTAACTTTCCCTAATAAGAGTAACTGTACACTATATTAAAAAAAAAAAATCCGTTGTAGTTGTTAACTTGCTATTGTTAGTGTTTTTTAAAATGTAGCGCAGAACAATGAAAATCACTATTCTTTTATTGATCAAATTGAAGATACATTGATCAACATTGTTGAAATTTTAGTAATTTTTGTAAAGTGCTAAATGTTATATCTAACAGAAGACAAGTGTCATATTGTAATACCCACCTTTTATTAATGATGATATTCAACATTAACTGTACTTCTTAATATTGTTCTCAATAATGTGTTACACGTTGCCTTAATGGTTTGATTAAAACTGCTTGCTCGTAGAGGTAGATAGTACATCATGTGCTAATATGGTCTGGAGAGGAGGGAGAAAGTGAGAAATGTGAGTAATGGGATTCATCCTCGCAGAGTTCATCCCCGTTAATTGATAGATCTTATTGATGGGACCCACTTGAAATTGAGAAATGCGAGTAATGGGAATCTAGAGTTCATCCCTGTTACCTAAAAAATGATGGGTCCTATTGGTGGATCACCTAATAGCGAGAAACATGAGTAATGTAATTCATCCGGAGTTCATGTTACACGTTTCTATAATGGTTTGATTAAAACTGCATGCTTATAGATGTAGAGAGGGCATCACGTGCTAATATGGTCTAGAGAGGAGGGTGAAAGTGAGAAATGTGAGTAATGGGATTCAACCTCGCAGAGTTCATTCCTGTTAATTGATGGATCTTATTAGTGTGACCCACCTAAAATTGAGAAATGCGAGTAATGGGAATCTGGAGTTCATCCCTGTTATCTAAAAAATGATGGGTCCTATTAGTAGATCACATAATAGTGTGAAACTTGAGTAATGAGATTCATTTGGAGTTCATGTTACACTTCGCCATAATGGTTTGATTAAAACTGCATGCTCATGGAGGTAAAGGGTCTAGAGAGGAGGGAGAAAGTGAAAAAATGTGTATAATGAGATCCACCTCACATAGGTCATCCCCGTTGATTGATGGATCTTATTGGTGGAATCCATCTGAAACTAAAAAATAATGGGATTCATCTGGAGTTCTCTCTTAAAAAATAATTGATGGGTCCTATTGGCGGATCACCTAATAGTGAGAAATATGAGTAATGAGATTCATAGGGAGTTCATGCCTGTAACCTCAAAAATAATGGGTCTTGTTGGTGGGACCCACACTATATTGAAAAATGTGAGTAATGAGATTCAACTCCATAGAAGTCATGCATGTTACCTCACAAGTGATGGATTCCATAGGTGAACTCACTTGATTGTAAGAAATATTAGTAATGAGATTCATTCTTGAAAGTCATCCTCGTTACTTCACAAATAATGGGTCTAACTAATAAGATTCACCTGATAGGGTCCGCATATGTGCAAGTACCGGGATTCAAAAATTTTTTTTTTTCCTTTTTCTTTTTTGGAGGAATGGAGAGCAAAAGGGGTAGGGAAAAATTACGGGCTTTTTGTTTTTTTTCCTCTAATTTATTTATTTATGGTGATGAAATTGAAACCCACACTCGAGTCTCTCCCCTTTTTCTAATTTTCCCCCAAAGAGAGGTAGTAACCCCCGACACAAATTAGAAGCGATTGGACATCGAACTATGGTAAACTTTCTAAATTATTATTGCCAAACCAACAGCAACACAACTCCAACAACAACGAAAGAATGGGAAAGCTACTACTCTTCTTCTTCTTCTCCTCCTCCTCCTTCTTCTTCTTCTTCTCTTCCTTGCTGTACTAGTTCTACTGCCTATGAAAAAAGCAGAGAGAGAAACTGTCCCATTGCGAAACCAGACCAGCTGGGAACTCTCAGTAAAACAAACCAAAACTACTGCCAAGAACAGCCCATTTCCCATCTTCAATGCCCATGTAGAGATATTGTATTTCCATAGAACCCGTCGTGTTTTTCTCTCTCTTGTTTCCTTTCTCTTTCTCTTTCTCTTTCTCTCTCTCTCTCTATCTCTCTCTCTCTGGGGTGTTTTTTCGGTCTGTTTCTCTTAGTCAGGGTTTTAGTGAAAACATGCCGAGGCCAGGCCCGAGACCTTACGAGTGCGTGAGGCGAGCTTGGCACAGCGATCGGCACCAACCCACGAGAGGCTCCATTATTCAGCAGATTTTCAGGTTTTGGGTTTGCTTATTTTCGTGGGTTTTTTTTGTTGTTTTTCCTTTTTGAGGTGTTTGTTTGTTTGTTTGTTTGTTTTTTGGCTGATTTGTTTATTGCCCACCATGTGTTTGATTAGGGTTGTCCATGAAGCGCACAGCGCAACCACTAAAAAGAACAAGGAGTGGCAAGAGAAGCTGCCCATTGTCGTCCTCAAAGCCGAGGAGATTATGTACTCGAAAGCCAATTCCGAGGTTTTTTTCTCTTGGTTTTACTTTCCGGTTCTTAGTTTTGATAGATCTTTGATTGAATGTGCTATGTTTTTTCTTTTCTTTCAACTTTACTCAGTTTGTGTAGTTTCAACTGCTTAGGCTGAGTACACAAATCTAGACACACTATGGGTCCGAGTAAATGACGCTATTAACACCATTATTCGGCGAGAGGAAACAGCCGAAACGGGAGACCTTTTGCCGCCCTGTGTCGAAGGTAACGGCTTTAGCTATCTGTTTATTATAGTGGGTAAATCTAGGACTCAAATCATGTTCCTTGGCTGTTTTTGTGTTTGATGTATAGTGACTTGTGGGAGTAGTTTGAAATGAATGTCTTAGAGGCGTATTGTTTTGTGTCTTTTTGTTGTTCAGCTGCTCTTAATTTGGGTTGCATTCCAGTAAGAGCTTCGAGAAGCCAACGCCACACGAACCCAAGGACTTACCTTACCCCAAGAGCACAAGAGCCTTCCTCTGTGGCTACTAGAGTTTTGGATAGGATTAGTGACGAAAGATGCCCACAGCTATTGCCACTTCACTCAGGAAACCAATTGAGTTTTGCAAGAGGCCCAGTTGCAAACTCTACGAATTTTCTTTCTGAATCTAACACCCACGTCAACCGGAATAATAAAAACCTTGCTGCTCCCCGTGGTCTTGCACTTTCACCTGAGAATGTAGTCTCTTGTCATAACCAGGCAACGATGATGGACATTAATACCCCACTGAACTTTGGTTCAGTATATCCTTTGTATTACGGGAAACATTATCGAACTAAAGAGTATCAATCCGGTCCTCAGTTCCCAGAAAACGTACATTCTGAGACGATTTATGTTGGCACTCCGGTTATTCCACCAGCAGCAACTGCAGAGCCTACTATGCTGGACTGTTTTACACGAGCAGATGCCATGGACAGCCAAGAGAACGAACGAGAAGCAGAGTGTGATTTAGCTTTGAGATTGGGTCAAGTCTCACACCCATTTGGGAGAACTGAGAAAAATGTGGCAACTGAAACAGAAGATGTCAGTTCCACCAGTTCTCAGGAGGTTGGCAAGGTGAACGATATGCGACAATTGATGAATAGGGAATTCTGTTTCTTCCCAGGAAAGTCTGCTTGTGATCCCTTTGAATCCAGTTCAAGAATGTGGAATTTGGGGGGTGAAGACCAGAATTTGGAGGCGGCCGTAAGGAAGGGTAAGGAAACGTTTAGTAGCAATGAGGAGGATGGGTGATTTTACTGGCAACCAGGTGTCCCATCCAACTGGTTTAGTAGGTGAATCACAAGGCCAGGTTCGTAGGCGATTTTCCCCCCTTGCTTTTGTAGTATATAAGTTTTCGTATGCGAGATCTCCAATTTCTCTTGTTGAATCCCTCTGTGGCAACTTTAATTTGTCGTAGCTCTAATTGTGAAATCTTAGAAGTTGATTTTGAGATGCAAGTTTCAGTGGTGGGAAGGTGCAATTTACTGAGTTGTAAAAGGAATGTGAGTTTGATTCTCATTTGGTTAATGACAAATATTTTAGCTCAACGTACTCTCTACATCATCTAGTCTGAAGTGACAATGAACGAAAAGAATTTTCCGATGAAAAACAAAACTTAAAAAATCATGGAGGGTTATCAGCATCACGAGCAGATGTATTCTGAATTATGTTGAAACCCATCTCAGAAGAATTTTGTATAACACAGCATGGCCTCCTTGGTGGCTTCTGTAAGTGCAATAATTTTCATGAAATTTGTGCATTAATTACCATACGTACTGAACTTACAGTTTTGAGCTTATATCTCAAGTCTTGACTTATTAATTTTTAGTATGAAGATTAGTTTAAACTTCTATCGGGCCAATCAAATTCTATTATCTAATAGGCTTTTGCTAACATAATTTCTCATATGTTCTTTAGGCATTGCTTGTTGTATTAGGGCTAGATAAGCGAGTGCTTTCGTGTATCTTCGACTCTTTGTTACTAGATTTACATTGCGAGTTGGATGATTAGGGTGGTTCTGAATGGCTAAACAATGCGTTTGGACTTTTCAAGGGCGAAGAATAATAAGATTTGTTTCAAAGCTTCTGCTTAACAATGTTTCAAAAAACATGATGAAAAAAGTACAATTTAGTTTAAACTAAACTGTACCTTTTTCATCATGTTTTTTGTCTTTTTCTGAAAAATTTTTTTGTCTTTTCTGAAAAATTACTATTGAAACTTAAAAATCTTAAACTAAACTCATTCACCAAACACCCCCTTAATTTGGTTGAATTGCTACAGTGATTCGTTGTCGAAATTTTTTTTTTCCGGGGATATTCAAAGGACCCTACCATTTCTGTATCAAGATCTTTAATTTCTTGGTCTAGTATCTCTGTACACACACAGCTGGGAGAGAAATAAGTGTTTCTAGTTTGCGTAGCATGTGAAGTTGTGTTAGGCGTTAGGTGCTCATTAGGAAGAACTCGCCCTTGCAAAACCGGTTTGTAAGGGGAGGAGATCCAGGGGCTTATAACCCCACTACTTGTCTTATAATCTCGTCATGTGGGACATTTAGTCTCTAACAAGCCAAAATCCTGTTCTCTTGTAGCAGGATGAAGCATTCCTGATCTTCGTTTCCCGTCTTTTGTTGGAAATTTTTTACCATGTTGTAGATGTGAGATACTTGAGTCAATTGTTGCAGAAACTGTCTGTCTTTGAGTTTCTGGGGTCAGAGAATTGTTGATTTCATTTGAAAAATTATTGATTACTTGATAAAATGTTAATCTTTAACATGTCTAGTGTATTTTGTTTGAGGAGAGCAAAAATTTTCTCTAGCAAGAACCTTTGTCTGTGTTCCTAAAAAATGTGCTTTGAAGTTTGAACCATCTACATCTCTTCTTCATGAATTCTGATTGGCAAAGAAAAATCTGCATTCAAATAGGAGTTTTATAAGAAAACCCAACAACTAACTTGTAGCATTTAATGTGGATCCGAAAAAATAAAAAAAATAAAAATCAGGAGGTATTTAGTGGTCTTAAACTCTTTTAAGATTGGAATGGCTCAACTAATAGCCCACCCACCCCACTTTCACATTCCTTCTTAATTTCTTAAACTAGTTGACTGTTTATATGTTTAAGTTCTAACCTTTTCCTTAATAATCAAGGAAAAAAAAAGGGGACAACTTATGGTAGGAACTAGGACTGATTTATCAGGGAAAGCAATTATTTGTGTCATGTTAATTTTTAGCAAGATATATGAGAAGAACTGTACTTTTATCTTATTGATAGGTACTGTTGATTTCGCAATTGGATCAACCTTTCAACAGTTTGATTTGTGACCGGAAATAATTCTGTGTTACGGTGTAAGTTTTTAACATAGGTACTCATAGATCAAGCTATCAAAAGTTATTTTAATGGCTAAAACAATAGTACTTATTGGTAGAGTAAAAGTATAATTTCTATCATAAATTTAACCAAAAATCTTATGGGTAACATAAAAGTACATATCCTAGTATAAGGTTGTTGTTGTTGTTGTTTTTTTTTTTTTTTTTTTTTCTAACATGAAATTCTTGGTTAAGTAATGACAAATGGCCTACCACAGAATTGTGAATGGGGATTCCAAATCTAGTAGGTGAAGTAGCTGACCAGCAAGACCTGGTTTGGTTTTGATTCTTTTCTGTATTTGGTGCATTTTTTATTTTTATTTTTTACTTTTTTGGGAGAGTACAAGCAGAACAAGTGAAGAAGAGTAAAAGGAGGACACGGAACAAGTGGAAACTGCTGTAACATGGCGACATAGAGATGTCCATTTCAAGAAAACGATTGTCCATGATGCAGACAAGTGCTATAAAAAAGTAGTTTGATGATCCAACGGTGGTGATCTCCTTACTGGTCATCAGCGGTTCAGATGAAGGTGATAGAACCATCTAAGGTGGAATAATCTAGATTTGAAAAACTGATAGTAACATCATCAATCTTTGATATTATGTTAACACCCTGTATGCCTCTCCATCCAGTGGCAGTGTCAGAAAGTTCTTAAAATCTTTTGTCATCTTTTACCGAGTATATCTTTGATTTTTTTTTTTTTTTTTTTTGCCCTTTTTGCTCCCAATTAAATTAAGCTTGCAATAGAATTTACTTTAATTAAGAAGTTTTGAATTTAAAAAATTGTGAATTTCCATAGCAGTTCATTTCGTATACTAAATTTTAAATGTGAGTACTTACAAAAAAAAAAAAAATTGGTGAAGCTTTCTTTTAAAAAAAAAAATTGTGCATTTAAAATTGTAAAATATTTTATCATAAGCGAAAAATTATTAAAAAAATCTTTACTTTTAGGGGCTACAATAGAATTTCCGAAAATCTCACCGTGGCATTTCGTCCCCACATTCCTGTGCCCGTCTCCATTGCCCAGTTGTCTGCTTGTCCCACCCGTAGTGCACGTTTTTGAATGTCATGTACGATGAAAATCACATAAAAAATAAAATAGTAACGATGCATTAGGATTTTTTTTTTTCCATGAATGTAATTACGTAGGTTTCTATAAAACTGAAATGAATTTTTTTTTGTTAATATATATAAAACTGACAAATTTTTATATAGATTTTTTTAAAATAATTTTTATACAGATTTAATGGTACAAAATAGTCTTATTATCATTCTTTCGTCACTCGCTATGGACTTCTTTGTAATTTCAATTTCGTCAAAGTTAGTAGCTAAATTCTTCAAACATAGTATCTCCTTTTAGATTCCATAAGAAAAATGGACGGAAAATAGTGGAGCTAATAACAGAAATCATTTTGCAAATATGAGAAAAAAATGTGACAAACAAAGTATGACCCCATAAAAGAAACCGTGAATAAAATCTTAGTAGTAGTAGGTAAGAAACTGTTTACCTAAATATTTTCAAAATTCCCCATGCGACACACCTGCTTGGTGAATATTTTGTCAACGGGGATTATAATTTTTGGAATCTTAAAATGGCATGATCAAAAGCTTACGAGGATTTAGGTTGGTTGGTGTGTGCCTGTGGATTGTTGGCTTACCACACCATGGCTATGGCGTCGAGCTCAAACGGCTTTGTTTGCTCGTCTCGGGTTTTCTTCGAACTTACTTACACAAACCTCAAGAAGCAAACTAAGACCAGATGAAAGACGGCGAAGCTGCTAATCTGGATGTTGTGAACCGAAATCGAGAGAATCAATAGGCTTCAAACCACCCTTGGATACAACATTTGCATCCAAAACAGATGAATTCCCTTAAAATTATTAGCATCCAAATTAACCTTGAAACCACGCTCACATGGTGGAAATCACCCGCGACTAACATCACCCTGTTAATTTAAAGCAGTGTCCTCGCCAACCCGGCAAGAGGCATGAACATCAAGAATCACCTCAGCGGTTCCAGCCAACCCGAACCACAGCGCAAGTGCCACCGGACAATCAAATATATGAATGCAGGACAATTTCCCCCACCGCGGAACACAGAGAACAGAGAGCAAGTGCTTTTCGTAAAACACACAAACCATTCATTTTCATCAACTCATCTGATTTTATTTATCAAATCCACAACAATGTCATAGCGCCATTTTATTATTTACTATGAAACGAAAACACAGTGAAAATGTGTTCAAATAAGCACATCTAGCAGTGATGCAGAGCATCTCATGACATGTAAACCGAGTCTTCAAAAAAAATGTTCAAAAAAAAAAAAAAAAAACCCCAAGGTGCATAACACGAGGACATAAAACAACCGACTACCCTAAGCCAAGAAAGAAAAGACTAGGAACGAAAAAGTTGCACACAAAGAAGCAACAGGTGCAAAAGAAGTAGCGGAGCTTGGAGGTGGAGGCGACGGTGTAGTTCCGTTAGTAGGAGTTGATGGCGGTGATCCGGCAGTGGTATTTGAGGCTTTGACTTCGATTTCCAACTTCTGGCCTCTTGAGCAGTGGTTACCAATAGTGCAAATGAAGTAATGGTCACCAGTTTTCTCGAGAGTAATGGTTACTGGGCTGGTGCTGCTTACGTTGGAAACCATTGTGCAGCCTTTGTATTCCGTCTCATTTACGACAGCCACGTCGTGAGTTCCGGTCCATGTGAAGACTGAGGACACGCAGATTTTTTTTGTTACAACCATAATCAGGAACTGATTAATCTTAATGATGTTTGTTTGAAAATTAAAAATAAAATAAAATAATAATAAAAAGGACTCTGAAAAGTCCCGGTATCCCGGACACAAGGTGAAATTTTCATGGGAAACATATTTGTCTTTGTTGGTTTTTTGTTTTCCTTTCTCATGAAACAAATTTAACGTTATATAAAAAGATCCAATTCAGTTCTCCAAACACTACTTATTAACTATGCACTTTTAGGTGAAATCTAGAGGTGTATCATCGCTAAAAAATATATGTAATTGCTATTATATTTTATTTTTTTACGATTTATTTATTTAATTTTTTTCATTTTTGAAAATGGCATGACTTATTTTTTCAGGCTTTTTTCCCCTAGCTGAAAATTTTTTTTCTCTGCTTCTTCACACATTTTTAACAACTAAATTTATTTTTTCATTTGATTTTTGGAAATAGTACTTAATTAGACACATTCCTTCAAATATTAGCCATCAACTAGACTCTAAAACACGTAAAAATTCCATATTCAATGTTTCTGACCTCTTTTTCCAAATTTATATCCAAACACCAATTTTCCGGGAAAAAATTAATAAAAATAAATAAATCACTAGACAAAGAATCCAGCACAAAGAGTCAACAACAAACACAAAATTGGTAGCCTATTTAATCAAGCATCCAAACAACACCTCCAACTCCTCAAAACAAAACCCACAAATTTACCCCCAAAAAGAAAAAAAAATAAATAAAGACAGAGAGAGAGAAATTGAGACCAAAAAAAAAAAAAAAAAAAGCAGAAAATATGAAAAAAAAAATCAGTAAAAATATAGCTCACATAGTAAGTCTCCAACACGGAAGTCTTTGCCATCAGCCCAGTTTTCATAGAAGTCTGTCTGTGAAGGAATTCCCCAACCAGTAGTGTTTCCAACTGTGAAATTAGTACCATTTGCTCTCTCTCCAGAAATCATCACCACCACAACAACAAAGCACATAATTCTCACGAAACCCATTATTTCCCCTTTGTGTTCCAAGGTCGTCCCACCACTATCTACTCTCTCTCTCTCTCTCTATATGTGTATATATATGTATATATATCCCTTTCTCTCTCTAAAAAAGGACTTTTTTTTTTTTTTTTTAGAGTAGATAGATAAGGTTGTGAGTTGGTTTTGGCTATTTTATAGGGCTGGAGTCCAAAAAAGTAGAGCAATAAGTCCACCTTTCCTTCATAGCTTTCATTTTGGAGCTCCGCTCTCTCTTCTTCCTCTCTCCTTCCCTCCAAGTAAATTTCAACACGTTGTTTTTAATTATTGCACTGTTTTTAGTATTTAATTCTTACTTTTTAGATTTAAGTTGCTAAATTAAAAATAAAATACTAAGTTTAGAAATACCAATTTTACTATTATTTTTAAATATCAATTTATATTTCTTATAAGTTATCATTTTTTTTATTAGTGATTATTTTAAATATTAGTATATCAATTAATCAAAAAGGACTTTTCAAGGTGATCTCAGTTTGTACTTAAATATTGAAATTAAAAAATTTTCCGCTAATATTATTTATACTATTTTTTTTGATAAATTATCATTTTAATTATTAGATTAATTTTTAAATGATATAGATATAATTAAAAATAATTATGTGTTAAATAACTATAAATTTTTAACAGGAATATTTAAAATAATAATATATATTAATAAGGGGTGAGTCTGTGATAGAAACACTTTAAGGGTCTCTATCGGTAAAACTCATTTTTTAGGCCGTTAAAATTTAATCGAATGGTCGAAACATTATTGGTGTACCATACTTATCATACACCTTACCTCACATTACCCTTCCAACCCAAAGTCTTCTCCGTCGCCGGCAACGGATGCCGACGACCCAACCCCGACACTGGCGACCCACCTCCGACCCCAGCCCCAGTCGGTCGGCCGCCGGCGACCCCCCTTTCTCTCTCTTCCCCTTTCTCTCTCTTTTCTTCTCTCTCTCTTCCCCTTTCTCTCTCTTCTCTTCTCTCTCTCTTCCCCTTTCTCTCTCTTCTCCTCTCTCCCGTGGCCCCCACCCCTCGCCCCCCAGCTTACCCGTTGAGTCCCCCACCCCAGGTCCTCCTCCCCGGCCTCCCCCCACCCCCCCGCCCCCCCGGCACCCCCCGACGACCCCCCCGGCCCCCTCTTTCTCTTCCCTTTTCTCTCTCTTTTCCTCTATTCTCTCTCTCTTCGCTTTGGTGCATGGTCTGGCGGTGGGGGATTAATGATGGCTCGGGTAGCGATGGGGCTCAATAGCTCAGGTGGGCTTGACGTTCGGTGAAGGGCTCGACTTCCACGCTGTGCTCTTGCGGCCGTGAGATTCGGAGGTCCAGCATGAGCACGAGCCAGCGTTGACCACATCGTGAGCTGACCGGCGTCAACGAAATCGATCGGCCGAGTTGGGCTCCCACTATCTCCTCAGCCCAGAAACTGACGAGCCCCTCTGCTCCGGACATTGGTGACCATAGCGCAGGTCATGGTTTGGGTAGTGGGTTTGCGGAGGCGAGGCTGGAGAAGACGTCGGTGGCCAACGAGACACACGGTCAGAGATCTTCTTCTTTTTTTTTTTGGTTATTTTTCAAAGGAATATTTGAAGAGAGAGAGAAGAGAAGAGAGAGAAAGGGAGGTTACCAGCCGGCCGGGGCTGAGGCCGGTGGTGGGGGGCAAGAAGTGGGTCACCGCCGGTGTCCGTCACCGGTGGCGGGAAGATCGCCGACGACGGAGAAGACTTTGGATGGGAAGGGTAATGTGAGGTAAGGTGTACTATAAGTATGGTACACTAACAATATTTTAACTATTCAATTAAATCTTAACGACCTAAAAGAAGACTTTACCGGTCTACCACATACTTACCCGTTAATAAGATAAAAATAAGATCAATTTTTTATGTTTTTGGTCCATATGAAAACACAAATTTCAGCGTCGCCGTCCTGTCTTTTTGGTCAACGTGATTCTTGGGATGTAGGGCAAGGCACTATTTGGATTTGTTTGACATGTGTAGTATTGTCATTGGCTGAATGTTCAAAAGTTTCGGCTTTCAATAGCGTATCATGTTTGACCTGGTCCAATCTAACCGCGTAGAGTCTTGCTTTTGTTTATTATACTAATAATATAAATTTTGTGGAAACTTAAGGAAGAAATAAATAATAATGTAACTGTCTCATCAAAAAAAAAAAAAAAAAAAAACAAGAAAGTAATAATAATAATATAAGTGTCAACATTAATATACAAAATAATGGTGGCAGGGACCGACAAGCCAATCTTACCTAGGCTCACTTCCTCTTCTTCTTCTTCTTCTTTTTTTTTTTTTCCTAATAACTAGTGATGGAATGTGATTAAACACAACTTTTAAACTATAATAATCTTTTGTAACTTTATACTTTATTCAAAAATATTTTTTGAATTTAAGATGAACGATTCAAAATCTACACTTTACGATATTATAATACCGGTAGTTTATACTTACAATTACAAAAGTTAGTATCATTTTTGGGTTGCTAATTGAAATGAATCTCATTTTTTTTGCTTTTAATATTAAAAAATACTTAGTCTATAATATTTTGACACATTAGAATAGAATTAAGACCTCTTAAACAAAAACGTGTCTATATTAAAAATGTGATCTAATTTCAAAAAGAAAAATTATTTTATTTGTCATGCCATAACGAAATCATATCTATATTATATAATGGAAATAGGTGAATATTGAACGAATGAAATTGTGCCGACCTGTAACATTTATTTGATTTCTTAAACTAGTTAATGACCAAAGGAGTTTATTAATGGAAAGAGAAAAGGCTATTCATGAAGTGTCCCATATCATTTATTATTAGTGTGAAAAATAAAAGCTGCTTCTTTTGAAAAAAAAAAAAATTGTGGAAAGTTTCTTGAAAGAAACGAATCCAGTGGCGGAATATGATTAAATACAGCTTTTGATCTAGTAAAATTATTTAACTTCATTTTTATATAAAAGTCATTGTTTTTAGGTCGATACTTGTTTATAAATTCCAATCTTTTTTTATTTAGAGCTGGATTTACATTAAGAATCGTCTCTTAAAGGAGTATAAGGATGGAGTGAAATACTTTATTGAACTAGCACGTAATCACCTAGATAAGGATGGAAAATATCGATGTCCTTATAAGAAATACATGAATTTTAATTTCCACCACATAAAATTGATGGAGCGTTATTTACATGTCTATGATTTTCGCACGAGTTACGTGAAGCGGGCACAACATGGTGAATGTTATCTTTTGCGTACTTATTGTTGTTTCTATGATTTCAGGACATCTATTGTGTCTGGTAAATACAATACGAGATGATGAAAATACAGGATGAGAGGTTGAAAAAACAAGATGAGGGAATCCAACAACTTCTTCAACAATTTAATCCGCCTTCAGATTATCTGGGACATTTCTCCCAAAGGCAAAATGGACCGATACCACCACCACTGCCATCATCAGCCATGATGTCCTAAGTTAGCTTTTGTTTTAATTATAGTTTACCTTCGTTTGATACATATTATAGTTAAACATTTACTATAAATTATTCAATGTGTTTAGAGATTTAGAGTCTCTTTAGTTAATATAATGTATTTTTCTTGCATTATCATTTTTATAATTGTGTATTTATAGATTGGAAAATATGTGACTATTCTCAACAGGCTATAAATATTACTGCTACCAAAAAATTTTGGTCGCTCAAACTTTCCGTAACCAAAATATTTGTTAGCTAAAAAGCTTTGCAAAATACATTTTTTGGTCTCCGAAAAATTTTGCAAAATTCGCCGATTTGGAAATTTGCAAAATTCGCCGATACCTTCAAAGGCCATTTTTTTTTTGTCGCAGATACCTTCGGAAACCAAATTTTTTTTGGTCGCTGATACCTTCAGGGATCAAATTTTTTTTTTATCACCGATACCTAGTGCGACCAATTTTCGGGGACCAAATGACGACCAAAAATTTTTGGTTACGGAAGGAAATGGCGACCAAAAAATAGACATTATGGGACCAATTTTTTGGTCTCCGAAGGTGAAAATTCTTATAGTGAAGTGCTCTTATTTGTTTGTTTGTCGTATCATAATAGAATCATATCACTAGTATGTAACCGAATTTGATAATTATCTGACCAGTAGATGTACGTCTATTGATAACATATTTAGATTTCTTCAACTAATTAATGAGAATAGCAGTTGAGTAATGGAAAAGAAAAAGTCATTCATGAAGTGCCCCATATCACTTATTAGTGAGTAAAATTAAAGCTTCTTCTTTGAAAATAAAAAAAAAAAAAGACGGAAAGTTATATGTTAGGCATAAAAAAAAAATCTGAATGGTAAGAGACAATTTCAAATTCACATTAGATAAAAGAAAAGTATGATAGTTTAATAAATTTGATAAAAATAATAAGAATATGTACTTGCATATCAAAACATTATCATATGAAATAGAAAATATTATTCAGCTTTAAGGTATTTATTTACACATTAATATATGGAAAGAAAATTCTGTATTTAAAACTAGCTAAATACCTAACCTCTACTTGCACTACATGTAATAACGTTCTCCACGTTCGCAGATTTAGGTGACAATGATCAAGATATCAGATATGGAGAAGCAAAAGAATTACATGAGGATTTTTTTCAATAAAAAAGACAAGAAAAAAGGAAAAGCAACTGCACAATATAAGATTGAAGACTCGGACGATGATTTTGTGGATCCAACACTAGTGTCAAAAATAGATATAAATGATTTGGCACGAAGAATCCAAAAAAAAAAAGGAAAAAAGACGAGAAAATAAACAAGAAGTTAGATGAACAAAAAGCAACGTACATTGGAAGTAATCCTCAACCATGTAAAAGAAATTAATAAAAAAGGAAGACAATATTTGAGCTGACATTGAAGGACATGCATCAACAAAAAAGATGTCATGGAAAACATTCCAAGTGAGGGCAATCAAGAAGACCGTGACAAAGACGATATGGACTTCGAATTCGTCCTAGACAATATTGTAAAATGAGCAAAAATGGAACAAGTAAACATATGCTCTTTTATCTATAAAGGGATTTTGGAAAATTATGACATAGCCTTTTGATTACACACAAATTGTATATCGATAAAGCGATCAATTGTAGTACAATAAGGATGGTTGATCCTATGAGAAGATAATAAAAATAACAAACAAGAAAGATTAATAAAAAATAAAGTGTTAGAGAGACAAGCTAATAAAGAAAATAAAAGATAAATGTTTTTTTTTTGTGGAATTTTTGATAATAAAATGAAATAAATAAAAATAGATGAAGAAAAGATATGTGATGAATCTTAAATGCTTTTGTTTAAATTCAATAGTTCAATTCTATAACTCAACTACAGATTACACATCCCAAACATGTGGTCGGAAAATATGGATTTGAGAGAACAAATAATATAAAAGTATTTGATCAAATTAATCTCTTCTCGTTAAAGTACGCACAACTATTCTCATATATCATCCGAAAGTGACAAAAAACCCCATTGCAGATTGCAGTAAGGGATGTTCATATAAAAACAATTGAAAGAAAACCACCTGTCACTAGCGATTTAATGTACAAAATATAATAACTATAACTGCTGTCATTATAGAAATAATTATTATAAACACTAAGTATAAGAGAATAAAATGAACCAAATTTGTATAACGCTGAATAAAAAACTGAATTAGAATAAAAAGAAGAACGCAAACAAATAAAATTCACTCAAGACTTAGCCTTTCACTAGCAGTGTCTTACTCACAAAAAGACGTGTCACTCACCTCACGCTTATAAGAAAACTAAGGAAATAAGAATTGAAAATAAACTGAAATATATTAAGTACTGAAACATCACAATTCTTGAATGAATATTACAAGAAGCTATTTATAGCATTTTAGAGGCTCAAATAAAAAGAGAAACAAAATAATAAAAATGGGAAACAAAAACTAGAAAATAAAAATTAGGAAACTAAAAATACTATTACAATTAATTGGATAAATTAAATATTTGATTTGGAGAAGAAATCGGGCTGGTTTGATTCTCATTGAAGCATAAATAGAGATCCTATAAAGTAAGAAATCCAGAAAGTGAAGGAATCCTATACACATCCGCCCGTGGTACGAATGAAATGACTATTGCAGATAATGGGCCATGTGGCTTTCTTCAATTTGCTGCTTGGCTAGCCTGGGAGCTTTTGTGACTCAAAAGAATGGATTCCATGGCTCAATTGCATGACTTTTATTCCATGACTTTTGCACTTCTTATAAATCTACAAATAAATATGTTAAAACTAGGCATTTTCTAATTAAATCATTTTGAATAAAAATAATGAATATATATAATTAAAACCTAAATAATTTAGATTGTTTTAAACAATAATAAACACCAAAGAAAGTACACTTTTGTGTACTAATCACAATACCTAACCAGCTTATTGCTAGTCTCTAGCAATTCAAGCGAAAGAAATATCTTGTTAGGAACAAACGATTCAAGTCTAAATCCGCAAAATCACCTAAATGCTTCAAAGAAAATAGTAGACAAATCAACAAATGCTATCAAAATCATTTTCAGTCACAACTCTAGAATTGTGTGTGTGTGCTAAGCCCTTTCCTTAATTCTTACCACAAACCATAACACATTTAACTTTGAAAATCCACCATGTAAAAAGCCTCAACTGCATCAAATCGTGTAGATATTTTGACAATTTACAGTGCAAAAGTAGTCACTCATGGAGTTGGAAAACAGTAATCACTCAAAGTGAGAAAGTTAAATTTTAGGACAAACAATCAGACAACATTGACTGTGAGATAGGAAAATCAACAATTTAGAACTCCACCATTCTAACCACAAACCGGCTTTTAGGATTCATAGGATCCGAAAAGAAATTACAATGATGATCACATAGCGCCATAAAACTAACATTTTTTTTTCTTTTTATTTTTTCTTTTACACAAGAGACAACATGTAATGAATGATACAGATGCAGAGTAATTTATGGCTCCAAGCACATAGAGCTTGCTTGAGATCATTAATAGCTTTGCGTAGTTTGCACACATGAGTAGGGCGATCTTCATCAATGAAGCTGGGTGGTTGGGCCATAAAGACATCCTCCGATAAATGACCTTCAAGAAAGACATTGTGGAGATCCAGTTGACGAAATGACTAGCCTCAACTAATGGCAAGACGAAGAACCATGCGAATGGGTGTTGGCTTGACCACTTGACTGAATGTGTCATGGTAGTCAACTCCTAGACGTTGATGAAACCCTTTGGCAACTAAACGAGCTTTGAACCTATCAACAAAACCATCAGGAAGTTGTATAGTATGGAAAATCCACTTACACCAAATCAGATTTTGTGTTGGATCCGAGGGAACAAGTTCCCATGTACCATTCCAAACAAGAGCATCATACTCCTCCGACAAAGCTTGATGCCATTTGTGATCTTCGAGAGCTTGAGTCATAGTTGTAGGTTCAAGGGAGTCAGAGGGTTGAAGCTGAGCATTGAGGTTGAGTTTTTAAATTGGTTTTTAGATGTCGAGCTTCGAATTGATGATTATGACTCGTGGTTTTGGGGTGTCCGGTCGACCGGATGCTATTGTCCTGTCAACCAGATGGCGGAGACTTTAGGATGTTACCTTGGGTGTATCCTCCAGTTGACCAGATGATGGTGTCCAGTCAATTGAAGAGCAGAGTGTTTCGAAATTTGATTATGAAGAAGGGTCCAGTTGACCAATTGGGTGTGTCCGGTCAACTGGTTGCGACAGATCTACATCTAAGGGCAATATGGTAGGGGCTGGCGCAGAAGATGATCTAGGTGATGGTGTCAATGAGGACGCAGCGGGAAGGAAAAGTTCTGGTGGGAGCCATTCAGAGACATTGACAGACCTAGAGTGAGAACCTTGATCTGGAAGAGAGGAAAAGGGAAATATAGATTCAACAAATTTGATGTGGTGAGACACATTAAGTTTGTTGGTGGATGGATCAAGACATAGAGAAGCACTTTAGGTGAGTAGAATAACCTAAAAAGACACATGGTAGGGAATGTGGAGCTAATTTGTGTTTGGAGTCTGGAGTAGACAACCAGAGACATGGAGTTTAGAGTAGTGTGGGATAGAACCGAAGAAATATTCGTATGGAGATGAGAGTTGGAGTGTAGAGTATGCATGCGATTAAAGAGGTACACGGTGGTCGAAAAGGCATAGGACCAATAGGTGAGAGGAAAGACCACTTTAGACATTGTGCTCAGTTGTATGAGGTGGAGTGGTAAGGTTGGAGACGCTATTGCTGGCAAGATAAGTTTCTAATGCTTGGTATTCCCCCTATTGTCGGAATTAATATAAAGTGATGATTTTGCTGTTAAAGAATTTTTCAACAAAAATTTATTAAATCATTACAGTTTCTTTTTTTTTTTTTCCTTAAAAAAAAAATTTAGTGATGGTCTAATTATTTTCTATTTTTTAAGTTCACGCAAATACGAACACTCGTTGAAATTGACCGGAAAATCATTACAGTTTCTTTATTGTTTACAATCTCTCTCTCTCTCATTCTTTTTTTTTTTTTTCCCTTTCTTCTTCTTCGCGCTGAAACGTCTCCACCTTTTTTCGTGTACTCTATAAAGATGTAAGTAAATATATAACATAATATATATAGGTAAATTATTCATTAAATTTCTAAACTTTTAACCTTATAAAACAATAATCCTTGATTTTTTTTTCATAATTGAAATGCCCATAAACTGTTAAAATGTCGCTATAATAGTCCGTTTTATTAATTTTTTTTGTTGGAATCCGTTAATAACTTTATCTAGAAGTGATCATAACTATCGGATTTCGTCCAAAAATTAGAAGAAAAGACTATTATAATAACATTTTTCATAGTTTATGGTTATTACAACTACAAAAAAAAAAAAAAAACATGTAATGTCCTTAAACTATTAAAATATTACTAAAATAGTCATTTTCATTAATTTTTGGACGGAATCCATTATTTAGTTAAAAAGTGATGCTAACTAATGAATTTTATCAAAACATTAACATAAAAGACTATTATAGTAATATTTTAATAGTTTAGGGTATTCCAGCAACAAAAAAAATCAGAGAACTAAAGTTGTACAACGTTGAAAGAACATGGATCAACTTAAAAGACTATTATAGTAATATTTTAATAGTTTAGGATATTCCAGCAACAAAAAAATATCAGAGAACTAAAATTGTACAACGTTGAAAGAACATGGATCAACTTAAAAGACTATTATAGTAATTGTTGATGCCGAAAATGGTTCCGGCAACAACACCCAATGTGGTCGGGTTAGGACTGGCCAAACGCTCTGCCGTCGGTCACCTGCAAAGGGGAAAGCACCTCGGAATGATGGGGACACCGGTGTGGTGTCTGCCGCGGGCACTCCGATGCTTAAGTCAGTTGAAGAACTGGTGAGCGAAAAGAGAGGCAGAGCTTTGGTCAAGTAAGAGTGATCGTACCTGAAATCAGGGGTTTCTTCCCTATTTATAGGTGTTTTGCTGGATCAGGTGCCCGGTTCGACGCGGCTAGGGCGGCCGTCGTGGACCTCTAGGGCCTAGGCACCTCATAGGTTAGCATGAATTGGGATGTTGATCAACTGAGGCTACCTACTCCTGACACGGTATTTTGTGGTGGATAAATGTCCCATCGCTGCAGATGTCAGAATAGGCAGTGACAGGTGATGCGACTGGTGTCAGTGGTAGGTAGGGCGGCGCAGGCAGTTGTGAAATGATGACGTTCCGTGCTAGGGAGGGTTTCCCTTGGCACGCGACTGGGAGTCGTAGGACGGCTGATATCCTGGTCGGACTTCCCGGCTACTCGGGATAAGGCCGAATACGTGCCGCAGTGGAGAAAGAATTCCGAGAACCATTGGGGTGATCGGCTGATCGGGAGCTTCCTGAAGGCGGAATTCCTTGTTCCGCCTTCTCGGCAGGCGTAGCTGTCCTTCCCGGCATGGCCGTACGGTCGGACTGATTTGGTCATCAACATAAGCCCCCCAGCACCTCTGGCCGGACGCCGGTCAGGGGTACTGCGAGTACTGCCCTTACAACAGTGGGCTGAAGCGTACTCGGTCTATTCGGCTACTCGGCTACTACGGATGGTCGGGCAGGTTTGCCAGCTGTCATGCTGACGTGGCATGATCTGCTGACGTGGATATCATTGGACAAGTGACGTGCGGCAAAGTCTGAATTTTGAAGTTTGAAATTCAAACCAAGGGCGGGATTGACGGGAGATCGACACGTTGCCCCGAGAGTCGCGCCCATTCGAATTCTCGAGCCTCCAGCTATAAATAGGAGGGAGGGGTGCGAGACATTCACAAATTTCTTCTCGGCTAGTCGGGCGAGGGCGTCCGCCTCAACGTTCTCGGCTCGTGGGATTCTCGTCAGGCGATGGCTCGAGAATTGAGCAAGAAGGGTTTTCACCTTCCTCAAGTAATCTGCCATTCGCTCCTCCTTCGCTTGGAACTCCCCCACGATCTGGTTGACTACCAGCAGGGAGTCGCTGAATATTTTGACATCCTGCACCCCGAGCTCTCGGGCTAGCCCGAGCCCGGCTATGATCGCCTCGTACTCCGCTTCGTTGTTGGACGCTTTGAAATTGAAGCGCAATGCTTGACTAGTCTTGTATTTGTCCGGGCTCACCAGCACGAGGCCTGCTCCGGAGCCCCCCGAGCAGGAGGAGCCGTCTACGAACAGCTTCCAACTTTCGCATGGTTCGGGAGCTACCGAGAACTGCTCGGCTGGAATGACCTCTATGCCCTCCGAGAACGAACGGGCAACTTCGGGGGGTGCCGTGAACTCGGCCACGAAGTCGGCCAATGCCTGGGCCTTGATTGCGGTTTGGGGGACGTACTCTATGTCGAATTCCCCGAGCTCTATCGCCCATTTTGCGATCCGCCCCGACAACTCGGGGTTTTGCAAAACTTGGCGGAGCTGGTAGCTGGTCGGGACGCGGATCGGATGCCCTTGGAAGTAGGGGCGCAGCTTGCGGGCCGAAGAAACCAGTGCTAGCGCGAGCTTCTCCAGGGGGGGATATCTCTCCTCGGCTCCCTGGAATGCCTTACTACTGTAGTAAACTGGGTGCTAGGTCTTGTCTTCTTCTCGGACAAGGACGGCGCTCACGGCCTTATCCGAGACAGCAAGGTAAACGTACAACGTCTCGCCATGGAGTGGCTTCGACAGCAGTGGAGGAGTCGCTAAGTACTTTTTTAGACCCATGAAGGCAGCTTGGCACCTGTCGTCCCAGGCAAGCTTACCCTTGGTCTTCAGCGTCTGGAAGAAAGGGTTGCACTTGTCCATGGACTTGGATACAAACCGGGAGAGGGCCGCAATCATCCCCGCGAGTCTTTGAATTTCCTTGGTCGTCCGAGGGGGTTGCAGGTCTAGCACGGCTTGGACCTTAGCGGGGTTTATCTCAATTCCCCGATGGTTCACCATGAACCCGAGGAATTTTCCAGACCCCACGCCGAATGCGCACTTCGCGGGGTTGAGCTTCATCCTATACTGGCGAAGGATGGCGAAGCAGTCTTGCAGGTCCTTGACATGGTCGCCGACCAGCCGACTCTTCACCAGCATGTCGTCCACGTATACTTCCATGGATCTCCCTATCAGCGTGGCAAAGATTTTGTTCATCAGCCGTTGGTAGATCGCCCCTGCGTTCTTCAGTTCGAACGGCATGACCCAGTAGCAGTATAGCCCCCGGTCGGTGGTGAACGCCGTCTTCGCCTGATCGGCCCTGCTCATGGGTATCTGGTTGTACCCTGAGTAGGCATCCATGAAACTCAGTAGTTCGTGTCCCGCGGTCGCGTCAACGAGTTGGTCTATTCTGGGGAGGGGGAAGCAATCCTTTGGGTACGCTTTATTCAAGTCGGTGTAGTCTATGCACACGCGCCACTTCCCAGAAGCCTTCTTGACCAGGACTACGTTGGCTAACCACTCCGGGTAGGTTACCTCTCGGATGAACCCGGCCACCAGTAGCTTCTGTACTTCGGCGTTTATGGCCTCGTATAGCTCCGGGTTGAAGGCCCTTCTCCTTTGAATCACGGGTTTGTGCCGAGGATTGACGTTTAGCTGGTGGCATATCACAGTTGGGTCAAACCCGGGCATGTCCTTGTGCGACCAAGCAAACACGTCCTTATGTTCCCGGAGTGTGCTCTCCAGCGCTTCCCGGGTGCTCGGCTCCAACCTCGAACCGAGCATAACGGTCTTCTCGGAAAACTCGGGATCCAACGCGAATTGGACTAGTGCCTCTCCGGGGTAAGCCCGGACTTCCTCCTCCGGAAGTCGGGGGTCGAGGTCGGCCAGGTGCCCGACCGCTTCGTTAGAGACATCGGCCTCATCGACTGCAACGACGGCGGCCACCATGGCTGGAGCGGCGGTCCGGCACACCTTATTTACAGCCTCCATGTAGCACTTCCGTGCCCCCTCCTGGTTCCCACGGAAGATGCCAACTCCCTCGCCGACGGGGAACTTCATGGCCAGGTGGTAGGTCGAGACTACCGCCTTCAGCGCATTGAGAGTCGGGCGACCCAGGATGACGTTGTAGACCGACGGTCGATCCACCACAATAAACTCCACCATCCTAGTCACCCTCTCTGGACCATCTCCGATCGTGACAGGGACTCGTACGGTGCCAGCGGCGTGAACACAGTCACCGGCGAATCCATAAAGTGGCGCCTGAGCGGGCGTCAGGACCGCCCCGTCAATCTTTAATCTTACGAACGCGTCCATAAACATCACATCGGCGGAACTCCCGTTGTCGACGAGGACGCGTCGTATCACATTGTCGGCTACTCGGATCTCGCCGACCAGTGCATCATTATGGGGGTGGAGCAGTCGATCCGCTTCGTCATTCGTGAAAGTGATCGGAGTGTTGCTCTAGCGACATATTTTTGAGATATGCGCCGCCATGTTTATATGCTCCCCGCGAGCCAGCCGCCTGGCCTCTCGGGCATACGCTCTTCGGCTGTTGGCAGTATCTCCAGTAGCTGTCCCGCCGAAGATCGTGTGAATGATATGCTCCTCGCCGCGCTCGTCCGACCCGTTGCTCGGACCCGGGTTTTGCCGAGTGCTCGGGCCGGCCGGGGTGATTATCCTTTCCACAAACTCCCGTAGATGGCCCTCGCATATCAACGACTCGATCTGATCTTGGAGCTGAATGCAATTCCTCGTGTCATGGCCGACATCCTTGTGGAAGTGGCAGTACCGGTGTTGGTTTTTGCGAGCGCGCTCGGTCCTGATCGGCGGCGGGTCCCGGAGCAGTCCCTTGCCAGATACCTGGCTTAGGACGTGCTCAATGGTCGTAACCAGTGGGGTGTATTGGTGGAACTTCCGCGCTGGTGGCTTCGGGCCGAGAGGGACTTCAGTGCGGTTTTCCCTGCTAGGTGTTTTCCCCCTATCTGGTCGGTAGCGTTCCTCTCCGCCCTCCTCCCGGTGGACCTGGGTCGTTCTCGGTCACCTGATCCTCGTCCTCGGTCATCCAACCCTCGCCCTCGGACATCCAATCCCCGCCCTCGGACATACTCATCGGCTTCCGCATGTCTCCAGGCAATATTTCTCAGGTGGGCGAAGGTAGGTGGCCTATCGTAAGCCAACGTCCAGACGAGGCGGGAGTCTTTGACACCTTCCCTGAATGCCTGGATCAACGTGTCGTCGGTGCAGTCTTCGACTTGCACAACGGCCTTATCGAAACGTTCGAAGAATTTCTTCAATCTTTCACCCTCTCCCTGTTTGATGCTGAACAGGTGAGAGGCGCCTAGCTTCCTGGCTCTAGAGCCTAAAAACGCTCCCGAGAACAGATTAGACAGCTGTCGGAAGCTGCTGATCGAGCCTGGAGGAAGTCTCCGATACCACTGACGGGCTGATCCGGTGAGGGTGAGGCAAAAGGACTTGCAGAGGGCAGCCTCGTTGGCGCTCTGGATCAGCATATGCACCTGATAATTCTCGAGGTACTCGTCTGCGTCGGTAGACCCATCATAGGAAGGCACAGCTGGCATCTTAAATCTGGCCGGGTAGGGGGTCTCCATGATGTCGGTGGTAAACGGCGGGTCGGCTACCCCTGTCGGCTCAAATCCGTGTTGTTGGCCGACCAGCCTGTCAAGCTGCCGCTGGATGCGATCCAGACGGCTCTGACCTCGTTCATCTTCTCGGGGGGGGGCTCCGCAGAGGGGTCTCGTCCTAGGCGGCGGTAAATCTCCGGGCGTCCCAAGCGGTCGAAGACGGACGTGTTTCCCCGGGCAGCGATGGTGTCTTCGAAGTCTTGGTCAATATGTTCTCCTGCCCTAACCGGCTGCTCGGCTGCTCCGGTATGGGTTTCCCGCGTGTGGCGGCTCCTAGAGCGTACCCTGCTCGGCTCGCCACCTTCTCCCCGCCTCCTATCACCACTCTCCTGCCGCGGCTGGTCACTCTCCCAGTCACCAGATTGCGACGGGTTGCGCTGCCTGCGCGGCGGTCTGGGAGGCCTGCTCGGCGTGGACTCCGCCTCCTCTGCCTACGCCTGGGGCAGCTGGACATTATGAGATTCTCGGATGGCTTCCATAAGTACTTGTACGGTCTGGGTCAGCGCCTGGACATTCCCGGTTAGGACTTCCGTTGGGGTTGGTCGACGCTGTGCTCGGGATCCACCGCGACGCTGGGTCTGTCGGGTGCCCCACGAGTTTGACGGGATCGTGTTGTCAAGTTCCTGGATCTCTTGGTTCCTATGTTCGTCCATGGCGTACGAGGTGAATGTAAGTGCTGGGGTGTTAAATGCTGGAAAGGCAGCGAGGGCCCTCCTTCTAGCGCCAAAATGTTGATGCCGAAAATGGTTCCGGCAACAACACCCAATGTGGTCGGGTTAGGACTGGCCAAACGCTCCGCCGTCGGTCACCTGCAAAGGGGAAAGCACCTCGGAATGATGGGGACACCGGTATGGTGTCTGCCGCGGGCACTCCGATGCTTAAGTCAGTTGAAGAACTGGTGAGCGAAAGGAAAGGCAGAGCTTTGGACAAGTAAGAGTGATCGTACCTGAAATCAGGGGTTTCTTCCCTATTTATAGGTGTTTTGCTGGATCAGGTGCCCGGTTCGACCCGGCTAGGGCGGCCGTCGTGGACCTCTAGGGCCTAGGCACCTCATAGGTTAGCATGAATTGGGATGTTGATCAACTGAGGCTACCTACTCCTGACACGGTACTGTGTGATGGATAAATGTCCCATCCCTGCAGATGTCAGAATAGGCAGTGGCAGGTGATGCGACTGGTGTCAGTGGTAGGTAGGGCGGCGCAGGCAGTTGTGAAATGATGACGTTCCGTGCTAGGGAGGGTTTCCCTTGGCATGCGACTGGGAGTCGTAGGACGGCTGATATCCTGGTCGGACTTCCCGGCTACTCGGGATAAGGCCGAATACGTGCCGCAGTGGAGAAAGAATTCCGAGAACCATTGGGGTGATCGGCTGGTCGGGAGCTTCCTGAAGGCGGAATTCCTTGTTCCGCCTTCTCGGCAGGCGTAGCTGTCCTTCTCGGCGTGGCCGTACGGTCGGACTGATTTGGTCATCAACAGTAATATTTTAATAGTTTAGGGTATTCCAACAACAAAAAATATCAGAGAACTAAAGTTCTACAACGTTGAAAGAACATTGATCAATTTAGCAATTTATCCTATATATATATATATATATATATATATATCCTACATTTATATAAATTGCATGCATATGATAAAGAGATACACCACGAAATCCACTAATTAGGGTATCAACTAATTACATTAATTACAACAAGCCATTACTTGCAAAACAAGTTTTTATTCATGGAGAGAATAATATGAGCTCCCCACTAGCTCCTGTCAAAGAAAGGTCATGACAAGGAATAATGGTACTTTATTAGATGGGACACATTTAGACATAATTGAGGAGAGAAACATGAGGGAAAATGTAGTCACAATGGCTTCAGCAAAGGTCAAAGACGGAGCCATAGAGGAGTCGTCCCTCGCCGGTGGCACCCAGGCGCTGTTGGTGTTTGTCGGAGATCCGACAGTGATGATCATTTTCATCCCAAGTTCGCATTTTTTATCGACGGTGCAACGGAAGAAGCGAGAGCCATTGGCAAGGAGGTTGGCTATGATATCATTGCCAGAGACGATTCCTGGTTGGTGCAGTTTTCATGTTCGGCTAGTGTTGAAACTTCAGTCATATCGTGATCCCAACTTCCAGTCCAATTGAACACTAAAATTATGGGGAAAAAAAAAGAAAAAACAGGAAAGAGAAAAAAGAACCAAGTGATTAAACACAGTAAAATGATCTTTTTTGTTTAATTTTTTTCCCTACCATTATACCAAATTTTCAATAATATAAATTTAGTGGTTCATGTATCTTTCTATAGGTAAATTCCGAAACATTACCAATCAATGAAATATTAGAACTTAAAGTCAATAAAATGTTAGAAATTACTATACGACAGTATTGTTCTATTTCAATCTAGTGATAGGATCCCTTCTCGTAATTTATAAACAAAAATACTAATTAGACAGTAAAAGATAATGTAATAATTAATGGTTTGTAGTCTCTTTTTTTCATTATTTATTTTTTGGTTAAAAAGAGGTTTGAAAAATTTTGTTATTAAAATTTAAAAAAAGATTCAAATTCAACCTAAGTTTTTCACTGTTTTAAAATTCCCATTACACTTTTTCCCCCCCTTTTCGCAAACACTAATATGAAAAGATTCTCAATTAATTTTTTTTTTGGTAAAAGATTCTCAATTAAAATTGAATCTTTTGAAAAATAACTTTTCAAATTTGTGGTTCAAATACAAGTTTTTTTGAAAAGCACCCTTTAGTTGCGATTCTAAAAACTAGTCTTCATTTGAACAAGACAATTACGTCATGTAATCGTAATTTTATCAGCGCATGTACATACTTTCGTTTTTCAATTAACTGGAGAAGCCATAGGGGAAAAAAAAGACTGGCCCATTTTTCTATAAAAGTTTTCAAGAATTTTGCCTTATCATTTTTCTAGTGGAAAGTTTTATCAAAGCATTTTTTTTTTAAGAAAGTGAAAAATAAGGTCAATAGTGTCTTTATATTCCCTGCTCAGTGTCATTATAGGAATCTATTGGAGTACATGTGCCTCTGATCTTGAGAGTTCACCAGCACAGGTCTATGCCAAGAGGCACGTGTACGAAATAACTCGAACCTTTGAATGGATATATGTACGAAGGCTTCAAATATGACTCTCTCATCATACTATCGTAACTGATGGTAATTTTAAATTATTACTTGCACTTTTTATTTTAGATAAATGACTATTTTTTTAACATAGTTTTATGATAATATATGAATGATATATGAATAATCTATTACTTGTTGATTGCGTTATCATGGATGGACAAATATATTATTAGTTTATATTGGTTAATTATTAATTGATCATTATAAGTCTGTTAAGTCATAAGCCATCAAATTGTTCATAATTAATGAATCTTTAAGAAAAATAACGATCATTTTTCTAAATTAACAAAACTTAGAACTTTTACTAAGAAATAGAGTCATTATCAGAAATGACCCATGAATAATACTCTTAGTCTCAAGTAGGTCACTGACCTTTAATTTTATACCTCATAATAACTCGAACTTTTCTATTGTTTTAGAAAATGATGCCCATATATTGGTATTCTATAAAAAAATCGAAAGGAAATTGAACACGTTCATGTCATGGTGGTTTTACCTCCAAATCAAAGAAGTTAAGTACCCAATTTTTCTGGGTCCCCATTTTCCTAGTCTCCATATAAGTCCTTCATTCTCAATTAGTTCTTTCTTCAAAGACAATGAAAATTGGACAAAATAAATCTAAGTAACATGCCTTGCTTTTTTTTTTTTTTTTTTTTTGTCCAAGTTGGGAAAATATGCTCTTTTCATTTGATGAAAAGTACCGCAGCAACAGCCCCAAACCTAAAGCAAGAAGCATCAACCACATACTCAGAACAACAATGCCAAACGGTCCCAATGTCTTTTCTTAAAAAAAAAATAAAAAATAAAAAAAGGTCACAGGCACACATTTCGAAGACCACCTTTCTACACTTCATTTACTAATCATACTTATCGCAATTACATTTTCAATCCCACATTTTTAATAAAGTAGTGTTATTAACTCACGTATTTTATTTTTATATATAGATTTAATTAATTAATATAAAAATATTTTAAATATTTATTAATAAAAAAGATAACTCATATATCATATAAATTAAAATTTAAAAATTATGATTAGATTTGATTTGGCTGACATATTTACTTTTACTATGGGTTCGATCTAAGCCTTCTACTAAAATTCCAAACTTAAAAACAATTTCAACATGTTCATTTCATTGTCTGTAGTAATATAATTAAATAAAAAATCTAAAACTCTTATTAAACGGTTCACACATTGACACCGGTTTCTAAAATTTGTATGCCCCTTACCTGTGCCAACCATCAAATCTACATCAATGGACAAAACTGTTTTTGAAGTTTCAAAACTCTACTTGGGGCTGTTGGACTAAAGAAGCGCCCTTAAAAATTATTGTATTAGTTTCAGTGCACCCTTAATTTATGCTATTTCCCACTTTCTCTTTTTATAATTATAGAAGTGGTCTGCTATTCGGTACCTATTGATATCTGGTAATGTGAATTTTAATTACTGTGAATGTAAATTTTAGTTACTAAAAATATGAATTCATGCAGAATGATATGTAAAATAAGTAGAATTCACATTCACTTTTAATGTATTTTTTTCTATATAAATTCACATTTTTAGTAACTAAAATTTTCACACAAGATACAATATATGATACGAGATATGAAACTTTATTATAATTGTATATACTTTTCGGTTCTTACTATAACCAATTTTAAGGAAAAAAGAAAAGGAAAAAAGAAAAAAGAAAAATCAAAAGTATTATTACACACAAACAATTAACTCGACATTATAGTTGTATGAGTTGAAGTTATTCTCTCTTTAGTATAATGGTCTAACTCTTTTATTGATTTCCGTGTGGAAAATCAAATTAATCAAACACAAAAAAGTTATTAAATCATTACAGTTTCTTTTTTTTTTTTTCTTGCTTTTTTTTTCCTTAAAAAAAGATTTGATGATGGTTCCATAATTATCTATTTTTTTAAGTTCGCATGAACAAAAATGCCCTCTTAAATTGACAGGAAAATCATTACAGTTTTTTTATTGTTTATGATGTCTCTCTTTTTTTTCTTTTTTTACTTCTTCTTCTTCGCGTTGAAACGTCTTTACCTTTTTTCGTGTACTCTGTAAAGATGTAAGTAAATATATAACATAATATATATATATATAGGTAAATTATTCATTAAATTTCTAAATTTTTAACCTTATACAACAATAATCCATGATTTTTTTTTTTTCCGTAATTGGAATACCCTATATTTTTAAATTATTGTTATAATAGTCCGTTCCATTATTATTATTTTTTTGCCAGAATCCGTTATTAACTTGATCTAAAAGTGACCCTCATTGTTGGATTTCATCTAAAAATTAAAAAAAAAAAGACTATTATAATAATATTTTTCATAGTTTATGGTCATTAAAAAAAGAACTTGTAATGTCTCTAAACTATTAAAATGTTACTATAATAGTCATTTTCGTTAATTTTTATATGAAATCTATTATTTAGTTAAAAAGTGATGCTAACTAATGGATTTTGTCAAAAAATTAACGGAAATGATTATTGTATCAATATTTTAATAGTTTAGGGCATTCCAGCTACAAAAAAAAAAATATCAGGGCAATAAAGTTGCACAACGTTAAAAGTTTATGGACCAACTTAGTAATTTATCATATATATATATATATCCTACATTTATACGATAAAGAGAGACAACACGAAATCCACTAATTAAGGTATCAACTAATTACATTAATTACAACAAACGATTACTTGCACTACTACAGAATGTCGCTTCCACGACTGAGATTGGACGATCGTTTTTTAAAAACCGTCGTTGAAACGATGGCAAAAACACGGAAAGAAAAGTGGCATCCGAAAACCGTCGTGGAATTTTATATTTCCACCACGGTTGTTTAAAACCGTCGTGGAAATCTGTATTTCCACGACGGTTGTGTAAAACCGTCATGGAAGTATATATTCCACGACGGTTTAGGGAACCGTCGTGGTATTTCCGTGTATTACCACCACGGTTTTATGGAAACCGTCGTGGTATTTCCGTGTATTACACGACGGTTGTCTAAAAACCGTCGTGTAATTTCGTTCTTACACGACGGTTTCCATAAAACCGTGGTGGAAACATCGTACTTTTTTTCAGTCATATATAAAAGGTGTTGCCCTGTTTTTTCCACATTGGTAGAGCTGCTGCCGTGAGCCAAAATCATATCAGATCGCTCATTCGACAGTTCCATACACCGCAAAGGATTCTAACCACCGCCTCTACTGCTCTCCCGTCGTTTTTGTAAGTGATGATGATGACACAAATTAACTTAACAAGGAAGTTGTTTTCCTCTGTATTATATTTTTATTTACGAACCCGGCCATATTATGTAAATTTTAATTTGAAATTTGTTGGATTGCTTTTGATACGTTATATACTGCAAAGTGTTTAATTAATTAAGTGATCTCATGACGATCAATGTATTTTTAATTTGGTTTTATTTAAATTATTTTGGATTTTTTAGTTAAATAATTAAAAAAATTTATTTATATATAAATCCTATATATTACGATGTATTTATAGTTTGTTTTTTTAAGCTAAATAACCCGGGCCGGTTTTTAATTTATAATGGTACTTTTAGTTTTGTTATGTTTTTTGGAGTTTTAATTTAGTAAATATATTGTTGATTTAATTAATGCATGAGCAGGGGTCTTTATATATAACTAGCTATGAATTAAGTGCATGCAATTAATGATATTCATGCCAAAAATTAAAAAAGATGCACACCTTATATTGACTTATCGAGAACTTTTATTGATTGATTTAGGATTTGCGCGCTAATCATGGATAGGAAATGGATGTGGTTTGATAGATTGTCTAAAACATATGAAGATGGTGTCGAAGAATTTTTGTCATTTGCCAAAGCTTATACGCAAGACGATAAGCTTCGGTGTCCGTGTCAAGTTTGTGGTAATCATAGATCCCATTCAATTGATGATGTTAGAGGGCATTTGCTTGCTTATGGGATTATTTGTTCTTACCAAACATGGTATTTACATGGTGAAGATTTCGGCGGTTTTAAGTGTAGTCAGACTAGTACTAAAGATAAGGAGCCGATTGTGGAGGAAGACGGTGGTGAATCTATGTACAATATGATAAATGATTTGGAAGAAAACTTTGTGCACCGGCCGGAGTTATTTGAGGAAATGATTAATGATGCCGAAACGCCCTTGTACGTCGGGTGTACAAAATATACAAAATTAGGGGCATTGGTTAAATTATGGAATATGAAAGCGTCGGGCGGGTGGACGAATTCTAGTTTCACGACTCTTTTAGCTTTTCTAAAAGATGTTCTACCGGCGGATAACAAAGTGCCACCTAGTATGTACGAGGCGAAAAAGACTTTGAGCACGTTGGGAATGGAATACGAAAAGATACATGCTTGTCCAAACGATTGCGTACTTTATCGGAAAGAAAATGAAGATTTAGATGAATGTCCGGTTTGTAATGAGTCAAGATGGAAGAAGGGCAAGATTCCATCGAATGGTAGTAAAGGAGTGCCGGTGAAGGTGTTATGGTACATTCCACCAGCTCCACGTTTCCGCCGTTTATTCCGTAATGCAAAACATGCTAAGAGTTTGACATGGCATCACGATACACGTGTAGACGATGGCAAGCTTAGGCATCCGGCCGATGCACCGCAATGGAAGACCTTCGATGACAATCATCCAGACTTTAGTGCAGAACCAAGGAATTTACGTCTCGGTTTGTCGACGGATGGAATAAACCCGCACAGTAACATGAGTAGTCGGCATAGTACCTGGCCAGTCATACTGGTCAACTACAATCTCCCTCCAGACGTTTGCATGAAGCGGAAGTTCTTGATGTTGACATTATTGATATCAGGCCCTCAACAACCAGGGAATGATATTGATGTGTACTTGGCACCATTAATCGATGACCTAAACAGGTTGTGGGATGATGGTTTACAAGTACGAGATTCTTACCGTCAAGATACGTTCAATCTTCGCGCAATGTTGATTTGGTCAATTAATGACTTTCCTGCACTTGGCAACCTCTCTGGTTATCCTGTGAAGAGTTCTATAGGTTGTCCCGTTTGTATGAAGGAAACATCTTCCATCAGGTTGAAATACGGTAGGAAAACCGTTTACCTTGGTCATCGGAGGTTCTTGCCGAAAAATCATCGCTATCGCAAACAGAAGAAGGCTTTTGATGGTAATACCGAAGAAAGAATCGCTCCTCGGATTTTGACTGGCGAAGATGTTTTTGAGATGGTTAAAGATGTCAAGGTAGTTTTGGGAAAGAGAAAACATAAGGATCCAGCTGTCGATGGCCCTTGGAAGAAGAAGTCAATTTTCTATGAACTTCCATATTGGAAGTCACTTTACGTTCGGCATTGCTTAGACGTTATGCATATTGAGAAAAACGTCTGTGAGTCGATAGTGGGCACATTGCTTGACATTCCAAATAAGACTAAAGATGGTGAAAAGGCACGGTTGGACCTTAAAGAGATGAAGATTAGACTGAATTTGCTCCCCGATAAAAGATCGAGCGGCACTTACTTACCACCGGCGAAGCACACATTATCTAAGCACGAAAAGAGAAAGCTTTGTGAGTGGCTTGCTTCCGTGAAAGTGCCAAGTGGGTACTCTTCTAACTTCAAAAGGTTGGTTTCGATGAAAGATTTGCGGCTCGTTGGAATGAAATCACATGATTCTCATATCTTGATGCAACAATTATTACCACTTGCTTTGCGGGGAGTTCTAACAAAAGATGTGAGATACGCAATTACAAAGTTATGCTCATTCTTCAATTCGATATGCTCCAAGGTAATTGATCCAATGATGTTAGACTCGCTACAATCGGAATTGGTTATGACCTTGTGCCTGCTTGAGAAGTATTTTCCACCATCCTTTTTTGATATAATGATCCATCTTTGTGTGCACTTAGTTCGGGAAGTTAAGTTATGTGGCCCGGTGTATTTGAGGTGGATGTATCCTTTTGAAAGGTACATGAAGGTTTTGAAAGGATATGTGAAGAACCGAAATAGGCCGGAGGGTTGTATAGTGGAAAACTACATATCCGAGGAAGCTGTTGAATTTTGTTCTGAGTATTTGTCCAACGCGGACCCAATAGGGTTGCCAACGAGCGGGCCATTTATATCGAAAGGACTCTCTGCGACCGTTCACTCACCGGTAAATCAAGATGAATGGGAAAAAGCATGTTTGTATGTTCTGCACAATGCTAAGGAAATGGAGCCTTTCTTTCAAGTCCATATGGCGGAATTAAGAGTTGCGAATCCAAGAAAAGGAAGAAGTGAGAAGTGGTTTCAAGAAGAGCAGAATCGGTCATTTCGGGAGTGGATAAGAAAATACTTGCATATGAAGCAAGGCGTTTCACAGGACGTAATGAAGCTATCCAGAGGTCCATCATCGATAGTCACAAGATATACATCGTATTCGGTGAATGGCCACTCCTTCTACACTCGGGCAAGAGATGAGAAGCATCCCGTACAGAATAGTGGTGTCACACTTCGGGCCGAGTCTATGCATATTTCATCCGCAAAGGACAAGAATCCGGTATATAGTTCCATGAATTACTTTGGATTCATTGAAGATATTTGGGAACTTGATTATTGTGGCTTGCGAATAGCCCTATTTAAATGCAAGTGGGCTGACAATAATTATGTTAAGGTTGATAGTGACGGCGTGACAGTAGTGGACTTTAGGCGATTGGGCTACAAAAATGATCCTTTCATCATGGCGTCACAAGCGGTACAAGTATTTTATACAACGGATCCTGCAAATTTAGAGTTATCTTTGGTTGTGCTAATGAAGCCAAGATCAATCCGGGATGGCCAAGACGATATTGAAGATTGCGGGGATATTCCACCTTTCACAAAGGGTTTGCCACCGGTGGATGAGATTGATGATTTTGACGACGACGTTTCACACTTACTTCGATTGGACGTCGAGTGGACATGTGTCGAGAAGCCCAAAAAAAAGAAGGGAAAAATTGCTTAACATACAATTTCACGTTTCTTACGTTGTAAACATTTAGATACGGGTTTTTATTTACGCGAGAAATTTGTATCATTGATTATTTATATTAGCAAAAGTGTATGAAAGCATATAGCTTCAGTGGTGAATACTTGCACAACTATCAGGATTGGCCGCTTATCTGGATTACGGTATAAATATGAATACAAATTATGCATGTTCGAAGGATACCACGACGGTTCCAATCAAAGACCGTCGTGGTATCTCACATACCACGATGGTCATTATAAAAACCGTCGTGATATATTGATATACCACGACGGTTTTATTAAAAGACCGTCGTGGTATATGCAAACCCTTTACGATTTAACCGGCAACTTAATTCTATACCACGACGGTCGAAGGTCTTTATTAGGACCGTCGTGATATATTGATATACCACGACGGTTTTATTAGGACCGTCGTGATATGTTGTTATACCACGACGGTCAAGTAGAAAACCGTCGTGGTAGGCCCCGAAATTTGAATTCTTCCACGACTGTTTTTTAAAGACCGTCGTGGTAGGATTAAGGCGGCTCTTTTAAAATTTTTGGGAATAGGTTAAATTTTTCCCGCATTTAATAAAACCCAAACAGACACCATTTTTCCCCAAACCATTTCATTCGAAACCTCTGCTCATCTTTTCACTCACTGCTCAAATCGCAAGTTTGCCCAAAAAATTCTCTCCTCCGACTCCATCGACTGTCTTTTACAATCATCTGACACTCCATTCCTCGCTCATTCCTCCACCAACGCCAAGGTTTTTCGGTAATTTCCAAGTTTCTCTCGCCGCCCACAACCCGTGTTGGTCCAGCCTCGAAAGGAGTCTCTGCCCGTGCCCACGCTCTACACGCCGGTAAGTTGAACTCTATATTGCTTGTCTAAATTTCAAGTTCGGGGAATGAAATTTCTGTTTGTTACAGCATAAAGCATATGAATTTGGTTTGCGAAAACCTTGCCTACTTGCTGTTGATTGTCTCAGTCATTTAGGTTTATTTTAAATAACCCTTAATTTGTTTGATATTTAGTTTTAGAGTTCCTTAAATTGGATGTGTTTGGCTCGGCTTTGGGCATTTTAAGGTTAAAAGGTCATGATTTTGTTCGTTAAATTTTATTGTTCGTTATAGGTTTGGATAGTAATGTGTTTCAGAACCACGGCCTTTGTAATGATTTAATGTCAATGATGCTTTGTTTATAAGGGTTCGTGTTGCAGTTTTTTTTCAGATTGATTAACAATGTCAAACTCTCACGAGGAGGATTGCTCAACCCAAACTCAAGCTTCGAAACCACGACGAACGAACGCACCAAGATTCAATGCTGATGAAGATGGAAAAAGACGAGCAACTCTCCTTAAAAGAGTGCACGTGGTTAGGACGAGGGGAGAACGAATTCCGGTTTCCTTTGACTCGAAAGGCCAACCAGTAGGCAAGGGAGGTGATGAATTACAGAGTTGGGTTGGAGTGCTTGCTCGGGAGCACATTCCCATTTGGATTGCCGACTGGAGAAGTGCTGATTTGAAAACGATGAAAGAACGAGTGTGGTTGGAAGTAGTCACTTCATTCACTGTTGATGAATCGCACAAAAAACAGGTTTTGAAGTCATGTGGGGAGTCGGCGAAGGGTTTCAGATATGATCTGTACCAAGCCTTTGTTAGGGATCATATCCAGGAAGAAACGGTTTGGCAACGACCGGCCAAAGTGGTTCGAAATTACCCAACCATCAGCCAGGACGATTGGGAAAGGTTTATTACGTATCGACAGACGGATGATTTCAAGCGGCTTTCCCAACAAGGAACTGAGATCAGGAAAAAGAGCAAGTACGGATCTACGACAGGCCGTGACGGATATAGGAAACGCGATCAAGAAATCGTACGTTAATTACTTTGCCAAACAACTTCAACTCAATAATTGGTTAACTCACATTGTCTGTTTTATGTATGTTTCATATGTTTAATTGCTAAACTGCAGTTCGAGAAGACGGGGGAATATGCTGCCCGACATTTTGTTTGGCGGGACACGCGTCTCAAACCCGATGGACAGTACAAGAATCCGGCGGTTAAAATTATTGGCGAAACAATAGTAAGTATACGGCTTGTTTTTGATAATCTGTTTTACGATTGTCTCCATTATGTTTACGGGCTCAATAACATATTGTGTATTTGTTATAGGACGATTTAACACAACAACAGACGCAAGGCAGCTTCGAATCCGTGGGTACGGAGGACATTTTGACCAAGTCTTTGGGCAATGCCGAGCATTCCGGTCGTATTCGTGGGCAGTCAAAATTTGTAACGCAGACGCAATACTACAATGCCATGAATATATCGAGGGAGAATCCTGAAGTCTCCAACATGAAACGACAGTTGGCTGCCTTGGAAAGAACGGTGCAGGAACTTTGTGCAAAGCACGGTATCAACCGTGAGACGATGGGTGAGGAAGCATCCGAACCTGCTGTTGATCAACACAACAGTGTCAAGGCTAGTTGCACCGTCAATCCGAATGAAGCCGGCCCGGCGGATCAGCAGCCCATGCCTAATGAAAGTAAGGAATGCTAGCTTTTCTTGACTGATGTCATTAATGGTGGAGAAGTTCTGGTTGCAATTGGCAGGGCATACATGGACTGTGTTCCAACTGACACAGTCCATGGGATTCCATTAGGCGAGGGGAATGTGCGTGTGACAATCAGCGTCCCAAAAATTAAACGTGCACTCCTTCCGATTCCGACGGATGAAGCCACCTATATTGAAGAGGCCATTGGGGGGTTTGTTGCGTGGCCCAAAAAAAACATCGTCCCGCAAAGCAGTTTAAGCCAGGCCAGCCGAGGTCCAAGTCAAGCTCCCGAGCCAAGTGCCAAGCGAACCAAATTTATAAAGAAGAGAGCCGGGAGGAAGAAAACACACTCAGAACCGGAGGTACAACAGCAAACCGGTGAAGAAGAAATGAGGTTTGACATTGATACCATTCCGGTTGATATGAGACGGTTGGCGGACTACGCACAACGGTGCTTGACTGACGGTACCCAGATTGCGTGCCCACAACAACAGTCTGTCAATGCTGATGACATGCCCATATATATTGGGTATGAAGATGTATACCATTTCATTTCTTTTCAAGAAATTAGTGCAAGCAGTATAATGGTTTACATCAGGTAATGTCATTTTTCTTGTTCCAATTAGTACCGTGATACTGTATTACAATTATTTTCGGGCTGCAAGTTTGACTTAATTATTTTTCAGCTATCTAGCGGATTGTTGTGCAAAAGCCGGAATGGAGCAGCGTTACGACTTTGTTTCTCCATTCCTTGTCTCGCCAGTGCAACAGAATGTAGATCGCGTAGCGTACATTAGAGAGAGAGCCGACAATATCATCCGGATCATAACAAACACACCAAGGGGAAGGCTTGTTCTCATGCCATATAACAGCGGCCAACATTGGATATTGGCTGTTATTAATCCGTGGGATGACTCGGTCCTCTATTTTAATCCTCTTGGAAACGATCCGGGTGAAGATTTTCAACAGCTAATTACGTTGTAAGTATTCTTTGATGTTGGTATTAATGATTAGATTGATATTCTTGTTGTTGTAGTTATGGATGTATTGATATTTGTTAAATTGTTAGGGCACTAAACGATTGGAAGTTGCTGGTGGGACGAGGAATAACAAAGCGACGCAACTTACAGACGTTGATTCAGACTGCTCGCTGTCCAAAACAACAAGGAAATGTGCAATGCGGCTACTTTGTATTGGGGTTCATGCGAGAAATATGCTTGACCGTCGATGGCCTTGCCCTACTTCAGAAGAAGACGTCTTATACCGAAGCTGATTTGAATTTGGTTAGGCAGGAGTGGACTAATTATGTCACGCGTTTCATACAATAGCCACCTATATTAGCATTGTTTTTGAATTTTGTATAGGCGCTATATTTAATTTTTTTGTACATTGTGACATTTTATTGAAGATATCAGTTTTGTTAGTTTTTTTTTCTTGGCTGTGCAATTAATCCGTGGGATGAATGAATGAACTGGTATTCAAAATGAACGATTTGTAATTTGTTTTGTTCACTTGACAACATACCACGACGGTTTTTAAGAGAAACCGTCATGGAATTATAAATAACACGACGGTTTAAAAAGAACCGTCGTGGTAAATAATCTACCACGACGGTTAACTATATAAACCGTCGTGGTAGATCAATATACCACGACGGTTTTGTTATACAATAAAGCCACCGTCGTTGTAGACTTATCAACCACGACGGTGACTCGTAAGAACCGTCGTGGAATTTATATTTCCACGACGGTTCTTTCCATCAAAAACCGTCGTGGTATGGTTCTAAATTATCCATTTTTTGGCCCTATTTTACCTATTCCACGACGGGAAAAAGACCGTCGTGGAATATTAAAAGATTCCACGACTCTGGATTCCACGACGGTTGGAGAACCGTCGTGGATTTCTTCCACGACGGTTAAAAACCGTCGTGGAATCCACATTCTGTAGTAGTGTTGCAAAACAAGTTTTTATTCATAGATAAAAAGAGAATAATATGAGCTCCCCACTAGCTCCTATTAAAGAAAGGTCACGACAAAGAATAATGGTACTTTATTAGATGGGACGCATTTAGATATAATTGAGAGAAACATGAGGGAAAATGTAGTCACAATGGCTTCAGCAAAGGTCAAAGACGGAGCCATAGAGGAGTCGTCCCTCGCCGGTGGCACCCAGGCGCTGTTGGTGTTTGTCGGAGATCCGACAGTGATGATCATTTTCATCCCAAGTTCGCATTTTTTATCGACGGTGCAACGGAAGAAGCAAGAGCCATTGGCAAGGAGGTTGGCTATGATACCATTGGCAGAGACGATTCCTGGTTGGTGCAGTTTTCATATTCGGCTAGTGTTGAAACTTCAGTCATATCGTGATCCCAACTTCCAGTCCAATTGAACACTAAAATTATGAAAAAAAAAAAAAAAAACAGGAAAGAGAAAAAAGAACAAGTGATTAAACACGGTAAAATGATCTTTTTTGCTTAATTTTTTTCCCTACCGTTATACCAAATTTTCAATAATATAAATTTAGTGGTTCATGTATCTTTCTATAGGTAAATTCCGAAACATTACCAATCAATGAAATATTAGAACTTAAAGTCAATAAAATGTTAGAAATTACTATACGACAGTATTGTTCTATTTCAATCTAGTGATAGGATCCCTTCTCGTAATTTATAAACAAAAATACTAATTAGACAGTAGAAGATAGTGTAATAATTAATGGTTTGTAGTCTCTTTTATTCATTATTATTTTTTATTTTTTATTTTTTGGTTAAAAAGAGGTTTGAAAAATTTTGTTATTAAAATTTAAAAAAAGATTCAAATTCAACCTAAGTTTTTCACTGTTTTAAAATTCCCATTACACTTTTTTTTCCCCCCTTTTCTCAAACACTAATATGAAAATATTATCAAATAAAATTTTTTGGTAAAAGATTCTCAATTAAAATTGAATCTTTTTAAAGATAACTTTTCAAATTTGTGGGTCAAATACAAGTTTTTTTGAAAAGCTCCCGTTAGTTGCGATTCTAAAAACTAGACCCCTAGTCTTCATATGAACAAGACAATTACGTCATGTAATCGTAATTTTATCATCGCATGTACATGCTTTTGTTTTTCACTTAACTGGAGAACCCATGGGGGGGGGGGAGTGGTCGGGGGGAGACTGGCCGATTTTTGTAGAAAAGTAAAATTCAAGTTCAAGAATTTTGCCTTGTTATTTCTCTAGTGGAAAGTTTTATCAATGCATTTTTTTTTAAGAAAGTAAAAAATGAAAGTCAACGGTGTCTTTATATTCACCGTTCAATGTCATTATAGGAATATATTGAGTACATGTGAAATAAAGAGGATTCTGATATTGAGAGTTCACCAGCACAGGTCTATGCCAAGAGGCACGTGTATGAAATAACTTGAACCTTTGAATGGATATATGTACGAACTGCGAAGGCTTCAAATATGATTTTCTTGTCATCATCATGCTATCATAATTGAGGGTAATTTTAAATAATTATTTACACTTTTTATTTTAGATAAATGGCCATTTTTTAACATAGTTTTATGATAATCCATCAGTGACATATGAATCATCCATCGCTGATAGACTGAGTTATCATGGATGGACCGGTATATTATTAGTTTATATTGATTAATTACCGATTGACCATTATAAGTCTGGTAAGTCATAAGCCATCAAATAGTCCATAATTAATGAATCTTTAAGGAAAATAACGATAATTTTCCTAAATTAACAAAACTTGAAACTTTTACTAAGAAATAGAGTAATTATCACAAATTGTCCCTGAATAATACTCTTAGTATCAAGTTGGTCACTAACCCTTAATTTTATACCTCATAATAACTCGAATTTTTCTATTGTTTCGAAAATGATGTCCAGATATTGGTATTATGTAAAAAATTGAAAGAAAATTGAACATGTTCACGTCATGGTGATTTTACCTCCAAAACAAAGATGTTAAGTACCCAATTTTTCTGGGTCCCTATTTTCATAATCTCCGTATAAGTCCTTCATTCTCAATGAGTTCTTTCTTCAAAGACAATGAAAATTAGACAAAATAAATCTAAGTAATATGCTTTTTTTTTTTTCGGTCCAAGTTGAGAAAATATGCTCTTTTCATTTGATGAAAGTACCGCAGCCCCAAACTAAAAGCAAGAAGCATCAACCGCATGCTCAGAAACCCAAAACCCAGCTCAAACTAAAAGCAAGAAGCATCAACGCAAGAAGAAGCAAGTTTTTTATTTTATTAGAAGTCTAGTAGGTAGCAAAAAAATCATTTGAAACAATACAAGAGAAGATTTTGTTTTGCCACCCTTCCTTCCATCGTTGTTTTGGTTATCCTTTGTTTGGGGTGGCTCGTTTGTTTCACAGTTTCAATGATAATGCTTATTTACCCCAAAAAACATAAAAATAAAAAACCAGTACACAAGACTCACTGATATTCGGATATCCATTAGTCATTAAAAAAAAAGAAAAAAAAGAAAAGACTTAACAGATATTCGGATTTACAAAAAAAAAAAAAAGGAAAAAAGTCTAGTACAATGCATCATTGGGAAAGCATAAAAGAAGGTTATGTAGAAGGGGCAAACTGTTATAAAATTTATATTTTTGAAAATGGGGGTTTTAATATAACTTCCCAAGATTAAAGTACAAAAAAGATGCTTACAAAGTTGGTCGCGGATGTGGAAAGGCTTGGAGCTAGCCCACTCGGAGTAAAAAGAGGTATTTGGTGGAACAGTCCAGCCCAAGCCATCTCCAACCACTTACAATTCTGCAGTTCCACCCTCTAGCATTAATGCCACCATTTGGATCAATAAGCACCCCATTAAACCCATTTGCTCTGCCATTTTGATCTGTTTAAGTTAGTAGAGATGAGACGGTTCGGAATACCATGGCTACCCCGTTTACTCAATTAGTTATTTTCATTATATGAAATAAAAAATGTAAAACAAAGATATATAAGACCTTAAGTTAAAATAAATTGAACCTCATATAATTTTTTTTGATATTGAGATCATGTAAGATCTATAATGTTTCTCATGTAAATCTTATTTATTTATGTATCTTTTTAATCTTTATTCTATCCTAAACATTAGAAATATGTTTAAAAGCATATTTCTACATTTTCTATATTTTTTGCCCTGATTTTTCCATTGACATCGATACTTTGAATATTTGAAATTTTTATAAAACTAGATCATCAATATTATTTTCATCGATACAGCTAGTTTCATCTTTGAAAACAACACACGATTTATTAATTATTAATATATCACAACTATCGAGCCTCTAAAAGAGTTACAGTTATCTGGTTGAAGAGAATTCATGTTTGCTTGACGAAGAATCTGCTCCGAGGTTGTTTTTTTCCCAATGTGAAACCAGGTTGTTTTGGCTGAGGCAAATGCATACTCGAATTGCTCAACATCACAGCCACATCAAATTTGTTTGGCCTGTCCTCAGGGCGTTCTTGCACACACAGAAGACCAATATGAATACTGCGCAACAGCTGAGAAGTATTACTCGAGACCTCAAAACTTGGATCATTCAATTCTAGGGCTCTTCCTTCTTTCCATGATTTCCATGCCTAGAAAAGCTCAACAGAACAAATTTGTGGTCATTTAGGTTGCGTGACATATTACATTTAGAGAACTTAGCACGTACGACATTTTTTTTAGAATAAGAAAATGGCCCGTCGTCATTAAAATAATTGATACACTAGCTAATCGATCATTGATGAATATTAATAAAACACATTGATATTTGCCAACTAGTATTGATCAATCACTTATTGATTATTTTAAGAAAACAATATCATTTTCTTAATTTAAGAAAAACTTGTGACATTTATTAACCAAAAAAAAAAAAAGAAAAAGAAAAAGAAAAAAGGTTATTTTCCTACATATCCCTTAGATTTAAGAATTTACAAAAGTAATGGAAACTTCTTGCATGGCCAATATGGTTAAGACTGCGATCCAAGTGATAGAATCCTCTGTTCTTCTTTCTGGTTATGATCTCCAACTGCAAAATACCATAGCTAAAGACGTCATATTTAGTGAAGAAAAGCCCATCAATTGCGTACTCAAGCACCATGTAACTACCGTACAACGGTGCGAGTATTATCATGTGCATGACATCAAAGTTAAAGATCATGAAATTTGATGAAGAGCATTTAGGAAAGATGACTTACTATGTTCCATCCACTCTTATAGTATTGCCTTCATTTTGATCTCCTATGGCAATTCTAGCCATACCAAAATCTGAAATCTTAGGAGTCATTTTGGTATTGAGTAACACGTTACTCACTTTGAGATCTCTATGTATAATTCTTAGGATTCGTTTAGTGTTCGGGTTGACTTTGAGATGAGATGAAATTTTTTAAGTTGAGATTGGTTGACTTTTTAAAAATTAGTTATAATTTTTATTGACTTTTTCAGAAGAAAACAAAAAATCAACCGTAAAGTATAGTTGAGTTTAAACTCAACTACATCACCAAACGTGGGCTTAATTTGGAATCTTGGTGGTACTGATTTTATGCACGAGATAACTCGGAAATTTCTGAGGTTATGAAGTAATTAGCAGACCAAATATGGAGAAGTCCGGGCTTTTTTGGGCATGTATTCATAAATTAGTAGCTTCTCTTCTTCTTGAATGCAACAGCCAAGAAGCTTTACGAGATGTGTTGAAGTTTGGAAATTAGAGCAACTTCATTTTTGAACTCGTTCAATCCTTGTTCCGAATTCCTCGAGAGCCTCCAAACTGCAATTTCTTGTTAGTCTTCTAGCATGCCATGAACATTTATTTGTAAGAATATTATGATATACAAATAAAGAAAACTTTCGTAATCATGTAATTATTAGTTTCATCTCCTTAAATTACCCTATAAACAGGTCTGTAACCGCCCTCGCCAATCTTGTTGTCACTGGAGAAGTGATTAGTGGCATTAGCAATTGTAGGCAAGTCAGATAATGGTAACTCGAGGTTTGCAGACTGGTCCTCACCAGTCTCTATGTCATCTGATTAGAGGAAAAAATTTTTTTAGAAAAAATATTTTAACGTATTCATTCGACTTGGACACGCTAAATTAGTTGGTACATGATCAAACATAAAGACCGCATTCGCACTTTTTTACCTGATCTTGAAGGTGCCATGAATCTGCAGAGCTAGTAGGCAATTAAGATCATTCCAAAGACGACAAGAATGACAATTAAAGCTATCATTGCCAGTCTTCACCTTCATATCATCTTTCTCTACTTTTTCATGTTTAGTTCCAATCTCAGAATAGCAAATATAGTCATATAACAGCTTAAAGAAGAATATTAAAACAAATATTCTTCTTTTAGTTAACTAAAAGAAAACACATTGGAGCTCTTGCAAGGAAAAGTTTGTGATGATAAAACCGTATCAAACTCTGAAGAATGCAATTGAAGATACAAATGTTGCCCACTGGCACCCAAAAACTGTCTTATGTCAATCAAATCGCGGAACCAAGTAATACAATGGTAACCTTTTTCTCTAATATCCGTGTTTGCGGAAGCAGTACAAGAACAATTGTTCGAGCATTTTGCTCTGCATTCCCCGAGATTCAAATTCTGTCCACCTACGACTGCTTGGTGTCCGGCAATTTTAAGCCAGAAAGTTTCACAAATCCGCTTTTGTCCCTGCTCTCGCACTTCAGTGGTTTTTTTCGTGCTCAAACTTTAGACCAATCCGTTACTTTCTCCGTTGCGTGTCGTATGAAGCCCTCTAAGCATTGGCAAACTGGGGATTCGCCGTTGCGTGTCGTATGAAGCCCTCTAAGCATTGGCAAACTGGGGATTCGCCAGTAATACAGTTCCCGTAAGCTCCACAGAGGCCATATTGATCGCAGTAGTCCCTTGGAACCGTAGAAAAGACTTTCCAAGTTTGAGTCGTCGGATTCCAAGTATAGCGCTCACGAAGAGAATTGGTCTGGTTCATGACAATTCTTGATATTACAGATTTGTCCCCGAGGTGATATGTGTAATACAACTCAGCTTCATTTGAGAAGAACTCAAACTCGGACAAGGGGTTTGGTTGTAGATCCGGTACGCCACTGAACCTCATGCCATTCCATGGTCCGCTGAGATAGTACAGTTCTGAGCCCTTCCGCATGACAGTCTCCGGACAACTAAAACGCTCTACCCCCCAAGTGAAGTCTTCAACGGAAGGGTGGTCGTCAGAGCTCTTCATGACGAAAGGCGTCGTTCAAGACCGGTTTTCAAGTCCCACCCAAGTTTCATACCTAGTTACAATGTGTCCGAAGGATGGTCAAAGCTTTGCCACAGATAATTCCCCGAATTCCGATCTTGCAATACTAAGTTTCCGGTGTCTAAAAGCTGAAGTATCGGAGTGCTATTGACAGGTTTTCTTTGGTAACTTGCTGACTACACAATTGAATTATTCTGGCCCAGAAGGACAAGATGGCCGCTGCTGTTTATCGTCAAAACCCCGGATGAGCCTTTGATTGGATTCTGGCGGTTCGCCACCCAAACATAAGTCCTAACAGAAACGTTTTTATACCAAATTCCGACGTACCGATTTCTTGAACTACCTGGAGTGAAGAAACCCAGCTCAAATGTACCATCTTTGGAAACCAAGGTCCTTCCATCACTGATGTTGTTGAACACTGTCTTGGACATGGTATCAGTAGCCATGTTGAGTTCAGATAAGAGAATATAAGCAAAATGGTACCCAGAAATTTACGAGAAAAAATCGCCATTTCTTTTCTGGTATGTGGAGACCTTTGCTCAGCCATATGACGATACTAATTAAAGGCATTTTTGTTGAAAATTATAAGAAAGACATTATTCTTGACTTGGTGACACCTTATTTGTCAAGGAGATTCCAATTCAATGCGACAAAGACAATTTTATTCGTCAGTGGAAGAGAATTTCCGGCTTCTCGCTATGGTCTGGTACAAGTCCCTTTCTAGTCTATTTATAGACCACATTGTTGTGTCATATTTTTGTTAAAAGTTGAGTTTGTTCTATATTGTTAAGTTGCTCGGTCAATACGATATTTAAATGTGAAATGTGTACCCTCTTTGCTTAACTAGTTTTCAGGGATGATTTTTACTCAAGCTCATTTAATACGATATAAGAGCCAGACTTAGCACACAATGAAGATTTACGTGTGAGAGAAATGTTAGGCGTTAAGTTTATCATACGTTATTGGAGATTTATTGGGAAATAGCTTTTTTTAGTCTTTTTTTTTTTTAAATAATGTTTGGAAAATTTTTAATTTTAGTAAAAAAAATTTACTTTTTATTTTATTTTTTGTCTTTGAACGATTAATCATTGATTGACCATAATATCAATCGATAAACTTTTGGTCAATTAACAACGAATTACGTTCATGAGAGATTATATTATCTTACCAAAAAAAAAAAAAAGAAGATTAAAAATAAAATAAAAACCAACACATAAATGTTGAAACATTCTCCTAGACTTATGCAAATTTTGTACAATTTTCAATTTATGAAAAAACATTAAGAAGAGATCAACAAACCTACATATATAGGGTGTTCATAACTGTATTTAACTTTGTATTAATATTTGTGTCTTAATATGTTAGAAACATAATTTAGGATAAATTGCTCATTTAGTCTCTAAACTTCTAATCATTTGCAACTTTGGTCTATGAACTTTATTTCTTAGATGGAATGCCCCTAAATTTTTAAAATGTCATTACAATAGTACTTCTTATTAATTTTTGGACAAAATCTGTTAGTAATTTTCTCAAAAAGTGGTGCTAACAACGAATTCTATTAAAAAATTAACAGAAAAGACTATTGTAGTAATATTTTTAATAGTTTATGGTCATTCCAGCTACGAATAAAGAATGGAGAATGCCCTTAAACTATGAAAATGTTGATACAATAATACTTTTGTCAAAAAACGATCTTAACTAACTGCTTCCGTCCAAAAAGAAACATAAAATGACTATTGTAATAATATTTTGATAGTTTAGCATTCTATTTACAAAAAAAAAAAAAAAAAAAAAATTCATGGAACAAAGTTGCACAAAGTTAAAAATTCAGGGACTAACCTAATAATTTACCCTACATTTTATACTAAATTTCCATTACATCTGTAATTTTATCTGATGTTTCTACCGATATTGATAATATATAAGAAATTTTCATAGAATTGGACTATTAATATGTCGGTCGATATGTATATTTTCAACATTGACTGTATCAGACCAATACATGAGTTGTTTGAAAAAAAAAAAAAGAAGTTAAAATTAAAATTAAAGTTCACGTCCAAAAGCTATGGGCATGTTTTCTGACTTTTTGGCAGTCTTAGAGACCGTTTCATGCAGGTGTTTGGCAAATTATGGGTGTGGCCCCAAGTCTGTTAAATTTTCTTGACCAACAGAAGGAATATTATTGACAAATCCGAGGAGGTGATAAAAGTTTTTGCATGTAGACAAATATATTTTGACCTACAAATATAGAAAATTCTATCATGATAAAGTTATGTTATATATATATACACAAATAAAGTTCTGTTTTAATCATATATTGTGTATCAAATTATGTTAATTTTTTTTTACATATTTTGTTTTATTATTATTATTATTTTATTTTTTTAAAACTATATCTAACGTAGTGAATCACATGCAATGATAAGTGAAATAATACATATGAAACTTAAAAAAATATATAATAATATTAGACGTTAATAAAAACCTCCAGAGACATGTTACATGTCATAGATATTTATGTCATAGATATTTAGGACTGATGCCTCCTATATTTTTGTTATCTTTTTATAACTAATCTTTTAAATTTTTAGTTTTGACAACTTGCTTGAATTTGCTAAATTATTATAATTTGTAATGTACCATTTAAGTTAATTTTACACTATTTTTTTTTTTTGAGGGAAAGCCTCTGAGTTTATTCAATATTATTGATATCAGAAAGTACAAACGATCTCAAAACAATATGAATAAACTCAGTACAAAACAACTGGCTAGAATTAATAAAAGCTAAATTAGTAAAGAAGTGAACTACACTGTTCACTTGACGGGATGTGTAATAAACAGAGCCACGTATAGCATTTTTAATAGCTTCTTGAATATCAGCTATTACCTCTGAGTCTACAGATCTGTCTAAAGATTGCTGAATAGCCACTGTTGAGGCCACTCAGGCCGACAACCCTTGCCTTTGCGCTCGGCGGAGGCTAGGCCCGAAGGCTCGGCACTAAGGCTCGCCATCCGCGAACTGGGGCGTTGGAGGCTGCAGCCCGAGCTCCCCAACCCATCCCGGGGGGCGCGTACGCTCGCACCCGTAGGTTGTTGATACGAAGGTTCGAACCCTTGATATCCTTTAAGGACACAAAGTCCCTACCCATATGAGCTGCAGCTCATATGGGTAGGGACTTTGTGTCCTTAAAGGATATCAAGGGTTCGAACCTTGGTATCAACAACCTACGGGTGCGAGCGTACGCGCCCCCCGGGATGGGTTGGGGAGCTCGGGCTGCAGCCTCCAACGCCCCAGTTCGCGGATGGCGAGCCTTAGTGCCGAGCCTGCGGGCCTTGCCTCCGCCGAGCGCAAAGGCAAGGGTTGTCGGCCTGAGTGGCCTCAACAGCCACTACTACAAAATACAGATTTCACGATGGAGTTTTCACGACCGTTTTTAAAAAAACGGACATAGAAAGTACACTAAAAACACGGTGTGGAATAGGATTTCTGAAAACCGTCGTGGTTGCCAAGCGCTTCCACGACTGTTTTTGAAAACGGTCGTGGAAGCCTAAGTTTCCACGACGGTGCTTCCACGACAGTTTTTGGAAATCATCGTGGAAGCTTAGGCTTTCCACGACCGTTTCTGAAAAACTATTATGGTATATCTTGCATTTTAAAAAAAAATTGCTTTTTTAAAATTTCACGTGAATCCGCTACTTTTTTTTTAAATAATAATAATAAAAATAAACTGCGACATACCATGATGGTTTTCAAAAACCGTCATGGTATGTGGTGAATTTTAATTTTAATTTTTTCTAAATGTAGGCTTTCCACGACCGTTTCTGAAAAACTATCGTGGTATGTCTTGTATTTTAAAAAAAATTTGTTTTGTTCAAAATTTCGTGTGAATCCGTCACTTTTTTTTTAAAATAATAATTAAAATAAACTACGACATACCATGACGGTTTTTGACAAAAACCGTCGTGGTATGTGGTGAATTTTTAATTTTTTTTTCCTGAATGTAGGCTTTCCACGGCCGTTTCCAAAAAATCGTTGTGGTATTTCTTGCATTTTAAAAAAATTTGTTTTTTCAAAATTTTGCGTGAATCCGCCACTTTTTTTTTTTAAAAAAATAATAAAAATAAACTACGACATACCACGACGGTTTTTGATAAAAACCGTCGTGGTATGTGGTGAATTAAATTTTTTTTTTTCTAAATGTAGCTTGAATCCGCCATTTATAAAAAAAAAAAAGCATTCATTCCCCCCACATTTTCACTCTCACGCCTCTTTCACTCTTGTCTCTCCTAACTCTCCTTTGAAACCCATCTCCTCCGTCGTGACCCCTCCTTCCATTTTCTCTCCTACCTCGCCTCCATTCTCTCTCGGGCCTCTCCCTTTCTTTGTCACCTCTCATCTCCACCGGCCGCGACTCCACCACTAATTCTTTCTCGCGCCTCTCCCTCTCCCTCTCGCCTTTACTCGCCACCGTAACTCTTCCCTCCAATCACTTCCTCGAAACCCACCCTCCGTCGACTACCCTGCTATTAAGCCGAGCACACCCACGGCCGTATACTTGGTAAGTCTCTCTCTCTCTTGCTCTCTCTTGCACCACACATATTATGGAAGTTATTTAATTGATTGCAAACGTGATTTTGGGTTATTGTTGACTGTGTTTGTGATTTTGGGTAATTGTTTTCTTGAAAAAAGTTTTGAATATGTTTGTGATATTTTTGCATATTACATGTTCAACAAAATGCCCGTTTGATTAGATTGTATGATTTTTTTTATGTGTTTGGGTTTGCTTTGAGATTTAGATTGATTTAAATTATTTGGCTGAGGATTAAGTTTTGTAATAGTGTATGTTTTTGTAATAATTGTTGTATATTGTGACACAAAATCAATTGAAAATTAGCTATTATTTTATTATAGGCTGTGCAATGGAAAACATACGGTATTTACCACCCGTGGGGAATCGCATGAATTCGGTAAATTTTTTTTTCGTGGAATGACCTACCACGATGGTTTTTTAGAAAACCGTCTTTGGTAGGATAACTTTCCACGACTGTTTTTTTTTTTTTTAAATCGTTGTATAAAGTTACTATTTACCTATCTTTTGGCATCAATTTTGTCTATTTCACGACAGTTAAAAAACCGTCGTAAAATCCAAATAGATTCCACGACCTTGGATACCACGATAGTTAGAAAACAGTCGTGGAAAAGATACCAAGACGGTTAAAAACGGTCGTGGTATCCTCTTTTTGTACTAGTGAGCGCGAACTACATTTAGAGCATTAGATTCCAAGACCCAACTTTCAACACAACAATGAGCAGCAAGGATTGTACCTTCTTTTGTAGCTAAAGCCTTAACGGTATGAGTGGAGAAGGAACCCCTGAGTTTTTTGCTAGTAGCGACCACCATAGCACCATAAGCATCCCTAATGACCACTCCAATTCCTGCACAGCCAGTCCCGGGACTAACACTAGCATCAACATTTATCTTGAGCTCGCTAATTACTGGAGGGTGCCACAGATGCTTTTGGACGAAATTCTATTGGGATTTCGTATCAAGCTTCTGGTCGCACATCTGATAATCTCCCAGAACTCTTCTAGCCCTTTCTAACACCCCTCTTGTTTCTAACCACTTCCCATTGAAGACAAGATCATTCTTGTTTGTCCATACACTCCAAACCACCATCACAAAAACAACAAGATCTTCATCCAAGCAAATCGAGGCAAGAAACAAGCAAAGAGAGCAAAAATGGCCATTGTTAAAACGACTACAATGACTCCATATCGCACTATCTCTCAATTTCTCTTTGGCAGCCGAACATCTCCAAAATGAGTGACTAGTGTCCTCGGCCTCTTCAAGGTAGCAAGGGCAAGTGAGAAGGCAAACCACACCCCGTTTAAGTAGGGCACCTCTAGAGGGAGGGCATCATGAAAAGCCCACCAAAAGGGCAAGTGAGAAGGCAAACCACACCCCCTTTTAAGTAGGGCACCTCTGGAGGGGAGGGCATCATGAAAAGCCCACCAAATCATAATTTTCACTTTGCTACGCACTCGGAGTCTCCAGAGCCTCTTCCTCCATGAACTGTCCAAACTGTTTACTGAGCTAGAGGCCTCCAGCAAGCTCCCCATGATCTTTTTGTAACCTGAGTGGACCGAATAGAGGCCATGTCTCTCAAAATGCCAAAGCCACATATCTATTCTTCCTTGAGCACTTAGAGGAATGCCCAAGATAGCATCCTTGTCCACTTCCCAAAACAAACCAGCAGTAGTGTCTAAATCCCAGCTTCCATTCGAGATCAAATCCGACACTCACAAATTCTCCAATCCCACTAGAGCTCTAGTGATAGGTCTGAATATTTAGGGCCGAGAAATCCAGGGATCAAGACAAGCCCTTATGCCATCACTGCTATCAACTTTCCACTGTAGGCCTAAAATGAGAGCCTCTCTTCCCCAAACAATGCTTCTCTAAATTTAGCAAGGGGAGATTTGTTGAAAGCTCTTATGTCACAAAAACCCAAAACCCCTTTGTTTTTAGCACAGCATAGTATTTCCCAACGAAGCAATTGAATCTTGAAAATGTTTATGTCATAGGTCGAGGTAGCTTGGGCAACCACCTTTATAAGGATCTCTCGACCTCCAAATGAAAACAATTTGCTCCGCCACATTTGTAACTTTTCCAAACCCGTTCTTTAATATTATTAAACAATCTCCTCTTATTTCTCCCAATGAAAAATGGAAGGCCTAAATAAGATTCATGGGACAAGTCATTGGAAAGCCCCAAAGAAGTTGAGAGTGCACCTTGTCGATCTTCTGCAAGATTGGGAATATAAGAGATGACTGACTTTTGAAAATTTATTAATTGACCTGAGACATTTTCATATGCTTCCAAAACTCCCTTTACTGCCAAACATCTAGCCTCATCAGCGTTACAAAAGATGATGCTACCATTAGTAAAAAGTAAGTGATTAATATGAGGAGCTCCTCTAGCACATACTACACCCATGAGCTTTCTATCATTTTGTGCCTTTCTAAGAAGGGCCAAAAAGCCCTCAACACATAAGAGGAACAAGTAAAGGGAGAACGGGTAACCTTGTCTAAGGCCTCTAGACGAAAAAACCTTCCCCACTGGATGCCCATTGGTAAGGAAGGAGAAGGAGGCAGTTAAGACACAGTGCACAACAAGATTCACCCACCGATTTGAAAAGCCAACTCTCTTCATCATAGCTTCCAAAAACGACCATCCCACTCTATCATAAGCCTTGCTCATTTCACGTTTAAGAGCCATAGGACCAATTTTCCCACCAGTTTTTCACCAAATAAAGTGAAGGATTTAAAATGCAGCAATAATGTTATCAGTGATCAACCTTCCTGGCACAAACGCACTTTGCTCATTGGAAATAATACATGGCAGGTGTGGTTTAAGCCTATTAACCAAAACTTTTATAACTATTTTAGAAGTCACATTGCAGAGACTAATAGATAATCAGAGACCTTTCTGGGCGATTTTATCTTAGGAAGAGCACAACATGAGTATCTTTCAAAAGTTAAATTGAACTACCTTCATTAAGAATCTTCAAACAAACTTCCAAGATGTCCTGACCAACCTAGTCCCAAATTATCTTGGAAGAAGCCAGCATGAAATCCGTCTGACCCATGGGACTTCCAAGCACCCATCTCAAAGAGATCTTCCTTTACCACCACAGCAATGAAAGGAGCATCCAAATGTGACTTGGCTTCCATAGTCAAACAATTGGAGACCTCGCTGATAACTCTTTCAATCTGATCGGCACTGGGAATGGAGGTGGAAAAAATATCTGAAAAATAGCTTTCTACAACACCGGTGATCCCATCTTCTTCTGTCACCCATTCCCCGAAACCATTCTCAAACCCTTTGATCTAATTCTTCTTTCTATGAGAAGAGGCCTTCTGGTGGAAAATTTTGGTGTTACAATCACCGTCTCTAAGCTAATCCGAGCGAGAACGCTGTCTCCAATAATACTCCTCTAAGGAAAGAAGACGATCAAGCTCCTTACCAAGTCTCTCTAAGTTCTCATTTTTATCCTCCCAAAGGTATAATTATTAAGTTCTTCAATTACCTTCTGCAAACTAGCAATTTTCCTTGGAATGTTGCTAAAACCTATTTACTACAGCTTTTGATAGCCGACGCACAAGAATCCAAGTTTTTAGCCAACAAACTGTCATCACCACACACCACCGTCTGCCACCAACTATTCAAGAGTACTCCCTTATACTCGGGTTTGGACAGCCAAATAGGCTCAAAGGTGAATCTTCTTACCGAATTACACTACTACAGAATACAGATTCCACGACGGTTAAAAACCGTCGTGGTAACACTTCCATGACGGTTTTAAAACCATCGTGGAATCTACAGTCTTGGTATATATATGGATTCCACGACGGTTTTAAAACCGTCTTGGTATCTCGGAGTCCACGACGGTCTTAAGACCATCGTGGTAGCTTAGCTACCACGATGGTTTCACAACCGTCGTGGTAGTTCGGCTACCATGACGGCCACTATACCATCATGGTAGCTCGGCTACCAGGATGGTTTTTGCAACTGTCATGGTGTGAACCAAATAAAAAATTTTACGAATTCGTTTCATGGGTGGCAAATTAGACAATTATAAGTTGCTAAATAACTGCCAATAATGACCTAGATTTGTACAATTAATATGCTAATTAATGCTAAATAACCGTTGTCTAATCCCCTAATTTGGGGAATAAACGATGGTCCCCAGGGACCGTCGTGTAATATCCTAGATTGGGAGGCTTAGACGACGGTTCTCTAGTGGACCGTCGTGTAATCACCTGATAGGTCGTCTAATTTCTGAAAGTGGATTAGACGACGGTTTTGTCAGAAAATTGTCATGTAATTGTAATCCAGTTTTGTCACCACAATTCGACGGCCTAATAACCGTGTCGTATTTACAAAATTTACTCATATATACTATAGTATTGATCCGGCTCGGATCAAAATTAATGTTCAATATATATATATAAGGCAATGAACATAACAAAATAAATATATAATACATCTTGAATTATAATAAAAATAAAGTCATGTGTTGTACAAAATAAATGGCATAATGTTCAAGTTTTTTTCTTTTTTCTCTTTGCTTGCTCAACACGGGTCCATTCAATATCAGGTCGAATCAAGTGGGAAACATCATCATCGAATTTATCAATCTCCTTAACCGGTGGCTATCCCTATGTGAAAGGAGGAATGTCGGAGAAATCTTCCTCATCTTCTTGACCATGGATCAATTTTGTCTTCATCGACACTACTAAGGACAACTCTAAATTGTTGGGATCCGTTGTGTAAAATACTTGGATTGCTTGTGATGCCATAATGAATGGATCATTTTTGTATCCCAATTGTCTAAAGTCCACCATTGTGATGCCATCACTGTTAATCCTTACAAAATTATTGACGGCCCATTTGCACTTAAAGAGTGCTACATGTAAACCACAGTAATTGAGTTCCCAAATATCTTCAATGAAACTGAAGTAGTTCATAGTTCCATAAACTATATTTTTGTCCTTTGCAGATGAAATATGTATGGACTTGGCACAAATACTAACACCATTATTTTGAACAGGATACTTCTTATCACTTTCGCGAGTGTAGAATGTATAACCATTGACGAAGTGTAACGACCCGCCTAGCACATGCCGTTACCATACATACATACATACATACATACTTACTTATTCAGCGTAAACAGCGGAAATTTTTTTTTATACGGTGCGGATAAGCGAAATGCATAATAATATGAATGATGTTCGAAATACGAAATCATATACATAAAAAGAACAAAATGCGTAGCGGTTATTGATCCCACATGTCACAGTTCGCCCTGCCACGCTCGCTATCTTGTATCATCAATTGCCCGTAGGTTGCTTACCTACGGCATAGACGTAAGACGTAAGCTTTCGCTCAGCAAGTACAACATAACTTCCGCAATAATAAACAAAACATACTTAACATAACATAACATAACTGAATCTGGCATAATATGCATGAATCAATTATGCTTTATTATGCTTTCTTATTCTTTCATACTTTCATTACTTATCTTATGGGCCCCTTAACATAAGTGTACGTACCGGGCGCGTAACTATGGAGTGGTTGGGGCGGCCAGTCCATTTCCAACTCAAACCATAGTCCAACCCGACCTAACGCGGGTCGGTACGACACGGCAAGCTCGCTTGCCATCATTATTGCTTTTCATGATCTTACACTTGATCTCATTCTTACTTAAGAATTAGTGAACATGCCTCTTGATGTCACATATGCATAAGTCATAATCTTATCTTAACATTATAACTTATAACATAATCATGAACTTGATATCTCATATATCATACATAGCATCATTATTCCATAACTTAGCATCATACATCACATCACCCATCATAACATACATCAAACATACTTTGGCAAGTATCACAACAAAAGCCTATGCTGTAGGCGGAGTTGTACTTACCTTGTACACTATGTCCAAAGTAGTGCTGATCCAAATCAGGATACCACAGCAGGCTATCTCCTGCTATTCCAAAGGACATAGGGTAAGAATTCTGTACTTGTAGAATGTTGGTAACCAAACCAACATTCATACTTGATTATGCTTATATGTCCCCCCCCTAAAACATGGTTTGATACTTTCTGAGTATCATTGATAACCCTAAGACTTAGGGCTTATCATACTTAGAATCATAACTTGATAGGTTACTTAAAGTAACCTTGGCTACTTAAGCCTTCCATAACTGTTAGGTTATTAAACCTGACCTTGGGCCTAAGCTTTCTTAAAAATACATCCCATTAGGTTACTCTTGAGTAACCCTGGTTTTTAGGCCCAACTAGTCATACTTATTATTCTATTGGGTTACGTTGGATAACCCTTGGGCTTCGGGCCCAAACCAATAACTCGGTATCTTCCCAGTTATTGCTCATTCAACTTGGTTTAAAACCTTTTTTCTTTACTTTGGAAAACTTAGGGTTTTAAACTCACTTTTCCTCAAAATCTTTATAAAACTTGAAATCTGATAAATGGGTATTTATAAAAACCATTAAAAACAAAAACTACCTTTGGAACAGTTTCTTACCGTTAATTAGTCGTTGTATGTGCAGAAATGTCCTTTTTCTGCACTGTTTCTGAAAATTCTGTGCAGGAATTTCCTGTTTCCTACACAGTTTTGAAATCCAATTTTTATTTAAAAATCAAAGCCGAATTTGAAAAATTTTTCTTCATAAAAGTTTTAAAGCTTGAAAAATTCTAAAACTTTTATGTTTAACTTGAGACCTAGATTGGTCTCTAACTCACTTATTTTCCCTGTTGAACTCACCTAGCCGTGCATAGGGTCTGGGCACAGTCAGGCTCGGGTTTTCATAAAAAAAGAAGGCCATTGGAGCCTTATTTTTAAAAACTGTCCATGCTATCCTCTAGGAAAAACCCTACTCTACAACTTTCATGTTTTAGATTTTCCCAAAATCAGCCTCTAAGGGCCTTAAAACTAGCTTTCTAGAAAACTGGCCAGCTGGTACCCGAATTGGCAGTTTTCTTTCTTTTATTAGTTTCTCGTCCGAATTCGTGCACACTACCTCAACCGACCACAGCGGGAGCCTAGAATCAACATGCAATATTTTTCTAACGTCCCAATTTAACTTACATGATACTCAATCATGTCCATGCAAGCCGAACCATAAAACCGCATCACATAGGGTTAGGGTTTGCATGGTTTTGGATTTCATCAAACCATTGCATTCATATTTCATTCTTGCACCCTAACATACCATTTAATTTCTGTTTAACAGATTTGGGGGACATATCATTTAATCAAGCATCTAGCATGTAATCCTATTAATCACATAACATAACCATATAAAAACTCATAATCAAACCACCCTTAATGCCTAATCAAGCACATAATCTAAAATCTAATTTAGGGCAGAAAACTAAATTGAGCTTATGCTCATACAACCATCAACTTGAAATACACTTAAATCCTCAATTTAAAGCTTGAATTGAAAGCTTAGGGTCCAAGAGGATTATACCTTAATCAAATTGAGAAGTTGGTTTGTTTGGCTCCAACAATTCTCCCTTTCTCCTTGGTACCACAACCAGCCTTCCTCTTGCAATGGCTCCAAAATTTTTCAGCCACTTGGTTCCAACAAGCAACCGGCCACTCACAAGTTCAGCCACCTTCCAACACTTTTTCCCTTCACTTTTTCCTTTCCTTTTTCTATTCTCTCACAACCGGCCACTTTGGCCAAGTTGGTTCCCAAAATTTTTCCAACTTTTTGGCTTGCTTCCTAGTGAAATCCGAACACCCTAGAAAACTTTTCCTTTGATTTTTCTAACTTTTTCTTTCTTTCTTGGCTGCTCTTAAGTTCGGATTTTGAGAGGGAAATTTGGCATAATTTAGTTGCTTTTCTCAATTTTTGTGAACAAAAAAATGTTCAAATGGCCACCTATTTGTAGGTGAAGGCAAACTTTTCCATCTTGCTCAAAAGCCCTTGAAAACTTTAAAAATTGCTCAAAGGGTGTCTTAGTTGGCCGACCACCTTGCACTCTAGAAACTTCCAAATTTCTTTCCAAATTTGATTAGTTCCAATTATGATGTCATAATGTTAAGATAAGATGACATCATCATCCTAGAGGCTTGTTTGCCTTATTTTTCAATAGGCAGTTCATCTTTATGCCAAAACAGATATTTTTAATACTGTGTTCACTAATAAACAGTACCGTATACTGTTTTACAGTTCAAAATTTATCTGAGTAAAAATGGACTGTATAAAATTTTTCTTTTTGGCTTAAAGCCCTTTGGCCCTTAATATCCGATTTAATGTGCTTGATTTTTCTATGGTAGTTTTAAATCTAATTCATACTATCTTATCCGAAAAAATGATTTCCGCAGTATTTATCCCATACTGCTAAACATTTTTCGGTATCATCAAATATTCGACCTTTCTAGTAAACCTTTGACCTATCGGGTCAACTTTGGCTTCGTTGGTCAATTTTGACTTTCTTGGTCAACTTTGACTTTCTTGGTCAACTTTAACTTTTCTTAGTCAAGCTCTGACCAACATAAAATCATAACATTTTTATACCTTTTTACTCAAAAGGTCACATGCTTAACTAAGCAATCATTTTTGAGTCTTAAGAAATCATAAGAACTCACAAAACTCAATAAAAATCCTTAACCGGATTCTTTCATAAATACCATCATGGTACAATTCAAATTTCTATACAAGAAATCGTAACGGCGTAAAATTCTAGTTACTATACGAAGTATGATCTATACCGTGTAAAAACAATCGACGGTCCTCTAGCGAGGTTCATTAACTCTTGCGAAAAGCTGTCCTTCTGAAAGACATGTCTTCGTAGCCACTGATGAAACATCCGATTGTGTTTATCTTATAGAAACTTTTCATTTCTTCCTTTTCTTGGATTTCTATCTCATAATTCCTGTAGGTGAACGTCAATAAAAGGCTCAACTTCAACCCTATTATGTAAGGTATAGAGACAGGCTTTCTTCCATTCACCTCGATTTACCGACGATGGAATGCCGACGGATAGTCCTTTCCAGTCAATGTCTGTAGTCTTTGGCAACCCAATCGCTTCCGCGGTGGATAAATACTCGGAGCAAAATTCAACCGATTCCTCTACAATGTAGCTTTCCACTATACATCCTTCTGGTCTATTTCGGTTCTTGACATAACCCTTCAAAACCTTCATATACCTTTCAAAAGAATACATCCATCTCAAGTAAACCGGTCCACATAGCTTCACTTCTCGGACTAAGTGCACCGTTAGATGAATCATTATGTCAAAAAATGAGGGTGGAAAGTACTTCTCAAGCAAGCACAACGTCTTAACTAGCTCTGAATGTAGCGAATATAGTGTCAATGGATCAATTACCTTAGGGAATATCGAGTTGAAAAATGAGCATAATTTGGAAATTGTGAATCTCACATCCTTCGTTAAAACTCCTCGCAAGGCCAGCGGTAATAACTGTTGCATCAAGATATGACAATCATGTGTTTTCATTCCAATCAACCTCAGATCCTTCATAGACACCAACCTTTTGATGTTGGAAGAATATGTTGCGATCTAAATGTGCCCTAAGGATAGAAAATCAATGTTAGGAATTTTCTGTAAATATGACATTTTGATATTAATAAGAGGAGGTTATTCATGTTTAATAAGTTGTGTCCTATTTACTTTCATTTGTTGATTGTATGTTTGAGCAAACATAAAATACTCCTTGACTGTTGGTAATATATCGGATTACCATATGTATACGGGGTATACATAGAAGACATGGTAATTTGATAACAGTCAAAATAAATAATTCGCAATCGATGGAATAAGATTTGGGGATCTTATTCATGATAAGATTGTAAAGGTTATCTACTTCCTTGGAGGGATGGTTTGTCTTGACCATCGGATAGGTTCCGAGTGGAAACTTTAATGTATATCAGTATTGAGATATGACATTGGACTGGACCTAAAGTGTTAATTGACTCGGTTTAATAATTCTGTCTATAAGAATCAATGACACTTTGATTATCATCCTGTATTAATCTTAATCCTGAAATGATTACTTGAGTTCGTATCCATGACTTATGTACTTTAATGCACTACAGGTGAGACACTGTTAATTTATGGTCAATATACTTGTATTTTAGATGCATGACTTATGGATGGAGAAATCAAGATTCATAGATATGAAATCTATAGCTATCTTAACGATAGTACATGTTATCTACTTAAAGACATTATTCGGGGATTGAAAGATAGTATAACAAGATCTTGGCCATCGGTTTACTTTGTATTCTCTGATGGTTTACCAATTGTATGGTTTTATAATTGGTGGTTCTTTCAATGGAGAATAATGGAACTTTAAGTTAAAATGATTGAAAAGGTAAAACGGAAAAATTCCTTAATTCAATCATGGATAACATATGGGGATTAAGCAAGCGATGAATAAATCATGGAAGAAGCACTACGTGAGAGAGCTTTTGTAATACGGTATGTAAACAGGAGTTCAGCTTCGAACTTTTAGTGGAATAGTTTTGAAGTTGATAATTGATGAATAATTAATCTGGGATTAATTTTTCATAATTATAGGAGTCTCTTTACATATTTCCATCGGGTCCCTCTATTAGCTCATATAGTTCCAAATAACGTCTCGGGATTTATTCCTAATGAGATCGGTAAATTTAAATGAAATTTTGTAATGTCTATTAAGACATGTACTCTCTAACATGCAATCCGGAAAAGGATTGGACATGTAAGATTGGTGTAGACAAATAACATGATTTGTCAATGTAATACCCAGAATTTTGATGAACCTATGATTTCCTTTTAGATAAGGAAAATTTCAAGTTTGAATCTTGTATGTCGATATGAAACTCACGATCTGAGTTAAATATCAGTATATGTTTGAGTTCTCGTTTAATTAGCTATGAGACTCAATAAGCAGTTTGCTTAGTCATGCATCTGACCTTTGAGCAAAAAGGGAAGAAAAATTCTATGATTTTATGTTGGTCAAAGTTTGACCAAAAAAGTCAAAGTTGACCGAAAAGTCAAAGGTTGATCAGGAAGGTCAAATAGATGAAGGTGCTGAGATACGGCAAAGCAGTATGGAATTATACTGCGGCAAACCTTCATTACGGACAAATGAGCAAGCATAAGCTATGAGACCACCCTAAAAAATCAAGCACACCAAGTATGGTATTAAGGGCAAGAAAGGTGCCAAGAAATAAGAAAAATTTTATTCAGTTCATTTTTACACAGATAAATTTTGGACTGTAGTACAGTGTAAAATACTGTTATTAGTTAATAACAGTATTGAAAATATCTGTGTTGGCATAAAAATGGACTGCATATTAAGTAATAAGCCAAACAAGGCCTTATGATGTCATCACCTTATCTTGGATTTATGATATCATTATTGATTAAAGAAAAGTGGGAAAAAAAATATTTGGATGCCACCTAGCACCATATGGCCGGTCACTTGAGGGACTAAAATGCAAATATTTTTGTCCATAGGGGCCAAAGTGTAATTTTAAGAAATTACCATGATGATGTAAGCAAGGTGACATAAGCATGATGATGTAAGCAAGCTCGGTCTCCAAGCATTTTCTAATGGCTGGCCACCTATAAGGATAAATGGGCAAATATTTTGTCATTTAGGGACTAAAGTGCAAATTTAAGAAAATGTGATGCAAGCAAGGTGATGTAAGCAAGGTGATGTAAGCAAGATGATGCAAGCATGAGGTAAGCCAATTACTTGGCCCCCAAGGACTCCTAATGGCCGGCCACATGTAGGGGACTAATTAGCAAATATTTTATTTTTAAGCACTAATATGCAATTTTGGAAATAAAAATAAATGGTGAAAATTTGTAATTTTCACCTATAAATAGGGCATGAAGGGGGCAGTTTTTGGCAGCTAAAATCATCCCAAAACTCTGCCCAATTTTCTCCAAATCTCGCCTAGAAGCCGAGCCATAGAGTGGAAAAATTTTGGGAACCAACTTGGCCAAAGTGGCCGGTTGTGAGGGAATAGGAAAGAGAAAGGAAAAAGTGAAGAGAGATTGGTGAGTGTGAGTGGCCGGGTCTGTGTAGGGACAGCCACCAAGGGACCAAAAAGTTTTGGTGCTCATTGGAGGAGCAAGGCCGGTTATGGGCAATCAAGGGTAGATTCATTTTCTTGAATCTTGAGGTAATCCTCTCCACCCTCTAATTACGTTTTGGTTCGAGTTTATGTGTATTTTCCAGCATTAGATGTAAGAGCATAAGCTCACCCTTTATTTTTCTAGCAAGGCTTAAAGTGCTTGATTATGCGTGATTAGGGTTGGTGGTCTCTAGTTTATGTTTTGATGCATGTTTGCAAATATGCCTACCATGTGTTTGTTGTATGTCCCCATAGGTTTGAATATGAATGTATGATTATGTGCATGATGGAATGGAATGTTAGAAATGATTGCATATGTGTTCTTAGGCTCCTGCTGTGGTCGGTTGAGGTAGTGTGCGCGTATTAGGATGAGAAACGAATTTAAGAACCAAAACTGCCAGTCTCGGGTCAAGACTGGGCAGCGTTCTGGAAATGGTAATTTGAGGCCCTTAGAGGCCGAATTTGAAGAAACTCAAAACTAAAAAGTTGTAGATAATGGTGTTTCCTAGAGGGCAACGTGGACCATTTTTCAAAATAAGGCTTCAAAGGCCTCGGTTTTTATGAAAATCCGAGCTTGACCATGCCCAGGATTCATGCACGGCCAGGTGAGTTCAACAAAGAATAAAGGCATGTTAAATTCCGAACTGGGTTTTCCTCAAAACATGAAAGTTGTAGTATTATCCGAGATCTACAACTTTTTTATGAAGAAAGTTTTATCAAATTCTAAACAGATTTTAAAGTAAAATTGGATTCTAAAAACTATGCAGGAAATAGAAATTCCAGCACAGGATTTTCAGAAAACAGTACATAAGCAGGAAATTCCTGCTCATGCACAGGATTTTCTAAAATAATACAGGAAAACTGTATTTTTCACCAATCCCAATGTTTTGACTGTGAGAACTGTTCCAATGGCAGTTTTCAGTCCTCAACAAATTTTATAAGTCAAGCAAAGGGTTTTTAAACCGAATTCACCAAATTTTCCGAGACAAAGGAAAATTGGATTTTTAAAGCCAAAGACATATAGCAAGATAGTAACGGATCGTAACCGGGAAGGATACCCGAGTTATTGGGCTTAACCTCCAAAGTCCAAGTTTGACCATAGAAGGTTGACTTTGGTTGACCAAGTTTGACCAAGGTTTATCACCTCAAGGATTACCCAACATAACCCAATGAGGTACTGAGATTGTGATAAAATAAGATCTAGGGTTATTTGTAATAACCCAATTGATTATGAACCCAGAATGTTAAGTCATGGGCCCAAGGTTAGTAACCTAACCCGACCTGTATAGGTATGGGCTTAGCAATAAGGTTGCTTATTGTAACCAAGTAATATATGTTGTATAGGAGGGGGACATATAACTAAGACTATGAGCGCATGTTGGTTAGGCCACCAACAGTTAACGATTATGATTTATGGTAAGATAAAAGGTGTATAACTTTTATCTTACACCCTGTTCGGAAACAGGAGTATGAACTGTTGTCGTGCCATGATTCGGACGATAAACTAAGAGCATAGGACGACAAGTAAGTATAACTCCGCCTACAGCATGGGCAAAAATGTTTTTATATAACATGTTTTTCAAGAAATCATGCATTGATATGCATAAGTTATGTTATGGTGCTTACGTATGATGTTATGTTACGATGGTTATGATACGATGTTTTTGTTACGATGATTACGTTGCGATGTTTATGTTACGATGATTATGTTACGATGTTTATGTTACGATGATGTTACGTTATGATGGTTATGTTACGATAGTTATGTTATGATATGAGGTTTATGTTATGAAGATTTATGTTACGGCGTTTATGTTATGGTTTATGTTATGTTATGTTTTAATATAGTGACATCATGTAGCATGTCCACTAATATAAACTACATGGTAAGAACACATTTTAAGACAAGCTAAGGTCATTGTGTCGTACCGACTTGCCATAATGACGGGTTTAAATGGTTTAGTCTATGGTTTGGGTTGAATTGGATTGGCTGCCCCAATCACTCCATGTTAAACAGTTTGTTTCATGGTTTGAGTTGGATTGGATTGGCTGCCTCCAGCCACTCCATAGCTATAGACCACGGTACGTGCACACATGATATGCAAGGAAATAGAATCAAGATAATAAATGAAAGTTTAATTGATTCATAAGAAAGCCTAATCGGTTCATGCATTCTTTATTTAGAATGTTTTGCGGATTGAACATTGTACTTACTGGGCATAAGCTCATTACTTACGTTCATGCTGTAGGTAAGCAACCTACCAGTAATACATGATGCAAGGCTGTGAAGGCTGGCACTACAGACTGTGAAATGTGGGATGGACACCGGCACGGGTTTTGAAATTATGCTATGTAAAATATGTTTTGAAAAATATATTTGAAAGATGTGTTTTATGTTACGTTAAAGTGATAGTATGGATAAGAAACAGTTTTCAAGAAGAAAACTATTTTTAAGAAATTGTTTTCAAGAACGAGTTAAGGAATGGTTTTTAAGGATGATGGCAATAAGTTGCCTCGTGTCGTACCAACTCACACTAGGTTGGGTTTGGTCCACGGTATGAAAATGTTAGCTTTCAATATGATTTATGAAAACTCGGTACTCGAGTGAGTACTTATGAATATGCATGAGGTTAAGTTAAGTTCAAAGTAAAGTAAGAAAAGAAAAAAATTTTTACTCCGGATTTTCGGCAAGTTGAAGCTTTTTAAATTAAGAAATAAGTTAAGCAAGCATGATAACGGCCCACGTTTACGTAGTCGGCCCCTACGTGGATGGTCGGGGCGTTACAGTCAACATGTGATTGGTTGATTTGAATTTTGGAAATAAGATTGTGTTTGAATTATTTAATTTTGGAAAACAAAGTTTTTCTCTCCTATTCTAAATATAGTGTATGGTTTTTAGATAGGTGGAGAGAAGAAAATTTTGTTTCAAAATTGTTTAAATATATTCCTAACATTAAATTATTAATTGATTTAAATAATGGAGATAATTTGATGAATTTTTTTTCCTTTAAATTGTTGTGCACAGTTTTGAGAGGAGAAAAAATTCAAATATTTCATTTATTTAAATTAATAAATATGGTTGATGTTTGAGGAAAAATATTTAATTCAAACAAGTGAATCTTATTTAAATTCAAAAAGGTTTAAAAGTAATTTGAATCTAGATAGGACTAGGATCTTTTCACTAGTCTAGATTCTTGATTTAAAATTTGAACCACCAATCTAGTTTTATCCTTTAGTGGCCGAATTTTTTGAGGAGATTCTCTCATTGGAAAAACGTTTTTAGGTTTAATGAATCTAGTCCTAAAGTCGTATGATCTTTTGGTTCAAAATTTATCCGGAAAAATAATTATTAATTATTTTTCAAGAAGGAATTAAATTTTGAAAAGGATTACACTTTTATATAAAGGCTAGGAATTATTGAGAAACTAATTTTTGGTATTTTTTTCAAGAGCAAAAATGTTTTTGGGGTGAGAAGAAAAATTTTATGGTCATTCACAAAAGGAAAAACATTTTTTAGGAGAGAGAAAAAAAAATAATTTGGTTTCTTCTGCTTCATAAAATTCGGCTATCTTGTGAGAAAGAAAAAGAGAGGAAATTCCATTAAATCAAAACTGTGAGGAAGGTTAAACCGAATGATAATTTTCATAGGAGGTTAACCGGTTCCTGTTTTGTAGTTTTGAAGAAAGAAGTTAGATCATATTCTCAACGAGGAACATCAGAATTGAGAAGGAGGGATCTAGACTTCGGAAAGCATTACCGATCATTTGGATTCATAGAACGTGTGCCCACACACACTCTGAGACGTGGAACTCGAGAATAGTTGAGAAGACACGTTGGTCAAACGCTCTAGTGATTCCGGAATCCGAGAAATAAGGTACGCTTGATCATGAATTTAATTTATTATTATATGCATCATGAGATTCTTTTCGAAACGACATAAAAAGTTTTAAAACTTCTGCTGCGCCATAACTCTGATATCGGATTTGTTTTTTTCCAACAATTGGTATCAGAGCCTACTCATGATTATGCATATGACATAAATTATTTGATCAAATAAATTTCTCTCTATGCATTAATGAAATATTTTAGAGAGTTGGCATTCTAGGTTTTATTTTGTGTATGTTAAATATATTATGAATGGATGTATAGTTGAATGCTTTATATTATTTTTATATAATATATGATGCTTGTTCAATTTTGCCGGTCATGATTCCATAGAGGTTAGAATTTGTATCTAGGTTTTTCAAGTGTAATAGATGTGGTCTATTATCACCGCTAGGTCGTTATTTCAATTCCTATAATTTTTGTAAGCCGGAAACGGCATAGGAATTTTTTTGTAAAATTCGGGCTACAATGGATTCGAGGAGATTGAAGATTAATGAAGGTATGAAAATTTTCAAAGGATGTGATTTTATGTTTTTTGTTATTTTTCAATTAAAAAAACATTTTTTTAATAAAAATAAAAAAAATCACAAAATCTTTTTGAAAATTTAATTTTCCAATGATATGTGATCTTGATAATTTGGAAATCAAAATTGACAATTTAAATTTAAATTTAATTGATATTATTATGAATTTTAAAATTTTAAGATTTAAATTTGAAATTTTTTGAATTTTAAAATTTAATAAACCGGATTTTTATTTAAATTTTGATATTTTGTAATTTTGATTAAAATTAAAAATCACATATAATCTTTAAATTTAAATTGAAAAATATGTGACATTGGAGAAGGAAGACACATTGAAGAAGGATACAAGGCATGGATCTACAAATGAAGGCCGATATATGTTTCAGTTAATTTTTGTAAATTTTGCAATTTTCTTTTCTCTAGGATGAAATCATGATCCACGGCTATTTACTTATGTTGCAAACCACGGATGATGTGTTGCTAGATAAATATGTTATACTATTTCGTGATGTGTTGATAACATGTCATATAGACTAGGGAGTGCCACTCAATAAATATTGTTTATGCATGAAAAACAAAAACCCTAATTTGAAAGATTGAGTGGGAGAAGGTTTTATATACTAAGACCTGCGGCCTCCATCATTGGTCCAATAGTTACGCATGGTAGTGCCTACTACTCGGTTTTGACCCGGGAATTCCCTTCGGATAGGTATCTTACCTAGAGCGCACACTGATTTGGATTTCTGAAAGGATAACAATTTTGGGCATATTTTATGTTTATGATCACCCCTCGGTGGCGGATATAAAATATGGATTCAAAATTGGAAACGATGATTATACACTCATGCTACTTTATTTATTAATCCTCCCTCGAGGCTCTGATATGTAAAGTAATGGCCAAATAAACGATAGTTAATATATGTTTAATGGAATTTGCTCCATGGACGAATATGTATTAATCAAAAGGGATCCGCGTTCTTGGCTAATTATTCTATTACTACCCCTCGGTAGCTTAGAAAGCAGAAGCTAGGAATTATCATTGTAAAATATGTGTTTTAAGGGTTTTACACATAAACATTTAGATTGCATATAGATCTTTTTGTTTCCTTACAAAATCAATTTTTATAAACTGATAGGATGTTTGCTCGTACTTATTACATGTTTTCTTATTATAGATCAAAATGTTGAGCTCTTTATCTGTGATACTCACGCAAAACAAATTAACTAGCGAAAACTTTAATGACTGGAAAAGGAACTTGCTTATCGTCCTAAATTTTGAGAAATACAGTTTTGTCCTAACCCAACCTAGACCACCTACGCCTGCGATCGATACTCCTGATAGGGAATTTGTAGCGCTTGAGCGATAGGACAATTCCAACCTAAGTGCCATTTGCTATATTCGGGCGAGCATGTCTAACATGCTCCAGAAACGGCATGAGGAACATCAAACTGCTAGGCAGATCATGGATAACCTGGAGGAGATGTTTGGTGAACAAATTATCCAGGCTAAGATCGATGCTATCAAAGGTCTCATGAACTGCAGGCAAAAGGTTGGAACTCCCATCAAGGAGCACATGATGAAAGTCATGGCTTATTTGTCTGAGGCTCAGACAAATGGGGCTGAGATCGATGCTGCAACTCAATTGGTTATGGTTTTCCAAACCTTATCTAAGGATTTCGATTTGTTTCAGGCATCTTACAACTTTAACCGGAAGGAGATGTCTTTAACGGAATTGATGAAAGAGTTGCAAGCCTTTGAGAACATTTTTAAAGGTTTTGGATCTAAGGCTGAGGCAAATGTGGCTAAACCTAGTTCGCTTGCTCCTAATCCCAAAAGGAAGAAGGAAAAGGGGAAGAACAAGGGAAACAAGCCTGTGGTGAATGCACCTGTTTCTAAGAAGTCTACCAAGACTAAGAAGCGAAAGGTGGATCCCAAAAAGGCTAAGTGCTTTCACTGTGGGAGGAAAGGATATTTCAAGAAGGATTGCCGAGAATACCTGACTTTGCAAAAGCAGAAAGGTAATTTCAATGTCTTGTATCTTGAGGGTTGTTTAGTGGAAGAATCTAAGGACAATTGGGTTATAGATTCTAGAGCTACTAACCATGTTTGTATTTCTCTACAGGGGTTCAAGGTAACGAGAAGTCTGCATGAGGAGAACTTTATGTTAAGAACCGGTGATGGGACGTTAATGCAAGCTGAAGCAGTGGGAGAAGTGCATCTTTATTTTGATGAATTTAGGTTTATTGTTTTGAGACATTGTTTTTATGTTCCTAGTTTTAAGAGGAACCTAATTTCGATAGCGTGTTTGATTAAAGATTCGTATTCAGTTTCTTTTAATAATAAAGTTGTTATTAGGAAAAACAATTCTCTTATCTGTAATGGATGGATGCATGGAAATCTTTATTTTATCAAACCTTAGTTGCACTCATTGCTTGATACAGAATTAGAAAAGAACTCTAAAAGACTTCAGTCTTCTCACTCTAACAAATCATATATTTGGCATTTACAACTTGGTCACATAAGCCTTAATAGAATTCAAAGGATGGTAAAGGAGGAAAGCCTTGACTTGTATGAGGTTGAACCTTGGCCACAATGTGAATCCTGTTTGGAGGGCAAGATGACTAAACGACACTTTGCTGTTAAGGATAGTAGTGCCGAGTAACTTTTAGAACTTGTGCATACGGATGTTTGTGGTCCCATGAACATAGAAGCACGTGGTGGGTATGAGTATTATATCACTTTTATTGATGATTACTCAAGGTATGGATATGTCTATTTGATGACTCGCAAAAGCGAAGCCTTTGACAAGTTCAAAGAATTTCGGACTGAAGCGGAGAAACAATTAGGTAAGTCCATTAAGATACTTCGATCGGATCGAGGTGGGGAATACCTATCGGATGAGTTCTTAGGATATTTGATAGAGAATGGGATACAATCCCAGTTGACTGCACCTGGTACTCCTCAATAGAATGGTGTAGCTGAGAGAAGGAATAGGACCCTATTGGATATGGTCCGGTCTATGATGAGTTATTCCACATTACCTTTGTCATTTTCGGGGCACGCCATACAAACTGCATGCTATCTTCTGAATAACATTCCCTCCAAATCGGTTCCTAAAACTCATTATGAGTTATGGACGAGTAGGAAACCTAATTTGAATCATATTCGAATTTGGGGTTGTCCGGCACATGTCCTGGATAAGGAAGCGAAGAAGTTGGAGTCACGATCAGAAGTGTGCTTGTTTGTTGGCTATCCAAAAGGGACAAAAGGTGGTCTGTTTTATAATCCGAAGCAAAATAAAGTCTTCGTTTCTACACATGCAACATTCCTAGAGGAAAGTTATATGGAAGACTTTAAACCTCGTAGCAAAGTAGTGCTTGAGGAGATAACTTCGGGTTTGGAAATTCCTAAAGTCACAGAAAACCCTATGAAAAAACCACTAAAGAATCAACAACCATGGGAGCTTCGTTGTAATGGGAGGATTATCAGGGAACCTGAAAGGTACATGTTCAATGGTGAAGTTTTTGAAGCAGAATCCATAGAACATGTTGATGATCCGGCTACGTTCAAAGAAGCTATGGAGGATGTTGATTCTAGTCTTTGGCAAATGTAATGCCCCGAACCGTCACGCGTAGGGGCGTCCTACTGCGCAGACGTGGGCCGTTACATTACTTGCTTAACTTACTTCTTAATTTAAAAAGCTTAAACTGCGGAAAATTCGGAGTAAAAATTTTTTTTCTTTTCTTGCTTACATAAAACTTAACTTATCTTCATACATAATCATAAGTACTCACTCGAGTACCGAGCTTTCATAATCCTATTGAAAGCTAACGTAATCATACCGTGGACCAAACCCAACCTAGTGTGGGTCGGTACGACACGAGGCAACTTGCTTGCCATTATCCTTGAAAACCATTCTTTAACTCGTTCTTGAAAATAATTTCTTAAAATTAGTTTTCTTCTTGAAAACGGTTTATTATCCATATTATCACATAACATAAAACACATCTTTTAAATATATTTTTCAAAACATATTTTACATAGCATAAATTCAAAACCCGTGGCGGTGTCCATCCCACATTTCACAGCCTGTAGCACCAGCCTTCACAGCTTTGCATCACGTATCGCCGGTAGGTTGCTTAACCTACAGCATGAACGTAAGTAATGAGCTTATGCCCAGTAAGTACAACGTGCAATCCGCAAAACATTTTTAACAAAGGAATGCATGAACCAATTAGGTTTTCTTATGAATCGATTAAATTTTTATTTATTGTCTTGATTCTTATTTATTTGCATATCATGTGTGCACGTACCGTGGTCCATCACTATGGAATGGTGAGAGGCAGCCAATCCAAACCAACTCAAACCATGAAACAAACTGTTTAACATGGAGTGATTGGGGCAGCCAATCCAACTCAGCCCAAACCATAGACTAAACCATTTAAACCCGTCACTATGGCAAGTCGGTACGACACAATGACCTTAGCTTGTCTTAATATGTGTTCTTACCATGTAGTTAATTATTAGTGAGCATGCTACATGATGTCACTTTATTAAAACATAACATAACATAAACCATTACATAACCATCGTAACATAAATCATCATAGCATAGCACCGTAACATAGTATCTTATCATATACGTCATGACATAAACCTCATAACATAGCATCATAACATTTCATCTTATCATAAACATCATGATATAAACCTCATAACATAGCATCATAACATTTCATCTTATCATAAACATCATGACATAAACCTCATAACATAGCATCACAACATAGTATCATATCATAGAGTAAGTACCATAAATCATCAACATATGATTTCTTGAAAAATATGTTCTTAAAAAAAACATTTTGCCCATGCTGTAGGCGGAGTTATACTTACTTGTCGTCCTATGCTCTTGGTTAATCATCCGAATCATGGCACGACAATAGTTCATATGTTTCCAGACAGGACGTAAGATAAAAGCCATAGACATTCTATCTTACCATAAATCATAACCATTAAATGTTGGTGTCCTAACCAACATTTATGAGTAGCCTTAGTTATATTATATGTTCCCTCCTATAACAACTTACGATAACTTGTTTGGTTACCATAAGTAACCTTATTGCTAAGCCCATATCCATACAGGTCGGGTTAGGTTACTATCCTAACCTTGGGCACATGACTTATCATTCTTGATTTATAATCCATTGGGTTATTACAAATAACCCTAGATCTTAGCTTATCACAATCTCGGTACCTCATTGGGTTATATTGGGTAACCCTTGAGGTGATGAATCTTGGTCAACTTAGTCAACCAAAGTCAACCTTAGTCAACCTTCCATGGTCAAACTTGGGCTTTGGGAGCCAAGCCCAATAACTCGGGTATCCTTCCCGGTTACCATCTGTTATTGTCTTGTTACTTAACCTTGGCTTTAAAATCCATTTTTCCCTTTGTTTCGGAAAATTTGTTGAATTCAACTTAAAAACCTTTGCTTAACTTATAAAATGTGTTAAGGGCTGAAAACTGCCATTGGGAACAGTTCTCACAGTCAAAACATTGGGGTTTGGTGTAAAATACAGTTTTCCTATATTGTTCTAGAAAATCCTGTACACGTGCAAGAATTCCCTGCTCATGTTTTGTTTTTCTGAAAATCCTGTGCTAGAATTTCTATTTCCTGCACAGTCTTTAGAATCCAATTTTTACTTTAAAATCAGTTCCGAATTTGATAAAACTTTCTTCATAAAAGTTGTATATCTCGGATAATACTACAACTTTCATGTTTTGAGGAAAACCCAGTTCTGCTTGGATTCTTGTCAGTTTTAATTTGAAACTTACTGGACGTGTAGACTAGGTCTGGGCAGATTAGCCTCGGATTTTCATAAAAACGGAGGCCATTGGAGCCTTATTTTGAAAAACGGTCCACGTTGCCCTCTAGGAAAAACCATTATCTACAACTTTTTAGTTTTGAGTTTCTTCAAATTCGGCCTCTAAGGGCCTCAAAATACCATTTCCAGAACACTGCCCAGTCTTGACCCGGGACTGGCAGTTTCGGTTCTTAATTTCGTTTTACGTCCTAAAACGTGCACGCTACCTCAACCGACCACAGCGGGAGCCTAAAGTCACACATGCAATCGTTTCTAATGTTCCAATGCATCATACATTCAATCTTAAACCTATGGAAACATATAACAAACACATGGTAGGCATATTGCAAACATGCATCAAAATCATAAACTAGAGACCACCAACCCTAATCAAGCATAATTAAGCACTTAAAGGTGAGCTTATGCTCTTACATTCAATGCTGTAAATACACATAAACTGAAGCTCAAATTAACAGCTTAGGGCTAATGGAGATTACCTTAAGATTCAAGAAATTGAATCTTCCCATGGCTGCCCATAACTTAACCGGCCTCCTCCTAAGAGTTACCCGAAAAATTTCTCTCCCTTGGCTGCTGCTCCTCACCAAGACCAGCCACTAAATCCGGCCACTCCTTCAGCTTTTCTCTTCCTTTTCCAGCTCACTAACAGCCGGCCAGCTTGCCCAACAAAGGGTTCCAATTTTTTTCCAGCACTTTTCCTTGCTTCCAAACTGAAATCCGAACTCTCCCTAATGGATTCTCTCTTGGATTTCTGCTTTTGTTCTTGTTTTTTCTTGGCTGCTAAGGGTCGGTTTTGGGCAGAGAAAAATGGGCAGAGTATGGCTCAATTTTCTGATTTTTTTGAATAAAATGGGCACCTATTTATAGAGGTTTTTGAAACTTTGCTTAATTGCAAAATAGTCCTCCAAAAACCAACTTTTTGCACTTTTTGCATGCTAGGTGGCCGGCCATCACCTTGTTCTCCAAGCAAATGATGACATCATTTTGATGACATCATCTTGCTTACATCACCTATTTTTCAGAAATTGCATTTTAGCCCCGAAAGTTAAAATTCTTGCATTTATGCCCTCTAGGTGGCCGGCCCTTACTTGGAGATCAAGCCAAGCTTATCTCACCTTGATGACATCATCTTGATGATATCACTTTGCTTACATTACATCGTCAATTTTCCAAAATTTTCACTTTAACCCCTAAAGATAAAATTTTGGCATTTTTGCCCCTGAGGTGGCCGGCCATGTCATCTCTTCTAGAGCCTTCCTTGCTTTCTTTCCAAGCTTATTTAATCCAATTATGATGTCATAAATTAAGGATAGGATGATGTCATCCATATTAAGCCCTATTTGACTTTTCCTCAATATTCAGTCCATTTTTCTGCTACACAGATATTTCTAATGCTGTGTTTGCTTAAACACAATATTTTTATACTGTACTACAGTCCAAAATTTATCTGTGTAAAAATAAACTGAATAAAATTTTTCTTATCTCTTGGCACCTTTCTTGCCCTTAATACCATACTTGGTGTGCTTGATTTTCTTGGGTGGTCTCACAGCTTATGCTTGCTAAATTGTCCGTAATGAAATTTTTTCGCAGTATAATTCCATACTGCTTTGCTATATCTCAACACCTTCATCTATTTGACCTCCCTGGTCAACCTTTGACTTTTCGGTCAACTTTGACTTTTTCGGTCAAACTTTGACCAGCATGAAATCATAGAATTTTCCTTCCCTTTTCGCTCAAGGTCAGATGCATGACTAAGCAAACTGCTTATCGAGTCTCATAGCTAATTAAACGAGAACTCAACCATATACTGATATTTAACTCAGATCGTGAGTTTATATCGACATCCAAGAGTAAGACTCGGGATTTTCCTTGTCTAAAAGGAAATCATAGTTTCATCGAAATTCGGGTATTACAGCAAAAGGCTATGAACACCGAGATGGAATCTATGGATTTCAATGGGGTCTGGAAACTTGTAGACTTACCCAAGGCATAAAACCGATTGGGTGTAAGTGGGTATACAAGTAGAAGAGAGGTGTGGATGGGAAAGTGGAAACTTTTAAGGCAAGACTTGTAGCAAAGGGCTATACGCAGAAAGAAGGAATCGACTATAAAGAAACCTTCTCGCCTGTAGCAATGCTCAAGTCAATCCGCATTCTTTTATCCATTGCGGCTTCTCTCGATTATGAGATCTGACAAATGGATGTCAAGACAGCTTTCTTGAATGGCTCTCATGAGGAAGATATCGATATGATACAACCAGACGGGTTCAAGGCAAAGGGCCAAGAAGACAAGGTATGCAAGTTGCTTAAATCCATTTATAGATTAAAGCAAGCATCTCGTTCTTGGAATATTATGTTTGATCAAGCAATCAAAACCTATGGATTCGAACAAAACATTGATGAACCATGTGTTTATAAATGTATCAAGAACGAGAAAGTGGTTTTCCTAGTATTTTATGTGGATGATATATTGCTTATTGGAAACGATGTGGCAATGTTATCATCTGTCAAAGTTTGGTTAGCCAAACAGTTTGATATGAAGGACTTAGGAGAAGCTAGTTATGTTCTTGGAATTCAACTCTTTAGAGATAGAAAAACAAAACGATAACACTCTCCCAAGCTTCATACATTGATAAAGTACTTGAAAAGTTTTCGATGAAAGATTCCAAGAAAGGTGCCCAACCTTTCAGAATTGGAATCAAGCTTTATAGAGATGACTGTCCCAAGACATCGGAAGAAATGGAGCGTATGAAAAATGTACCTTATGCATCAGTGGTAGGTAGTCTTATGTACGCTATGTTATGCATAAGGCCTGACATTTATTTGCGGTTGGTATGGTAATCGATATCAGTCCAATCCAGGACCGAACCATTGGGCTGTGATCAAGCATATACTCAAGTATCTACGGAAACGAGGGATTATATGCTAGTGTATTCCGGTCAGGACCTTGTTCCTATAGGATACACAGATTCTGTAACGACCTGCCCTTACGTAGGCCGTTACAGTTACTTATCTTACATATTAACTTAACATACTATAACGACCCGTTCTTATATAGGCCGTTACCATATTTATCATACATACTAGAATAACATACTTACTTACTTATGCGGAAATAACGTACATATATTTTTTTTTCTTTTCTTTTCTTTTTAAAACTACTTGAGTAAAAACTTTACTACTTACATATTTATAATGTAAAATACTTATTTAGTAATTTCATTTCAAAACTGTCATTTCGTAAACTAACTTATACTTAACTAATATTTATTATAAAAGTATCGTAATCATAAAATAACTTTGTACTAAACAAAGCATACACATATATATTTCAAAACGCGTAGCAGTCTCCATTCCCACGTTTCACAGTTCGCCGTGCCATGCCTCACCGCCTTGCATCAAGAATTGCCAGTAGGAAGCTTACCTACAGTATAAACGTAAGTTGTGAGCTTTGGCTCAGCAAGTACAACCTTGAACCCGCAAAACAACTTAATAAAGCAATGCATGAACCAATTATGCTTTCATAGTTTTGGGCCCCTTATAAGTGTACGTACCGTGGCGCGCAGTCATGGAGTGGTTGGGGCGGCCAACCCAGTCCAACTCAAACCATGAACCAAACCTGACCTAGAGCAGGTCGGTACGACACACCATACTTAAAAACCTTTTCTTAAAACATTTCTTTCTTAAAAACATAATCTTCTTCTTACCATATGATTTATTATTTGTGAACATGCCTCATGATGTCACAATAATAAACATACATCATACATAACACATAAATGCATGATATTTTAAAAACATGCAAACTCATAAAACCATTTGCCTATACTGTAGGCGGAGTTGTACTTACAGGTAACGCTAGGTCCTGGGGTTTGTCGTTCCGACAAGTTACCTCAAAAGGTTACCTCCTGTTTCCAAAAAGGAAGTAAGATAAGAATCATCCTATCTTACCTTAACTTATTTAATTAAATGTTGGTACCCTAACCAACATTTATCTGTGACCCTAGATATTGTCCCCTCATATGCTTAACAATATTCTTGTTGGTTACTAAGTGTAACCCTAGGGCATAAGCCCTAATGCTAATCAAACGGTATTCTGTTTGATTACTTAATTAACTTTGGGCTTAAGGCCCAATGATCTTGGTATGGGCACCTATTAGGTTACCA